>SNVD02000426.1:0-712500 GCA_013180625.2 Boswellia sacra
GAACAAAATTCCTTATAAGCAAAAATATCAACTAAATTTCTACCACTTACATGATCACGAAACCATTCATGAAATTTTTTGTTATTCTCTTTTTGAATTTAATGAATAAAAGAACGAGGCAATTCATTTCGAAGTTCGTTGAGATGCTTTCTATGATAGAAGACATTAGAAGATATTAAAAAGTGATGAAAGTACCATTACTTAATTGTATAAAAGAACTGATGTAACAAAGGAAAATTATACATATCTTACTCTCGATAAGGATTAATAGAAGATGTATTGACTAGCACATATCTATGTGCTTGAACCCACGAGACATGATCAAGTTCAAATTGATCTTCCTCATCAGAGGTACCATCTTTATTCTGAGGTCCTCGATTAGGTTTAGTTTCCATTTCATCAAGATATCTTGAACAAAAATTTGTGCACTCATCAATTAGGTATCCTTTAGCAATAGAAACCTCAGGATGTGCACGATTACGCACATATCTCTTTAAAGTTAGTAAGTACCTATAGAACCCATAAAATTTATAAATACTAATTAATTATTTAAAATATAATGGAAATTAAAAGACATTAAGATGGTGGTTCATGGTACCTTTCAATTGGATACATCCATCGAAATTGCATCGGCCCTGCTAACGATGCCTCTTGAGCAAGATGAATAGGCAAATGCTCTATTATATCAAAGAATAAAGGTGGGAAGATTTTCTCAAGATGACATAGTGTAAGCACAACTCGATCTTGAATAGTATTTAAATCTTCCTCAGTGTTCAGTTTTGTGCACAACTGCTTAAAAAATTTTGCCAACTCAATTAAAGTGGCAACAACATTTTTCGGTAATGCCCTACGAGTAGCAAGAGAAAGCAGTTGTTGCATCAATACATGATTCTCATGACTTTTCAAGCCTAAAATGCTTCGCTTTTTCATGTGAACACGTCGAGAAATATTTGATACATAACCATTTGGCAGCTTGGCTCTTTTCAACACACTAAGAAAGACATTTTTATTTTCTTTGGTCATTGAGAAGCATGCAGGAGGTAAATATAATTTGTTAGCCCCCCGTTCTTGGGGATGCAATGCTTTTCTAATTTTCATATCTTCAAATCAAAGCGAGCCTTTAAATTATCTTTTGATTTCCTAGGATCCCCTAACAATGTCCATAGTACATTGTCACAGACATTCTTCTCAATGTGCGTGACATCAAGATTATGTCTAATCAAGTTATGCTCCCAATATGGTAGTTCAAAAAAAAAATACTTTTCTTCTTCTAGTTGTTTGCCTGATTTCTTATTTGGGAATGTTTCATTCTTCTTTGAAGATCTTCTATCTTATATTCAGTTAGTACATCTTGTACTTGTTGTTTTATATCAAAACCAGACAACCGAGATGGAGCTCGTCCTATATCCGCTCTGCCATTGAAGTAAATCCGATCCTTTTGAAATCTATGAGTAGTAGGTAAGTATCGTCGATGACCCATGTAACAAAATTCCCTAATATGAGATAACTATTTGGAAACTGTATTTCCTAAACAACAGGGACATGCTTTCCCCCCTTTTGCACTCCAACCAAATAGATTTGCATATAATGGAAACTGTAGTTCACAACAATGCTACATGTAGCTTAAACATTTGTTTACATGATGCATCATAGGTTAGCACACCTTCACTCCATAATTTTTTTCAATTCCTCAATCAATGGTTGCATATAGACATCAGTTTTATGCCCAGGACCTTTGGGACCATCAATGAGCATAGACAATATGAAAAAACTTTCTTTCATACACAACCAAGAAGGCAAGTTGTATGGCATTAAGACAATAGGTCATGTACTGTGTGCTATGGACATAGTCCTAAAAGGATTAAATCCATCAGCTGCCAAGCCAAGTCTCATGTTACGATAATCAGCAGTGAAATCTGGATTTTTTTCATCGAAAGTTCTCTAACAAGGACTATTAGCCGAATGTCTAAGAACACCATCTTTAATGCAATCTTCTACATGTCATCGCATAAGAGAAGCAATTTTTGAGGACATGAATAATCTTTTTAACGGAGAAATTAATGGAAGTATCTAACTTGCTTTGCTGCTATCTTCCCCTGCGAATTCGATGCATAATTTCACTCATCAAGGTTCTTATAGTGAGAAATTTGGCATATGCAACATCTATCCAAATTTGCAAACTTGCCTCTAAACAACATACAATTGTTAGGACAAGCATCCCAAGTATTGTATGTAAACCCCAAGTCAGTAGTTAACTTTTGTGCTTCATAATATGAAGAAGGAATTTTGACTTGGTCAGGAAAGGACTTCTTCAAAAGTTCTAGTAACTTTGTCACTGATTTTTCGGTCCATTCGTGCAATATTTTAAGTTGCAAAAGTTGAACAGTAAATGAAAGTGATGTATATTTTTCACAACCCAGATATAAGGGGCACTCTGCTTGTTCAAGTAGTTTTAAATATGCTTGAGTTTCACTGTCTAATGGACAACTACTACCTTCACCAAAATCATTATTCAGAATCCTCATGGCCTCATGTATCATTCCAACCATATCATCACCTCTTGTAGATTCACCACCAACCACAAATTGTTCGTTAGGTTGGTCAGACTCTATATGTGTAAATTGTTCACCATGTAAGGTCCACCTTTTATACGTTCTCAAAAACCCATTACATATTAAATGCGCCCTTGTTGTTATCTATCCATAAGATATCGATTGTGACATTTCTTACATGGACATAATATTCTAGTGTCATTCACCAAATTACCAAAGGCAAAGTTTAGAAATCCCTCCACCCCAGTGAAATATGCTCGACAACATCGATTTGGTACCAATCCAACTCTTATCCATGAAAGTTTCCTTTAAAAGTAATAAATACAATTCATATAAATATAAATTTATTCATGCACAACTAAGTAAATGTAATATGAAACCTAATTGTAAACATTTATCTAAAAGGTTGGTGGTCCTATCTTATTCAAGAATGAATAAATTTGGACAATAAATTAGTAGTTATGTGTTGCTCTATCTTAATGAAAAATTCAGCAGCATCTCCCCATAGTTCTCCAAGTACACACATATATAGTTGATTGAATATATGTGTGATTTTGAAGTTCGAAAATTAACACAAAACATACAATCATCTATTATGTACTTAGAGAACATGAGAAAATGTAACCAAAGTTTTCGTTAAGATGGAACAAAACATTACGTACTAATTTATAACAAAAACTTATGCATTCTTAAACTGTCCAAATTCAGAAAATTCAAGAATCATTAATAGACATACACTCTTCATTGTCATCTATCAATGAAAATGAAAAAAAGATATACGTCGAATAATAATTCTTGAACGAGGTCTAAGCTTTTATGCGTAAATAACAACTGAATATGACAACTATAACTCATGTTAATAAACTTTTCAAAAAACACATGAAAACATAATATTTATAACAAAGCATAGAAGCAGTTTTCGTAAATCTTAACGAAACAACCAATGTAAACCTTCTTCTTTTGGCTCTAGTGGTTTGTAGTATCTACAATGCTTACCTACAAGGAAACAGATTAATTTCAGATAAGGAAAAATCCATTAGTTTAGAATTCGTCAGGTTCGTTTATATCTTCATTTAGTGGGCTGGTTCGTTTTTTCGTTTTTGGGGTTAAATGGGTTGGTTTGCTTCAATTTATTTTTCTTAGAGTGGACCGGTTTGGTACTTCTTTATTTAGTGGGCTAGTTCTCTATTCTTTTTTTTTTTGGGCATTAGTGGGCTGGTTTGCTTTAATTTCTTTTCTTAGTGTGGGCTAGTTTGGTACTTCTTTGTTTAATGGGCTAGTTTTTTTTTTCCCTTTGCTTGGTGTGGGCTACTTTAGTTAATGTAGGTGCAGTGGCTTGGTTTGGTTTTTTTTTTTTTGGGTTTAGTGAGCTAGTGTGGGGTTTGTTTAAGCAGGCTGCTTTGTCTTCTTTGGGTTGAGTGTGGGCTGGTTGGGTTGGTTGAGATTGACTTTAATGTAAGGATTATTAACTGTTAAAGTTAAATCAAAGAGACAATACTTAGTAAGTTAAATTTTGAAAAAGGATAAAGTTTTGAAATTTAATTATATCCTTATTTTTCTTAATGAAAGGCCTAGTGGGCTACTTGGTTTTAATTTTGGTTTAATGGACTGGAGTAGTTTTAGTGTATGGTTCAATTTTTTTGGTTGGTAGGCTACTTTGCTAAGTGAGCTTTGTTTTCTTCATGGTAAAGTGGGGTAGTATGGTTAAGTTTGTTTTTGGTTAAGTGGGCTAGCTTTGTTTTGTTCATGATTAACTGAGTTGGATTGGTTTTGTTCATGGCAAAGTGGGCCGGAATGGTTAATTTAGTTTTTTGCTAAGTGAGCTTGATTGTTTCGTTCATGGTAAAGTGGGTTCGTATGGTTAATTTGTTTTTGGTTAAGTGGGTGGCTTTGTTATGGTTAAATGGGCTGATTTCTTTAATTTTGTTTTTGGTTAAGTAGGCTGGATCGGTTTTGTTCATGGTAAAGTGGGCTGATATAGTTAATTTTGTTTTTGGATAAGTGGGCTGATTTTGGATCAAAACACAAACACAAACAATAAAATGGCACATGTTCCACCAACTAAAAAAATTATTAAGGACTAAAGAATAATGAGCAAAGCAGCTTCTTCGATTCATAACAGTTGCAGTATATAAATGCAATGAACACTGGCTAAAACCAATAGACATTTTTTTATGCATATCTTGCAACAAATGCAGAATAAACTACAAAATCTTAAAATAACCATCATCAAGGTACACCAGGAATATAAGCAATACAGTCTGAGAGTAGTGTAAAACTTTAAAGTACATCTCCACCACCACCAACTAATATAATAATAATTCCAATAATCTTAAATAACTTTTAATGCTTAGGTTTGGAATCTTCAAGAAAGTTGAGAGGATCATAAAGCATACCAGATGCCTGATGGAGTGTATCCAATGCCAAAGAGTCTTAAAGATCCTAAAATAAAAGAAAATGGCAACAAGTCAGCAGATAGACTAACTTCATTATATGACCACAAAAAAATAAAAAAATATTGCAATCTTACGGAATAGATATGATATTATTAATTTCACTTAGTGACATAGCAAATGATGTTAGCAAGCAACAAAGAGAAAAGAAATATAAAAATTTTGGAGTGTGCACATCATAAAAAATAAAATAAAATAAATCCCTAAAACTGCATATTGTAACAAATAAGAAGCACTAAAATTTGCAAATAATCATAATCTCCTCTATGTTGCGGTAATCAGGTTTGGCCTAAAAAAATCCATAAGTTGGACACTAAAGTGGATACATATCCCCTGTGCAGCTCAGAGGATCTGTTCCCTATCAAACTTCAGTTGAAATGTCTTGTTTTATGAATTTTAAAATTCTTCAGTGTTAGTTTGAACTGTCATAGGTTGAGCCACATTATGGTATTTGGATTCAGTCTTAGTCTAACCTGTTGGAACTTAGGTTTAGCAGGGTTGGAGGTCATATATCCATTTGCATATTACTTATAAAACTTTCTTTGGAAGGTTCAGCTTTTACTGTATGGGGCTCCGGGAAGCAGATACTTACTCTGCCTCTTTTACACATCACCTGCTTATCTCTCTTTCTCTCTCTCAATCCCATCTCCCTCTGATACCAGATCTCTCACTCCATGATAAATATACCAGTGCCAGGGATAAATTTTCCAAAAAGAAAAAAGTCCTTGACACAGGCATATAATCTTATCATTTATATGTCAATATTGTTGTAAGACACGTATTAATAGCATTAGCAATAATATGGTAAAAAGAGAAAACAAATAACTAAACATACCTATAGATTCAGTAATTTAACAAGGGAAGCATGTTTAACTGACTACATAGAGACACCGTTCATGAATTATGCCATATGGATATAGTGTAAGCAAAAGAGGATAGCAAAAGAAGATAAATATTCCATATTTAAATGAGTGTGCACAGTATTATACCTTTCTTAACACAAAAGGTCAGTGCAGCTCAAGTTCCAATGTATGGAATGCTCCAATCTGATGAAAAGTGATGAGTTTGGAGGAGGAGATGAAAATCATACAAATATATTGATGAAATGCTCCAAGAAGTAAACAATAAATTTTGGACATGCTATCAAGAAACTGTTTATTTTGATTAAATAACCAACAAGAAAATAAGAGTTGATAGCCTGATACTAAAATCTAACTCATAGTCATGAAAATTTAAAATCTAATACAGGAAGTGGTACCATATGACCAAAATGCTTCTATGTTACCTAATAAAATAATTCAATGTATGTCTGACTTTCACATATCACGAAATACCAATTTCTTAACCAAGTCAAGAAATTGTGAAATTTTACCATAATTATTTTGGGTTGAATTCCAAATTTCTAAAAACTGAACACTATGATACTGGTTTGGTACATAATTGGGCCTATCGGAAATCACACATGGCAACATCTAAATATCACATATTGTATATTACTAAATGCATAGAACTCATATTTCATTATTTCTTTGATTTTCAACATTATTAATAACAACACAAAGCATCAAACCCAGCTGGTTCCACTTATCACGACACCATAGCATTTCCATTCATTAAAATCGGTATAACATTATAATGTTATTTCTACATCTACTTTTAATTCTTTAATTTCAATTTAGTTCCTACAAATAGTTCATAAAGTATAACACTAGACGGCTTTCAGATCATCTCCTGAAATTGCTTGAAACCAAACAATATATATATATATATATATATATATATATATATATATATATATAATGCACATAAAAAATAGAATCAAATAAATGGTCCAGCACATTTATTCACACAAATTTTTATATACATGTATATGTGAGTGATGCATAGGGATTAGAATGGTCAAACTTATATATCTTTTCCCCTTTTAACACAATTCTTTTTGGGATTGAGATTCCTATCCATTTCATTCTTTTCTCCAAAACCAAACAATTTCAATTGATAAAGAAAGATTGTATTATATTCATCAAAGCAAACCCATTTCAGTATTTGCGGTTCTTTGTCTTTGTGTGTTACTCTAAATCACGCTTTGTTTTGCTTATGATATGTGCCTAACTAATCAAAACAAAAGTGGGTTCTCTTGCCAAAGTTTTTGTATGCTTACTACTCTCTCTGGCTCTAAGCTCTTTGGCAGTCCAACCAAGGAATCACTTTGGTCAATGTTAGCACTAAACAATTATGAAAACTTAACTCATCACCAACTCATTGCATTCATGTGTTCCAGCTCATTGTTTTCTCAACAAGCACATAGTTTACAAAGATATATTCAATTTTAGCATCTCATTCATCATATGCTTACATGTTCCAGTTTTCCGGCCCCATATAGAGAATCATGCAAACTAAGCGCCAATCAAGACAAAAAAAAATTAATTCTATTAATTAAAACAACACCAATAATAAACAAAATCTCTTTCATCTATCCTGATTATCATTTATCTTTCAACACCAATAATCCAGGCATGCAAAAGCGACTCACCTTAGCCAAGTCACATTTATTCACACAAATTTTTTCATTTATCTTTCTTTTCTATTTTTCAAATTTTTTTTAAAATAACTAGTTAAATTTGTTTTCACTTTTAGTACTCATAAGCCCTTAACACAAGCAAGTAACTCTAACTCATAATAATATTACATTATATATACAACTTTGTTTATGATTGCAGAGAAAAGAAAGTACCACAGCAAGCAAACACAGTCGGGAGAGGCAATAATTAGAGAGCTGGACCAAAAATGAAAATAATCTTGTTTTATGAAAATGGAAATGGGAAACAAAAACGAACAAAAATCTCCCAAGTTCTCATAAATTGAAAATGGAAAACACAGGATGCAGCACGAAAACGAACACAACCCTAGTTTTCAATTTTATCAGGGTTTTATTAGAACAAGAAGCAATTGTTGACCCAGGTATGACAACCCAAGAGGGGGGGTGAATTGGGTTTTATTTATCAAAACGAATTTATAAAACTTTTCTTGAAAGATAAAAATTATTTCACTTTTTCTTTTGAGAATAGAAGTGAAGAAGATGAAAATAGAAGTTATCTAAGAATGCAATCAAGAGAATAGCAATAATAAATAATCTCAAGTGCAAGTAAATGTAAAGAGTATATGGATAGAGAGAGTGCAAACTCAATTTATGTGGTTCGGCAAACCTTGCCTACGTCCACGGGCTCCTAGCTCCTCCACAAGCTAGGCTTTCCACTAAGTTGTAGAATACTTTACAACTTGCTTGATGAACAACTTCACCAAGACTTTTTTCCTTCAACTCTTGATAACACCACACCAAGAGTTCTTCTTGATGAACAACCTCACCAAGAAAAGAGTTCTCTCAAGATATCTTTTATCCTTTACAAGAAGATCTCACTCTCACACAATATAAGAACAAAGAAAAGTTTTTACAACAAAAGTACAACTCTCTTCAAAGAGTAGATAAAGAATATAAAAGCTCTATAAACTTGATATTTCTCTTGGCTTTTTTTGCTTGATAAAATGCTTCTCTTGCACTTATTGAATGCATGGGAGAATGGCTCCTTTTATAGGCAAATGAGATGAACTTAATCAAGTGAAGACACCATCTCCAAATTTTCTGCCCACCATAAAAACCGTAATCTTGTCTGCCATTTTTGTCAATGTTCCGTTTGAAATTTGAAAATCTTTAAAACATAAAAGATCTGAACATTTGAATAAGCTTTCCAACGCATCAAGAACCAAGTCATTTGGATATCTGTAGCTCAAGATATGGCCAAAAAACCATTCGGTGCTCAAGTGACTTACTTTTTCTTCCATGTGTCTGTCCACTGAATTGAATGATAATTCTGTCAGCCTTCCATTTGAAATTTGAATTTCTTCAAAACATAAAAATCTTCATATTTGAATAAGCTTTCCAAAACATTAAGAATCAAAGCAATTGGATATCTCTATCTTAAGATATGGCCAAAACACCATTCGGTGCTCATGTGAGTTGATTTTTCTTCTCTGTGTCAGTCCACCGAATTGCATGTCAATTATGTCGGTCTTCCATTTGAAATTTGAATTTCTTCAAAACATATGAAATGTGCCCCATTAAGTCATCTTTCTAATGCCGCAAGAATCAAGTCATTTTGATTTTTCTAACTCAAGATATGTCCAAAAGAGTATTCGGTGCTCATGTCAGCTGCTTTCATTTGTCTTTCACTTTGCATGATGATTTGGATGATCTTGCACTTAAAATTTGAATTTCTTTAAAATATATGAAATGTTATAAATTGAGCAAGTTTTCTAAAGACTCAAGAATCACATTATTTGGACATTTGTAGAGAAATATATGACCAATTGATAGAACATTGCTCATATATCACATTTCTTGAATCAAACCTTGTACTTAAACTTTGATGCCTTTAACATGTAGTCTTCTCCTAAGCTTCAACACTTCATTTAATAAACCCCTTCTTGATTTTATAATTATTTCAATAATCTTATTCTTGCACATAAATAAATATATTAGTAAATCTCAATGAATCAATGTGTATTGTTATCATCAAAATTATCATATAGCCTTAGGGCTAACAATCTCCCCCTTTTTGATGATGACAAACCATTGATTGCTTTAAAATAATATCTAAAATCAAGAATGAAAATGAAATCAAGAATAAACAAAAAGAGAGCAATTGTTATAAATACAAGCAATCCAACATTTCTCCCCCTTTTGTTATCATCAAAAAGATGTAATCAAATTAATTACTCCCCCTAAATATATTCTCCCCCTTAACATATGTTACCATTCACAGATTATCAAATAAAAGAAAAATTAAGATATATCCAACATGCCTAATTCTCTTCTAATTATGCAAAATCTATCTTGACTAAGGGGTTTAGTAAATATATCAGCTAATTGTTTTTCGGTGGGAACAAATTCTAAAGAAATATTACCTTTTTGCACATGATCTTTAATAAAATGATGTCTAATCTCTATATGCTTAGTCCTAGAGTGTTGTATGGGATTTTTCGAAATGTTAATGGCACTTGTATTATCACATTTGATGGGAATGTGATCAAATACCACACCATAATCTTTTAAAATTTGTTTCATCCAAAGAGCTTGTGCACAACAACTTCCTACTGCAATATACTCGGCTTCCGTGGTTGATAATGCAACAGAATTTTGTTTTCTACTAAACCATGATACTAATGCATGTCCTAGAAATGGCAAGAGCCACTAGTGCTCTTTCTATCAAGAAGACTTCCAGCAAAGTCCGCATCGGAATAACTTATTAGATCAAAATTATCACACTTAGGATACCAAAGACCTAGATTTATGGTACCAAGAAGATATCTAAATATCCTCTTTACAACCTTAAGGTGAGATTCCTTTGGACAAGATTGAAATCTAGCACACATACACACACTAAACATAATATCGGTCTACTAGCAGTTAAATACAAAAGAGAGCCAATCATACCTCGATATTTTGTTACCTCAACATCTTTTCCTTTCTCATCTTTGTCAAGCTTGTTTAATGTACCCATAGGTGTGTTATATGTCCTTGAATTATCCATGCCAAACTTCTTGAGAAGATCTCTTGTGTATTTAGCTTGATTTATGAAGATCCCATCCATTGATTGCTTGATTTGAAGTCCAAGGAAGAATTTTAATTCTCCCATTAAGCTCATTTCAAATTCTTGTTGCATACACTTGGAAAATTCTTCAATTCCTTTGGTAATTCTTGGGAAGAATCATTTACTTTCAAGCTTTTCTTGTTGAAGTTGTAAATCATCTTGACTCTTTTCATCAAGCCTTGATTCCTTGATTTGCCTTTCTACTTCTACTTCAACAATATCATCATCTAAATTCTTTGAAGAAATCACATTAGTTTCATCAAATTCAACATGCATAGATTCTTCAATAGTAAGAGTCTTTTTATTAAAAACTCTATATGCCTTACTATGGTTGGAGTAGCCAACAAAAATTCCAACATCGGCTTTTGCATCAAATTTTCCAAGGTTATCCTTGGTGTTTAAAATAAAACATTTACATCCAAAAACTTTAAAAAATCCAATGTTGGGTTTTCTTCCTTTCCAAAGTTCATAAGGAGTTTTCTTTATTAAAGCTCTAATATGGACTCTATTGATTATAAAGCATGCGGTATTAACGGCTTCGGCCCAAAAATATTTTGGCAAATTATTTTCAAGTAACATGGTCCTAGCCATTTCTTGGATAGTCCTATTTTTTCTCTCAACAACACCATTTTGTTGTGGAGTTCTAGGTGCGGAAAAATTATGTTCAAAACCATTTTCATCACAAAGATTTTCAAACGCGACATTGTCTACTTCACCACCATGATCACTTCTAATGGATACAATAGAATGCCCTTTTTGATTTTGGACTCTTTTTGTAAATTTTGAAAAAGCTTGTATGGCCTCATTTTTAGTTTTCAAGAATAATACCCAAGTGAATCTTGAATAATCATCCACAATAACAAAAACATAATACTTTCCACCAAGGCTTTGAGTTCTTGATGGTCCAAATAAATCCAAATGAAGTAATTGTAGAGGTTTATTTGTTGAAATAAATTTCTTTTGTTTAAAAGAAGTTCTCACTTGTTTTCCAAATTGACAAGCATCACAAATCTTATCCTTTTCAAATTTTATTTTTGGAAGACCATCAACTAAATCATTTTTAGAAATTTTTGAAATTGTGTCCATGCTAGCATGACCTAACCTTCTATGCCATAACCAAGCATCATGATTAACAATGAAACAATTTTCTACATGATCATTAACATCAATATCAATTGTATAAATATTACCACATCTATACCAACAATAATGTCTTATTGTTTCTACATCCTTAATCACTACATCTATTAGGCTCAAAAGCAACAAAATGAATCCCTTATCACATAATTGACTAATGCTAATCAAATCATGTTTCAAACCATGAACAAGTAAAACATCTTTAATAATAGGTGAAGAAGGGTTACCAATATCACCATGTCCGATTACCCTTCCTTTGGCATTATCACCGAAGGTCACATATCCTCCTTTCTTCATGATTAATCTTGAGAACTTGGAGGCATCTCCGGTCATATGCCTTGAGCATCCACTATCTAAGTACCACTTGTGTTTGCCACTCCTTTGTCTCTACAATCAACATTCAAGGAGTAACTTTTTGGTACCCAAAAGTTCTTGGGTCCTTGGGGGTTAGTTATGATACTTTTTGGAACCCATATTTGTTTTAAATTAGGATTTCTTTTAATGGAGCAAGAATGCACATTGTGTCCTTTTCTTCCACAATAAGTACATGAATGATTAGGATTATTCCTAGAAGATGCATGAGCAAAATAGATTTTTAAAATACTTTTGATTTTTATGAGTTTTATATCCTAACCTCTTTTATCAAAAACACACCTTTGGTTTTGTAACATAGAATTCAAATTTTTGTGCTTTTTGTAAAACTATCAACAATATTTCTTAAGTCATTATTTTCCTTTTTCAAAATAACATTTTCTTTCTCTAATTTATCAAAATCCTTTTGTTTTAAAATCTCATTTTCAGTTTTTAAAAAATGTATTTGACTTTCCAAACTTTCAAAATCTTTTTGCTTTAAAATTTCATTTTCATTTTCTAAAACTTCATTTATTTCTACCAACTCTTCTAATTGAGATAACATGATTTTTGACTTCTTTTTGAAAGCATTGATTTTTAAGTTTTTCTTATCAATTTGCACATGTAAATTTTGAAATGCTTCAAGTAATTCATCATATGAAAGTTTAGGATCATAGTTTAGAATATTTACCTCATCGTCACTTAAAGCCATGAAGCACATGTTTGCCACTTCGCAATCTTCTTCTTCTTCTGTAGAGCTAGCTTCACTATCATCCCAATTTGTGGCTTTCATTGCTTTGGATTTCTTGCTTTGACTTCTGAAGTAAGGACAATCCATCTTTACATGTCCCGGTTTCTTGCACTCATAGCAAATGACTTGATCATTTTTCTTATCTTGCTTTGAGCTTTGCCCTTTGTACTCCCTTCTAGAGTTCTTCTTGAATCCTTGGTTTCTTCTAATCATCTTTTTTAGCTTTCTTGTGATGAATGCAAGATCTTCATCATCTCCTTCATCGTTGGACTCATCATCTTCTTTTGTTGAAGATTTGAAAGCGATATTTTTCTTTTTCTTGAAATCTTCTTCGTTCTCCTTCAAGGTGATTTCATGAGTCATGAGAGAACCCATAAGTTCTTCTAATGGTAGTTTGGTGAGGTCCTTTGCTTCTTGAATTGCCGTCACCTTTTGCTCCCAAGATTTTGGTAGACACCTAAGAATCTTTCTCACCATTTCAACATTAGAATAAGATTTACCAAGAGATTTCAAACTATTAATAATATCCGTAAATCTAGTAAACATTTCAGAAATTGATTCATCCGATTTCATCTTAAAAAGCTCATAACTATGAACTATCATACTAATTTTAGATTCTTTAACTTGACTAGTTCCTTCATGAGTTACTTCAAGTGTGTGCCATATTTCTTGTGCCGTAGAACAGGTAGATATTCTATTAAACTCATTTCTATCTAGAGCACAATATAACACATTCATAGCTTTAGCATTCAAACTCAATTTCTTTTTGTCATCTTCACTAAACCTTTAGGTTCTTTAAGCATGCTTTCTCCATTTTCAATTTTGCTAGGAACAAAAGGTCCTTCCAAAACAATAGACCATAAATCATAATCAAAAGATTTCAAGAAAATACTCATTCTAGTTTTTCAATAAGAGTAATCACTTCCATTAAAAAATGGAGGTCTAGAGATAGAAAATCCCTCAACATATGAAGTTGAATTAAAAGTTGCCATAGCTCAAAAATCGATTAAGATTTAAAAAATTGAGCAACCTTGCTCTGATACCACTTGTTGACCCAGGTATGACAACCCAAGAGGGGGGGTGAATTGGGTTTTATTTATCAAAACGAATTTATAAAACTTTTCTTGAAAGATAAAAATTATTTCACTTTTTCTTTTGAGAATAGAAGTGAAGAAGATGAAAATAGAAGTTATCTAAGATGCAATCAAGAGAATAGCAACAATAAATAATCTCAAGTGCAAGTAAATGTAAAGAGTATAGGGATAGAGAGAGTGCAAACTCAATTTACGTGGTTCGGCAAACCTTGCCTACGTCCACGGGCTCCTAGCTCCTCCACAAGCTAGGCTTTCCACTAAGTTGTAGAATACTTTACAACTTGCTTGATGAACAACTTCACCAAGACTTTTTTCCTTCAACTCTTGATAACACCACACCAAGAGTTCTTCTTGATGAACAACCTCACCAAGGAAAGAGTTCTCTCAAGGATATCTTTTATCCTTTACAAGAAGATCTCACTCTCACACAATATAAGAACAAAGAAAAGTTTTTACAACAAAAGTACAACTCTCTTCAAAGAGTAGATAAAGAATATAAAAGCTCTATAAACTTGATATTTCTCTTGGCTTTTTTGCTTGATAAAATGCTTCTCTTGCACTTATTGAATGCATGGGAGAATGGCTCCTTTTATAGGCAAATGAGATGAACTTAATCAAGTGAAGACACCATCTCCAAATTTTCTGCCCACCATAAAAACCGTAATCTTTGTCTGCCATTTTTGTCAATGTTCCGTTTGAAATTTGAAAATATGTAAAACATAAAAGATCTGCACATTTGAATAAGCTTTCCAACGCATCAAGAACCAAGTCATTTGGATATCTGTAGCTCAAGATATGGCCAAAACACCATTCGGTGCTCAAGTGACTTGATTTTTCTTTCATGTGTCTGTCCACTGACTTGAATGATAATTCTGTCAGCCTTCCATTTGAAATTTGAATTTCTTCAAAACATAAAAGATCTTCATATTTGAATAAGCTTTTCAAAACATTAAGAATCAAAGCAATTGGATATCTTTATCTTAAGATATGGCCAAAACACCATTCGGTGCTTATGTGAGTTGATTTTTCTTCTCTGTGTCAGTCCACCGAATTGCATGTCAATTATGTCGGTCTTCCATTTGAGATTTGAATTTCTTCAAAACATATGAAATGTGCCCCATTAAGTCATCTTTCTAATGCCGCAAGAATCAAGTCATTTTGATTTTTCTAACTCAAGATATGTCCAAAAGAGTATTCGGTGCTCATGTCAGCTGCTTTCATTTGTCTTTCACTTTGCATGATGATTTGGACGATCTTGCACTTAAAATTTGAATTTCTTTAAAACATATGAAATGTTATAAATTGAGTAAGTTTTCTAAAGACTTAAGAATCACATTATTTGGACATTTGTAGAGAAATATATGACCAATTGATAGAACATTGCTCATATATCACATTCCTTGAATCAAACCTTGTACTTAAACTTTGATGCCTTTAACATGTAGTCTTCTCCTAAGCTTCAACACTTCATTTTAATAAACCCCTTCTTGATTTTATAATTATTTCAATAATCTTATTCTTGCACATAAATAAATATATTAGTAAATCTCAATGAATCAATGTGTATTGTTATCATCAAAATTATCATATAGCCTTAGGGCTAACAGCAATGACCAGCGCCAACATCATAAACTGATCCTACAAACATAAGCAGCAAGCAATGCAACAACATAATGTGAACTGCATATTTTTCACAATCTTTCTGTCATATAATTTTTAGCATCAACATAACATCAGATTACATTGTTTTGCCCTTAGTCAACCCAAAAGCATAGAAGTGAGTGCATTGACCGAAAGATAAATATCAATTAAAAAAAAAGACAAAGTTTGATAAGTCATGAAAAGTAAAGCTAACAAGAAAATATTTATCCACGAAGTTGCTGGATCCCAAATGAAATTGTGCAAACCATAAGGCCCGTTATAGCTAACAATCCATACTTATTGCACAAAATTAAAGAAAAGAAACGAATAAATCAATGAAATTAGCACATCATTCCTGCATTTATCTTGATAAAGAAAAATTTCATTATTCAAATGAAATTAAAGAAAAGATACTTTTCTGGCCTTTGCCAGGAGACAATTTTAATGAAATGAGTATCATCCATTTCAACACAAGTAAGTGGACATAGCTAGGTAACTATTATCCAATCTCCATCTCGAGACATGCACATAAAGGTGCAGGGAAATGATAATAATTATCCTACATTATAGCACACAAACATACACAAAAGATGATCCCTCCATGTGAATAAACACGTAGACAGAAATGAAGCATATCTTCCATTTCAATGCCCCAACAACCAAGCATTCAAGTGCAAATATGAAAAGATAATTAGAAAGAAATTTTTTTTCTATTAAATTTTCAAAAAAGAGAAGGCAAAAATTCATCAATGCAAACAGTAAGATAACAAGCAATTCCACACAAAATCATCATTAAAGTTTCATATGATAAACATTTAATTCAATATGGTGCAAAGCTTTAAGCACAGATGAGGGGCAAATATCATTCAGTTGATAGCTTCAGCTCATATGTGAACCCAAATACAGTGTACGCATAATTGATGAATTCTAGGACTGCCTCACTTCATCTTTTATCTGAAAAATAAAATTTCATTAGAGACTAGAGACAATCAACAAAAGCAGAAAACCTATGTGGGATATCAGTCACATTCAATTCACCTGGGACTCCCTGCAGAAAATATGAGCATCATCCTATAACAAAAAGCAAACTAACATTTACAAGAACAAGGTACATTTACCAACAAATAAATAAAATACTGGAATGATTAAGATTACAAATGATAAAGTTTAATTGTTCACAAGAATTAATGGCATCCTGTGAATAAATAAGCCTACACAGACTATATCCTACTCTTTGATAAAGGTCTAATTACATATTTAAAACTAACAATAGCACTTCACATCTACAAAGATACCTGCTGAAATCTCCTAACACGAGTTAATCCAGTCAGAGCACCACTTGCCTCATTCCGATGTAGGATCCCAAAATCAGCCAGTCGGAGAGGTAGCTCTGTAAAGTCAAGCTAAACAATCAAGAGGGAACAGTGCAATAGAGAACTTGCAAGTCCATGACCTTCATAATTGGATGAACTAAAAATGAGAATAAAAACATGATACATATATATATTCAGCCATATTAGTACTTGAGCCTTAGGAGGTTAAGAATAATTATAAGGTCACCTAACCATCACGCCAATAAACAGGTCATGTATAGGCACACTACTGAAAGCTATATGTACACATTAAAAAAATATAAAAAAAACTACACATAAAAAGAACAACTTATCATGTAAATAGCCTAATCATGCTAGTAAACTTAATCCAAGTGTTGATCAATTGATAAAACATCAGTACTCCACAAAATATAAAAGATTTTTTCCATTATAAAATCCCTGGAGCATCATTCTACGTTTCTCATTCCAGTTTTTAAAGCTTAAAAATTAGTGTTGAACCATTAAAAACACAGTGTAGATGACATCATCAGGGTGAGTCTTTTAGTTAATTTTAGCTTAGGTTCCTTCATTAGATAGAGGTTGACGTTGCTTTTTCATATGAAGTGCTACAGACCAAGGAAAAGGTTACAATTAACGCAAAAATATTTTGATGATGCTCAGAATCCAAATTTCAACCAATTATCAGTACAAATTTCAAACAACATCAACAAATTTTCAAGCAATATCAGCATTCTATATATGAAAACTCAAAATGCTATATATAGCAACACAATGCAGACAATATGAAAACCTACCAAAATGAGAGGAAGCTCCAAGAAGCAAAACACAACAGTGAAGAAGCAAGGCAGCTTTAACGAAGAGATCAGTGAATGGCTGAAAGAATCGAGAGGGGCAAGAGTAAAAATGAGATAGAAGGCAAGAGGGATGAGAGGGAAATTGGTAATCGAGATGCGAGAAGGCTAAAATCGAATGGCAAACAGATTCGAGCGGGATGAGACGGAAAATCAATCTAAGTGTGATGAGAGGGATGAGAGAAATTTCATTTAGGGTGAAATCGAATTGCTTTTTCTTATACCCTTATACGGCGGTTCACAAAACCCTCGTAAAAACTCACCCCTTCTCACCTTATAAAAACCGTCGTAAATAGGTGTAGTAAAAGCCCTACTTTGTTATAGTGCTAAGATATTGTAGATAAGTGGCTAAGATCATTGTTGCTAGATTAGTGGCTAAGATATTATAGATAAGTGCCTAAGAACTTGGATGCATATTTTGTATTGTAGCTGATATAATTTATGGTTCTTTAGCTGAGTTTGTTATTTTGCTTTTCTATATATGGAGAGCATGATTTGTAAATAAAAACAACAAAAAGGAAAATAAAAGTTTCTAGCTTCAATTATAGCTCTTTCTTTTCCATTTTTATCATTGTATCAAAGCAAATCTTGGAAATTCTTATTTGAAGACTCTCTTTTCTAATCAATGTCTTTTCCAAAAACACAAACCTTTTTTCCCAAAAGAAAAAAAAAACACAGATCACATAATAGCTGCAGAAAAGAAAAATGAAGCTTCTCTCCGTCTCTACCCCAGACTCATCTGACCCATTCCATCTTCTTCAGATCATCGTGGTGCAAGTTTAGTCACTAAAGTCCTTAATGGTGACAACTATGCAACCTGGAAAATCTATTAGCATTGTTTTAAGTGCTAAGAACAAAACTGGTTTTGTGGATGGTTCCTTTAAGAAGCCACCTGAAACTAATGCAAAAATTGCTAGTTGGGAGCCATGTAATGATATGGTGCTCTCTTGGATACTTGATTCCATTGATCCAAGCATCTAAGATAGTGTTATTTGCATGGAGCTGGCTTTGCAGTTTGGACAGAAGTTTTTCGCAAAGCAATGCACTAAGAATCTTCCAACTACAGAGAGAAGTAGCATCACTTCAACAAAATACCTTCTGAGGGACTCTGTACTATTCCAAACTCAAAGGGCTCTGGGACAGTTGAGCTCTTATAGTGAATTATTAGTGTGCACATGTGCAGCAAGCAGCAGAATTGTAGCAAAGGAATAAGCCAATAAAGTAATACAGTTTCTAATAGGCTTAAATGATAGTTATTCTGCAATTCGTGGACAAATCTTGCTATGACAACCCCTACCTTCCATTGGCAAGATTTATGCAAAGATCCTACAAGAAGAAAAACAGAGGGACTTGATTATTGCTAAAGAAGTCATGCTGGTCGAGGAAGGAAAACTAGGAAACAATTTGCAATAGAAGCCAAGAAATAAGCTTCATTGTACTCATCACAACAGGAACAACCACATCATAGATCGCTATTTCTTTCTACATGGTTCTCCTTCAAATAACAAACCGAATAAGAAAGGCGATAAGATTGCAGCAAAGAGTGATCAACCGCAAGTAGGGACGATAATTTGACCCAGCCGGGGCCAGGGATCTGAAAAATCTAGACGTCCAGGGTCGGGTAATAACCCAAAAAATCGGGAAATTTGGCCAAGGCCGGGGAGAAATTTTCTGCCCCAACCGGGGAAAGGGTGTTTTGGGGGGGGGGGTGGGGGTGGGGCGGGCGGGGTCGGGGACCTGGAATTAAACCTAGAGGATGCAATTGAAATTTTGAAATTATGTTATGTAAAATTGAAATTATGTTATGTAAAAATACTTTTAAGTCCTATTAGTTTTTAATCCTCACTATGGCCCTTTATTTAAATTTAAGCTTAAGCCCAAGCCAAATCTTGCTAAGATTCCATTAGATGCGCCAAGCCTAGCCCATCTCCACGGAAAATGTGTTAAAAATTTTTTGCTGTCCCCAAGGTTCGAACTCGTCTCTCTATATGGATGAAAATGGTGCATTACCATTGGGCTGCAAACCATTTCATGTCTAACTTCACTGCCATATATATATGCGAGCTATGTCCAAGGAAATTGTGTTAAAAATGTTTTGTAGACCTGGGGTTTGAACCCTTCACCTAATATAGATAGAAATAGCACGCCACCATTGGGCTACAAACCATTTCACATATAACTTTGCTGTCATATGGACATACTCTATATATATATATATCATATAAAAAAGTATCAGAATAAAAAAAATACAACTCGGGTTTTAATCCCGTGTTATCGGAAAACTCAGCCCCGGCCCTGGGAAAAATATTCCGGGGAATTTTCCAGGGCTGAGGCGTGCAATTGAGGACAGAGGTCAAGGCCCTGGCTTTAGGTTTTGACATCCCTAGCCGCAAGTGAACAACACACAAAGAGAAGCTCATACGCTAACAAATGAACAATACCAACAACTTATAAGCCTTTTGAGCAGTGGCAATGACACACCTCAAGCCAATTTAACAAGTCAGTTCTTATCACTGAACCATAACATCGACTCCCACAAATGGATCATTGACATAGGAGTTACAGACCACATTATAGGCCAACCTAACTTATTACAACGAAAGACAATCTCAGCAACCATATTTTAGCCTACCAAATGGTCACAAAGCTCTAATCAATTGTTTCAGTTTGGCTCGAATAAATGCAAAAACAAAAGTCCCTCATGTCTTACGTCCAAGTTTTCAAGTTAATCTTTTGTCAGTTAGCAAGTTGACCAAATCATTAAATTGCTTATTGACTTTTTATCTGAACTTTTGTGTTTTGCAGGATTTGGAAACGAAGAAGATGATTGGTTTTGGGGGAGGCTTACTAATGGGCTCTATTACCTTACCTTAGAATGTGGTCCATCCAATAGGAAAATAAAACCCAAAGTCAACATGTTACAAGCATTTTGTGGCATCAAAGACTAGGGCATCCATCGAGTCAACCTTTGAATGATCTTGCTTAGGAATTTCTTATGATTTGAATAACTTTTGTGAAGTTTGTCATGTTGCAAAACAAATTTGATTGCCATTTGGCCATAGTTCAATAAAAACAAAAACACATTTTGATCTTATTCATTGTGATATATGGGGCACATTTAAAGTCACTTTTATCTCAGGAGCTCACTATTTTTTAATAATTGTGGATGATTTTTTAAGACATGCATGGGTCTATTTGATGCGTCATAAATCCAAAACTCAAGCACTCTTGCAAAGTTTCTTTGCACAAGTCAAAACTCAATTTAACACATCCATCAAACATTTTAAAGTGGATAATGGTAAGGAATTTACCTAATGCTAATTTTTTTAATGGCAAGGGCGTTTTATTTGAACATAATTCTGTTTCTACTCCCCAACAAAATCGTGTCGCTGAATGTAAACATTGTCACATCCTAAATGTGGCTCGTGCTTCACGTTTTCAAGCACATTTACCTTTGCAATTTTGGGGGGAGAGTGTGTTAACTGCTGTCTATCTCATAAATTGAATCCCAAGTCCACTACTAGGCAAAGTGACCCCTTATGAGCTACTTTATAATCAGACTCCCACCTATCACTATCTAAGAGTTTTTGGTTGCTTTTTGTTATGTTACACAAATCCAAACAGAAGGTAAATTTGATCAGCGTGCAAAGAAGCATCGTTTTTTTGGTATCCTTCAAGTCAAAAAGCGTATAGAGTTTGGGATTTACATGCAAAGAAAATGTTTAGTAGCAAAGATGTGTTTTTCTATGAGTCTACTTTCCTATACTCTATACAAACTTCTAATTCTAATACAATTTTTCCCACACCAATGCTACTTTATCCAATTTACGAAGAAGACACTCCCATACAAAATCTTCCTAGTACAGCTCAAGAAATCGAGACATCTCATGACCAAGCCTCATTTCCTCCTGAACCTAAACAGATCACAGGCCTTGCATCCCCTTAATCACCACCAGTTCACCTCCACTCAGAAGGTCTATCCACATACATCAACCAACTACTTGGCTTAGAGACTACCATTACACCAATCTGCCATCTGCAAACCAGTCATCCTCTTTGAATCCAAGTCCAACAAAAGGGATGAGATATTGATGAGGAACGGAATTCCTCAAGATAAAAGAAAGGGAGGGAGATGTAGACAGAGGAAAGGGGAGAAATAATAGAAGAAATTTGGGAAAGAAGTAGAGTGAAAATTGAGGGAGAAATAATCTTTTTACTAAAAGATCAAAAAAACAATAACAACCAAATCTGAAAATAACATAACTAAAGGTTCCTATTTATATGACCTTAAAGTCTAGTTCTATTAGGAAATAAAATCCTATTAGGAAATAGAACCATAATCCTAGTTCAACTAGAAAATACCAAAATTAAATCCTAAATAAAATAGTAAACTATTAATTAGAAAAATAACTCAAATTTGGATTACTCCTAATTTAGGAAGTCAAAATCCCTAATAATAGTCAAAATCCCTAATTTATTAAAATCCCTAAAATCAAAATTAAAATCCCTAATTTATTCCTAATTTGTCCTACATCAATTCTCTCTCTCTTGAAAGAACTCGACTCCTGGCGAGTTGTTAAGGAGGAAATTGCCAATACACAAGGAAACGTCACGTCTTATCTTACACAATCATGGGAAGGTCGTCAATCCAAATCTTCGCTTCATGAAGTCCAATATTGGAAGCACACATAATAGAAAAATTATTGATGCTTCAGCGGCCTTCAATATTGGTAGAGATTCAATAATCACCATAGAAGACTTCAACGTTGACCCAATAGAAGACTTCACCGTTGACCCAATAATGGGAGTAGAAGAACCCAAATATGAATCACAACCTATGAAATCAATTTCTTGAATGATTTCATGAGATTCTTCACATGTAGGCTTCATACCATCATTAGAATTCATCTTGTCCTCGATCTCAATATCACCTTTAGATTCATGCCCATCTACAAGATCAATCTTGCTTGCTTCATCATCTCCACTAGAATCATCACACTCATCCTCATGGTTCTTAGGAGTTGCACCCAAGACCTCTTGATTCCTATGTTTGGTGGATCACTCCAAATTAGGGCCATGTATTTTAAGAAAGGAAGCTTGTAAAGCTTTTACAGTTGTTAATATTTCTGTAATTTTATCTTCCGTGGCATCCATTCTACACTCTAGAGCATCAAACCTGTTGTTTATCCTATTTTTTGAGACTTGTATCATTGAGAGTATTGAAGTTTGTACTGAAGGACGCATTGTAGATATTGACAAGAACAGTATGATGGTGTCGTGGTGAATAGTAACTTTGATGAATAGTGCCCATGATGAATAGTAACTCACGTGAAAAATACACCGGTGAACAGTAACTCCGATGAATAGTGACTTTTTTTTTTTTTGTTTTGTAGGGGTGATAGAAGATGAAATTGGGACAAAGTAAATTGATGGTAGTGGGAGATTTTAGGGTTAATGGTTTGAACAAAAATTAAAGGATAAATATTATAAGAGGGGATCAAAACCACGCTCTGATACCAATTGATGAGGAACGGGATTCCTCAAGATAAAAGAAAGGGAGGGAGATGTAGACAGAGGAAAGGGGAGAAATAATAGAAGAAATTTGGGAAAGAAGTAGAGTGAAAATTGAGGGAGAAATAATCTTTTTACTAAAAGATCAAAAAAACAATAACAACCAAATCTGAAAATAACACAACTAAAGGTTCCTATTTATAGGACCTTGAAGTCTAGTTCTATTAGGAAATAAAATTCTATTAGGAAATAGAACCATAATCCTAGTTCAACTAGAAAATACCAAAATTAAATCCTAAATAAAATAGTAAACTATTAATTAGGAAAATAACTCAAATTAGGATTACACCTAATTTAGGAAGTCAAAATCCCTAATAATAGTCAAAATCCCTAATTTATTAAAATCCATAAAAGCAAAATTAAAATCCCTAATTTATTCCTAATTTGTCCTACATCAGATATCCTCTTGCTCATTATATCTCATATGCCAATTTATCATCTTATCATCAGAAGCTTGCTAAGTCTATTTCTGATAGTGTTGAACAGTTTCCTACCAATAAGCGGCTATTGATCCTAAGTGTGTAGAGGCAATGCAATTGGAGCTCCAGGCATTAGAAGACAATGGCACATGGACATATACATTGCTTCCTACAGGAAAGAAGCCCATTGACTACAAATGGGTACACAAGATCAAGTATAATTCTGAAGGCACCATCGAACAATACATGGCTCGCTTGGTTGCGAAAGGATACACGCAGGTGGAAGGACTTGATTATACAGAAATGTTTGCACTAGTTGCAAAATTGGTCATAGTTTGATGCCTTCTAGCTATTGCAACTGCTAAGGGTTGGTCGTTACACCAACTCGATGTTTAGAGTGCTTTCTTACATGGGGACCTCTTTGAAGAAATTTACATGCTTCTGCCACCTGGTTTCAGTCGATAAGGGGAGAACAACAAAGTGTGTCGACTTCACAAGTCTCTATACGGACTCAAACAAGCATCCAAAAGCTGTCATTCGAAGTTCTCTCATATAATTTGCAAGTCTGGGTTTGTTCACTCGCGAGTAGATTATTCCTTCTTCCCCAAAACAAAAGGGTATTCGTTCACAACCGTTCTCATTTACGTGGACGACATGATTATTAAAAGAAATGACTTAGAAGCTATAAAGTAATTGAAGCTATTTCTAAACTCTTAGTTTAAGATAAAGGATGTTAGGAAACTCAAATATTTCCTCGGATTGAAGTGGCACATTCAAGCAAAGATATAAGCGTTTCACAAAGAAAATATACCCTTGACTTACTTGATGAAATGGGACTTCTAAGAGCAGCTTTTGTTTCAACACCAATGGAACAAAACCTTTTACCAACTTAAGGGGAGCTACTCAAGACTCTTCAAAATATCGAAGGCTCATTGGAAAGCTCATATACCCTACCATTTCAAGACCAGATATCCAATACCCAGTTCATCACCTTAGCCAATTCTTCAGCCAACCAAGGAAACGTCACTATGAAGTGGCAATTCGCATCCTTAAGGATCTAAAAGGTTCATCTAGACAGGGACTATTTCTGACAGCACAAAATGACTTCAAACTAATAACTTATTATGACGCAGATTGGGGAGGATGTCAAACAACTAGATGATCAATCATAGGTTATTGTGTATTTAGTAGGAAGTTATTAATGACGAAGAAGCAAACTACAGTGTCACGCTTCTTGGTAGAAGCAGAATATTGAGCAAGGACAGCAGTAATATGTGAACTTACGTCGCTGAGGTATGTCTTCAAAGACTTAGGAATCAACATTTCCTCACTTGCCAAGCTTTATAGTGATAACAGAGGTGCACTTCGCATAGTAGCTAATCCCGTCTTTCATGAAAGAACTAAGCACTTTGAAATGGATTGTCATGTTGTGAGAGACAAGATCAAGTTGAAGCAATTAAAAACTACGTTCACAACTTCACAAACTCATGTTGTTGACTTGTCTATTAAGCTATTCGGTGAGAGCTTTTTCAATTCCACCTCAGCAAGTTGGGCATTCATGATATTCATGCTCCAACTTGAGGGGGAGTGTTAGAAATCACAAGTATCATAACTGAAATTGGTCTTAGATTAGTGGCTAAGATATTGTAGATAAGTGGTTGAGATCATCGTTCCTAGATTAGTGGCTAAGATATTATAGATAAGTGGCTAAGAACTTGAATGCAGATTTTATATTGTAGCTAATATCTTTTATGGCTCTTTAGCGAAGTTTGTTATTTTGCTTTTCTATATATGGAGAGCATGATTTGTAAATAAAAACAACAAAAAGGAAAATAGAACTTTCCAGTTTCAATCATAGCTCTCTCTCTTCCATTTTTATCAATTAATAATTGGATAAGATAACAATTATAATGAATTACATGATACCGTTCAAGCTTTTTATCAACTAATATAAGAAGATATATATGATAATCGATAGTGTTGTTTATATTAGGTAAATAATAAACTAGAAGCTAGAATTGCATAGGATACAGATAAGTGGGGCCAAGGGCTATAGAGCGCTAGCACCTATATTCTTTATTTCCTTTGGATCTTTAACCCAAATTGTATATCTTGAGCACTTAATGACCAATCCTTTACATAGGCAATTTACACCAACAAATAGCTCAAAACAGCTAATAAAACTTGCCTTTGTAGATTTGAGTAGAGTGGCAAATTGGATGGTCATACCACTATTCTTCACGACAGTACTTTGCTATATATGATAGCTTGTTGGGACGTGCGAGGGAGAGAGAGACGAATTTTGGGAGCTATTTAAATAGATTATCTTAAAAATTAAACTTTGAGGCATACAATGTCATTTTATTTGACCAATTAGATACGAGTTCACAATACGTACATAAAGGTTTCACAATGCGAACATAGAGGTCATAGTTGAAGAATAAGAAAAAGAGATTTTTTTCCCTGTTAATTTCTCATATGCTACATTTTTGCCAATTTAATTTTCTCAAATTCAAGCTTTTTGGCCTCGCTACTCCTCCACTTAGGTTGCTATATACAGTTTAAAAGTTAATCATTTATTTCTTAAGCTATTGCAATTAGGTCGTTTGGTAATACATTTTTTAATGAAAAAAATATTAACTTTAAAACTAACTATAGAAGAATCTATTTTAGTAAATGATTTCAAAAGTAGGGAAAGAAATGCTTTTGAAAAGCTTATTTTGCTAATTAAGTTTATGGTTACCATAGTTGAAGAAATAGCCAGCTTCTACTATATAACAATAATCGGTTTATAAAATGAGCAATGCTAAACTTATAACCAATTTACAACCAATTCTTCTTACAACCTAAGCTATCAAAATTTCATTAGAGGAAAAAAATAAAGAAAGATAATCATGGCTCCAGTAGGATTTTGCCAACTTAGGTTGCATGGATAGTTGGTTGTAAATAGATTGTCAGGGTATTAATATTATTCTTACAAAATATATAAGTTGTTAATTGTTTAGTAAATCAAAGTTTTAGAGATTGTTGTAATTTACAAAAGTAGTTTTAGCAAATGACTTCAAAAGTAGGGAAAGAAATGCTTTTGAAAAGCGTATTTTGCTAATTAAGTTTACGGTTACCATAGTTTAAGAAATAGCTAGCTTCCACTATAAAAAAATATATCAATTTATGAAATGAATGATGCTACACTTGCAACCCATTTACAACTAACTCTTTTTAAAATAAAAGTTGGCAAATTTTCACTAGAGTTAAAAAAATGAATAAGGGTAATTATAGATCCAACAAGAGTTGCCAACTTAAATTATATGGAGAGTTGATTGTAAATGTATTATAGGTGCAGTAATAGTCTTATAAAATATATAATTAGCTGTAAGTTGTTTAGGAAATCAAGTTTTAGAAGTTGTTGTAATTTACAAAAGTATTTTATAGTGTTTGGCACGCATGCTATTAAATTTAAATTATCAAAATAAACATTTTATTTTATAAATAATTATTAGATTACAATTTTCCCCTTGATTCAATTAGGTTTAACGTTAATGAAGTCTAACATGGACGATTTATTATTTTTAAAAGCACCGGGTTTATTATTTTTTCTGAAAGAAAAACCAGGTTATTAACCCTAAGTTTAATAGGACAAAGTCATTAAAGTTTAGACATATCACAGTAGGGCAGATAGGTAACAATTTCCCAAACCAAGAGGGTCGGATTAAGTGATACGTGCTGTAAACTAAAGGGAGATCAATAACATTTGCCCTAACTTTGTTAAAATTTTAAAAATTATTTATTTTCTCAATCAACCTTATTTGCTATCCAATTAACTATTACATATAAGAATTATTTGATATTGTGATTCAAGGAATTATATTTTTCCAACCATATCCTACAATACAATTTACATTTTCCTTTAACTTGCCACTTAATCTGTCCCCTTTTCAACTATTGCATGTCCTTCATTAACTGTGGCAGCCACCTCCTCTCCCACAGTTTCAGAACTAGTCCTCTCTCATCCAATTCTGTACTCTTCATGGGATCAGCAACAAAAAGTTGGTATGCTGTCCTCCACTTCTCCATTAATAAACTTTTGATTGGAGACTTTTAGGACTAGATCTGGATAACCTTCGTCAAATTCTAAGCAATACACACTCTCCAAACAAACATTTCACTAGGCCTCTCTTTCTTGAATTCTATGGAGCGCATGCTTGTGGCAATTTTCCTTGGCCTTTGCAACTAAATCGGTGTCAGATTTCCTAGCGATCAATAGGAAAATAAACTAGAAAACTTTAATTTGTTGATTTAACTATATTAAATTCTTGATAGTAAGGGTAAAATGACATGAAAATTGAGATAATTTTAAGAAATTTTAGAACTTTATATTTAGAAATAGAGATGGCAAAAACCCGAGGCCGGGCCGGGCCGGGGACCTCAATCCCCGGCCCAGGCCCTGGGTAGGTTTTTTGATCCCCGGCCCCGGAAAATAAAAATTCCCCGGAAATTTCGTGGCCAGGGCCGGGGAATTGAATTCCCCGGATATGTATCCGGTTTCTTTTTTTTTTTTTATTTTCAGTATGTAATTACAGTATTTTATGTTGATTTCCAAATTCTATTTAACATTCATGTGTAGCCCGGTGGTATGTTTGTATGTTGGCTCCCTTGAGAATTCGGGTTCAAACATTTTCGGCGTTAACCAATTTTTTTAGTAAATAGTAATTTAATTAGGTTGGGCTTAGTTTATAGTTGTTGGGCATTGAGCTAGTTGTCAAATTAGTTAATTGGGTTGGGCTTTGTGAAATTAGTGGATATGGGCCTAAATTATATATAAATTAAGTATAAATTATAAATAATTATTTATTTATTTAATTCTGGGCCGGGGCTGGGCTGGGCCCCACCTCGGGCAATACCCGAAAACTTCATCCCCATCCTCGGCTTAAATCCCTGAAATTCCGAGTAATTCCCCGGATATTTCTAGGCCGGGGAGCCGGGTACCCAGACCTGCCCAGGTACAATTGCCATCCCTATTTAGAAATGAAATAGTATTATTTATGCCCCATCAATTCTCTTTGTAAACCCCTTTTTAGAGAAAATTTATTACAATAAATTAAAGGATGAAGCTATTTGCTCACAAAAATTAAAATAATTTAAAATTATAAATATAACATAGTCCATTTCGAACTTACCCTAATTAGATTTCTTATTTAACAACTCATAGGCTTTGCCTTAGGATTCTGCCCAAAAAAAAAGGAGCTTATAGAGGAGAAAAAAAATGAAGAGTGCAAGATTTTTGTATAATTTTCCATTATAATAGGCCAAAAAATAGCATATGCTCCTGAAGTTCAGTTCATCTTCAACATTAAAATTTTTGTCCGAACAGCTGAATACAATCATAAAAGATACATCTCTACTACCTGTCTTGGCATTCATATTGTTCTCCCTAATCATGAAACTTGGCCGTATCTGTTTCTGGCATGGGGAAGGGAAGGACAAAAAGCTTGTGGAAATCTAAAACTCATGTTTTCAATGAAAACTAGAAACTAGGTATAGGAGAAGCATGTTTTATGTTTTTAGAGATGTTAAAACTTATTCTAATGTCTTCTTTTTTTGTAACTTAGGGAAGTTTTGTAAGGCTTTAATAACACTAGCTAGCTACTGTAAAAAATGTGGTCCAATAAGACAGAAACTGAAATGGGACCAATTAAATTGAATCACCCTTATTTTAATATTTTACAATGGACCTTTCCTAACTAGCTTACACAATTATGCTTAAAGCTCTAGCCATATTGTTGCGCTTAACCATAAATGAATACACTACTAGAGAAGTTGGCTCTTACTGCACCCATTTATGGCGGGCATTTGAAAATGCAGTAAAAAATAAACTCTGCGGCGGGCTACCGTACCCACAGTAAAGGACTAATACATTTGCGACGGTTTTTAATGAACCGCAGTAAAAGCTTGTGAAATAACCCCTTCCCTCCTTTCTCTCTCATTTGATTTCTTTCTCTCCTAATTTCCTAATCCCTAATTTCCTTCTCTCCCATCAACCGAAATCCCTAGCTAATTTCCTTCTCTCCCATCAAATCCTTCTCTCCTATCAAATCCTTCTCTCCTATCATTCTTATTACTTGTGGCATTCTTCGTCTGATTTCTTTCTCTCCTAATTTCCTAATCCTTAAAAATTGTTTTCGAAACAAAACCAAAATCAAAATGACATGGCAGTGTGAACATGGTGAATTTTGGCATTCCATCTTCCGGCCAGATGTCGAGCAATAATTAGTCCAAGTCCACATGAACTTTCCTCGGAGCTTCTCCTTCTCCTTGTCCTTCCCCCTTTCCCTTTTCCTTTTGCTTAGAAAATTCACCTCTCCTTCCATTGGCCTTCAAAAACATTGACTCTTCGATCTCCGTCTCTTTCCCCATAACTTCTCCAAAATTTGGCTCCTCAATTTCTTCGTTTCTCATGGCCAATCGCCGATCCTTCCCCTTGGGCCCCCGCTTAGGTCAACTCCCAGCTTTCCCTTTCATTTCTCCTTCCTAGCAGATTTCTAGAATTATTCACTTCCGTCAATTTCAATTATTTTTTTTATTTTTATGTATTTACATATTTCAATATAATCTTTTAGGTTAGTTAGCGATCAGATTTTGCAGATCAGTTGAAGATTGATAGGAATTGCACTAGAGCTTGCTCCATGATTAGGTAGTCTTAGGTAGATCTAAGTGCAATTTTCATATTATCTTGTTATTTGGATGCGCGATGGTTCTCGTTAGTTGTGAAACTCTTGGTTGCTAAATTTCGTTGAATTTTTTTTAATATTTTGGGGAGAAATTAATTTGTTAATATTATTTAAAAATATATATACTTGAATTGATAGGATTGGTTTTTTTTTACGATAAGTGTGCATTTTCTTGGCATGTTTCGTGTAATTTCAAACAATTGATTTCTTTTCCTTAGTGTCATGTTTTTGTGATACTTTCGTTGACTGAATTTGAGGTTTTATATATAGATATGAAGCAGTTATTGATGGAAGCCCAGCATAGGTGGTTGCGGCCGGCAAAAATTTGTGAAATTCTTTGTAATTATCAGAAGTTCCAGATTGCCTCGGAGCCTCCAAATCAACCGCCAAGTATGGTTAATTCAAATTTTGTCAAAGTGCTAGCTTATACTATACTATACTTTTGCTCTGGGAACAAGCTGTCGATATATTTTTCTTTTTTATAATCTTCACTTAACAAATGATCCACAAGTTCTTCCATTCAATTGATTATTGATATTAGGAACAAGTGAAATCTATTTCTTTTGTTACTTTTCATGATTATTCTTGAGAATGAAAAACATAAATGCCATTAAATATTAATCATGTGTTGGATAAAATGTAGAAGTATTGCATTGGAAACTTGCGGCATCTGCTTCCGATTTCTTCCATTGTGTTTCACATGACTTTCTTAATAAAGGCTAATGTTTAGTGGAAATAGCAGTCCTTATGAAAAAGTCTGACTTAAATTGTATAAGGCAGTTGTCTTCTCTCTCTCTCTCTTCAGCTAATACTTTTAATACTCCGTTTACTGATGATGAGACCATCTCATTCGTTCTTAGTAATGATGCTGATCCCCATTTTCTTTCTTATGACTTGTCCTTATTTCTCTATTCCTTGGGATCTCTTAACTGTATCAGTTACATGCTTGCCTGCCCTCAACTGCTATCAAACTAGCTAGGGGAAATATTGTTTCTTCTTGTTTTTTATGCTAGCTTGTATACCTCCAATTCATGACATAGATATAAAGTTCCATATGCTCTCATGTTCTTAGATATTGTTATTGTTTTTTGGTTGTTTATTTGTAATATCTTTGACAAGTCTTTCTCTCCTCTTTTCGATTACTCTCTGTCTTGCGGTATATATTAGGTATTGTTATTTTTTACCATCTAGATGGAAACAGTATATATTAGGTAACTGAACATATAACAAATTTAAATTTCTTTACATGTTGGTGCATCTGTTTTTGGTGCATTTATGAAACTTATGTAGAAATAGAATTTGAAAAAGTTTAAAAAACTAGTTTATGGATGACTGTTTTGCTTGTCTGTTGGTTTCTGATCAACTTCTTGCTGCTTTGAAACATTTTCATATCAAACATTGATGCTTGACATGCATTCCACCATTAGGTGGTTGACTGTTTCTCTTTGATCGAAAGGTGCTGAGATACTTTAGGAAGGATGGGCACAATTGGCGGAAGAAAAAAGATGAAAAGACAGTGAAGGAAGCCCATGAGAAATTAAAGGTAAGGTTGCACTTAGCTCCTATCTAGGTGTCAACTCTGAGATTAAGGCTTTGAATGGTTTCATGCATTCTCCTCCTATTTTATGTTACTGTAACATGTAGATTAAATAAAATGTACTGAAAGTTTGAGAGATAAATTGTTCAACCAATTTTAGGTTGGAAGTGTTGATGTGTTACACTGCTATTATGCCCATGGAGAAGACAATGAACATTTCCAAAGACGCTGTTATTGGATGTTTGAGCAGTAAGTGTGAACTTATCATATCAATATCTGCATTGGTCTTTCTTCTAAGTTGACTTGTTACTATTGATGTAAATTGAAGTCTTTGAAATTATTAAAGATATATCGAACAAACTAAGGTTAATATGGTTATTATAATATGGTCTTTGTTAATATCTAAAGTTTTTATTGTATCATGCATACTGTCTGTTATGTGTTTGTATAGTTTGGTGTCCTTTCAGGAAAACTATAATGGTTATTATAATATGGTATTTGTTAATATCTGAAGTTTTTATTGTATCATGCATACTGTCTGTTATGTGTTTGTATAGTTTGGTGTCCTTTCAGGAAAACTATAACCAAATCAAAATTGAGCGTGTTGCAAAAATTTAAGCTAGAACTAAACTAAAATTTCAAGAGAACTAAACTATCAAAATCGATGTATGTATTAGTCAAGTTTTAATCTGACGTGAGCTGTCAATCATTATAACCTAGTTGGAAATTTCTGCGACAACTTGATGCTACATTGTTGATATTAAAATATTTATTGTGTACGTATTAGCACTCAAATGGATTTTTACTATATTTTTTTTAATTTGTTTCCATAGCCTTACTGTCTAGATGAGTTTGATATAGGCATCTGTTGACTATAATGTTCATTGACTGATAAATAGAACCTTTGAAACTTTGTTTATTTGAGTATTTCTCGCTTGATAAATTACTGTTGTAATTTAATTTTCTCTGACGTTCTATTTTACAAGTTATTGGTTAATGCTACAAGTTCAATGTTACCTATTGTTTACCAGAATTTTATATATATTATCTCTTTCAATGCCACTTGCAACAATTAAGCTACTGATTTCCGTGCTAGTATTAAAACAAATACATGTTGGATTTTTGATCAATGATGGGCGCAATTTTGCATTACAAGTGTTTGGTTTAAGTTTCCAAGATATTGTAATTTTAATGGAATTTTCACGTTAAAAACGGTGCAAGAATCTATTGTTTGCTTTGTCACCCTTCTTAATGAATCTTTGACTTTCTGCATATAATTGTCTGGATACTTACAGGTGGAAGGTCCCGGGAAGCACTGTGTAAGGTAAATCCACTAATGTCATAAAGAGTTAACAAAAGTCAAAAGTCTTGCTGAATTGTAAAATTGAAATGGGCAAGGTGAATGGATTTTTTAATATATAAAAAAAAGTAGAAATAAAAGAGAATGATTTTTAAATTTTTTTTTGACAAATAAAACCTAAGGAAGTATAGTAAATTAAAATTTGTCTTCTTTGTTTTTTCTACTGTTTAGTTGTAAGAAAATAAAAGGTTTTGTGGTTACTGGAAAAAAGAAAAAAAAACATTGAATTTCAAGGAACTTAAATAAATAAAGGAATTAAAGATAACAAATGGGACCTAATTATTTTAAATTCTTATTAAACATTATAAAAAAAAATTAAATGGCCTGTGCTTCTGTAAAAGATACTGTTTTGCTAAGCTTCAATTAGAGAGAAGTTTATTTGAGTATTTCTCTCTTGATAAATTTTATGGGATAATATATGCACAAATATGGTTTTGATTAGCTCGACTTTGGGGATATTCTCATTTGCAATTACCAGAAACAAGAAATTTGTATTATTTGTATGACAAGGTTTGGATCCGGTAAATTTTAAATTTTCTTGGTCATCAAGATAGGCCTTGTTATTTTATTTTTATCTTATTTTTTTATAATTTCTAAGTGATCTTGTTTTAATTATTTTATTCGGGAGGTTTCTGTGCAAGTATAAGATCCTCGTTATCATTTATCTCAGTTAAAAGTCTTCTAAACTGTATTTATATACACTTTGATTATTTGTTTTAATCGTACAATAAGGGTAATAAAACAAATGTTGGAGGCCTCAGGGAGACAAATGATGGTGTATCAAATCTGGGAAAAAGTAGCCCTTTGCCTTTCAGTTTTCCTGAAAATCACACCAAAGCACCTTCAGGAATTACGAATTCGCCTAGCCCAACAAGCACTTTGACTTCAACATGTGAAGATGCTGATTCTGGTATTTTTTTACCTCTGATTCGTTAATGCTGATTGTCTTTTCATTGTACAAAATTTAACCTGCTAAGTTTGACATATATTTATTTTGGGAGTTAATTTATTTGGAAAATTTGTAATTTTTTTTTTTTGTATTTTCTGTTGGAACTTGCAGCTTATGATGGAGAGGATAGTCATCAAGCAAGTTCCAGATCTGCAGTATATTTTGAGTCACCACAGATGGGGAATGCTTCTAGGATCGAGAAGGTGGATTTTGGCCATCCAAATTCATATTACTTGTGTCCTACTTCAGGTAAATTTGATTTCTCTGGTTTTATTGTTATTTGAGTTGTTCCTTGAGTTTGTAGTCTCCACTTCATGAATTACTCCATATTAGCAGCTTTTACATGATATGGAATTTGAATATAACATACTTGGGACTACTATCAGACAATTGCAATTAATTTTATGTGATTTAGTTACAAGAATTCTTGTTGGGTTCTGGTGAGTTGGTGTTATAATTCTTGTTCATGTTGATTTAACTCTGTTTGTTTTGAACTATTTGGTTCTTTAACATAGAATTTGGTCTAATTCATGCCACTTTCATGTTTGTGATACTCTTATCGAGGACATTGCTTTCTTTGTATTATAGAAAAGTTTCTTGACTTTCCTTGAAGTGGTGGATTTTATGTTAGATGTAAGGCCATATTAGTTATCTCTTGTTTGGTTGAAGAGAAAATTGTAAGAAAATAAAATTGATGTTAATTTAAAAATTTTTATATTTCCTTTATTTTACTTATTGACAAAATGGGTAAAATATTTGCACTTGATTAGTTGAGTTGAATATTCTGCAAACAAGAACTGGCTTTGTGTTTCTGCGTCAAAACTTGGTCAATTAGTTGCATTTATGCTACGCTAAGGGTAATTATTGTAGAGATTAGGCAAAGCTGTGTTGTGGTTTACACTTGTAGTCTACGTTTACTTATTTATGTATTTGTTTTCAATTCTTCAAATGCAGTTGATAGAAAAAGATCCAAGCAGGGTTGTTGTAATGTTCTGGGCTGCTATAAATGCTGGGGACAGAGTTGACAGTGCCTTGAAAGACATGGCAGTTGTGATGAAACAGTTGGATCGATCAGATGAGGCAATTGATGCAATCAAGTCTTTTCGTCATCTCTGCCCTTATGAATCTCAGGAGTCCCTTGACAATGTCCTTATTTAACTTTACAAAGTAAAGCACCATTCTCTTCTGATAAATTTTTGTATAAATTTACTTGCTTCTTTCTTTCATTTGCTGATTTATATATCTGGTGTTGAAGATGTGAATCACTGGTGGCTAAATCTGAGAGCCTCTTGCTAATTGAGACATATCATGTGTTAACTTTGATAGGATTTGGCATTTACTTTTCTCTCATTCTCATCCACTTATATCAATGAACTTAGTTGAAATGTGCAATTCTGATATAAGAAGGGAGAGGTAGTTCATAACCTTTTTACATCATTTCATCTACTTTAGAGAGGATTACGTTGAGATAGAAAATTATAAGCTTATTTGTTTTGTAAACCTTCTCTTATTTTAGGAAAGCTACTTTCCATTTTTGAATTTTCTCAAGTAAATGGCCTGCCAATCATAAAGTATTTGCTTCTATCATTTGATTCTTTTGTACACATCTGAATAGAGGATCCATGTTTCATTTTTTTAAATTTATTTATTGATAGACATATACAGGAAGCATTTATTCATAAACTTCTAATCTTAACAGTTATATAAAAAGGTAACATTGACTTTGCAACAACAAATGAGGAGGACAATTAGGTAAATATATGAGTTATTTATCATTTCTATGTAAATAAATCAATGTAAGGCATATAGCTTTGACTTGTATGTTTATAATAAATTTATGAGTAGTTAAGTACTAATTTTTGCTTTTATTTGTGTAGCTTTTTCTGACATGAAGACTTGATTAGAATAAGACTTGTAGACTTAGTTTAGATTTCTGCACTTATTGGAAACAAACTTAGTATAACTTTTTTTCTTTCATGTTTGCGAATGTATGCGAATACATTCTTATGTTGTACATTTATGTGTTATACCAATATCAATTTATTTGTTATTTGCATGTAAATATATTCTTATGGATGCAATGAATTGCTTGAAAACGAAAACAGGTTCTAAAAAGTTTTGGTTATAGATGCATTGAATTGCTTGAAAAAGAAAACAGGTTCCAAAAAATTTTTATTAAAAAAAATTCTGCACTTTTTACGGTGGGCCATGTAACCGCCGTAAATAAACACCCACAGCAACCTTTTACAGCGGGCTGACAAACCGCCGTAAATAAGTTAGACTATACCACAACAACCTTTTATGGCGGGCCAAAAAACCACTGTAAATAAGTTAGACCACACCGCAACCATTTACAGCGGGCAACGTGACCGCGGTTAAAGACCTTTTATGATAGGCCAAAACCGCGGTAAAAAGTCAAACTGTTTTTTACGGCGTCACTTTATACGGCGGGCTAAAACTGCCGTTGGATCGTCGTAAAAGACCTTTTATCGCTGTTTTAGCCCGCTGTAAAAGGGCTATTTTCTTGTAGTGATAATAACCTTTGCATGTTCTGAAATAGAATTAATATCATCTTCTGATTTAAACTTTATCTTAGTTTTTAAAGAACACATTATTAGTAGTTAATATAAAATACATGAGAGAAGAGAGAAAATGTAATAAATTTCAACCACTCATAGTTAATAAAAATCTACTAATCACAAAATTCGCAAACTCTAACTTATAACAGAATATTGGTATGTATAATAAATAATTAAAGGTAATAAGTACAAGAAAATTTCTAGTATTTATATTTTTAGGTTAATAGGATATCTAGAATTAATACTTCATGAGGCTGATTGGAGAAGCATTAAGTCTAGGGTTTTGGTTTACCTAGTCTACGTACGAAAGTCGAGGCATCGTGTTGCAGCACGCTCAAACAGCCACCTAGATTTACGCACCTAACTTTTGAGGAAGATGCTTTACTTTCCAGAGAGTTGAGATGCAAAAATTTAATACCCATATGGATATAGGATCAATTTTGAGAAATGGTACCCAAGTTGATAGATGAAAAAAATAGCACTTATTAAAACAATTTTGAGCTGCAAAGTGAATGTTGAGTGTCTTACCATGGTACAAGCATATCAATAACTGAAAGTCCATTACTCATCCCTTAATAATGAATCAACTACTATCCATGTTGTTGCAATAAGGTTGCTACCTAGCCTTTAGTGAATGACCTCCATAAATGTTAAATGTTAGGAACTTAGAATTACAATGGGAAAACCAAATAACTCAATAAGCATAATAACAATAAAGAAAGAGTGAAAAATAAAACATAAGAATAGAAAGAGTAGAACAATAGAAGTCAAGAAAGAGTAGCAAATTAAATAGAACACTGGAATTTAATGTGGTTCAACTTCTTACCTATGTCCAAGGGATGAACTCCGAAATAAACCTCCACTATTAAAATAATGGGATTACAAATGAATGCCTCCCACGACAATCTTAAAGAACACAACTTTATACTCTTTTATTACTCAAAGACTTTCAACTTCTACATTGAAGACAGCCCTAAGAAAAGACTCCTCTTTTAACTCTCTCCTCCCTACTTGTAATTGTATTTTTTGCTCTCACATGCAAGTTTTCTAATTGTATTTTATCAGTGTAATCTGTACTTAATTACCACAATCTGTCTTTAACTTACCAGTTATCTCATGGCTAGACATTTAATTATTAATTGTTTCTGTCTAATGGACATCATATCAAACGAGAACTCAAACATGTGCATCTTTGTCATAAATTAACCGAAACCCTTCATTCCGATTACAAAAACCGAAACTTGCGTATCTCGGTCAGAAACCACAAACGAACTTTTCTCTGTGATCTTATGAGACTCATAATTAGATACGAAGAGATCTTATAGTAACAGTATATTTTCTGCCGATCTAGACAACAAATCTAAAACAGCCAGAGTAGTTGAATGCCGGCTAAGTTGCCTGTCTTTTCTCCCACAGCATCTTCAATGAATTGCAGCGGAGTCGGCGTATTACATTAATACATCAGTTGCCTTTCCTTTTCTTTTTCTATTAAAGCAAAAAATTACTCTCAAGCGTGAGAAAGCTTGAGAAAAGATTTCAATTATTAAGATCCTAATATACTAAGAGAGTTTACTTTGTTTATTAAGCTAGATAAGAGTTGCCCACAATATTTGCACCCAAGAATCGAGGTCCTTGTTGCTTTAGGAATGCAATTATTTGTTCTTGTAGATAAAAGATGAAAGAAAATTTAACAAAAACAAGTTTCATCAAATGGTCTCGAAAACGATTCTACATTATTCTAAAATTTAGTATAAAATCTGATAATGAAAAGAATATATATTGGTTTACAGTTATTGACTATTATATTAAACTTATTTTTAGATATTAAAATTTTTGAGGATATAACTCATGTTATTGGATAGTATCAAATTAATTATTTTGAAAATTATTTTTATTAAATTATAAACCGATCCAATTCTCATATATAATTTACCTTAAGCATTCAATACTGTCAAAACCATTGGAAATTCAAATTTATTTTTATTTTTATTTTTGTTTTAGACAAAATGATAAACACTATCCATCTAATGTTTATCTTATAGGATTCGATATAAATCAAACAGGCTGTAAACTTTTATGTTTATCATGTGTTATCATTCACTTGAATTATGTTAACTTATCGTTTCTTCTTTATCAGAATAAGATATATATTATTGTTCTCACGCCTATAATGATAGAAATGTATCCCGCTAAGCATCTTACAATATATAAGTTATATTTGAAGACGAAAATGATCATATATATGAGTCATAACCATAATTTTGGAGACAATAAACGATTATCGCGCGCTGTTGGACCTAAGAAGACAAATAGGCGATTTGCATGACGATGAATGATTGTCTTATCATTGAGTTCTAAACAAATAGTAATAAATGACCACAGTTGAATCCTAACGAGACATACAGACTTTGATTGTTTTACAGTTAAATTGTTAATATATATATCATCTCTTAACATCGAATCCGAAAAAAGATATGATATGATAAACTTTTGAAGACTATTAACATCAATCAACTTGAAAGTTGTTATTTGCACTAGGGTGGTAGGTAAGGTCGGTGTGAAATTCAAACCATGTATATTATGTCTCCGACAACAGCTAGCAGAAGATAATAAAAAGGAGAATTAAGGGAGACTACTAAAAAATAGAATCCGATAAGATGTTTTAAAGTGACTTTGGTGTAGGGAGTAAATCGCAGCAGGTTTTTGGCATTAATGACTGTCGTATATGTGTACGAATTATGGAGAGTATTGAAGTACTAATTATAACTGCAAGCAAAAATGATGTGAAATTATATAATCAGGATGATTTTGAAAATTTATGAAAGGAAATTGTAGCGAATCAAATAATTTAAGTTTATACATGTAAGCAAGATATTCTGGGCTAAACTGGGATATTTATATTGAGTAGTACTATTTTTACATATTTTTTAAACAAATTCTCTCACACAAACTTTTGTAGCATGATAGAGGGATAAATACTAATAATAAATGATTATTTATAATTGTGATGTGTTGATCATACCATAATTTTACACAATATATATAGATAAATTTGTATGGATAATTTATAAAAGTAGCATCACTTATTTATTATATGAATCCAATTTAAGTAAATATCTATGTTATAAAAGCGTACGACATTTCTAACTAAGAATTAAAAGTAATATTAATAAGAATATATGTTAGTCTTACAAATTTTTTGTACAAATTATTACATATAAACTAACGTGTCATTAGGATAATTGGAGTCATAAATATACAAAATCTACTTATTTAATGAAGAGTGATAATATATAAATAAATGAATAATGATATATCAGTTTATATACATAAGTTTATATACCAGACCATTGTTAAAGTAACAATACCCTATTAATAAATGTTTGATTTGAAAGTTGACACTAGTTCCGTAATATTACTACGGTAATCAGCATAGCAAATAATTCCGATTTTTACGCTGAGACGGAAAATTCTATTTAGAATCCATATTCTGTACTATAAGGGGACATACAAAACCTAAGTTAACTCAGCTGCTTTATATGCTCACGAGATTAGTGATAGAGACGTGGGATATGAGTCTTCCTTCAGAAAAATATGAAAGAGCAGACCGAAGGCATCAAACGACTCCAGGCATCCAAAAATGTATCCAAGTCTCCATCTTCATCTCTCTTCTTTGTTTCTTTTATATTTCATGTTAAATTGAACTTTGACCTTTGTACTCAGATTTGTTTTCAGATTTTTTAAGATTTCCCTCGTTCCGTTCGATTATTTTATGTGGTTTCAATCATGAGAAAGAAAATATTCCTAAAAGAAGTAATCTTGGTTTTGCAGGCAGTTGTACCACCCTGGCTAATCGTTATGTATAACACCATTTTCTTCACCAATTGCATGCTTCATCCAAATATGAAGAAGAACGAGCTGGATCGTTTTTGCATCGATTGTCTTACCTCCTTGTGCACTCATTGTCTTTCTGCTCACACTCGCCACAAGTATGTTAAGGTCTCTCTACTCAGTCTCTCCTTTCTTCTCCATTATTTTGAATTTTAATTAAGTGGATGAGACTTCCGCTACATAACTTTTCCCAATCTCGAATATCTCTTTTATATGATTTTATTATCTTTCAGATTCGTAGATATGTCTACAGTGATGTGATCAATCGACACGATTTGAGTAAACTCTTCAACTGTTCTGGAATACAGGTAACTCGCTTCAACCCTAATAAATCCAAATCTTTCTCCATTAATACACGAACTATGTAATAGCAATAGAACCATTTCTACTCTCTGTTAATACATGAACTATACAATTTGAATAGAAACCAGCTTGATGATGTTGTCAAGAAAAGCCAATAATTTTTTTCCTCTCCTGGAAACCCTCTTTGCTTGATTCTTTTTACTAAATTTAGCATTTACATCACTAGTTTTAAGAAATATATACTACCCCTTTTAAACTATAATGGTATATCACCACTATAGTCAGTGGCGGACCCAGGATTTTACCTTAGAGAGGTCACCTTTGGTATTTTCAAATTATTTTAATGTTTTTAAAAAAAATCTCAATAGTGCAAAACAAATTACTTAAAAAAAGAATATATATATATATAGATATATAGGAGACAAAGGAAATCTTATCTTTCAAAATTAAATCATCCTAATACAATAAATTAAAGTATAAAATACTAATACTTTATAATTTATTTTATATATACATATTAGTATTGTCACTGACAAGTGTTTATATTTAAAAAAATGTTGCAAAATTACTTCATTATCATATATGAAAAAAAAATATTTATAATTCTATATTAGCATTATACTCTAAAATTCGAGTTCTATATTCGAAATTTGCAAACAAACCTTAACATTAATTTCAAGATAACTTTGTATTGAATTGTTAACATTTTTCTTAAATATGATGATGCCAACTTAAAAAAAAATTTTCTTTTAAAAAATCTCTCCAGATTTTTTTCTCAAAATCATTAATTTATAATAACCATTAAATTTTACCCAAAAAGACTACAATTGCATAAAAATAATAAGAAGACTTGATCATAATTTTTATTTTTAGAAGAAGTTTACTAATTTTTATACTAATTGGTACATATAAATTATAAAGGGAAAGAAATAATACAAATATGATACGTAATATAGTTATAGAAATATTAGTTTGATAGGTACTAGTTTAAAAAGGAGAAAAAGAAAAACAATTTAAAAACTAATGTTCAAGAAGGGTGTAATTGTAAACTATAAAAAATAAGGGAGTAAAATAAATTTTCAAAGTTTCAAAAGGGGGCCAGGCCCCCCTAGGTCCCTTGTTAGGTCCACTTCCTACTATAGTACCTACGCCTCCTAAAATGGAATCCCAAATTTAGGGTCTCAAATAATGTGGCAAGTGATATGATACTACCACATTAGTCACTAAACTAACTCATTTAAGGATATACATGTGCATCAAATTTTAATCATGAATAATGATACTTTTCTTAAATTGTATCTCAAATTTTATTTATTGTGTATAAGCTTACGAAATGGATGGTATAACGATATAATGAATGATATGATAATTTTAATTTTATATTATATCATTTGAGATAAGTTTTGAGTTCTAATCACTACTCTTTAATCATCGATATGGATATCGACATGGCCTTAAAACTTTATTTGGGATCCTATTTGTAAAGAGTAATAAATTTTAAAATTGAAGAAGGGCACCCATGCTATCCATAAACTAAGTCAACAAGAATTTATTGTTCACCCACTACCGCATTCATTTATAGCACTTGCTATAATTCAAGAATTTAATTAGCAAGTGTCTTCCCAGTAAATTTATTTAAATGTCCAATCAAAATTATTATGCTACGAAAGCTACAAGTGTGTGTATGTCTCTCTCTCTCTCTCTCTCTCTATATATATATATCAACTAATTGATGTTGATTCCTAATTCTTGAAGTGTATTGATCACAATTTCTCAGTTCAATATTGATTAATTGTTATGAATGAATTGAAGTTACTCTTTTAATTTGTTAGTACAAAAGAGTTAAATATGTCAAACCTCAGATCATGGTCTAGAGGCACAAGGATTTTCATGACACAACTATTCCTAATATTGTGGCTAGCATAGTGTATATAGAATCACAACTAAAAGTTATAGTGAAAATATTCAACATATATAGCTCAATTATTTTGATATATTTGGATTCCATTCACTTGTTATATTGCATGTACGAAAACAAACAATAGTTGTTTCTTGACAGACTTATCATACAAATAAAACCAAAGTGCTATTCTTGAAGCAAAGAAATCAACAACAACAACAGTCACAACAAATTAATTCGAAGGATTATAGTTGCATCATCTGTGATAGGAATCTGCAAGATAATTCACTCTATTGCAGTATTGCATGCAAGGTGACTTTCCAACTGCTCTCCTTTCCTTATAAACCTTATGTTTTACAATTTAATTAATTACTATACATTACACAATAATTTCTTTTCTCTCACTACGACAGGTTTTTGCACTCTTTGGAGATAGACGTAGAGAAAAATCGAATAATCTTATGAAAAATGAAGATAAAGATAAAGATTGCTTGACACCATCATCACCAAAGAGGCCAAAACAAAAGCGATCAAGAAAAGGTATACCATTAAGGTCTCCGATACTGTGATAGATCGATCAACATTTTTTCTTTGAGTTATAATTAGCTAATTCTTATTTATTATTGAGTGTATGAAGGTATGTGTACATGTTATTTTATTTTGGTCCCTGAATCTCATTTTTCATTTAGTTTTTGAGACTTTTAAGGGGAAAAAAATGGAGAATCTAATTTGATGGAGTTATATGGGCCATAGATGAAGATACCTATGTATAAAGCTTTGGAGTCGTGTGCCCGCAGATGCACATATATGAATTATGGAAGGTTTATTAATTACGTAGTTGTTCCAAGATATTGATTTTTTATATTTCAAGAAAATTTGTAGGTAGCCCTATGTATGTGTGTGTGTGTGTGTGTATATATACATATATATAACTTAGTTTATACAGATCTTAATATCTTTCTTTTTTCTTTATTGTGCCTTCCTCCCAAACTTTGAATTTGATTGATTGAAATCATAAAGATGAATAAATTGGATAAGATATATAATGATAATGAATTACAACATAATGCTCAAGCTTTTTATCAATTAATAGAAGAAGTTTTTCGAAGATGAGAAACAAATAAATATAAGAAGGTGAAAAATAAAATTAAATAGTATTTTTAGAAGATGAGAAACAGAGGGACCCCAACGATCTATTTGAAAAGTTTATCTAACGGTTGGCTGATAATTACAAGCTCTATCAGTTAATTGAGATACTAACCTTTATGAAATTTATAGTTATTAAGAAAAAGTTTTAGCTAGTCAACTAATGAAAATATAAAGGTTGAAGTGAAATATGCATGACAAATGGGCTTTACATAATTATTATTGCGGTTTATACTTTTAAAGTGTAATATATCAATGCGATATTATATTTTGTATTTATCATACGAATAATATGTGGATTATTTGAGTTTTGCTACGGTACTATTGCAGTACCGTACAGTAAATTACTGTAGCAAAATAAAAAATATAAACACATGTATAAAAATTGTAATCCAATTGAAAAAAATCGTATTTACGACTTTTACATGTTTTTTATTTACGACTTTTTTACACTTTTTTACATACAACTTTTATTCATTCGTTTACGATTTTTACAACGTGTTTACGATTTTTACACAAATGAACAGTGCCTGTACCGGTACAGCCACTGTACCATAGTAAAACTCGGATTATTTATATCATATTAATGATTTTTATATTATTTTTAGTTTATTAATATTTGTACCATTGTAGTTATACTATTTATTTTTATTTTATTTATGCCATTCATTTGACCTCAAAACGTCGTACACGTGCCTAAGTCAGTAAATAAGATAGAAGCTTATCAAATTTCTCAATAGAGTAATACTACTCATACAAACTACTTATACAAACTCACATATATAAACTGATGTGGTATCTCTATATAATTGCCACATCACCTATGTTAATTAATGTAATTTATTATTAATATATATTTATCAAATCACTGTATTTATTTATCAAATCACATTATGCCACGTCAGTTTGTATAGGTGAGTTTGTATAAGTAGTTTGTACGAGTAGCATTACTCTTCTCAATATGATGCTTTCTGCCCCATCCATTTAGTCAAAATGAAACTGTTTGGCCCCATTGGATTAAGTTTCTAGAAGGCCGGCCCCAATTTCTGATTACCTAATTAAAATGGTTCAAAATTAAGATAATAAACAGGTAATCAATACTCATTATCTTTGTTTTATTATCATCTCCTCTCTTACATCTCAAATAATATAAACCAAGATATAAGAAAAAAAATTAATGAAGAAAGAGTGAAAAGAGGTCATACTACGGTCAGATGTGCTAATACATCAATTTCTAAAATTGTATAAAAGTTGTAAATATAACTTTTATATATTTATTTACAATTTTTATACACTCATTTATAACTTTTTATGCAATTTTAAAAATTTATATACAGTACATAACAAAACCCAGTGAAAAAGAGGAGAGATGAGATATTGATAATTGTTACTTGAAACTAAAATAGACAAAAAAAAAAAATCATGGACACTTAAAAGGATGAGAGATGAGATATATAACTTTGATGGTGCTTAACATTTTTCATGGAAAAGTTTATATTTCTATTTCTAATTTCATTCAAAGTTTTATTGGAGTTTGAAGTTTTGACAATTTATTAAAAGTAATGCCATTCACTCCGCATTTTAATCTTTAAACCATATTTAAAGTTGAGGTTATTTGCACCCAAATTTTTAATTAACACACTCACTTACTTAATAAACTCTATCATCGAGTTTTAAATTTCTTTTTTATTTTATAAATCGTTCTTAATACTAATTATAACCTTATTAAAAATAAATACTATAGAAAATTTGTGATCCCACATAAACCCATCACTTAATCTTGACAAATAATAAACAACTTTTAAAAGTTTCCATAGATCTCAATATATTCGTGAAACCAAAAAATATTTATATTCATATTTTCTTGAAACCAAAAATGAAAATGATTAGTATTAACCATTTAGAACTATGCATTTAATTTTTCATGGAAAAGTTTATATTTCTATTTCTAATTTCATTCAAAGTTTTATTGGAGTTTGAAGTTTTGACAATTTATTAAAAGTAATGCTATTCACTCCGCTTTTTAATCCTTAAACGATTTTTAAAGTTGACGTTATTTGCACCCAAATTTTTAATTAACACACTCACTTACTTAATAAACTCTATCATCAAATTTTAAATATCTTTTTTATTTTATAAATCCTTCTTAATACTAATTACAACCTTATTAAAAATAAATACTTTAGAAAATTTGTGATCCCACATAACCCATCTATTAATCTTGACAAATAATAAACAACTTTTAAAAGTTTCCATAGATCTCAATATATTCGTGAAACCAAAAAATGTTTATATTCATATTTTCTTGAAACCAAAAATGAAAATGATTTGTATTTGAGAGTTCTAGAAGTATGCAGTTATTACTAATATAACAATAAACTGTAAAGTAAATTAGCACAGGAGGATTTTTATGTGGTTCGGTTAGAAAACCTACATCCACGGATAGCTATAGAGCTGTAATTCACTAAGTTCTTGTTTGTACAATCTTTAGGACCTTTTATAGTACTGATTCACCCTCACAAACTGATCTAATCTTTGTAAAATAAAATCTTCATAAAGATCATAACCTCTAACGACACTGCTCACTCTCTGTCGCAGATAACTTAATAACACACTGTTAAGTTATACATAACACACGAAGTCTGACATTGAATTACATAAACACTTAACCCGCAAGTTATCCCAAATGTCTACTAACTCATACAGACTCAATCAACAACTCATATACGATTTCTACCACTCATAAATGAATCAAAAGACTTAAAGAATCAAATTAAAGAAGCATTTCAATTTGCGTTAATTTGCGTTAAAGCTCTTCTATCGATTCATGGAATGCCAAAATCAAGACTCTCTCAAAACATAACCAAATCAACTAACTCGCCAATCTGTTTTCTACATGATCAGCCCACAGTTATAACATGGTATATACAGTGAGAGGCCTAGATGAAATCTCCTAGAAATCCTATAAAAGATCTAAATCAAAATCATATTAGGATTAGGAGAAATAAAATAGAAAGTAATATAATTGAACTCCTAAAGAAATTAGGATAAATAAATATTCTCCTATTCTAATTAGGATACAAGATACTATATTCTAATCTAAAAAGACATTTATTATAATTCAAATACTTCCTAAAATATAATTCTAGAAACTGTAAAATAATAATCAAAATAACATTCTTGTTTTATCACAAGTTGATCAAAATATAACATGTGTTGACCCAGGTATGGCAACCCAAGAGGGGGGGGTGAATTGGGTTTTTATTTATCAAAACCGATTTAGAAAACTTTTCTTGAAAATCAAAATTATTTAACTCTGTTTTTTAGAATAGAGGGGTGAGAAGATGAGAGATGGAAGAATGCGATCAAGAGAATATCGGGACCTGAATAACAAAATGCACAAGTGCAAGTTAATGTACAGAGATTAGAGGGGATAGAGAGAGTGCAAACTCTTTACGTGGTTCGGCCAATGACCTTATGCTGACCGTCCACGGCAGTACCTAGACTTCCACGAGCTAAGCTTTTTATACTCAGTAGTTGTAGAAATCTTTAACAACTGTCTCTTATACACATCTAGATGTGTATAAGAGACAGCTTGATAACACCACACCAAGAGTTCTTCTTGATGAACAACCTCAACAAGGCAACTTCCTTCAACCCTTGATAACACCACACCAAGAGTTCTTCTTGATGAACAACCTCACCAAGGCAACTTTCTTCAACCCTTGATAACACCACACCACGAGTTCTTCTTGATGAACAACCTCACCAAGGAAAGAGTTCTCTCAAGGATAACTTTTATCCTTTACAAGAAATCTCACTCTCACCACAATACAAGAACAAAGTAAATTTTTACAACAAAAGTACAACTCTCTTCAAAGAGTAGATAAAGAATATTAAAGCTCTCTAGACTTGATATTTCTCTTGTTTTTTGCTTGATAGATGCTTCTCTTGTTCTTCTCTTTTCTTGCTGAATGCATGGGAGAAGAGCTCCTTTATAGGCAGAATGATTGAACTTAGTCAAGTGACAGACACCTCTCCAAATTTTCTGCCCACCATAAATCGTATTTGTCTTCCATTTATTGTCATGTTCTGTTTGAAAATTTGAAAATCTGCAAAACTAAAAATTTGTACTTTGAATAAGATTTCCAACGCATCAAGAATCAAGTCATTTGGATATCTGTAGCTCAAGATATGTCCAAAACACCATTCGGTGCTCATGTGACTTGATTTTCCTTTCTTATGTCAGTCCACCAAATTGAATGATAATTCTGTTAGCCTTCCGTTTGAAATTTGAATTTCTTCAAAACATGAAAGATCTGTATATTTGAATATCTTTCCAAAACATTAAGAATCAAAGCATTTGTATATCTCTATCTTAAGATATGACCAAAACACCATTCGGTGCTCATGTGAGTTGATTTTTCTTCTCTGTGTCAGTCCACCAAATTGCATGTCAATTATGTCAGCCTTCCATTTGAAATTTGAATTTCTTCAAAACATATGAAATGTGACTCATTAAGTCCTCTTTCCAATGCCATAAGAATCAAGTCATTTTGATTTTTCTAGCTCAAGATATGTCCAAAAGAGTATTCGGTGCTCATGTCCGCTGCTTCTATTTGTCTTTCAACTTGCATAATGATTTGGACGACCTTACACTTGAAATTTGAATTTCTTTAAAACATATGAAATGTTATAAATTGAGTAAGCTTTCGAAAGGCTTAAGAATCACATTATTTGGACATTTTTAGAGAAATATATGACCAATTGATTGAACATTGTTCATGTGTCACATTCCTTGAATCAAACCTTGTTCTTAAACTTTGGTGCCTTTAACATGTAGTCTTCTCCTTAGCTTCAACACTTCATTTTAATAAGCCTCTTCTTGATTTTATAATTATTTCAATGATCTTAGTCTTGCACATAAATAAACATGTTAGTAAATCTCAATGAATCAATGTGTATTGTTATCATCAAAATTATCATGTAGCCTTAAGGCTAACAATCTCCCCCTTTTTGATGATGACAAACCATTGATTGCTTTCAAATAATATCTAAAATAAAGAATGAAAATAAAATAAAGAATAAACAAAAAAAAGTGGCACTTGTTATGAATATAAGCAATCCAACTATTTCTCCCCCTTTTGTTATCATCAAAAAGATGTAATCAAATTAACTACTCCCCTTAAATATATTCTCTCCCTTAACATATGCTACCATTCAAAGATCATCATATTAAAGCAAAATTAAGACATATCCAACATGCCTAATTCTCTTCTAATTATGCAAAATCTATCTTGACTAAGGGGTTTAGTAAATATATAGGTCTAGAGACTAATTCCCAAACTTGATTTCTCTCAAATTGGTTCAATTCTTCTTGCATAGCCAAAATCCAACTTTCCTCATTTTCGGCTTCTTTAAAAGATTTTGGTTCAAATTGAGAGACAAAAGCAAAATGATTACAAAAGTTCTTAAAAGAAGATCTAGTTTTCATACCTTGTGATGGTTCACCAATAATGAGATCTTTAGGGTGAGCTTTTGCATACCTCCATTCCTTTGGTAATTCTTGGGAAGAATCATTTACTTCCACAAGCTTTTCTTGTTGAAGTTGTAATTCATCTTGGCTCGTTTCATCAAGCCTTGATTTCTTGATTTGCCTTTCTACCTCAACAATATCATCATCTAAATTCTTTGAAGAAATAACATTAGTTTCATCAAATTCAATATGCATAGATTCTTCAATAGTAAGAGTCTTTTTGTTAAAAACTCTATATGCTTTACTATGGTTGGAGTACCCAACAAAAATTCCAACATCGGCTTTTGCATCAAATTTTCCAAGGTTATCCTTAGTGTTTAAAATAAAACATTTACATCCAAAAACTTTAAAAAATCCAATGTTGGGTTTTCTTCCTTTCCAAAGTTCATAAGGAGTTTTCTTTGTTAAAGCTCTAATATGGACTCTATTGATTATAAAGCATGCGGTATTAACGGCTTCGGCCCAAAAATATTTTGGCAAATTATTTTCAAGTAACATGGTCCTAGCCATTCTTGGATAGTCCTATTTTTCCGTTCAACAACACCATTTTTGTTGTGGAGTTCTAGGTGAGAAAAAATCATGCTCAAAACCATTTTCATCACAAAGATTTTCAAATGCAACATTGTCTACTTCACCACCATGATCACTCCTAATGGACACAATAGAATACCCTTTTTGATTTTGGACTCTTTTTGCAAATTTTGAAAAAGCTTGTGTGGCCTCATTTTTAGTTTTCAAGAATAACACCCGAGTGAATTTTGAATAATCATCCACAATAACAAAAACATAATACTTTCCACCAAGGCTTTGAGTTCTTGATTGTCCAAATAAATCTAAATGAAGTAATTGAAGAAGTTTGTTGAAATAAATTTCTTTTGTTTAAAAGAAGTTCTCACTTGTTTTCCAAATTGACAAGCATCACAAATCTTATCCTTTTCAAATTTATTTTTGGAAGACCATCAACTAAATCATTTTTAGAAATTTTTGAAATTGTGTCCATGCTAGCATGACCTAACCTTCTATGCCATAACCAAGCATCATGATTAACAATGAAACAATTTTCTATATGATCATTAACATCAATATCAATTGTATAAATATTACCACATTTATTACCAACAAATAATGTCTTATTGTTACTAACATCCTTAATCACACATCTATTATGCTCAAAAGTAACGAAATATCCCTTATCACAAAATTAACTAATGCTAATCAAATCATGTTTCAAACCATTAACAAGCAAAACATTTTCTAATAATAAGTGAAGAAGGGTTACCAATATCACCATGTTCGATTACCCTTCCTTTGGCATTATCACCGAAGGTCACATATCCTCCTTTCTTCATGATTAATCTTGAGAACTTGGAGGCATCTCCGGTCATATGCCTTGAGCATCCACTATCAAAGTACTACTTGTGTTTGTCACTCCTTTGTTTCTATAATCAACATTAAAAGAGCGACTTTTTGGTACCCAAATGTTCTTGGGTCCTTGAGGGTTAGTTATGGTACTTTTTGGAACCCATATTTGTTTCAAATTAGGATTTCTCTTAATATAGCAAGAATGCACTTTGTGTCCTTTTCTTCCACAATAAGTACATGAATGATTAGGATTATTCCTAGAAGATGCATGAGCAAAATAATTTTTAAAATACTTTTGATTTTTATGAGTTTTATATCCTAAACCTCTTTTATCAAAAACACACCTTTGGTTTTGTAACATAGAATTCAAATTTTTTGTGCTTTTTGTAAAACTATCAACAATATTTCTTAAGTCATTATTTTCCTTTTTCAAAATAACATTTTCTTTCTCCAATTTATCAAAATCCTTTTGTTTTAAAATCTCATTTTCAGTTTTTAATAAATGTATTTGACTTTCCAAACTTTCAAAATCTTTTTGCTTTAAAATTTCATTTTCATTTTCTAAAGCTTCATTTATTTCACCAACTCTTCTAATTGAGATAACATGATTTTTGACTTCTTTTTGAAAGCATTGATTTTTTAATTTTGTTTATCAACTTGCACATGTAAATTTTGGAATGCTTCAAGTAATTCATCATATGAAAGCCTAGGATCATGGTTTAGAATACTTATCTCATTTTCTCTTAAAGCCATGAAGCACATGTTTGCCACTTTGCAATCTTCTTCTTCATTCTCCTTCAAGATGATTTCATGAGTCATGAGAGAACCCATAAGTTCTTCTAATGGTAGTTTGGTGAGGTCCTTTGCTTCTTGAATTGCCGTCACCTTTGGCTCCCAAGATTTTGATAGACACCTAAGAATCTTTCTCACCATTTCAACATTAGAATAAGATTTACCAAGAGATTTCAAACTATTAATAATATCCGTAAATCTAGTAAACATTTCAGAAATTGATTCATCCGATTTCATCTTAAAAAGCTCATAACTATGAACTAGCATACTAATTTTGGATTCTTTAACTTGACTAGTTCCTTCATGAGTTACTTCAAGTGTGTGCCATATTTCTTGTGCCGTAGAACAAGTAGATATTCTATTAAACTCATTTCTATCTAGAGCACAATACAACACATTCATAGCTTTAGCATTCAAACTCAATTTCTTTTTATCATCTTCACTAAACTCTTTAGGTTCTTTAAGCATGCTTTCTCCATTTTCAATTTCGGTAGGAATAAAAGGTCCTTCCAAAACAATAAACCACAAATCATAATCAAAAGATTTCAAGAAAATACTCATTCTAGTTTTCCAATAAGAGTAATCACTTCCATTAAAAAATGGAGGTCTAGAGATAGAAAGTCCCTCAACATATGAAGTTGAATTAAAAGTTGCCATAGCTCAAAAATCGATTAAGATTTAAAAAATTGAGCAACCTTGCTCTGATACCACTTGTTGACCCAGGTATGGCAACCCAAAAGGGGGGGTGAATTTGGTTTTTATTTATCAAAACGGATTTAGAAAACTTTTCTTGAAAATCAAAATTATTTAACTCTTTCTTTAAGAATAAAGGTGAAGAAGATGAAAATAGAATGCAATCAAGAGAATAGAAATGAAGAACAATCACAAGTGCAAGTTAATGTAAAGAGATAGGGATAGAGAGAGTGCAAACTCAATTTACGTGGTTCGGCAAACCTTGCCTACGTCCACGGGCTCCTAGCTCCACGAGCTAAGCTTTCCACTAAGTTGTAGAAATCTTTACAACTTGCTTGATGAACAACCTCACCAAGACTTTTTCTTCCAACTCTTGATAACACCACACCAAGAGTTCTTCTTGATGAACAACCTCACCAAGGCAACTTCCTTCAACCCTTGATAACACCACACCAAGAGTTCTTCTTGATGAACAACCTCACCAAGGCAACTTTCCTTAACTCTTGATAACACCACACCAAGAGTTCTTCTTGATGAACAACCTCACCAAGGCAACTTTCTTCAACTCTTGATAACACCACACCAAGAGTTCTTCTTGATGAACAACCTCACCAAGGAAAGAGTTCTCTCAAGGATAACTTTTATCCTTTACAAGAAGATCTCACTCTCACCACAATACAAGAACAAAGAAAATTCTTACAACAAAAGTACAACTCTCTTCAAAGAGTAGATAAAGAATATAAAAGCTCTCTAAACTTGATATTTCTCTTGTTTTTTTTTTTTTTGCTTGATAGATGCTTCTCTTTTCTTGTTGAATGCATGGGAGAATGGCTCCTTTTATAGGCAAATGAGATGAACTTAATCAAGTGAAGACACCATCTCCAAATTTTCTGCCCACCATAAAAACCATAATCTTGTATTCCATTTTTGTTAATGTTCCGTTTGAAATTTGAAAATATGAAAAACATAAAAGATTTGCACATTTGAATAAGCTTTCCAACGCATCAAGAATCAAGTCATTTGGATATCTGTAGCTCAAGATATGGCCAAAACACCATTCGGTGCTCATGTGACTTGATTTTTCTTTCTTATGTCGGTCTACCAACTTGAATGATAATTCTGTCAGCCTTCTGTTTGAAATTTGAATTTCTTCAAAACATGAAAGATCTGCATATTTGAATAAGCTTTCCAAAAAATTAAGAATCAAAGAATTTGGATATCTCTATCTTAAGATATGACCAAAACACCATTCGGTGCTCATGTGAGTTGATTTTTCTTCCTTGTGTCAGTCCACCAAATTTCATGTCAATTATGTCAGCCTTCCATTTGAAATTTAAATTTATTCAAAACATATGAAATGTGCCTCATTGAGTCAGCTTTTTAATTCCATAAGAATCAAGTGATTTGGATATTTGTAGCTGAAGATATGTCCAAAAGAGTATTTGGTGCTCATGTCAGCTGCTTGTATTTGTCTTTCAAATTGCATGATGATTTGGATGACCTTACAATTGAAATTTGAATTTCTTTAAAACATATAAAATGTTATAAATTGAGAATCTTTCCAAAGGCTCAAGAATCACGTCATTTGGACATTTGTAGAGAAATATATGACCAATTGATTGAACATTACTCATATATCACATTCCTTGAATCAAACCTTGGTCTTAAACTTTGGTGCCTTTAACATGTAATCTTCTCCTTAGCTTCAACACTTCATTTTAATAAGTTTCTTCTTGATTTTATAATTATTTCAATGATTTTAGTCTTGCATATAAATAAACATGTTAGTAAATCTCAATTAATCAATGTGTATTGTTATCATCAAAATTATCATGTAGACTTAGGGCTAACAACATGTGCATGACACATGCATGTTGACAAAAAAATCTCGTCACCAACATTCTCGGTACAAGTGCTCAGCACACACCACTCAACACTCGACACTGATACTCGACACTTAACAAGTTTGACACAACAGTCTCGACATCTGACATAATCGCAACAGTCGACAAACTCTTGATACTTGACAAATTTGACAACCACACTTGATACCAATAATCTCGACACAATCAACTTGACACATCTCGACATGGGACATAATCTTGACACCAACAATCTATCCCTTTTTGGCAACTTGTGATGAAAGCACTAAACTGTTTCTAGTAAAAACAACATGTGAGTTGTTACAAAAATCATAACAGAACACTGTCATAACTTTGTATATCCTGCAAACAAAATAAAACACAGTAAAAACACATAACATCAAAATAGGTCAAATGCATGCACATAGCATAAGAAATTTAGATCTTACTCCCCCTCACTTCTTACTTACACCGTTAAGGAATAAGCAATAAAAATAATAATAATAAACACAATTAAAATAGAGATAACAGAAAGAACAAATATCAGTAGCAAAAAAAATCAGCAAATCAGCAACTCCTTATCTCCCCCTTGATTTCAGCACAAGTGGCCAAAATTAACTAAGTCTGGAAGACTTGCGAACTAGTGGAGAAGTGGAACTGCCAGGGTGCTTTCTGGTTCTACAAGCAACAGATTTAAACCTGGGCCAAGTAGTGGGGGTGAGTTGTTTAGAGGGTACAGGTGCTGGCGGTGCATCAGTAGTGTCAAAGAAAGTAGCAGTAACTTCAGCCACAATTTGTCTGATGTCCTTCTCAAAGAGTTTGACACTGGTTTCTGTTGTTTGTAATGTAATAGCAGGCTGTTGTGAAGAAGGAACCAGTGATTCCTCTGTAGGAGATGTGATGTGAACTACATGTGGTGGTGATTGAGTGGGTGGTGAAGAGGTATGAGGCTCTGCTGCAGCTGCTTCAAGCAGTGAGAAATCATAAGATTCTTCCTCAGCAGGTGGTGAAAGCTGTTTCATTCCAGATTCTGCTTGTGTTGGTTCATCATCATCTCTTAAAGCTAGAGCTGATGATGTAATTTTCTTCTTCTTCTTCTTCTGGTTAGATGGTTTCTTCACCACGTTAACTGTCTTCTTTCCCTTTCTTCTAGTTCCTTTCGCAGGAGACTGGATTGGTTGTGCCTTTTGCTTATATTTTGCTGTTATGTCTGTCTCCATAGCAGATTGTGTAGCTTGACTTGCTGTAGGCATTTGCTCAGTTTCTTCAGGCAAAGGTTCAACAGCCTCAGGAATCTCCTCAGTTGGTTTCTCAGGAACCACAGTGTTAGTCTCCATGGTCTATGGTTCTACTGTAGTACCAGGACGTCCTACAAACTTTGCTTCCAAAGCAGATTGCTTGAGTTTAATTTCCTTCAAATCCTACACAATTTCTGTCAAAGCAAAGTTGATCAATACAAGCTGTTCTTCAATATTTTCATCGATTTTTCCTGACTCTCTTTGGCTTCGGTTAAGGTGTAGGTAAGTCAGATTTGTCATGCAATCTGTGAAGAAATCCCTTTGTAATGGATTTAGACAGAATTTCTATCTGTTCATGATGAACACTTAAATATGTATGGTTAATAAGAGCTTAATTCATCATATTATATTAATAGTGTCATTAAATTCCTCAACTTAAGCATATTTGTAGTCTTTACATCTTTTGAATTAACTTTCTCTTAATTTCGGTTTTGATGTAGGATCCATGAATTGGGCATAACTTTCTATTTATAGATCAGAATGATGCAAATCTTAATGTTTGGAAAGATGATTAAATTATCTACAAGATTGTATTTTACAAGCATCATCAAATTCGAGCTCTTAATGGACCAAAAATGGGTTTGAAGTGAACCTATCTATAGTCTCGGCCTAGTCTGACCATGCCTCAGTATTTTGACCATATCTCTCAAAATACATATCCAAATCATATAAATCAAGATGTTCTAGAAAGCTGAGAGAAATATCTACGATTTTATGAAGACATGTGTTTAAAATTCTCAGTAATTCAATGTCAAAATAGATTGTCAAAGTTGGTTCACTTAATTACCCTAATTGTCAAATTGGTGCACCTAATATTTGACAATTATTCCTTTGTAATTTAACAAGTTTGCCTCTGAATGTATCTATAAATAGAGGTGCCTTGTGACCCATTAGAGCATCTTGGCCTTGCTGGGATCCCTTGTTATTGTATTTTTCTCTCTTGTATTTTTATGTTATTAATTTGTTTTCTTCCTTTTATAATGTCCTTCTAATTTCTCTCTTGCTAAGGTGAAAGGGTGAAACCCTTGATATAAGAGTAAGGATTTTCTAACCCTTTGATATGTGCTTAATAATTATAATATTGTATTATTTATTTTATATGATTTATATTTATTTCTCTAATCAATCTTTACACCACTCGAAAAGTGGAGGTCTTGATCCATTGTAGATAATCCTTGGCACATCAAATGCTTGGATCCTTTCTAGATGTCATATGGTTCTTCCTTACCGACACAAATCTAGTTAGGAACCTTGATTTGTTATAGACATATGGTGATTGGCACATTGGATGCTTGAACCCATTTACAAGTAGTGGTATAAATATTGGTAACGAAGCAAATATAATTCATATAACTAAAATGGGTTGTTTATCCTTATTTGAAATACCAAGGGCGGATCCCCTAACCTTAGCTTTCATTATTATTGTATTAAATCATTTTCATCTATTGTTGATATTATCTTGTCATATCTTTGAATCATTGATATCACTACTTTTAAGTTGTAGCGATAAAATCCCCTTCCTCGTGGATCGACCCTGATCTCACTGGGTTTATTACTTCGACGCTCCTATACTTGGGAGATAATCCTTTTTCGGATGTGTCTAGTTATTGGCGCCGTTGCCGTGGATGGTAAAAATGGGCGTGCAAAATTGTAAGTATTCTCTTTTCTCATTTTAGATCTGAATTTTTTTTCTTTATTGTGTGTTTAACTTTTCTTCTCTTTTCTTTTTTCTTTCTTGCATGAAAATTTGGTCACGAATATCTAGTGGTAGACTTGTTAGAAAAACATCATCTTTCTTAGAAAACATGGCTGACAATCTAGTGGAAAGGTTCATGGATGAAGGGGACAGTCGTTCCGAGCAAAATGATCAGAACCAACCAAGAACCCTCAAAGACTACGTGAATCCGGTAAGGACTAGTGCAACATCTTGTGTAGTTTCTCCTCAAGATTCAATCCATTTCAATTTCAAGCCAAGTTTTGTTCGACTTTTACCCACCTTTCATGGCCTTGATATGGAGAACCCATATTCGCACTTAAAAATCTTTGAAGAGGTCTGTAACTCCTACAGTGACCCAAATTGTAGCATAAACACCATTAGATTAAAGTTTTTTCCTTTTTCCTTTTTCCTTAAAAGATAAAGCTAGAATATGGCTACAAAATTTGAGGTCGAATTCCATCAGTTCATGAGATGAGATGAGATGAAACAATAATTTTTGAAAAAAAAATTTTCTACCCATAGAACAAATTCTCTTAAAAGACAAATTTTCAATTTCACTAAAAAACAAGGGGAAACCCTTTACCAGTGTTGGGATAGGTATAAGGAACTACTTAATACCTGTCCTTACCATGGTTTTGAAACTTGGAGAATAGATGCACACTCCTATGAAGGGTTAACACCTCAAGATAGGCAACTAGTAGAATTAATGTGTAATGGAGAATTTGGAGATAAAGACCATGAGGAAGCAATTGACTACCTAGATTTCTTGGCAAAAAAGGCACAAAATTGGGACACTGTTGGCACCTATGAGGTACCAAGCGAGGCCCCAACCTCGACATTCAATAGAGGCATTTACAATCTTAGGGAAGACCATGACCTTCAAGCCAAATATGCATCCCTAGCTAGAAAAGTCGAGTCTTTAGAGATGGAAAAGAGTGATCAATTGAATTCTATTCAACAAAATGTCTGTAACATTTGTAATGACAATGACCATTCTACTGATGATTGCCCAACTTTGCCTGCCTTTAAAGAATATCTCCATGAGCAAGCCAATGCCTTGAACACTTTCAAAAGGCCAAATCACAATCCATACTCACAAATCTACAATCCCGATTGGAGAAATCATCCAAATTTTAGTTGAAAAAATGACAATCATGCACAATCTTCATAAGTCCCCTTCCAAACACGACAAAATTTTCAAAATTCTTATGATCATGCATATGTTCCTCCTCCTAGGAATGACTTTGAAGAGACATTGCATTCATTTATTACAAAGCAAGAGACTTTCAATAGTCAAACTGCTCAAACATTAGCAAATTTGTCAGACACTCTTGCAAAATTTGCATCTACATTTAGCATCCAAGAGAAAGGGAAATTTCCTTCTCAAACATTGCAAAACCCCAAAGATCAATCTAACTCAAATGCAGGGAGTTCAAGTAACATTATTTTGACCAAGCCAAATCAGTCATGACCCTTTGCAATGGTAAGGTTGTTGAAAAACACATTCCTAACCCTTGTGAGAAAGAAGAAGAATCGATCTCTAAAGGGCAGGAAGAGGTTGTCAAACCAACACCTAGCGAAGAAGAAACCAAATCCTCATATGTGCCTCCATTTCCTCAAGCATTAGCCACACAAAAGAAACCAACTCACAATTCTGAAATCTTTGAAATTTTTAAACAAGTAAAGGTCAACATTCCCTTGCTAGATGTGATCAAACATGTACCTTCTTATGCAAAATTTTTGAAAGGCTTGTCTACTATGAAAAGGAAATTGAATGTGAAAAAGAAGGCCTTTCTAGCTGAGTAAGTAAGTGTTATTCTTCAAAACAATAATACAGTGAAATATAAAGATCCAGGTTGTCCTACAATTTCATATGTTATTGGAGACCATAAAATTGAACAAGCTTTACTTGATCTTGGTGTTAGTGTGAATTTGCTTCTATATTCGGTTTTTCAGAAACTCAATCTAGGTGAGTTAAAACCGACTTTTGTGACTCTTTTGCTTACTGATAGATCAATTAAAGTACCAAAGGAGTAGTTGAAGATGTGTTAGTTCAAGTTGATAAATTCATTTATCCAGTGGATTTTATCGTCTTAGATACACAACCAGTGGAAGTATGTAATGCAATTCCTGTCATTTTAGGGCGTCCATTTCTAGCTACCTCTAATGCTTTGATTAATTACAGGAATGGAGTCATTAAGCTATCATTTGGGAACATGACATTGGAACTTAATGTTTTCAATACGTGCAAACAACCACACAAAAAAGAAGATAAATTTGAGGAGGCCAATGTGATTGAAACTATTGTGGAAGACCATATCCAAAAAGGGAATTCTTCTGACCCTTTGGAAACTTGTTTGGTGAATTCATTAAAATCAAGTATAGAACTAGAACCTGATCTTTCTGATATGTGTTCTTTACTAGATTGTGCATAGGTGATGGAAAAAGCTCAAAATCAAGATTCGAAGAATTGGGGCAAATGAATGAAAGCAAAGAAGAGGAAGCTCCCAAGTTAGAACTAAAGTCCTTACCTAAAGGACTGAAATATACATACCTTGGGGAGAATCAAACATATTCGGTAGTAATTTCTTCATCCCTCATAAGCGAGCAACAAGGTAAGTTGATACACGTACTTAAAAGGCATAAAAATGCAATCGGGTGGACTTTAAAAGACATAAAAGGCATTAACCCTTTGATTTGTACACATAAAATACATTTAGAAGAAAATGCCAAAACATCCCAACAACCTCAAAAGAGATTAAATTCCCGCATGAAAGAGGTCATTAGGGCTGAAGTTCTCAAACTACTTGATGTGGGAATTATTTACCTTATTTCTGATAGTAAGTGGGTAAGCCCTACACAAGTAGTACATAAGAAAACTGGCATTACAATAGTAAAAAATGAAAAGGGTGAATTATTGCCAACTCGAGTCTCATCTAGTTGCAGGATGTGCATTGATTGTAGAAAATTAAATGCTGTCACCAGAAAAGACCACTTTCCCTTACCTTTCGTTGACCAAATTCTTGAAAGAGTAGCAAGGCACTCCTACTACGGCTTTCTTGATGAATATTTAGGCTATTATCAAATTCCTATTGCACTCAAAGACCAAGAAAAGACCACATTCACGTGCCCCTTCAGCACTTTTGCATTTAGGAGAATGCCTTTAGGACTTTGCAATGCCCCAGCCACTTTTCAAAGATGCATGTTAAGCATTTCCAGTGACATGATTGAGCATTGTTTAGAAGTTTTTATGGATGATTTAACTGTCTTTGGGAACTCTTTTGATAATTGTCTTGAAAACTTAGAAAAAGTTCTAAAAAGGTGTGAAGAAAAAGGTCTTATTTTGAATTGGGAAAAATGTCATTATATGGTCACTTCGGGAATTGTCTTAGGTCATGTGGTGTCTTCTAAGGGAATTGAAGTGGACAAAGCAAAAGCAGAATTAATTTTCCATTTGCCTCCACCAAAAACAGTCAAAGAAGTCCGTTCATTCTTAGGGCATGCTGGATTTTATAGGAGGTTCATAAGAAATTTCAGTGCTATATCTAAACCTCTTTGTAACCTCTTAATAAAAGACATTTCTTTTGAACGGACTCAAGAATGTCAAAATGCCTTTGATAAGTTAATTGGACTTTTAACAACTGCTCCAATTATGCAATCTCTTGATTGGTCCTTGCCTTTTAAATTGATGTGTGATGCAAGTGACTATGTCGTTGGTGCTGTCTTAGGACAAAGAAAAGAACGTAAGCCTTATGTGATATACTATGCAGTAGGACTTTAAATGATGGACAAATGAATTATACAACAACTAAAAAAGAACTACTTGTAGTAGTATTTGCATTGGACAAATTTTGATCGTATTTAATTGGTTCTCCCACGATTGTTACACTGACCATACAGCTGTGAGATATTTAATGTCTAAACAGGATGCAAAACCTAGATTAATATGGTGGATCTTATTACTCCAAGAATTCAACATCATAATAAAGGATAAGAAAGGAGCCGAAAATATCATTACAGATCATCTTTCAAGACTAACGACAGAGACATTAATTGAAACTTCACCTATCAATGATTCTTTTCCTGATGAATTTTTATTTTTCATTGCTACTGTACCTTGGTTTGCTAACATTATAAATTTCCTTGCAACAGGAAAAATGCCACCTCATTGGAATGCTCAAGACAAAAGAAAGTTTCTGACCGAGGTGAAAAATTTTTATTGGGATGACCCATATCTATTCAAATATTGTCCAACCAAATAATTAGAAGATGCATACCCGACAATGAGGTAAGTAGTGTCATTAATTTTTGTCATTTTGAAGCATGTGGAGGACATTTTTCATCAAGAAAAATAGCTACTAAAATCTTGCAATGTGGATTTTATTGACCCACCTTATTTAAAGATGCACATGCATTTTGCAAAACTTGTGAAAATTGTCAAAAATTGGGATCTATTTCAAAAAGAAACATGATGCCTTTGAATCCCATTCTTGTTGTTGAAATCTTTGACTGTTGGGGTATTGATTTTATAGGACCTTTTCTACCATCATTTGATTTTGTGTACATTCTTGTTGCAGTAGACTATGCTTCGCAATGGGTCGAGACAATTACATGTCGGAACAATGATCACAAAACAGTTATCAAATTCTTGAAAGAGATTATCTTGTGTAGATTTGAAATTCCTCGAGCCATTATTAGTGATGGGGGTACACATTTTTGTAACAAACCATTTGAAACCTTAATGAAGAAATACAGAATAACCCATAAAATTTCTACACCTTATCACTGTTAGCCCTAAGGCTACATGATAATTTTGATGATAACAATACACATTGATTCATTGTGATTTACTAACATGTTTATTTATATGCAAGAGTAATATCATTGAAATAATTATAAAATCAAGAAGAGGCTTATTAAAATGAAGTATTGAAGCGAAGGAGAAGACTACATGTTAAAGGCACCAAAGTTTAAGAACAAGGTTTGATTCAAGGAATGTGACACATGAGCAATGTTCAATCAATTGGTCATATATTTCTCTACAGATGTCCAAATGACGTGATTCTTGAGCCTTTGGAAAGCTTCTCAATTTATAACATTTCATATGTTTTAAAGAAATTTAAATTTCAAGTGTAAGGTTGTCCAAATTATCATGCAAGTTGAAAGACAAATAGAAGCAGCTGATATGAGCACTGAATACTCTTTTGGACATATCTTGAGCTAGAAAAAATCAAAATGACTTGATTCTTATGGCATTGGAAAGAGGACATAATGAGGCACATTTCATATGTTTTAAAGAAATTCAAATTTCAAATGAAAGGCCGACATAATTGACATGCAATTCGGTGGACTGACACAAGGAAGAAAAATCAACTCACATGAGCACCGAATGGTGTTTTGGCCATATATTAAGATAGAGATATCCAAATTCTTTGATTATTAATGTTTTGGAAAGCTTATTCAAATATGCAGATCTTTTATGTTTTGAAGAAATTCAAATTTCAAACGGAATGCTGACAGAATTATCATTCAATTCGGTGGACTGACACAAAGAAGAAAAATCATGTCACATGAGCACCGAATGTTTTTTTGGCCATATCTTGAGCTACAGACATCCAAATGACTTGATTATTGATGCATTGGAAAGCTTATTCAAATTTTCAGATCTTTTATGTTTTGCAGATTTTCAAATTTCAAACTGAACATTGACAAAAATGGCAGACAAGATTATGGTTTTTATGATGGGCAGAAAATTTAGAGATGGTGTCTTCACTTGATTAAGTTCATCCTATTTGCCTATAAAAGGAGCCCTTCTTCCATACATTCAAGTAGAGTAAGAGAAGCATTTTATCAAGCAAAAAAAACAAGAGATATATCAAGTCTAGAGAGTTTTATATTCTTTATCTACTCTTTGAAAAGAGTTGTACTTTTATTGTAAAAATTTACTTTGTTCTTGTATTGTGGTGAGAGTGAGATCTTCTTGTAAAGGATAAAAGTTATCCTTGAGAAAACTCTTTCCTTGGTGAGTTTGTTCATCAAGAAGAACTCTTGGTGTGGTGTTATCAAGAGTTGAAGGAAGTTGCCTTGGTGAGGTTGTTCATCAAGAAGAACTCTTGGTGTGGTGTTATCAAGAGTTGAGAAAAGTTGCCTTGGTGAGGTTGTTTATCAAGAAGAACTCTTGGTGTGGTGTTATCAAGGGTTGAAGGAAGTTGCCTTGGTGAGGTTGTTCATCAAGAACTCTTGGTGTGGTGTTATCAAGAGTTGAAGGAAAAAGTCTTGGTGAGGTTGTTCATCAAGCAAGTTGTAAAGATTTCTACAACTTAGTGGAACACTTAGCTCGTGGAGCTAGGAGCCCGTGGACGTAAGCAAGGTTTGCCGAACCACATAAATTGAGTTTGCACTCTCTCTATCCCTATCTCTTTATATTTACTTGTACTTGTGATTGTTCATTATTGTTATTCTCTTGATTGCATTCTATTTCCATCTTCTTCACCTTTATTCTTAAAGAAAGGGTTAAATAATTTTGATCTTCAAAGAAAAGTTTTCTAAATCAGATTTTATAAATAAAATCCCAATTCGCGGCCCCCCCCCCCCCCCCCCCCCCCCCCTCCCCCCTCTTAGGTTGCCATACCTGGGTCAACAATCACCTGCAAATAAGTGGACAAGTTGAATTAGCTAATACAGAGATAAAACAGATCTTAGAAAAAACGGTTAACCCAAATCGTAAAGATTGGTCTTTAAGACGCAATGATGCACTTTGGGCTTACCGAACTGCTTTCAAAACATCATTGGGAACGTCTCCTTATAGATTAGTATATGGAAAACCTTGTCTCTTGCCTATGAAAATTGAGCATAAAGCTTATTGGGCCATTAAAACATTTAACACAAACTTGAATGATGCTTGCAAGTTACGTAAACACCAACTAAGTGAACTTGAAGAAATCAGGAATGAGACTTATGAAAATTCTAAAATCTATAAAGAAAAAATGAAGGTTTTTTATGACAAATTTATTGTTAGAAAATCTTTTGAACCTTCACAAAAAGTTCTTTTGTATGATTCAAGATTGCACTTGTTTCCTGGTAAACTTCGGTCTCATTGGACTGGGCCTTTCATTGTTAAAAATGTTTTCCCTTATGAGTAGTCAAAATTGAGAACCCAAAGAATGGTAATGTGTTTAAAGTTAATGGACAATGGTTAAAACCATTCTTTGAAAATTTTGACCAAAATGAAGAGTCCATTGCTTAAGTCGATCCTTTTTAAGGATTGATTTTTCCCGGTCAAGTGGCAGTACGGTACTCCCTGGCTTTTAAAGTCAGTTTTTCAGTTCCCTAAAAAATGTTGCTCACCTTGCATACATTTTCTTTTCTTCTCTCTCATTTTCTTCACATGGATACCATTCTCTCAAAATTGCACAAACATTTTCCTTCTCTTCTTCAAAATGATTTGCTTAAATTTACAAAGCTCGCGCAGAGAGACTAAGGATGTTGATGTGTAAGGGTATGCCTGCTGATGTACGATGGTTAATTGAAGCCAAGGTTCGATTTTCTTATGAATTTTCAGATAGTCTTGTTTCTCACATGCCAGGTATGGGAAAAAGCTCTTACGCCAAAAAGCGAAGAGCGAAAAGGTTACAGGTTTGTCCCAAATGTGCAAGATGGACTTGTAACCAGCGTTGCTGCTCCTTGGGATATTTGTCTAATAATCGAGAGGATAAACTACAGTTCATCAAGAATAGACTGAGTATGGAGTCTTTGGATGATAACCGAATGACTCTTGAGATGCATTCTTGTGGACTTATGCAGCTTGAAAATTTTAAATTGTGGACACAATTCCGAGATGAGCAAGAACGCTATAATCTTGGGAATCTGACTCAAAACGACCCTGTTTGCCAGTTTATAAGAAAACTGGATGGGAAACATATCCCCAACTCATAGAAGGTGTTTAAGCCGTTTCTAGACGTAAAACCAGAGGAAGATATGAGCCACAGTCACAACTACCTGCACATATGCATGCGTGCCATCATTTTTGAATTTTAATGCCTATTAGCTATCATTTTTGAATTTGTATCTTTTGTCTAACTTATGGTGTCTTATTTCATCATCTTTTTTGAATTTCTATGCATTATTGTCATATTTTTCAACAAGCAACCGAGCTACCTATTTAGATGTCATCATTAGCATACCTTTTTGCACTCCATAAATACCACATTTCTTGTTTTCTTCTTCACACATAAATAGAGAGTTGCATAGACATGGAGGAAACTTCAAAACGTCGAATCCAAAGGATATGTGTATTCTATGGATCTCGACCGGATAAAAGTGAGGAGTTTGTAGAAGTGACAAATTATCTTATTAGGCTACTAGCTGAAAGAAAGATTCATGTGGTTTATGGGAGAGGTAGTCTCGGGTTAATGGGTTGTGTGTCAACAGCTGTACATGTAGGAGGTAGTCAAGTTTTAGGAGCTATTCATAAAGCTTTGGCTGTAGAAAGCATCGTTGAAAAAACGGTTGGGACGGAGTTACAGGTCTCTTCTATGCATGAACGCATTGCACATATACTCATCAAATCAGATGCCTTTATTACTTTACTAGGTGGCTTTGGTACTCTTGAAGAAATTTTTTAAATTGCCTCTTGGACCCAACTGAATCTCCATCAAAAACCCATAGGTTTGTTGAATGTTAAAAATTTCTTTGATCCTTCGATAAGTTTTGTTAATACAGCTGTGGAACAAAATTTTACCCCTTATTTGGTAAGAAAGATCCTTATTTCTGCCATTACCGCTAGTGAACTACTTGACAAATTACAAACAGTCGCGTATGAACCTGACCCAGCCATCACTCAATTTAATTGGTCAGGGGGGCAAAACAAAAAGTGCAAATTGGATCTGAATCTCCGTTTGTAATTTTTTCTTGTCCTTTCTTTTATTTTTAGCATTTTATTTTATTAGTCCTTCAGGTCATCTCTCTTGAATAACAGAAGCTTCAAGTAATGTCTCTTATACTTTATCTTTCTATATTTAAACATTGAGGACAATGTTTCATTTGGTTGGGGGGGAAGGATAGTAGACATAAGTGTGTTTTAAACATAAGTGTGTTTTAAATTTTCTTTTTCTTGCAAAAAAAAAAGTGAGTTAGTAATTAGATTCAAAGTGCCGTGTAAGGAGTTCAAATCCTCTTGAAACGCATTCTGGGTCGGGAATGGTAGAGTAGGGAGGGCCAGTTTGAACTCTTGAAACACACTCTAACCAATTTGTCATTTTGTTTTGATTTTGCATTTTTTAGGACTCATTTTAGTTAATTTGATATTATTTTGTTTTGATTTTTGAATTTTATAAAAAGGAGGTCTTATTCATTTCACTTTGAATTATTCAAATCTATGAACTCTCACAACTTTATCATTTAATAAACTGTGTGCTTATGTACTCGTTAAGCAAATATTCATGAACCTTTCCTAACACACAAACATACCTTGATGCATGATTGTGGGTTTCGAAGTGAAATGTTGCAATATTTGAGTTCTTTTGTTTTGTTTAAAATAACAACAAAAGGAAGGGGAAAGTTAAAAAAAAAAGTGAAAAAAAAATTGTGGATAAGTTTCGTCTCGTAGCTTCCTTAATTCGAGCAATTAAGCCCGAGGGGTGCCTCAACACCTAATACCCTAAGACCAACTGATTTGGGAGCTATTGGCCCAAAGCTCGCTACATGGATTAAAGAAAAAGCTTAATGGGATTGAACATTGCACTATTCACAAGTTTCTAAGCAAAAATAAAGCATCGGCAACCCGAGTCGTTAAGCTCGTAGGGGTGTCTTAACACCTAATGCCCTACGGCCAACTGGTCTGGGAGTCATTAGCCTAAGGCTCGCTACATGGGTTAAAGATGCACTCTTTCAAAAAAAAAGAAAAAAAAATATATATATATATAAAATGAATGAATACCCCCTACCTAAGGTTGTTAGCCTTAACAAATATTAGAACCGATATGGTTTCTTTCTAATAAGCTCCATAGTCATGTGTCGATTGAGCACAAAAAGAAGATTTATTGATATCTTAACTGAAGGGTACATGAGTCATTAAAAAAATAAACAAATCGGTTGAGAGTTTGTTTATTTGTATAAAATCAAGGAGAGTGCAATAATGACCATCTTGGATGTAAAATTCTATAAATCACTTCTAAATAATAACGTTTTAATTGCTAGGGACTAGCAATAAGCTGGTTGGGGTGTGTGATGAGCACTTAAATATGTATGCTTAATAAGAGCTTAATTCATCATATTGCATTAATAGTGTCATTAAATTCCTCAACTTAAGCATATTTGTAATCTTTACATCTTTTGAATTAACTTTCTCTTAATTTCAGTTTTGATGTAGGTTTGGTAAATTAGGCATAACTTTCTATTTATAGATTAGAATGGTGCAAATCTTAATGTTTTGGAAATATGATTAAATTATCTACAAGATTGTATTTCCCATGTATCATCAAATTTGGGCTCTTAGTGGACCAAAAATGGGCTTGAAGTGAACCCATCTATGTCTAAACCTAGTCTGACCATGTCTCAGTATTTTGATCATATCTCTCAAAATATGTATCCAAATCATATGAATCAAGATGTTCTAGAAATCTTAGAGAAATATCTACGACTTTTATGAAGACATGTGATCAAAAATCTTAATAATTCAATGTCAAAATCGGTGGTCAAATTTGGTTCACTTAATTACCCTAATTGTCAAAATTGGTGCACCGAATATTTGACAATTATTCCTTTGTAATTTGACAAGTTTGCCCCCGAATGTATCTATAAATAGAGGTTCCTTGTGACCCATTAGGGCATCTTGGCCTTACTGGGATCCCTTGTTATTGTGTTTTTCTCTCTTGTATTTTTATGTTATTAATGAATTTCCTTTTTCTTATAATTTGTTTTCTTTCTTTTATAATGTCTTTCTAATTTCTCTCTTGCTAAGGTAAAAGGGTGAAACCCTTGATATAAGAGTAAGGATTTTCTAATCCTTTGATATGTGCTTAATAATTATAATCTTGTGTTATTTATTTTATATGATTTATATTAATTTCTCTAATCAATCTTGACACCACTCGAAAAGTGGAGGTTTTCATCCATTGTAGACAATCCTTGGCACATCAAATGCTTGGATCCTTTCTAGATGTCGTATGGTTCTTCCTTACCGACATAAATCTAGTTAGGAACCTTGATTTGTTGTAGACATATGATGATTGGCATATTGGATGCTTGAACCCATTTACAAGTAGTAGTATAAATATTGGTAACGAAGCAAATATAATTCATATAACTAAAATGGGTTGTTTATCTTTATTTGAAATATCAAGGGCGGATCCCCTAACCTTAGCTTTCATTATTATTGTGTTAATTCCTTTTACTTATGTATTTTAATCATTCTCATCTATTATTGATATTATCTTGTCATATCTTTGAATCATTGATATCATATTTGCTTACTTTTAAGTTGTAGCGCTAAAATCCCATTCCTCGTGGATCGACCCCAGTCTCATCGGGTTTATTACTTCGACACTCCTACATTTGGGAGATAATCCTTTTTCGGATGTGTCAGTTCATTAGAACTCATAGGGATGCTGTTCTGTGCAAGAATCCCTTGAATCAAACAGGGAAACACAAGCAAGTAATAATCAGAGTGATATGATCAAATCTGTACAATTGATTTATAGGCTAGCAAACCAAAGTTAATTGGTCGATATTTCTTCCTAAGGTATTACTGGTCTATACCATCTTTCGATTTCCAAACAATGTCTATTCTACCAATCAATTCCTTTATCACTTCAGCCATGTTAAATTCTTCATCTAATGCATGTCAACTGCCTATTGGAATGTCTAGGAAACTGTTTATAACATTCAGAGAGAACTTAACAAACTTTCCTCTACAATAAACTTTGTGATAATGAAAGCTTTTAGGATCATCAATGGCAGAAGAGATGTTTGCATAAAATTCCTGATTTAAAGCCTTCACAGGGGTAGAAAGTTTGTTACCGTACGAGTCCAGTAAATAGACTCAATCATCTCACTCATGCCATAGTTATTGAAATCTAACAGTTTCACCGGCCTTTCTATCTGCAGATTCCTCTTTGAAGTGTACTTCATGAACTTCTGTTTAATGGCCACTGTGAGGAATTTGTTGAACTTTGGTTTTACTTTATCTTTCATCTTTTTCACCGGCACTTGCTCATCCTCACTGATGGTGGGATCGACAGCAATCTTTGCATGTGCTTGTTACGTCGGAGATGACGAAACACTATTGTGCCTGTTGTAACTGAAGTCGCTGTGAGAAGGTGAAGAATTGGTTGTCTTTGTCGAGTAAGATGAGGTCGCCATGGTTAGGGTTACTGGTCTGCGAAAAATTTCCAGAATAGGAAGAGAGAAGCAAGACGCAGGACTGGCAAGAAACTGTAGTTGGAGTGTGGTATGAATAGAAGAAGCCCAAAAACTATTCATAATATACTAAGCCAAAATTGAAATAATTTTGTTTTTAACAAAATTTAATGTTAATTCTATTTCCAAAACCGTTCATAACTAACATTAATGGACAACAATTCAAATTTGATTCCCATTTGAATAAGGAATTTTAATAGAATTAGGATTCCCACCACTGAAAATTCTCCCCCTCAATTCAATAATGTTGACATGGCATTTTTGACACATGGAAACATAAGAAAATCAAATTTTGGATAAGCACAAAGAGCATCGTGTGTTAAGAAAAACGTAACAGCAAACAGTTAACAATAACATAACAGCAATATCTGAACATCATATGAATTATTCTAAGAAAGCATATTTCAGAGCTGATTATTTACCTTTATTAATTTTATCACTTAATCCAATTGAGTGATCAACTTGAGCATACTTCTTACACACACAAAAGTTAGTCTCAATGTGAATTTTATAAATAAATACAGTAGCTTTCACACATGTCTAGAGGTAGCCCTTTTCCATTTGAGTGGGTGACCTCACCATATTTCCTAGATACAATGAAATTACTCTCAATGGATGGCTTTCACACATCATATACTGGTAGCGCTCTCTATAAGTTTCATTGTTAAACCAGTATCTTATCATTCACTCGATTTATATCACAGCTCACACATGCTTAATTAGAAGAAAACTTATAATATTACAGTTACAAATAACATAATAGTAGTGTTCATTCATATAACTGACAGATGCCTAAGGCTTTTCTTAGATTTTCAAATCTTGTTGTATCCAATGCTTTAGTGACAAGTTAGCCAATTATCTATCAATAGAGATGTGTTCAATGTGTATCACCTTAGACTCTACTAGTTCCCTTATAAAATGGTATCTTATGTCAATGTCTTTTGTCCTAGAATGTTGAACAGGATTTTTAGAAATTTTTATAGCACTAGTATTATCACAAATTAAACACAGTTAAAGGCTTTTGTTCAATACCATAATCACTCAACATTTGCTTCATACACAGTAGTTGTGTGCAACAACTCCCTGCTGCTATGTATTCGGCTTCACAAGTAGACAAAGAAATAAAATTTTGCTTTTTGCTGTGCCATGAAACCAAGTTAGTACCAAGATAAAAATATCCTCCTGAGGTACTTTTTCTGTCATCTAAATTTTCTGCCCAGTCAGCATCACTAAACCCTGCAAGATAATCATTTGTATCTTTAGAAAACCATATTCCATAATCATGTGTTCCATGAACATACCTGATGATTCTCTTAGCTGCTACAAGATATGATTCTTTGGGATTTGCTTGAAATCTTGCACATAATCCTACATTAAAGCACACGTCTGGTATACTTGCTGTGAGGTATAGCAGGCTGCCAATAATACTTTTGTATAAACTTGCATCAACATATTACCTGCATTGTCTTTTGAAAGTTTTAGATTAGTACTGATAGGAGTTTTCATTGGTTTTGCATTATCAAGCCCAAATATTTTTACAAGATTTTTAGCATATTTTGATTGAGATATGAATATCCCATCATTCATTTGCTTAACCTATAATCTAAGAAAGAAATTTAATTCTCCCACCATGCTCATCTCAAACTCTTCTTACATCAACTTAACAAACTCATTAGTTTTGCTTTTGTTAGTTGATCCGAAAACAATGTCATCAACATATATTTGTGCAATAATAAGATAGTTAAATGCATGTTTGATAAATAAAGTCTTATCATTGCTGCCTCTTTTATAACCTCTGTTGATCAAAAACTTTGTCAACCTTTCATACCAAGCTCTAAGAGCTTGTTTCAAACCATACAAAGCTTTGAGCAATTTGTGCACAAAATCAGGATGTTTAGGATCTTCAAATCCTTTAGGCTGTTCAACAAAGACTTCTTCATTGAGATAGCCATTTAAAAATGTTGTTTTAACATCCATTTGGTACAACTTAAAATCAAGCAAACAAACAATTGCAAGTAGTAATCTGATTGACTCAAGTCTAGCTATTAGTGCAAAGGTTTCATCAAAGTCTATGCCTTCTACTTATGTGTAACCTTGTGCAACTAACCTAGCCTTATTTCTTACTACTTGTCCACTTTCATCAGTTTTATTTTTGAATATCCATTTAGTTCCAATAACATTTGCATTTTCTAGCCTAGGAACTAATTCCCACACTTCATTCCTTTTAAACTGATTAAGTTCATCTTGCGTGGCTTGAATCCAAACATCTTCTTTTAAGGCTTCTTTCACATTTTTTGGTTCAACTAAAGAAACATAACATGCAAACCTTACCTGATTTCTTACCTTGCTCTGAGTCTTCATCATGCCATCTGGTGTTCCAATGATAGAGCTTGTTGGATGTGCTTTCTGAATCCAGGTAGGTGGATCTTTCTTTTCATCTTCATTCCTGATTGAATTCCTGTTCAAATCTGAGTTGTCAAATGTTACTGTTACGTCAGGTGTAACAGCAGCTGTTTCCTCTTTCAAAACAGAATCTTCTTTATTTTTGCTATCTGAATCTGTCTTCTCTGTATCATCTGTGAAGTTGATTTTGATTTCCTCCTGTGAGTACTTTGCATATCGTCCAGATCATCAAATGCTATGTTTGCAGATTCCATGATTGCCTCAGTTCTCAGATTGTAAACTCGAAATGCTTTACTATTTTGAGCATATCCTACGAAGACGCCTTAATCACATCTCGGGTCTAATTTTCCTAACTGCTTTCTGTCATTTAAGATATAACACCTATATCCAAAAACATGAAAATATTTCAAATTCGATTTTGTACCTTTCAAAATTTCATAAGGTGTCTGGTTAGTGCTAGGTCTAAGAAAAACTCTATTTGAAATTTAACAAGCAGTGCTTGTTGCTTCAGTTCATAGCCTTTTGGTCAATTTCTTACTATTGAGAATCACTCTAGCTATCTCTTAAAGAGTTCTATTCTTCCTTTCCACAATCACTACAAGAAAAATGACCATATTTGACGGTAAAAAAAATTACAACAATGGCATCGCCAAATATAGTCTATTTGGCGGTCGGTCAAAACGCCAAATATATTAATGATCATATTTGTCACATAAAAGCGCCAAGTATAGTAACATAAAACTGTAGAAAAATGCAATATTTGTCACTTTTTATTGTCAAATTTGGTATCTTGTAACCGTTACATTTCTTAATTTCATCATATTTGACGCTTTTTGCCCAATTAATATAGTTTTGTAACTGTTAAATTTTTTAAATTTTGTCATATTTGGCACTTTTTGCCCGATAAATATGGTTATATAACGATAACATTTTTTGAATCATATCATATTTGGCACTTTTTACCTGATAAATATGGTTATGTAACGATAAAATTTTTTGAATCATATCATATTTTGCGCTTTTTGCCTGGTAAATATGGTTTTATAAAGTTATTTTTTTAATTTTGTCATATTTGACGCTTTTTGCCTCATAAATATGGTTATGTAATGGTAAAATTTTTTAAATCTTATCATATTTGGTGCTTTTCAACCAATAAATGTAAGGTTTTAAATCTGTTTTAATCTTATATATCAAACAGAAATCCATCAAATTTAATTCAACTACATAAGAAAGGCACTGAAGATCATGTATGAAATATTATCAAGTATTGTGTATTATACAGTCATATACATGGATAAGCGTGTGTTGGATTAGTAAGAGCACATGTGTTGGTGCATGTGGGAGGGAGAGAGAGATAGAGAGAGAGAGAGAAGAAATACTAAAAGATAAAGAGGGTACATGTATATTATTATGGCAAAAAGGGATGAAACTTCTAACTCTCGAGCATCAAGCAAATTCCTAGCATAGTCACCAAGAACTGGGTCCATCATTAAGGGCACAAAATGTTTTCCAATCTGAGGCTGATCTTCAGCCTTGTCCAAAAATGTCTCAATGAGCTTCAGAGTCTCTCTTTTAACGGAGCTGTTCAATATACACATTATGAAAACAAAAAGCATTGGGTTTAAAACAAGACAAAAACCAAATCCAAGTTCGTCGTCTACCGTAGAAGTTTAACATATGATGTTTTAGATGCAAAAGGCCCTCCTTCTGAAATGCTACTGATATAAGCTCACTGTACATCCTGTAGCATGTATAAAAAGTGTAAATAATATAGATTGGTGTACAAGAAATTCAATAACACCTGCATTTAAGAATATCAATGTGCAAAACACTTACTTGTAGATATTTAGCATGTCCAGAAAGATCACAGAAATTTGAGACAAGAAGAAAGTTCGAAGAGAACTGGCAACACTAGTATTCGTCTGCAGTAACAACAATGACTTGACTCAATAAATAGTAGAAAAAGTAAAACAAACAAACACAAATTCAACTGAAAAAGGTTTACTTAAACAACTGTTCTGATATATTTAAAAAAAAAGTTACACCTGTAATATATTAAGCACAGTCCTGATTACGTCTTGATCTTTCAAAAAATCTACACTTTGATGTGCCTGTCCAAGAATTTCACCCCATTTCTACATTGCAGGCAACATCGTAAGCAATCATTCATCATCAAGATGGATTTCGACTAAAACAGAAAGAAAAACTCACAACAAAGCAGTGGTAGCAATTGTCAATGACATTCGCTCCAACAGCCATGAAAGTTGCAAAAAAGGGAGCGAAAAACCCATATCCTATTTCACATCCGAAAAAGGATTGTCTCCCAAGTATAGGAGTGTCGAAGTAATAAAACCCGGTGAGACCGGGGTCGATCCACGAGGAAGGGAATTTAAGCGTTACAAATTATAAGTTAAACAAATGTGATATGGATGATTCAAATAGGTGACATGATAATATCAACAAGTATGTAAGATGGTAGGTGGTATTACCGACCATTCAAATATAAAACAAAAAGCAAGAGGAGGTAAAACCATCCATGGAAATAGGTGGTATAACCAACCATAGTAAATTAAAGAACAATTTCATAAGGTGGTAGAACCTACCATAGTAAATAAAATAAAAAGTTCATAAACAATAGAATAATTAAAATACAAGAGGAATTAACACAATAACAATGAAGGCTAAGGTTAGGGGATCCGCCCTTGATATTTCAAATAAGGATAATTAACCCATTTTAGTTATATGAATTATATTTGTTTCATTACCAATATTTATACCACTTCTTGTAAATGGGTTCAAGCATCCAATGTGCCAATCATCATATGTCTACAACAAATCAAGGTTCCTAACTAGATTCGTGTCGGTAAGGAAGAACCATACATCATCTAGAAAGGATCCAAGCATTTGATGTGCCAAGGATTGTCGACAATGGATCAAGACCTCCACTTTACGAGTGGTGTCAAGATTGATTAAGAAATTAAATATAAATCATATTGAATAAACATCATAAGATTAAGATTATTAAGCACATATTAAGGTTAGAGAATCTTTATTCTCATATCAAGGGTTTCACCCTTTCACCTTAGCAAAAGAGAAATTAGAAGAACATTATAATAGAAAGAAAATAAAATGCAAGAAAAAGGAAATTCATTAATAACATAAACACACAAAACACAATACAAGATCCTAGCCAAAGCCAAAATGTTCCAGCCAAGGCCAAGATGCCCTAATGGGTCACAAGGCACCTCTATTTATAGATACATCCAGGGGCAAACTTGTCAAATTACAAGGGCATAATTGTCAAATATTAGTTGTAAATATCTTTGACAATTGGGATCATTAGGCACCGACTTTGACCATCAATTTTGACATCGAAATGTTGTGAATTTTAATCACATGTCTTCATGAAAGTTGTAGATATTTCTCTCAGCTTTCTAGAACATATTGATTTGCACAATTTGGATACGTATTTTGAGAGATACGGTCCAAATACTGAGGCCTGGTCAGACTGGGCCGAGACTGTAGATGGGTTCACTTCAAGCCCAATTTTGGTCCACTAGAGCCCGAATTTGATGATTCTTGTGAAATGCAATCTTGTAGACAATTAAATCAGCTTTCCAAAACATTAAGAATTGCACCATTCTGATCTATAAATAGAGAGTTATGCCCATTTTACCGAACCTGTAACAAAACCAAAATTAAGAGAAATTAATTCTAAAGATGCAAATGCTACAAATATGCTTAAGTTGAGGAATTTAATGACACTATTAATGCAATATGATGAACTAAACTCTTATTAAACATGCATATTTAAGTGTTCATCACTATTCCAGCTAAAAGACTTCCAACAATTCCAATAATTGGCCACTTATAAGGAAAGTTTTTATCACACCATGAAAGTAAATTTTTGTCATTCTCAAAAACTTCTGTCACACGAATTCTCACTTTAATTTCAAAATATTATTTCTACAAAACTTTAGATCTTTGATAATACAAAATTCAATTTTTTGTTTTAAATTCTCCAAATTCATTTTGTCAAAACACTTCCACAAAACAAGACTATATGCCCCCTTGACTTTCAACATGTTTCTTTGAATGTAGACATATATAGCAGGGGCTACCCAGATTTTCACAGCTGAACAATTTCCAAATCGTGTCAGATTATCAAATCAGCACTCAGTTTTGACATTGCCAACAGGTAGATGATTTGGAAGACATGGGTAAACAATGTACTCATAGAGAATCTTCATATCAATAAATGTTTATGCTGCTCTGCAATTAAAATAAGTATTTTTGTTTCCACTATGTTAATTGCAATACAAACTGACTCGGACTTTGAAAGGAAAGCGATGAGTTCTTACTTCTACCCCAGGGAAAACTCTGACATCCATGCCAAGGCTATCAACCCCAATCAAATTTGCTACCTATATAAGCAAATTAACCAATTAGAGTTTCAAATTCATGGTCTTTGAACACTGATTGCATGCCTTGGTTACAATAAGTTATTCAGATTATTCTAAGCTCACCACTTGTTCATCTCTTTAGAATCATTTTTTACAGTAACCAGTTTAAATGTTTCCAAGTCCAATCAATTACTAAACACGCACAAATATCACGTCAATTAAAACATCAACTCCTTAAACTAGACAAGGCACAAATATTTACCATGTTTAAATATGTAATTACTGTACTTAATCTAAGAATGATAAAAAAAATATGATGAATAAAAACCTTATAAAAGTTTTCTTTAAAGAGCCAGAAGCTGTTGTTCTGCACCATTTCTGAGAAAATGATAATGAACTCATTCAGACATCTCCAAAACTGGAAAGGTATCACATGGGCAACTGCTCCAACAAAAAAAGTTCATAGCGGCGAAACAAAGAACCAAGATGAACATCCAAGCCTGCCTATATGACAATAAAACAAAAGGAGAAAGATGGAATCTTTTTTTACCTCCACATTAAGACCCTTCTTTTTGCAAAGCGCTTTAAGAGCAACATTGCACCTGATTCCCCTCTTGCTAAAGTGCTCTACAATTGCTGAAGTAAAGTGTACAAGGGCATCAGGTTTAGCATCTTGAAAATCTTGCAAAGCAACCGAAGACTGCATATATTCAACGATACACAAAATTTCAATCCAAGTTGCTCAAATGTTGTAAATGGGAAACATTATAGAAATAAATGAACTTTATACATTTAAGTAATCTTAAATGGCATGATTGCAAACTTAATCATTGTAGACAATTGCTAGCATTGCCTTCTTGTTCACATTAATCTTATCTCCAATTCATAGAAAATAATTTACATTGCTTTTTATAAAAACATATATATAAGAATAAAATTAGTTTTCCCATCTTCCTCACTTATATGTCAAATTGGTCATATATTATCAGTTAAACTTACAAAAATGACAATGAGGAGTGTGATGTACATGCCTGAACTCCATACACAGAGAATAGCTCTATTCTCATAATCTCCAATCTGTAGAGAGTTGAACTACTGTTGCTTTCATCACTTTTCGGACTTAAACTCAGAATCTCTTCATCTAAACAAAATATTAACATCAGTCAAAGGAAAATATTCCATAAAATGCATATTCATTTATCCAATAACTTTTTGATCTTAAATTAAAAAAATTAAATAAATAAGAAAAAAAAGTATTCCAGCCACTTGACTCCTCCCAATGTTTATAAAGAATCTTAGTTTTACTGGATTTTATTTTTGGAGAAAACAAGGATATGTAAGGCTTGATGTCTAAAAAAAAGGGTACCCACACTCATCTCAGAAAGTTAGAAATCAGGCACGCCCAAAAAGGACACATCGTGCCCTATGTGACTAATAGTGAATTAGAACACCAAAGAATATCAATAATACTATGAAGATTCATGAAGATGTAGCACAGATAAATAATCGAAATAGTAAGACATTCTAGACAATATACTAGATGGTTACAAATTTTATGCACCAGAACTAATAATCCACTTCAATGTTATAGCTTTAGTCAATAAAAGCTAGGTCCATTATGATGATTAAATAATTTAAGCACAAAAATAGTATACCTTTCCAATCTGAGTTGTAGCCATCACTATCCTCACAGTGAAATTGCCTTCTTATATAAGTTTCTTCATCGGCAAATACAGGTCTGAGGTATCCCACAATAGAAACACCATTTGAAGGATTATCCATTTTTCTATAATACTCCATATTAACAACCTACATGGAAGTAAAAACCGATAAGTTAAAAGAATAGGACAATAAAATTTGTTCATTTTGTCCACCATATAGAAAAGAAAAATATGGAATTTCAGTAAGTGCAAAGTTAAGCAAACCCTTGAAATGTAAAGAAAAAAAATCTCCGGTATTAGAATTGGAGGTAAAACAGAATTGCAATAATCACACATATACTATGTAAAAGGGCAATTTGAAGGTAATTTTAAAATTACCATAAACGATATCAACTACTAGCAAAATGATATATGACATAACACCAATAATCACAAAGAAAGACTATTAAAAAATAATAATAATCAGAAACTAAAGAATGAGTAAACAATAATGATCTAAATATTTTTTATTTTTAAAACAACATAGAACCGGGTTTGCAAAGCGACTTTTCTTTCTGAAGTGGTCCAACAACTAACTTTCTTTCTCTCTCTATCATAAAAAGCAAACTTTACACTTTCCTAAATATGCAGTATGAACCATACAAGTGGCATATGATTTTGCAGTACACAATAACATATTTAGAAAGATTATCATGACCTTCTCAGGTAATAGCCATTGATGTAGACCCCTTATGACCAAATAAAATTATATAACCAAAAATGCATGTGTATTACACCATGGCCAAGCACCAACTATCCAAAACCCATTTACTTAGCTTGGTATGCTTCAAGTGTTGACTATGATCATTTAACTTTTGCACAATATTAACTCCATAAATGAGTTTGCATTTGCTATCAGTGGGAATGCAAAGACCATGTTTATGTAGAAGTGGAATTTAATCAAGTTTAACAATTCTAATCATCCAATGATCTATAAAATTATAACATGTAAATATAGACTAATGAAACATACAAGAAAATTTCAAGATTGACTTGCCCAAACAACAATTAATATTGATTCTACTAATGAAGCAAACACCCAAACCCAAAATTTTCACTCCAAACTTAACCAAGAAAAGAGAAACCGAAAACAAGAACCTAACTCATTGAAGACACTCATTCAATCCAAACCCCCAACCCTTATTCTTAGCATTCAAAAACAGAGAAACCGATAGCAGAAAACCCAACCCCTATTCTAAGCACCAATCCCAGCCCTTAGAACCTTTATTCCACTCCAAAAAAGACAATCACAAAGCACCAACACACCACCAAAAGAACTATTCATACCAAAATTGCCATCGAAAACAAGCCCCAAATAAGAAACGAAAAAAAACTAGTGAACTTAAGAAATGAAAGAGAAGAGCGATAGAGAATTTTCTACCTGGCATTCATAAATTATAGGAAAAGAAAAGTACTTAAATTTAGTTTTAAAATTAAAGTTCATAGGTGCATTTAGAAAACCCCTTTTTAGTGATATTGTCAAAAAGTACTTTTACTCAAAAAAGCATTTCCTATAAACCCACCTAACGAAATCACACAAAACCTTTTTAACTACTTCTGAAAAAACCATTTTCAGATTTCCAAAAGCACTCTCAAATCCAAACACAACAACACACATCTGGGTTTCAATTCTCCTACAATTTCCATGCAATTGATCTTTTCAATCAAAATGATGATTGTATAATCACCAAAGGCACAGACTTAACCTCCAAATCAAACAACAAAAATAGTTATATCGTTCTTAATCTAAGTAGTACCAAAAGATTGTAGTTGTAATTACATATTTCAAGAGAGATCATAAAGGAAATCTAAATACAAACAAGCATATGAGAAGAAAATCAACCATTAAAGCAGTAAGGATAGAGATAAAAAGTTACAAGGAAACGGGAGATAATGTAGATGATATCCACTTTAACTTACAATGTTGAGCAACATAAAAAGTGACATAAAAAGGTTGTAATTAAAAAATTAAGATGTTAACTTAGCATACAAAGCCAACAAATATTGGCTAACACTAAACCCACTAAAACATTGTTAAAAAATTAAGAAAAAAATAAGAACCAGAATATTTCAAAAGATAAGACCACAAAAATTCAAAATTCAATAAAAGCAAACAATAACACCACAAAAATCGAAGGACATAGAAGTTTTTAGGTTTAAACTGTCACAAAATGAGCATTTAACAATAAGAGCAAAAAATAGACCCGCAAATATAATACTTAGCATTTTCAAATTAGGGATTTGGGAGATTAGGGTTTCAATTATAACATTTGTGATGTAGAAAATGGTAAAACAAAACTAGAAACACTCAAAAAACCAAATTGAAAAACAAATTTGAAAGGAAACTTACTGTGGATCGAGAGCTAATTCTGAATCCAACCCAAAGACAATGATGAATCTTTATTGAGTCCTTGATGGGTTAACTCCAGTTTGAGCGATTTCAACAATTTGAGGCGATGCAAAATATGTCGACGAAAATTAGTTACTTCGGGCCCCCCTAATTAGAAAGAAGGGTCGAAGAAGGTTTTGGGCCTATAGCTTTCCCCCTCCCCCGTTCATCGGATGGTGCTTGTGTAGAGGGTGTGCCACCAGAAATCGGGCTTAAAGCTCTCGCCTTACCAACGAGCCGACAGTTGATGGCTATTGGTCACGACTACTACCCCCAAGTGAGCGTATTATGGGGGACCGTCAAGCACATCCGGCAAGGATCAAGAGGGATCTCGTTGTTGTATAGTTCAGGTCAGAGCAACGCGCCATTGGACGTTCAAGAGGCAGTCTCACAATCGCGCATGATTGGAAGAGTAGCGCTACTAGATTAGAATGCGTACTCCTCTATTGTTTGTTGTTCATCACGGGGATTTCAGAGAAGGGCCAGAGGGGATCTCGAGTGGGTCAGTCGCTGATTATCTAAGCGCAGACGAGACTCTTAATGAAATCTCAAAGCGGTAGGTCAGTGAGCAAGTGACGGCTAGGGTAGCGTGGAGGAGAAAAAGAAAAGATAGAGGAAAAATGATTAAAGTAGAGCCAAAATGAATATATCAGGGTAAAAGAGACAAAATATACATATTTGTCCCTATTCTAAAAATTCTGACAAATATGAGATTCGGAAAAGGCAAAAAGTGAGAAATAGGATCTAAATTTGTGTTTGACCTTAACACTAGTGTTATATTTCTCATATTTAAAAAAATGCCAAATTTAAAAAAAAGGTAGAGTGACAAATATGAAAAATATTCTTGTAGTGAATGCCATTCTGTTCAGGGGCTTTGGGGGCTGAAAATTCATGATCAATGCCATGATATTTGCAGAAGTCAGCATAGCTAACATTCTCAAATTTCTTGCCATGATCACTTCTTATTCTCACAATCCTGCCAATGTTCCTGTTTTGCTCATTTTCAAGCTTAACACAAAGATTCCTGAAAGCTTCAAAAGTGTCAGATTTTTCTTTAATGAAATCAACCCAAGTATATCTAGAAAAATCATCCACATAAACAAATATGTATCTCTTACCTGTAATGCTTTTAATTTGCATAAGACCCATAAGATCCCCGTGAAGCAAATCAAGTATTTTGGATGTGCTAAGATGTGGATTTGATTTGTGTGAGCTTCTAATTTGTTTTCCCATTTGACATGGTCCACAAATTCCATTAACTTTGTCATCAAGTTTAGGAACTCCTTTTACAGCACCTAACTTAGTTAATTTAACCAAGTCTTTGTAATTTAAGTGTCATAATTTTTGATGCCACAATTCTAAATCCAAAATCTTAGCTTGAAATGCAATCTTTTCCAAATAACAATTATTTGAAGATCTATTACTTTCTAGAATGCATTTACCAAAATTATCTAAGACCATGCATTTGTTTTGTGTGAAATTAACAATATACTTGTCATCACAAATCTTACTAATACTAATAAGATTAGCTTTCAAACTTTCAACCAGCAAGACATTTTGGAAATTGGGTAGGCCTTTGACATTCAAATTGCCTTTACCAATGATCTTACTCTTTACTCCATCTCCATAGGTGACATTACCATCCTGTATGCTTTAAAATCTGTTAAAAACTATTTATTTTCAGTCATGTGCTTGGAACAACCACCGTCAAAATACCACAAATCATTAGATGATTGGTTAAGAACAGTAAGAGCAACATGACATACTATCTTGTCTTTCTTAACCCACTACTGTTGTGGTTTTGTTAACAGTTTAAACTATTTTGATCTCTTACACAAAAGATTCAACAGTTTAAAGCATCTAGGCCTAATATGTCCCTTTTTACTACAAAAATAACAAGTAGGAATGAATTTCTTTACCTTTTCAAGACTGGATTTGAAAGAACTCAGTGGAGAGACAAATGTCTCACTGCTCTTGGAATCAGGGCTTGACTTTAAAGAGTTAAGTTCCGAATTCTTACCTAATGTTAAGGCTTTCACAAAAATAGTTTTTGATGAAGATGCAACATTACCTTCTGTGTACCTCAATCTATATTTATTAGAGTTGTCTCTTCCAAGACTCAAAACCTGATCAAGTTTGGCTGCTCCAATTTTAAGTTGATCAACACACCTCTTGCTTTCAACCAGTTCTGTTGTGGATTTCTCAATATGTGCTGGTTTGTCTGTCAAAATAGTCTCTAACTCTGAGAAACGATTTTCAGCATAGGATTTTTCACATTCCAGCACCTTAATCTTCTTCTTCAAGATTTTGATTTCTTCCTATACGATTTTCAACATAGGATTTTTCACATTCCAGCACCTCAATCTTCTTCTTCAAGATTTTGATTTCTTCCTTCTGATTCAGCCATGCACCATAGAGTGCGTTGTATGTCTCTTGCAACTCTTCATAGTATTCTGGTCCATCTTCTTCATCAGAATGATCAACACTGGTTCTGTAATTTTTTATTATGTCAGACATAACAGCTTTCCCTATATCAGCTGCAAATGTAGTAAATGCAATAAAGTTGCTCATGCAATCTTCATCTTCTGTCTCCGATTCTGATTCATCACTCCAGGTTGCTGTCAGTCCTTTATTCTTCTTCTTGAGATTAGCACATTCATATTGAATATGCCCATAACCAGAACATTCATAACACTGAATCTACCCTTTCTTTTCAGGTTGTTTTGACTTCTTCTTGTCATTCTCCTTGCTGAACTTTCTGAATTTTTCATCACTTGAGCTTGATGGCTTTCCTTGATTCTTTTTCCTAAAATTTCTTTTCATGAACTTGACATAATTTCTTATTAGAAAAGCAATCTGTTTAGGATCAGTTTCATCAAGCTCATCATTACTTTCATCATCAAATTTTTCAGTTTTCACATTAAATGCAATGCTTTTTCCTTTTTGCTTCCTAGTACTTTGATTGATTTCAAAATTTTGGAGAATGTCAATCAGTTCATCAACCCTCATCTCATCAGTGTTTTTAACTTCCTTAAGGGCTGAAATTTTAGGTTGAAATTTATCTGGGACAGACCTAATTATTTTGCTAACAATTTCTACATCAGTAAAAGTTTTGCCAAGCATGTATGCCGAATTTGTAATGTGACATATCTTAGAATAAAACTCAGAAATTGACTCATCCTTATGCATCATCAGATTTTCAAATTGAGAATTTAATCTCATCAATTTTGATCTTTTAACAGATGCAGTACCTTTATGTTTTACCTCAAGTATGTCCCATGCTTCTTTGGCCACTTTGCACCTTGAAATCTGTCCGAAGTTGTTTAAGTCCACTGCAGCAAAGATTGCATTAAGAGCCTTTGAATTCCAGCTGGAACGTCAGTATTCTTCATCAGTTCATTCATCCTCTGGTTTGGCTTTGGAATCATCAAAAGCATTCACCTTCGATGGCGGTGTCCATCCTTTAAGCACACTAGTCCATGCCCTGTCATCAAAAGATTTAATATACATCATCATTCTTACCTTCCAATATGAATAATTACTATCATCAAAATAGGTGGTTGTGTTCTGGATCCTCATTGCGAGTAAACTCCATTCTTCCAGATCAGCCTGATCATTTTCTTCACTTGTCTATCAGTGAACCTGCTCTAATACCAATTGAGAGTTCTGGAAGTATGCAGTTATAAGTAATATAACAGTAAACTATAAAGTAAATCGGCACAGGAGGATTTTTACGTGGCTTGGTTAGAAAACCTACATCCACGGACAGCTATAGAGCTGCAATTCACTAAGTTCTTATTTGTACAATCTTTAGGACCTTTTACAGTATTGACTCACCCTCACATACTGACCTAATCTTTGTAAAACAAAATCTTCGCAAAGATCTAAAACTCTAGTGACACTGCTCACTCTCTGTCACAGATAACTTAATAACACACTATTAAGTTACACATAACACACGAAGTCTGACATTGAATTACATAAACACATAACCCGCAAGTTATCCCTAGGTCTACTAACTCACACAGACACAATCAACAACTCATGTACGATTTCTACCACTCATACATGAATCAAAAGACTCAAAGAATCATATTAAAGAAGCATCCCAATTTGCGTTGAAGCTCTTCGATCAATTCATGGAATGCCAAAATCAAGACTCTCTCAAAACACAACCAAATAAGCTAACTTGCCAATCTGTCTTCTACGTGATCAGCCCACAGTTATAACATGGTATATATAATGAGAGGTCTGGATGAAATCTCCTAAAAATCTTGTAAAAGATCTAAATAAAAATCATATTAGGATTAGGAGAAATAAAATAGGAAGTGATATAATTAAATTCCTAAAGATATTAGGATAAATAAATATTCTCCTATTCTAATTAGGATACAAGATAGTACATCCTCATCTAAAAAGATATTTATTATAATTCAAATACTTTCTAAAATATAATTCTAGAAACAGTAAAATAATAATCAAAATAACATTCTTGTTTTATCACAAAGTTGATCAAAATATAACATGTGCATGACACATGCATGTTGACAAAAAAACTCGTCACCAACATTCTCAGTACAAATGCTCGACAGACGCCACTCGACACTCGACATTGATACTCCACACTCAACAAGTTTGACACAATAGTCTCGACATGTAACACAATCGTGACACTAGACAAAATCTCGACACTCGACAAATTCGACAACCACACTTGATATCAATAATCTCGACACAATCAACTCGACACATCTCGACACGCGACATAATCTTGACACCAACAGTATTAACCATTTAGAACTATGCAGTTAATTTTTATCAAATCAATGTTAAACCATAAATTTTAAAAATCCCAGGAATCGTTGTTTATGATAAATGATTCATATTTTTGGAGTAAAATCTAATACTCATTTATTCAAAATTGCTTGCTGAATTAATTTAAACGGTAGGGTGAGTCAAGGGAAACTGGGAAACAAACCAAAACACTTCTTTGATACAAACGAATATAAGGAAATTACTAATTGCTAAGATGCTCTTCTTAAATCATCTTTGGGTCCATTAATCACTTCAAGATGACTCCATGAATAAGTTGATTAAGCTTCTTCCATCACCTAGGCGTGTTAGGCTGGAATAGGAAGCACTAACCACGGCCACTGGGAATTTATTTGATATTCGCTTATTGGACCGATATTTTAAGCTTCGCTCCAAATCCCTACTATTGAAAAGAAGGTTATAAAATATCCCGTTCAATATTTGTGTTGAGTCTATACCAAACTCATTGATGTATCTATAACAAATATTTGTGTTGAGTCTGTACCAAACTCATTGTTGTCTCTATAACAAAAACATGTCTTTAAAGAATAAAATCCTAAAAGCAAAGCATTTTAAAAGGAAAAAGCTAACAAAAGTTAAATTGGTATGTAAATTTTAACAACGATTTTATTAGAAATAAAAAAAAATTGTTGTTAAGTTATCAAAAAAAATGTTAAGGTCCATGTATATTTTTTCTCAATACATATGAATTTTTTTATAAGTCTTTTTGGTAGTTAAGTTTTTTTTTTTTTCATTTTTTTCATTTCACATTGCTAACTCAAAATTTAAATAGATGTAAGGACATGATTAACATTTCATTTAACACACAAGACCTTTAATATTACATCTAGGGTAAGGCATAGCCGGGTGACTTGAAAAAATAAATAGAAAATTAAAAATTATAAAAATTAAAAATTAAAAATTAGTTTCTTATTTTTTTAAGCTTTCTTTGTTATATTTTTAAATATTTAGGTCTTATATGGAGAACATTATCCATACTAGTAAATGAGACAATTTCAATAAATAACCTCGAGTTTTGGATTAATTTCAACCAAAGAATGACTATGCCTTTTTCATCAATCATACCCATGGAGCTGTTCATTTTTCATCAATTAGAACCATCAAAATGATGATTTGAGAGATGAAAATGATGATTTTTATGCAACTTCAGGGGTGTTATTGATTAAAATCACATAGTCATTCTTCGGTTGAAATTAAGTGAAAAACTAGAGGGTACTTCTTGATATTTTCACAATAATAAATTGTTTGTCCTTACAAGTTAAACATAAATTTCAAATTAAGCATCCATTAATATTATGTTTGATGTTCAATATATAAATTTTTTCACTCAGTTTGTGATATCTCAATATTTACACACTTTTTAATACATCTTTTCTTGGTTAATTAGTTTGTTTTCAAGTTAAATCTGTTCTTTTTGCCTTTATTTTATTTTTCTTCAATTTTTTTAATTGCACAAAGCAAATGGAAGTAATTAAAGCATACTCAGAGAAAAAACATTCAATTTTTACCTCTGCCAGACAGTTAACTTCTCAGAATTAATTATACTGATCTTTAATGAACGAGATAAGCCATATAACATTGGAAAGCTCTAGAAGTTTAGTTTTTGAAGAATTTTACGATTCATAAATCCGAGTTGTGTACTGAAAATTATAGTCAAAAGATTGCAAGTAGAGAAGGGCAAAATTCTGCAAAGTTGAAATGAACATCACAAACTAGTAAGCATAGCACCTAAGCGCCGTTACTTCTATGCCGTAGCGCTACAACAACTTAGAAGCATGATTTTTTTTTCCAGTTTTTTTAGTCCTAAAACCATGCACATGTAAATAGGACTTCATTAAACGTGTTTTGAGGGTTCCAAAGGGCAAAGAGGACAGCTAGGGCCTAGAGACAAGGTTTTTCTTCACTTTCCTTACTTTCTCTTCTTTATTTCCTTTGTCTCTATGTCTATAACAATGATTTGTGTTTTGTTTACTTTCATTGTGAACTAAGTTTTCTTTTCTAGGGTTAAGATGCAGTCGGATTATGATGTTTTTTTTAATTCAATTTACTGATGTTTATTCCAATTATGTTAAGTATTTCAATTATATGCTTAATGCTTGTGATTGTCTAGCTAAGCATGATTTGAGATATGAACTGAAACCGAGAAGTGATGTTTATATTTGTCCTTGATTGTAATACCATAAATTGTTGTAGGATCAAGATATCTACACGACTTGTGCAGCTTTATAAATTTCTTGTTCTTAATGGGTATTGATAAGTCAGTAGACTTCACAAAGATGCAAATCTTGCTTATTAATATATATTGTTATTGCTTAAAAAAGAATAGCAATTACTTGAGTGAATTTGGCTGGCAACATAGGAATAAATATTATTTATTGGATTAGAGATTAGAAATAATTAATCTTGTTGAATTCTAAAACCCTAAGGCTTTAATAATTTGGAATTTTCATATCATCATTGTTATTGTTTTCTTTATTTAGTCGTTAGTTTAATTTTCATTATTAGTTTATTTCTCATTAAATTGTCATTCTTTTATCATTACTCAAATAAAATTGTAGTTAGATTAAATTTGTAAATTAGTAGCACAATCTCTATGGGATGGTACTCTTAACTCATCACTTTATTACTTGTTCGATATTGTATACTTGTGATTTAACATAATAGGTTTTTGACACAGTTATATGTGATTATTTTTTTTTAAAATATTAGACTAAGTAACTATATTTGACATTGAATTTGTTTTCTTTTATTTAATTTTAATTTTTAATCTTTTTGTTTTCTGAGGCTTCAAAGTATTATGGGGGTGGACATACAGATGCCTTAGCGCCGCCATGTTACTTCGATAACAACCTACCATGGGAGATTTTGGAACTATGGATGAAATAATAGCTCAATTAGCAGCCTTGTCAAGGCAATTTGGAAATTTGAATGTGAATGTAGTATGTGAGTTATGTGGTGGGAATCATAGTAGTGTTTATCGCCAAGTTGGGAAATCCTTTACATTTCCAACCACTGACCAAACGAATTATGCGTCAAATTTTCAAGGGCAACAATACTTTCCCTCCCCAAACACGTAGAACTCATCTTGGACAAATTTTTCCAACTACCCATAGGGCAATGATCAATTTTTTTAAATTCTCCATATATTCAGCCTAAAAAAGAGAAAAGTGATTTAGAAAAATTAAAGCTATCGCACAACTTTCAGCAAACACTTCTCAATTTGTGGTTGAGGCAAATACCATGTGCCAAAGCCAAGAAGCCTCCATGAGAAATCATGAAATGCAAAGTGAGCCTATTGGAAAGCTTGATTTTAGTAGAACCTCAAGAAGCATTTCCAAGCAACACCGAAACAAATCTTAAGGAAGAAGCAAAGGCAATTACCTTGAGATGTGACAAGCAAATTTACCTACCCCATGAGATATCCAAAGAAGTTAAGATCAGCCAATATACAAGCCAATTTGAAGAAATCATTAAACATCACTGCAACATTGGTACAAAAGAAACTTCTTTGGAAAACAAACAACCACTGTTGCAAGAACATCCTAAAATTGAGCTCAAGCATTTGTCTAGCTATCTCATATATGCTCAATTAAGATAATGTTTAACCTTTCCAGGATATGAGAAGACTAATTTGTCTCCTGTGAAGCTGCACACGTCTTCAAAACTTTGAAAAAGATTGCAACTTCAACTTCTATTGTTATTGCACCAGATTGAAATAGCTTCATTTTGCATAAGCTTTAGAAGTGGATATGAATTCTCAAAAGCTTCATCATCAAAAGTCCACTTTCAAATGCAAAGTCAGGGCTCCATGCTTCCTTTCTCTTTATTTCAAAAGCATTTAGGGTGCTTTGCATTGGTTTGAATTGTCTTATGAGTGTTGTTTGTAATTTTAGTTTTCATTTTGTTTGAATTAGTTATGAGTTTTTGTTTTGTCTTAGATTTTTAGAAATTTTTTTTTTGTTTTTGCTTGAATTGAAAGGGCGTATGATAAGATAATGATTGAATTAATGAATAACTCCTGGAACATAATAAATGATGAATAAAATCTATGTGCTTGACTTATTTGTTAGTTTTTGCTTTGGTTTTGATCCCTTAAACATAAATTGAGCACATAACGATGATCACTGATTTGTTTGTGTAATTAGAGAAAGTTTATATAATTTAAGTGTTTTCATAAGATCTCAATGGATTATAGCATCTATTTGATGGTCACTTGAGGCAAAATCCTAGGCTTACTATTAGAAATTTAAGTTTTTGCAACGGACCAATTTCTTTTCTAAAAGTTGAAATTTCATTGCAAAAGGCATTTCACAACAAAAATCGCTCCATTGTAAGTCATTGCAGTAGGTCCATGGCAAAAAGATTAGGCAACAAAAAAAATTTCATTGCTGAAGGACACATTTTGGCCAGGATAACTTTGATTGCAGATTAAATTAAAATATGTTGCAAAAAGATATGAGAAAGCACGAAATAATGGTGCTAAACTTAAGGAAACGAAAATATTTAGTTGGTAATTGTCATATTTTATAACGAATTTGATTTTGTTGTAGAAAATTTCAATTTGGCACAAAAAATTTCATTGCATAATGTAGTAGAGAGTGGGAAAATGAATTGGAGAAAAGATACTAAAGGCTTTAGCAACAAAAAAATTAGTTGCTAAATTGCACATTTTACTACAAAATTATTTTGGTTGCAAAATGCATAATTTTGAGACAAACCATTTTGTCACAAAATGTATGAAAATAGTGGTTAAATGGAAATAAGAAGCAAATGTTAAAGCCTTTAGCAACAAAATTTTTGTTGTAAAATAGTATATTTTACCATAAACTTAATTTAGTTACAAAATATATCATTTTGGCACAATCAATTTTGAAGTGATTTCCTCTCAAATTCATTTAATTTCAATTAGCAATTGATTAAAAAATATAATTGTTATAAGATATTGAATGGCATTTGAATTTTTATTACAAATAGAGATATTATGCAACAAAAGAAAATACAAAATTAAATAAAAATTACAACTTTATAAATATTTCTACTCAATTAACTAATAGTGTACCATAAAAGGTTTCAAATATATACAATACAAACCAAAAGTATCAATTTAAAGCCAAATGACTTGGTCTTGAGCACCCTCAATCATTGCTTATGTTCTGATGTAGGACAACTTTAGGTTATTTTATTTTTAAAAAAATTATTAGTTGTCTATTTTGAGTTTTATTTATTTTAGGATTAAAATCAATTGTTTTCATAGTCATATTAGAATTTCTTATTTTAAATATATTTGAGTTTAATTAGGATTTTAATATTTCAGGATATTTTAGTTTTTGTAAGATTTTATTTTTCTATTCCAATTTTACTTGTTTTACAAGTATTAGGATTATTTAGCCTATATAAAGGTTAATTTACCCTAGCTTTGTATTGAATTCTCATTATTATCAATTTATCAAATTTTGAACTTTTTTTCAATTTATCTTTTTTTTAGCTTCCGCATCATATTTGGTATCAGAGCTAAAATCACTTGTCTTCCATGGCACGTAATGATCTGGTAGGCAACGATTCTCGTGACGTTGATAAAAGAACTAAGGCCATGATGGATGAATCTATCACGGTGGCTATTTAATCCTTTCAAACTGAACTCACCGATCGATTCAAAGAATTAATTTGTCGAATAAAACAGATAAGGATTGGCAGTAACGAGGAGACTGAATGAAGGCATTAGCGAAATAAGGAGAGAAAGGCTCGCATCCCTACGCCAACCAGTAGACTTCTTATAAATAATGGCGGACTTTCAGGCAACGATTCAATGGATACCAAGTCGGATGATGAAATCGCTAGTAATAAAAACAAAAAGACTGATTAGAAAGTTAATCTCGATATTCCTATCTTTATAGGGGGTAACAAGTAAAAGAATTTTTAGATTGGCTTGCTAAGGTTGAGACTTTCTTATCTTATACAGGGATATCTGAGAAAAAGAAGGTGCAGTTAGTAGCTCTTAAGTTAAAAGGTGGGGCTTTCGCTTGGTGCCAACAAATACAAAATAGGAGAAGGATGACTAGCAAAGATCCTATTAAATGATAGGATAAAATGAAGAAGAAATTGATTAATCAATATTTACCACCAAATTACCAACAAACCTTATATATCCAATAGCAAAATTGCAAGCAAGCTAATCGTAGTGTAGATGAATATATGGAGTAGTTCAATAGGTTACAAGCGAGAAATAATTTGAAATGAATCTGTGCAGCAGTTGATCGCAAGGTTTATTAGGAGTTTGAAGCCAAAAATCTATGATGATATGTCAGTGCAAACGATCTTCAAGCTACATAGAGCAATGGATAAGGCTAGAAAATTTGAGAAGAGGTTGACTAGACAACGATCCACTCCTAAGACACAAGTTATATCATGTCAATACAACACCTCTTCCAATCAATATTCCCAAAACAAGGCTACAACCGGACAAAGCAATGGCCAAGGCAATGATAATAAGCAAAGAGGGAATAATAGTTATCAAAGGCAGCCACAACAACCATCAAACAATTAGACCATGAAGCAATCACAACAAAAAAAAATCCTTATGCCAAACCGTCACTTGATAAATGTTTGAAGTGTGGTAGAGTTGGTCATCGATCTAGTGATTGTAGAGGGAAGAGAGGGGCTAATTTTGTGCAAGCTAAGGGGAATAGTGAGTCTGATGAGGAGGAAGTTGATGTAAAAATAGAGATAGTTGATGGAGATGAAAGGGATCACGTTTCTTGCATGTCTCATCAGGTCTTGATTGCACCAAGGGCAATAGATGAGTCAAAATGGCACAAGATCTTTAAAATGAAGGCAACGATTAATAATAAGCTGTGCAATATGGATATTGATGGTGGTAGCTGACACATTCGAAAAAGGATTACCTCCCAAGTATAGGAGTGTCGAAGTAATAAACCTGGTGAGATCGGGGTCGATCCACGAGGAAGGGAATTTTAGCGCTACAAACTATAAAGTAAGCAAATATGATATTGATGATTCAAAGAGATGACAAGATAATATCAACAAATATAGGTAAGAACAAGTTTGTAAACAATAAATGAGAATCACACAAGAAAAATCAACATAATAATAATGAAAGCTAAGGTTAAGGGATCCGCCCTTGATATTTCAAATAAGGATAAATAACCCGTTTTAGTTATATGAATTATATTTGCTTCGTTACCAATATTTATACCACTTCTTGTAAATGGGTTCAAGCATCCAATGTGTCAATCACTATATGTCTACAATAAATCAAGGTTCCTAACTAGATTCTTGTCGGTAAGGAAGAACCATACGACATCTAGAAAGGATCCAAGTATTTGATGTGCCAAAGATTGTCTACAATGGATCAAGACCTCCACTTTACGAGTGGTATCAAGATTGATTAAGAAAATAAATATAAAACATATAAAATCAATACAAGATTATGATTATTAAGCATATATCAAGGGTTAGAAAATCCTTATTCTCATATCAAGGGTTTCACCCTTTCACCTTATCAAGAGAGAAATTAGAAAGACATTATAAGAGAAAGAAAACTAATTATAAAAAAAAGGAAATTCATTAATAACACACAAGAAAGAATAACAAGAGATACACAATACAAGATCCCAGCTAAGGCCAAGAGCCCTAATGGTCACAAGGCACCTCTATTTATAGATACATTCAAGGGCAAACTTGTCAAATTACAAAGGAAAATTGTCAAATATTTGATGCACCAACTTTGACAATTGGGGTAATTAGGTGAACTAACTTTGACCATCGATTTTGACATTGTATTTTTGAGAATTTTAATCACATGTCTTCATAAAAGTCAAATATATTTCTCTCAGCTTTCTAGAACATCTTGATTCATACGATTTGGATACGTATTCTGAGAGATATGGTCAAAGTGCTGAGGCATGGTCAGGCTGGACCGAGACTATAGATAGGTTCACTTCAAGCCCAATTTTGGTCCACTAAGAGCCCAAATTTGATGATACTTGTGAAATGCAATCTTGTAGATAATTTAATCAAATTTCCAAAACATTAAGATTTGCACCATTCTGATCTATATATAGAAAGTTATGCCTATTTTACCGAACCTACATCAAAACTGAAATTAAGAGAAAGTTAATTCCAAAGATGTAAAGACTACAAATATGCTTAAGTTGAGGAATTTAATGACACTATTAATGCAATATGATGAACTAAACCTTATTAAACATACATATTTAAGTGTTCATCACACCCCCCAACTAGCTTATTGCTAGCCCCTAGCAATTAAAGCGTTATTATTTAGAAGTGATTTATAGAATTTTACATCCAAGGTGGTCATTATTGCACTCTCCTTGATTTTATCCAAATAAACAAACTCTCAACCGTTTTTTTTATGACTCATGTACCCTTCAGTCAAGATATCAATAAACCTCCTTTTTGTGCTCAGTCAACACATGACTATGGGGCTTATTAGAAAGAAGCCATATCGATTCTAATATTTGTTAAGGCTAACAGCCTTAGGTAGGGGGCATTTATTCATTTTATATATTTTTTTCTTTCTTTCTTGCTTTCTTTTTTTTTTTTTTGAAGGAATGCATCTTTAACTCATGTAGCGAAGGCTAATGACTCCCAGACCAGTTGACCTTAGGGCATTACGTGTTAAGACACCCCTACGAGCTTAACGACTCGGGTTGCCGATGCTTTATTTTTGCTTATAAACTTGTGGATAGTGCAATGTTCAATCCTATTAAGCTTTCTCCTTAATCCATGTAGTGAGCTTTGGGCCAATAGCTCCCAAACAAGTTGGTCTTAGGGTATTAGGTGTTGAAGCACCCCTAGGGCTTAATTGCTCGAATTAAGGAGGCTACGAGACCAAACTTATCCACAATTGCTTTCTCTCCTTTTTTTTCTTTTTTTTCACTTTTTTTCTTATTTTTTTCTTTTTTTTAACACTTTCCCCTTCTTTTGTGTTGTTATCTTAAACAAAACAAAAGAACTCAAACATTACAACATTTCATTTTGCCACCCACAATCATGCATCAAGGTATGTGTGTATGTGAAGAAAGGTTCATGAATACTTGCTTAATGAGTACATAAGCACACAATTTATTAAATGATAAGGTTGTGAGAGTTCAGAGATTTGAATAATTCAAAGTGAAATGAATAAGACTTTCTTGTTATAAAATTCAAAAATCAAGACTAAATAATATCAAGTTAGCTAAAATGAGTTCACAAAATCAAAATAAAATGACAAATTGGTTAGAATGGGTTTCAAGAGTTTAAACTGGTCCTCCCTACTCTGCCATTCCTGACCCAGAATGCGTCTCAAGAGGATTTGAACTCCTTACACTGCACTCTGAATCTAATTACTAACTCGCTTTTTTTTTTCAAGAAAAAGAAATTTTAAAACACACTTATGTCTACTATCTCCCCCTCCCCCCCCAACCCAATCAAATGAAACATTTTCCTCAATGTTTAAATGTAGAAAGATAAAGTATAGGAGACATTACCTAAAACTTCTGTTATTCGAGAGATGACCTGAAAGACTCATAAAATAAAATGCTAACAATAAAATAAAGGACAAGAAAAAAATTACAAACGGAGATTCAGATCCAATTTGTACTTTTTGTTTTGCCCCCCTGACCAATTAAATTGAGTGATGGCTGGATCAGGTTGATACTCGACTGCTTGTAACTTGTCAAGTAGTTCACTAGCGGTAGTGGCAGAAATAAGGATCTGTCTTGCCGAATGAGGGATGAAATTCTGTTCCACAGCTGTATCAACCAAACTTATCAAAGGAGCAAAGAAATTTTTAACATTCAACAAACCTATAGGTTTTTTATGGAGATTCAGTTGGGCCCAAGAGGCAATTTAAAAAATTTCTTCGAGAGTACCAAAGCTACCTGATAAAGCAATAAAAGCATTTGAATTGATGAGCATGTGTGTCATACGTTCATGCATAGAGAAGACTTGTAACTCATGCCCAACCATTTTTCCAACAATGCTTTCTATAGCCAAAGCTTTAGGAATAACTCCTAAAACTTGACTACCTCCTACATGTGCAGCTGTTGACACATAACCCATTAACCCGAGGCTACCTCCCCCATAAACCCCATGAATCTTCTTTCAGCCAGTAGTCTACCAAGATAATTTGCCGCCTCGACAAACTCTTCACTTTTACCTGGTCGAGATCCACAGAATACACATATCTTTTGGATTCGACATTTTGAAGTTCCTTCCATGTCTATGCAACTCTCTATCTATATGTGAAGAAGAGAACAAGAAATGTGGTATTTATGGAATGCAAAAAGGTATGCTAATGATGACATCTAAATAGGTAGCTCGATTGCTTTTTGAAAAATATGACAATAATGCATAGAAATTCAAAAAAAGACGATAAAATAAGACACCATAAGTCAAACAAAAGATACAAATTCAAAAATGACAGCTAATAGGCATTAAAATTCAAAAATGATGGCACGCATGCATATGTACGGGTAGTTGTGACTGTGGCTCATATCTTCCTCTGGTTTTACGTCTAGAAATGGCTTAAACAACTTCTATGAGTTGGGGATATACTTCCCATCCAGTTTTCTTATAAACTGGCAAACAGGGTTGTTTTGAGTTAGATTCCCAAGATTAAAGCGTTCCTGCTCATCTCGAAATTGTGTCCACAAGTTAAAAATTTCATGCTACACAAGTCCACAAGAATGCATCTGAAGAGTCACTCGGATATCATCCAAAGACTCCCTACTCAGTCCATTCTTGATGAACTGTAGTTTATCCTCTCGATTATTAGACAAATATCCTAAGGAGCGAAAACGCTGGTTACAAGTCCATCTTACACATTTGGGACAAACTTGTAACCTTTTCGCTCTTCGCTTTTTGGCGTGAGAGCTTTTTCCCATACTTGGCATGTGAGAAACAAGATTATATGAAAATTCATAAGAAAATCGAACCTTGGCTTCAATTAACCATCTTACTTCGACAGGCATACCCTTACGCATCAACATCCTTACTCTTTCTGTGCGAGCTTTGTACATTTTAAGCAAATCATTTGGAGGAAGAGAGGGAAAATGTTTGTGCAGATTTGAGAGAATGGTGTCCATGTGAAAATGCGAGAAAAGAAAGGAAAATGAATGCAAGGTGAGCAACAGTTTTTAGGGAACTGAAAAACTGACTTTAAAAGTTACGGAGTACCGTATCCGCCACTTGACCGGGAAACAAAATGCAAACACACAATTAAATAAAAGCACATAAAATAAAATAAGAAAAAACTGGAAATGATGGCAAAAATGAAGAATAAAAATGAAAATATGGCTCAAACGGATAAAATTTGATTAGTCGTGAAAAAAGGCGAAAAGAAGAATCTCTTCGAAAGTAATTTACCACGGTCAAAAATATGCCATTGAGGTGGTACCTCTCTTTTTCGTTTATTTGTGAGAATGGAAGAGATTACCACTAGTTGAGTTTGTTTATCCTTGAGGCATGCATTCTTGAGTGTGGATGTTTCTTCCTACCTTTTTTCAAAACATGGCTCCCAACTCTTAATCTCCTTCACCTGTATAAAATCAAGTAATGATAATTCTTTAAAAGCAATGGGCACTAGTTGCATACTTGGTTCAAATGAATTGGTTAACTCAATTTCTGAAGGACTTGAAAAATTCTCATTTTGGATATAGTCTTCCATATTAGTTTTAGTCCTATTAGCTTCCTCATTTTCATCATGCTTGAAAAATTCATTAATGTCAAAATTTTGGTTAAGTTCCTTTGCATGATGACATGAGGGCATAAGTGAGGATTCGATCTTTTCCTTGTTAGGTATAGGTTTATTAACCTCTTCCTTACCCTTTAAGATTGATTCATCATCTTTCTCATAAAGGTTAAGAATATGTTCTTTATCAACTTTATCATCATGAATAGTACTTACTGAATCTTCATCTAGATGTTGGCCACTTGGATTACTCACACGTGGATTGATGGAGTTTGGCTCTAGTTGAGATGGAAACTCACCTTTCTCATGAGGACTAAATGCAAATGCAAGTATTTCAAGAGCATCATTCAAGTTTGTCATAGTTTGAGCAACTTGACTATTAAAAGCCTCTTGCTTTGCAATGAATGAATCCAATGTTTCTCCAAGATCCTTATAAGATGCATGATCATGAGATTTTTGAAATTTTTGATATGATTGAAAGGGAGGTTGGTAAAATTGTGCATTATTATCATTCCTCAAATCAGAATTCAAGTGATTTTTCCATTCAAAACTTTGTGAGTAAAGATTAGGATTTGACCTTTGAAAAGTGTTTAAATCATTGGTTTGTTCATAGAGACTTTTCCTAAAGGTAGGCATAATGGACAATCATCCGTTGGATGATCGCTAGAATTACAAGTGTGACAAACAATTTCTTGCATAGACCACATTTCTAAATCCTCGACTTTTCTAGCTAGGGATGTAAATTTAGCATGAAGATCATGATTCTCCCTAAAGTTATAAATGTCTCTACTAGATGTTCTTGGTACCTCATAGGTGTCAACATTGTTCCAATTTTGGGCATGTTTTGCTAGCAAGTCTAGGTAATCCATGGCTTCATCAGGGTCTTTATTTTCAAATTGTCTATTACACATTAATTCTACCATTTGCCTAGCTTGATGTGTAAGACCTTCATAGAAAATTAAAACTAGTCTCCATGTTTCCAAACCATGGTTAGGACAAGTATTAAGCAATGCTTTATACCTATCCCAATATTAGTAAAAGGTCTCTCCTTGTTTTTTAGTGAAATTGATGATTTACCTTTTGAGAGAATTTGTTCTATAGGGAGGAAAGAACTTTTTAAGAAATTGTTGTAGCATTTCATCCCATGAGCTAATGGATCCTGACCTAAGATTTTGTAGCCATGTTTTAGCTTTATCTTTTAAAGAAAAAGGAAAAAGCTTTAATTTAAAGATGTTTATGCTACAATTTAGGTCACTATATGTGTTACAAAACTCTTCAAATTCTCTCAAGTGCAAAAATGGGTTTTCAAGATCTAGGCCATGAAAGTGGGGTAAGAATTGAATGAAATCCGATTCATGGTCGAAATATATTGCATCATGAGGGAAGACTGTGCATGATTGTGCACGAGTTCTTATAAGATTCATGCAATCCATTTATGTTCTTAGTTGGGTTTGAACATGGTATTTTTTTTTTTCAAAGAAGATGAGTGGCTACTAACAATTCTAGCAACTAATGCAAAGAGGAAAAAAAATGAACACATGCAAGAAAAATAAAAATAGAAATGGGGAGAGAAAAGATGAACATATGCAAGAAAAATAAAAATAAAAATGGGAAAAAAAATACTTACAATTTTGTACGCCAAACTTTACCTTCCTCGGCAACGGCGTCAAAAACTTAACACATCCGAAAAAGGATTACCTCCCAAGTATAAGAGTGTCGAAGTAATAAACCGGGTGAGACCGGGGTCGATCCACGAGGAAGGGAATTTTAGCGCTACAAACTATAAAGTAAGCAAATATGATATGGATGATTCAAAGAGATGACAAGATAATATCAACAAATATAGATAAGAACAAGTTCGTAAACAATAAATGAGAATCACACAAGAGAAATCAACACAATAATAATAAAAGCTAAGATTAAGGGATCCGCCTTGATATTTCAAATAAGGATAAACAACCCGTTTTAGTTATATGAATTATATTTGCTTCGTTACCAATATTTATACCACTTCTTGTAAATGGGTTCAAGCATCCAATGTGCCAATCACCATATGTCTACAACAAATCAAGGTTCCTAACTAGATTCTTGTCGGTAAGGAAGAACCATACGACATCTAGAAAGGATCCAAGTATTTGATGTGCCAAAGATTGTCTACAATGGATCAAGACCTCCACTTTACGAGTGGTGTCAAGATTGATTAAGAAACTAAATATAAAACATATAAAATCAATACAAGATTATGATTATTAAGCACATATCAAGGGTAAGAAAATCTTTATTCTCATATGAAGGGTTTCACCCTTTCACCTTATCAAGAGAGAAATTAGAAAGACATTATAAGAGAAAGGAAACTAATTACAAGAAAAAGGAAATTCATTAATAACACACAAGAAAGAATAACAAGAGATACACAATACAAGATCCTAGCTAAGGCCAAGATGCCCTAATGGGTCACAAGGCACCTCTATTTATAGATACATTCAAGGGCAAACTTGTTAAATTACAAAGGAATAATTGTCAAATATTAGATGCACCAACTTTGACAATTGGGGTAATTAGGTGAACCGACTTTGACCATCGATTTTGACATTGAAATTTTGAGAATTTTAATCACATGTCTTCATAAAAGTCGTAGATATTTCTATCATATTTCTAGAACATCTTGATTCATACAATTTGGATACGTATTTTGAGAGATATGGTCAAAATACTGAGCCATGGTCAGGCTAGGCCGAGACTGTAGATGGGTTCACTTCAAGCCTAATTTTAGTCCACTAAGAGCCCAAATTTGATAATACTTGTGAAATGAAATCTTATAGATAATTGAATCAGCTTCCCAAAACATTATGATTTGCACCATTCTGATCTATAAATAGAAAGTTATGCCCATTTTACCGAACCTACATCAAAATCGAAATTAAGAGAAAGTTAATTCCAAAGATACAAAGACTACAAATATGCTTAAGTTGAGGAATTTAATGACACTATTAATGCAATATGATGAACTAAACTCTTATTAAATATACATACTTAAGTGTTCATCAGTAGCACGGAGAATATTATGTTAAGGGTAGTAATGAATGCTTTAAAACTAAAAACGAAGAGACATCCTACACCATACAAGCTCGAGTGGTTGATGAAGAAAACGATGAGGCATGTAAATGAGGTATATCCAGTGCCTATTTATATTAGTAAAAATTATAAAGGGACTGTGCTTTGTGATGTAGTTGAAATGGATGTCAGTCATATCTTATTGGGAAGACCATGGAAATATGATAGGGATGTTAGGTTTAAGGGAAAGGCCAACACTTATTCATTTTGATAGAAAGATAAGAAGATGATTTTAGTTACTCCTACAAGTAGAAAGGATATTAATGGTTCTTCAAAGGTGGATGGTCAAGCCTTGATTGCTGAGTTGAGTAAGCAAATTGATGATGAATATGAGGATGTTGGAAGAATATGTGATTTTCGAGATGAGGAGTCTGGGTTGAATGAAATTCTACAGAAGGTGCAACCCATTCTAGTTGATTTAGAGACATTACACCTGTTAAAATACCATCTAGATTGCCTCCTATGCATTGTTGACCCAGGTATGGCAACCCAAGAGGGGGGTGAATTGGGTTTTTATTTACCAAAACGGATTTATAAAACTTTTCTTAAAAGATCAAAATTAGTTCACTCTTTCTTTGAGAATAAAGGTGAAGAATATGAAATTAGAATTTATCAAAGATGCAATCAAAAGAATAATAATAATGAACAATCATAAGTGTAAGTAAACATAAAGAGGATAGGGATAGAGAGAGTGCAAACTCAATTTACGTGGTTCGGCAAACCTTGCCTACGTCCATGGGCTCCTAGCTCCACGAGCTAAGCTTTCCACTAAGTTGTAAAAATTTTTACAACTTGCTTTATGAACAACCTAACCAAGACTTTTTCCTTCAACTCTTGATAACACCACACCAAGAGTTCTTCTTGATGAACAACCTCACCAAGGCAACTTTCTTCAACTCTTGATAACATCCAACCAAGAGTTCTTCTTGATGAACAACCTCACCAAGGCAACTTTCTTCAACTCTTGATAACACCACACCAAGAGTTCGTCTTGATGAATAACCTCACCAAAGAAACTTTCTTCAACTCTTGATAATACACAATAAGAGTTCTCTCAAGGATAACTATTATCCTTTACAAGAATATCTCACTCTCACCACAATACAAGAACAAGGATAATTTTTACAACAAAAGTACAACTCTCTTCAAAGAGTAGATAAAGAATATAAAAGCTCTCTAGACTTGATATTTCTCTTGTTTTTTTTGCTTGATAAAATGCTTCTCTTGTTCTTGTTGAATGCATGGGAGAAGGGCTCCTTTTATAGGCAAATGAGATGAACTTAATCAAGTGAAGACACCATCTCCAAATTTTCTGCCCACCATAAAAACCGTAATCTTGTCTTCCATTTTTGTTAATGTTCTGTTTGAAATTTGAAAATATACAAAACATAGAAGATCTGCAAATTTGAATAAGCTTTCCAACCTATCAAGAATCAAGTCATTTGGATATTTTTAGCTCAAGATATGGCCAAAACACCATTCGGTGCTCATGTGACTTGATTTTTCTTTCTTGTGTCAGTCCACCAAATTGAATGATAATTCTGTCAGCATTACGTTTGAAATTTGAATTTCTTCAAAACATAAAAGATCTTCATATTTAAACAATATTTCCAAAACATTAGGAATAAAAGAATTTGGATATCTCTATCTCAAGATATGGCCAAAACACCATTCGGTGCTCATGTGACTTGATTTTTCTTCCTTGTGTCAGTCCACCGATTTGCATGTCAATTATGTCAGCCTTCCATTTCAAATTTGAATTTATTCAAAACATATGAAATATGTCTCATTAAGTCAGATTTCCAATGCCATAAGAATCATGTCATTTGGATATTTGTAGCTCAAGATATGTCCAAAAGAGTATTCGGTGCTCATGTCAGCTACTTCTATTTATCTTTCAACTTTCATGATGATTTGGACGACCTTACAATTGAAATTTGAATTTATTTAAAACATATAAAATGTTATAAATTAAGTAAGCTTTCAAAAGGCTTAAGAATCACGTCATTTGGACATTTGTGGAGAAATATATGATCAATTGATTGAACATTGCTCATGTGTCACATTCCTTGAATCAAACCTTGTTCTTAAACTTTGGTGCTTTTAACATGTAGTCTTCTCCTTAGCTTCAACACTTCATTTTAATAAGCCTCTTCTTGATTTTATAATTATTTCAATGATCTTAGTCTTGCACATAAATAAACATGTTAGTAAATCTCAATTAATCAATGTGTATTGTTATCATCAAAATTATCATGTATCCTTAGGGCTAACAATCTCCCCCTTTTTGATGATGACAAACCATTGATTGCTTTAAAATAATATTTAAATCAAGAATGAAAATAAAATCAAGAATAAACAAAAAGATGGCACTTGTTAAGAATATAAGTAAGCAATCCAACCATTTTTCCCCCTTTTGTTATCATCAAAAAGATGTAATCAAATTAACTACTCCCCCTAAATATATTCTCCCCCTTAACCTGCTTTCATTCAAAGAATATCATATAAAAGTAAAATTAAGACATATCCAACATGCCTAATTCTCTTCTAATTATACAAAATCTATCTTGACTAAGGGGTTTAGTCAAATTTAAGTCTAGGGACTAATTCCCAAACTTGATTTCTCTCAAATTAGTTTAATTCTTCTTGCATAGCCAAAATCCAACTTTCATCATTTTTGACTTCTTTAAAAGATTTTGGTTCAAATTGAGTGACAAATGCAAAATGATTACAAAAGTTTCTAAAAAAAGATTTAGTTCTCATACCTTGTGATAGTTCACCAATAATAAGATCTTTAGGGTAAGCTTTTGCATACCTCAATTCCTTTGGTAATTCTTAGAAAGAATCATTTACTTCCTCAAGCTTTTCTTATTGGAGTTGTAATTCATCTTGGCTCTTTTCATCAAGCCTTGATTTCTTGATTTGCCTTTCTACCTCAACAATATCATCATCTAAATTCTTTGAAGAAATCACATTAGTTTCATCAAATTCAACATGCATAGATTCTTCAATAGTAAGAGTCTTTTTGTTAAAAACTCTATATGCTTTACTATGGTTGGAGTAGCCAACAAAAATTCCAACATCAGTTTTTGCATCAAATTTTCCAAGGTTATCCTTGGTGTTTAAAATAAAACATTTACATCCAAAAACTTTAAAAAATCCAATGTTGGGTTTTCTTCCTTTCCAAAGTTCATAAGGAGTTTTCTTTATTAAAGCTCTAATATGGACTCTATTGATTATAAAGCATGCGGTATTAACGGCTTCGGCCCAAAAATATTTTGGCAAATTATTTTCAAGTAACATGGTCCTAACCATTTCTTGGATAGTCCTATTTTTCCTCTTAACAACACCATTTTGTTGTGGAGTTCTAGGTGCAGAAAAATTATGTTCAAAACCATTTTCATCACAAAGATTTTTAAATACAATATTGTCTACTTCATCACCATGATCGCTCCTAATGGACACTATAGAATACCCTTTTGGATTTTGGACTCTTTTTACAAATTTTGAAAAAGCTTGTGTGGCCTCATTTTTAGTTTTAAAGAATAACACCCAAGTGAATCTTGAATAATCATCCACAATAACAAAAACATAATACTTTCCACCAAGGCTTTGAGTTCTTGATGGTCCAAATAAATCCAAATGAAGTAATTGTAGAGGTTTATTTGTTGAAATAAATTTCTTTTGTTTAAAAGAAGTTCTCACTTGTTTTCCAAATTGACAAGCATCACAAATCTTATCCTTTTCAAATTTTATTTTTGGAAGACTATCAACTAAATCATTTTTAGAAATTTTTGAAATTGTGTCCATGCTAGCATGACCTAACCTTCTATGCCATAACCAAGCATCATGATTAACAATGAAACAATTTTCTACATGATCATTAACATCAATATCAATTGTATAAATATTACCACATCTATTACCAACAAATAATGTCTTATTGTTACTAACATCCTTAATCACACATCTATTAGGCTCAAAAGCAACAAAATATCTCTTATCACATAATTGACTAATGCTAATCAAAACATGTTTCAAACCATTAACAAGCAAAACATCTTCAATAATAGGTGAAGAAGGGTTACCAATATCACCATGTCCGATTACCCTTCCTTTGGCATTATCACCGAAGGTCACATATCCTCCTTTCTTGATGATTAATCTTGAGAACTTGGAGGCATCTCCGGTCATATGCCTTGAGCATCCACTATCTAAGTACCTCTTGTGTTTGACACTCCTTTGTTTCTACAATCAACATTCAAAGAGAGACTTTTTGGTACCCAAATGTTCTTGGATCCTTGAGGGTTAGTTATGGTACTTTTTGGAATCCATATTTGTTTCAAATTAGGATTTCTCTTAATATAGCAAGAATGCACTTTGTGTCCTTTTCTTCCACAATAAGTACATGAATGATTAGGATTATTCCTAGAAGATGCATGAGCAAAATAATTTTTAAAATACTTTTGATTTTTATGAGTTTTATATCCTAAACCTCTTTTATCAAAAACACATCTTTGGTTTTGTAACATAGAATTCAAATTTTTTGTGCTTTTTATAAAACTATCAACAATATTTCTTAAGTCATTATTTTCCTTTTTCAAAATAACATTTTCTTTCTCTAATTTATCAAAATCCTTTTGTTTTAAAATCTCATTTTCAGTTTTTAAAAAATGTATTTGACTTTCCAAACTTTCAAAATCTTTTTGCTTTAAAATTTCATTTTCATTTTCTAAAGCTTCATTTATTTCCACCAACTCTTCTAATTGAGGTAACATGATTTTTTACTTTTTTTGAAAGCATTGATTTTTGAATTTTGTTTATCAACTTGCACATGCAAATTTTGGAATGCTTCAAGTAATTTATCATATGAAAGCTTGGGATCATGGTTTAGAATACTTATCTCATTTTCTCTTAAAGCCATGAAGCACATGTTTGCTATTTTGCAATCTTCTTCTTCATTCTCCTTCAAGGTGATTTCATGAGTCATGAGAGAACCCATAAGTTCTTCCAATGGTAGTTTGGTAAGGTCATTTGCTTCTTGAATTGCCGTCACCTTTGGCTCCCAAGATTTTGGTAGACACCTAAGAATCTTTTTCACCATTTCAACATTAGAATAAGATTTATTAAGAGATTTCAAACCATTGATAATATCCGTAAATCTAGTAAACATTTCAGAAATTTATTCATCCGGTTTTATCTTAAAAAGCTCATAACTATGAACTAGCACACTAATTTTGGATTCTTTAACTTGACTAGTTCTTTCATGAGTTACTTCAAGTGTGTGCCATATTTCTTGTATCGTAGAACAAGTAGATATTCTATTAAACTCATTTCTATCTAGAGCACAATACAACACATTCATAGCTTTAGCATTCAAACTCAATTTCTTTTTATCATCTTCACTAAACTCTTTAGGTTCTTTAAGCATGCATTCCCCATTTTCAATTTTGGTAGGAACAAAAGGTCCTTCCAAAACAATAGACCATAAATCATAATCAAAAGATTGCAAGAAAATACTCATTCTAGTTTTCCAATAAGAGTAATCACTTCCATTGAAAAATGGAGGTCTAGAGATAGATCCCTCAACATGTGAAATTGAATTAAAAGTTGCCATAGCTCAAAAATCGATTAAGATTTAAAAAATTGAGCAACCTTGCCCTGATACCACTTGTTGATCCAGGTATGGCAACCCAAGAGGGGGGTGAATTGGGTTTTTATTTACCAAAACGGATTTATAAAACTTTTCTTAAAAGATCAAAATTAGTTCACTCTTTCTTTGAGAATAAAGGTGAAGAAGATGAAATTAAAATTTATCAAAGATGCAATCAAAAGAATAATAATAATGAACAATCATAAGTGCAAGTAAACATAAAGAGGATAGGGATAGAGAGAGTACAAACTCAATTTACGTGGTTTGGCAAACCTTGCCTACGTCCACGGGCTCCTAGCTCCACGAGCTAAGCTCTCCACTAAGTTGTAAAAATCTTTACAACTTGCTTGATGAGCAACCTCACCAAGAACTTTTTCTTCCAACTCTTGATAACACCACACCAAGAGTTCTTCTTGATGAACAACCTCACCAAGGCAACTTCCTTCAACCTTGATAACACCACACCAAGAGTTCTTCTTGATGAACAACCTCACCAAGGCAACTTCCTTCAACCCTTGATAACACCACACCAAGAGTTCTTCTTGATGAACAACCTCACCAAGAAAACTTCCTTCAACTCTTGATAACACACAACAAGAGTTCTCTCAAGGATAACTATTATCCTTTACAAGAATATCTCACTCACACCACAATACAAGAACAAGGATAATTTTTAGAACAAAAGTACAACTCTCTTCAAAGAGTAGATAAAAATATAAAAGCTCTCTAGACTTGATATTTCTCTTGTTTTTTGGCTTGATAGATGCTTCTCTTGCTCTTTTCTTTACTTGCTGAATGCATGGGAGAAAGGGCTCCTTTTATAGGCAAATGAGATGAACTTAATCAAGTGAAGACACTATCTCCAAATTTTCTGCCCACCATAAAAACTATAATCTTGTCTGCCATTTTTGTCAATGTTCTGTTTGAAATTTGAAAAGCCACAAAACATAAAAGATCTGCAAATTTGAATAAGCTTTCCAACTCATCAAGAATCAAGTCATTTGAATATCTGTAGCTCAAGATATGGCCAAAACACCATTTGGTGCTCATGTGACTTGATTTTTCTTCCTTGTGTCAGTCCACCAAATTGAATGATAATTTTGTTAGCATTCCGTTTGAAATTTGAATTTATTCAAAACATAAAAGATCTTCATATTTGAATAAGCTTTCCAAAACATTAAAAATCAAAGAATTTGTATATCTCTATCTCAAGATATGGCCAAAATATCATTCAGTGCTCATGTGAGTTGATTTTTCTTCCTTGTGTCAGTCCACCTACTTATATGTCAATTATGTCAGCCTTCCATTTGAAATTTGAATTTATTCAAAACATATGAAATGTGCCTCATTAAGTCAGATTTCCAATGCCATAATAATCAAGTCATTTGGATATTTGTAGCTCAAGATATGTCCAAAAGAGTATTCGGTGCTCATGTCAGCTGCTTCTATTTGTCTTTCAAATTTCATGATGATTTGGACGACCTTACACTTGAAATTTGAATTTCTTTAAAACATATAAACTGTTATAAATTAAGTAAGCTTTCAATAATCACGTCATTTGGACATTTGTGAAGAAATATATGACCAATTGATTGAACATTGCTCATGTGTCACATTCCTTGAATCAAACCTTGTTCTTAAACTTTGGTACTTTTAACATGTAGTCTTCTCCTTAGCTTCAACACTTCATTTTGATAAGCCTCTTCTTGATTTTATAATTATTTCAATGATCTTAGTCTTGCACATATAAACATGTTAGTAAATCTCAATTAATCAATGTGTATTGTTATCATCAAAATTATCATGTAGCCTTAGGGCTAACATGCATGACATACAACACCATATTGATTTGGTTCCCTGGAGCAAGCTTACCTAACTTCCCTCACTATCAAATGAGCCCTCATGAAAATGCAATTTTGCAAGAAAAAGTTGAAGATTTGCTTCGCAAGGGGTTTATACGAGAGAGTAGGAGTCCATATGTTGTCCCTACATTGTTGGTTCCAAAGAAATATGGTAATTACCAAATGTGTGTGGCTAGTCGAGCAATTAACAAGATCACCATCAAATACCACTTTCCTATTCCAAGGCTTCAAGACATGTTAGATCAACTACATGAGGCACAAGTGTTTTCCAAGATTGATCTTCGTAGTGGGCATCATAAAGTACATATTCAACCAGGTGATGAATGGAAGACAGCTTTTAAGATCAAGGATGGATTATGTGAGTGGTTGGTGATGCCACTCGGGTTGTCAAATGCACCTAGCACTTTCATGCAACTAATGAATGAGATACTACGACCCTTTGATTATAAATTTTTGGTTGTCTACTTTGATGATATCTTGATTTATAGTGCTAATGAGAAGTTGCATGTAGAACACTTGCGTGTGGTATTAATGGAAATACAAAAGCATAAGTTTTTTGTCAATTTGAAAAAGTGTAGTTTTATGCGAGATAGCTTGGTGTTTTTGGGATTTGTTGTTAGTATTGAGGGGCTTTGATTAGATGAGTCAAAGGTTAAAGCCATTCGTGAGTGGCCCATGCCTATAGGACTGTGACTGAAGTTAGGAGTTTTCATGGGTTAGCAACCTTTTATAGACGATTTATAAGAAACTTTAGCACTATCGCAGCACCTATTACCGAGTGTATGAAGAAGGGGAAGTTTCAATAAGGGAATGAGCAAGATCTTAGCTTTGCTTTGTTGAAAGAGAAGTTAAGTACCGCACCTATTTCAGCTTTGCCTAGCTTTGATAAACTTTTTGAGATTGAGTGTGATGCTTTCAGAAGGGGAATTAGGGTTGTTTTGTCTAAAGAGGATAAATCGGTGGAATTCTTTAGTGAAAAGTTGAGTGATGCTCGACAAAAGTGGAGTACTTATGAGCAAAAGTTCTATGCGATCTTTCAAGCACTCAAACAATAGGAGCATTACTCGGTACAACGTGAGTTCGTTATGTATAGTGACCATCAAGCATTGAAGTTTATCAATAGCCAACAACACCTAAACCAGATGCATGCGAAGTGGGCTGGTTTTCCACAAAAATTCACTTTTTCTTTAAAGCACAAATGAAGGCAAATGAACAAGGTAGCTGATGCACTTTGTAGACGTGTGATGTTGCTTATTATTACATCCGATATTGCTTATTATTACATCTACTGAGGCAACTTGATTCAAGTTCTTAAAGTCTTTGTACCCAGATGACGAAGACTTTAGGCAAATTTGGGAGAAATGCAACAAAAAAATGAACTACAGTGACTTTCTCATTCATGATTATTATCTTTTTAAGGCTAACAGATTGTGTATTCCTCATAGTTCTTTGAGGGAACAATTAATTAGAGAAATACATGGAGGAGGTCTGGGAGTTCATGTTGGTCGTGATAAGACTATTGAATTGTTGCAATAGTGCTATTATTGGCCTTCATTAAAGAGAGATGTTGGCAGGATCATGGAAAAATGTCACACATGTCAACTTGCTAAAGGCGTGAACAAAATACCGAATTATATACCCCATTACCGATTCCAAAAACAATTTGGGAAGACTTATCAATGGATTTCATATTGGCTTTACCAAGAATGCAGCGGGGTTTCGATTCAATATTTGTGGTTGTCGACAGATTTTCCAAGATGGCACATTTCATTCCTTGCAAGAAGACTCATGATGCTATGGCTATGGCTGGTTTGTTCTTTCGGGACATTGTTCGTGTATATGGCTTTCCAAAAACTATTACTTCGAATCGGGATGTTAAATTTATGAGTCATTTTCGGCATACCTTGTGGAGGATTTGTGGTACGAAGCTTCACTTTAGTAGTGCTTTTCATCCACAGACTGATGGTACAACCGAGGTGGTCAATCGTACGCTTAAGAGTATGTTGAGATGTGTTGTTGACAATAAGCTAAAGCAATGGGATGCAATTTTGCCATAAGTTGAGTATGCTTACAATAGTATGACCAATCGTTCTACAAAGAAGGCACCATTCGCTATAGTTTATATTTGTCCTCCACGCCATTTGCTTGACTTAGTGTCTTTAACAACTAATGAGAGGCATAATATTTCAGCTAAAAGCATGGCGACAAAAGTTCTTGAAATTCAACAATTAGCACGTGCAAACTTGGAAGCTACATATGATAGGTACAAGATTGATGTCGATGTGCACAAAAGGACGAAGGTGTTTGAAGAGGGAGATTTGGTAATGGTTCATATGAGGAGAAATCGATTTCCAGGTGTTCAATCCAAGCTTCAAAACAAGAAGTATGGTCCTTTACAAATCTCCAAGAAGATAAATGACAATGCATATGTGGTGCAAATTCCGGACGATTGGAATATTTCCAATAACTTTAATGTTAAAGATTTGTACGCATATTGTGAGGATGATGAGGCGTTATATCAAGACAACTCGAGGACGAGTTCTTTTCAATAAGGGGGGAACTGATGTAAAACAACTTTAAGTTATTTTATTTTTAGGAAAATTATTAGTTATCTATTTTGAGTTTTATTTACTTTAGGATTAAAATCAATTGTTTTCCTAGTCATGTTAGAAATTCTTGTTTTAAATATATTTGAGTTTAATTAGGATTTTAATATTTTGAGATATTTTAGTTTTTGTAAGATTTTATTTTTCTATTCTAATTTTGCTTGTTTTACAAGTATTATGATTATTTAGCCTATATAAGGGTTAATTTACCCTAGCTTTGTATTGAATTCTCATTATTATCAATTTATCAAATTTTAAACTTTTGTTCATTATTATTATGTTGGTGACATATACGCAGTCTAGAACATCAATATAACATGCGATTTTGTAAGACTCTTGTTCACTAGCTCTATATCTTGTATTATCCACGCCTAAGCTTTCTATTAACAAGACCGCTACATGTAACTTTGCAAGACAATCTTTAGCGCTAAAAATATAACCATTACGACTCCACTTATTGGTTTCAATTCTATTTTGGAGAATAAATGGTACAACGAACAAAGTATAGTGTAAGATAACAATCAATCTTTAGGGATCCGGATAAAACTTACACTAATAAGTGATAAGCTATGAAAATAATGACCCCTGTACACAAAAGCACAAGACCTACACCTTTATATCGTGTATAAAATTGTTGAAATTAATTTCTTCAATTAATACGTACAACTATAAATTAGTTTATATAACATATATATCTTTCAAAATAAGAAGTCAATAGCGTTGGCTGTGCTTTTAGCTTTGTTTATGACTCACAAAGACACACACAAACAACAGCAAAACAGTGGGCAAAAGTGCAGAGAAACAAACAGAAAATCAGTGAATAAACAGAGAACAGAACAAAGGATTAAATGAAAAAACTGCAGAGCTTTTTTAGCTACTGTTCACTCTTTTCTTGTTTGTTTTTTCATTTATTTTTCATGCTTGTTACATTGATTTAGGCTCGTAACCATAAGCCATGCAGCAAAAATAAGAGCCACACACTTGGCTAATCTTAGTTAGCTCAAACAAAGCAATGGTGAACCTTAAAATTAGGAACCTAGTGCTCCACTTAAAAACTTAGAGCATGTAAAAGTAGACTCCACAGGCATTAGTGCACATTAACAGCAACACGTGGTAACCAAGGGTACTCATAGCTGCCTCAAGTAGGAAAATGCCTCTATAAATTATATGGAACAGTAATTTATATGACAGGAAAATAAATTATTTGAAACAGTCATTTGAGAAAGTATCTCTTAAGACTACTGTAAAACTCTGTAGAGCTACAACCTTGCAGTAAATATCAAATATCTCTAAAGATTATTGTTCTTCATCTTTCCATGCTAATAATAATTGTTTCCCTTCAAAGAAAAACATTCCTCGTAATAAAAACAAACAATATTATATCTACGATTCTAGTAATTGCAAACCAATTCAATGTACAAGGAGAAGGTTGATATGAAAATTAAATCAGAAGAAAGAATATTAAAATACAAATCCCCTCAAAACACACACAATCTTTGAAGAGAGTAGGAGAATAAAATTATACTTGCTGAATTGAAGAATGTATGGCTTGATAGATCATATGCCTAGAATTAGTAGAATAAACAAAAAAAAAAGATTTTATCAGAATTTTTAATTGTCAAAGAAGATATCCCAAAAAAAAAAAAAATCAAGGGACAATTAATTTTTCCGTCCTGAGGTTTGCCTCCAGTATCATGTCGTCCCCCACCTTCCTGAAACATGCTTTGGCCCATGAGGTTTTAAATTAGGGTTAAATTTAACAGAAAATGTTGACTTTGACACATGACTGTCAATGGCAGTCATAAAATAGACTAAGATGCTCCTATAAATAGCAAGTTGACATGAATGCCCTTCACCCAGGAAGAGTTGACCAAGTCAAATAATTAATAAAATTAATAAAAAAGCTTTCTTAAAATTAATTAAAATTTCTTTATTAAAATTAATTAAAACATTTTGCCTCTCCCCTCCTCTCTCTCCTCTACACTTCTTCTTCCTCACCGCATATACGTGAACCAGATCAAGCCCAAACCTTAATTTGCATCCTTTCTCTTCACTTCCTCTGCTCTTCCAAAGACAAGCCAACCCACTTTGTTAACTACCTCACTTCCAAATCACACACCTTCTGCCTCCTCCTCTCTCCTCTCCCGCACCACTTGCCACTACATTAAACCTCCACCGCCACACCAAGAAGCAAAACCCATCTCCAAAACCAGTACAACACCGGCCAAAAAACCACCAAAATCAATCTCTAACAACCAATCCACCATTTCACCTCCTCCAGCACCCACAATCGCCCTCTCCACCACCCAAAATTGTGGCCCTGCATTACGCATTAGTCGCCGAAATGTCTGCCAATAGCACTGCCACCCCAACCTCATGATTCGCACTGGACAGCACCGAGCTCAAAGACTGCCACAGACCCGAAGCTGCGACACCGGTCTGCTTAACATGGTGAAGGAATTTGTTAGGCGATGATAGTGGAGAACGGTCGAGAGAAGAGCAACGAAGGTGACGATGGTAGAGAGAAGGGTGGTGGAGAGGGCAAAGATGGAGGTTCGTGAGAGTGAAGTGGCGTTGGTGGTGGTGGTGGTGGTGGAGAGACAAGAGAGAGGGTTTTCAACAAGTTGTCCGACACTTGTGATTTGGGATGAATGGGACTTTTTTTCTTAAATTTAAATTATAATTAATGTTTAATTTTGATTTTTAATTTATTTTTATTTATTTGTATAATTAATTTAAAATGGTTTATAATGCTGATGTGTCCAAGTGAATATAAGTAACATTATTAGTTCAATAATACTAAGCATACAATTAAGTTATACAATTTAATCCATACAATTTAATATGGTATAAATCTATTGGATGTATACATCCTATTTTATTTATTAAAAATTAATTAATTTATTTTTTATTTTTATTTATGTAATAAATTCGTGTCATATCAAATTATATAAGTGAGGTTATATAATTTAATTGTATACTTAACCATTGCAAAATGGGTTTTAGAAAAGCCACGAGGAAAAGTTTTCTAGGCCTAATCTTTGGGGGAAATAGTAATTATCCCAAAAATAAAAGGGAAAATTGAAAAAATGAACACAATTAGGGACCTTTGATGAAATTTGAATGCATACTGAAAAATTTTCATGTCATAGACACTTCTTAACAAAAAGACTCAAATATCCTTATATATTCAATTTTTTTCGTAAACCTTATTTCCCTCTTCACACAAAAATTACTGAAACCTCTCGACACCGCTCGAAACGCAAACTGACACGATCATCGGCTGAGGATAGAAGCAGGACAACCCAGACAGAAGCATCCATCGACATTGAGGTACGTTTATTTGTCGATTTTTTCGTAGTTTTAGTAATTTATTTGGTTGTTTTCTGTTTCGTTAGATTTGATTTAATTTTGGGAATCTTAATTAGGGATTTGAGTTTACGTCGGATTTATGAACTTATTCTGTGTTTTTAGGGATAAATCTAGTGTTATTATGTGATTTTTGTGGTTTGATGTGTATGAAAACTGTAGAAATCGATTGGTTTTGTCGCGAGGTAGACGATGGCGAGTGTCGAATATATCGAGATGTGTCGGATATCTGACACTCAACCATCAGATGAAAGCAAAAACAATTTTGTTGAATGTCAGATACGTCATCCAAAGAGTTTACAGTGTCGGATTTTGCATCAGACACTCAACAAAATTGATTTCACTTTCATCTGACATGTCGAGTGTCCACTGTCCAACACATCTTGAGTGTCGGATGAAGAATCTGACACTGTAATCTGTCTTCGATGATGTATCCGACACTCAAATCCGACTCTCGACAAAATTGTTTTCACTTTCATTCGACATGTCGAGTGTCGGATGGACAATTTTGTCGTGTGTCAAATACAAAATCTGAGAGTTTACAGTGTCGGATTCTTCATCCGACACTCAACAAAATAGTTTACACTTTCATCTGACATGTCTGAGTGTCGTCTATCCGACACATCTCAAAACTCTTTGATGATGTATCCGACACTTGACAAAATTGTTTTCACTTTCATTTGACATTCGATCGGTTCGATGAATGTGAAAACAATTTTGTCGTGTGTCGAATGCAAAATCCGAATAGTTTACAGTGTCGGATTTTTCATCTGACACTCGATAAAATGGTTTTCACTTTCATCTAACATGTCGAGTGTTGTCTATCCGACACATCTCAAAACTCTTTGATGATGTATCTGACACTCAACAAAATTGTTTTCACTTTCATCCGACACTCGACCAGTCTGATGAATTTAAAAACAATTGTGTCGTGTGTCAAATGCAAAATCCGAAGAGTTTACTGTATCGGATTCTTCATCCGACACTCGACAAAATAGTTTTCACTTTCATCTGACATGTCGATTGTCGACTTTCCGACACATCTTCAAACTCTTCGATGATGTGTCCGACACTCGATAAAATTGTTTTCACTTTCATCCTACACTCGACCGGTCTGATGAAAGTGAAAACAATTTTGTCGAGTGTTGGATTCGGGTGTCGGATACATAATCCGAAGAGTTTAGAGGATCCAACAGTTTTGTCGAGCTTTGTCGAGTGTTTCGAGCGTTTAGACAATTTGCTTGTTTTAATCTTGTTTTTTTTGGCCTTTTTGCATCATATATAACTATAACGGATTTTGTTTTTGCAGGTTGAAGTAAATGGCAAGTGAATTTGGGTTGTCCTTCACCCTGAAGACACCGTATGATGAGCACTACCGTGCGGTGATCACAAACTTGGCAAGTTTGGATTGTATACAATGGATTCGCGTGCATTTGAGTGCGAGGCAACAAGACATGTTTCGTAATACATGTTTTGGTTTTCTTCTAAACATTCGGGAACTGTCCTTTCCATCTCAATTGGTGCACAATGTGCTTCTGTGGGAGGTTAACACAGTGGGCTACGATGAAGAGATGTGGTTCCTTATTGAAGGTAAAAATATGATTTTAAACTACAATACAGTTAAAAAATAAAATTTCTTTTTTGAGCATCTAGTATTTGTAGTTATTTTTTCGTTACCATTATTAGCATCTTATATTTTTTTCCTTCTTTGCAGGAAGACTGATTCGTTTTTCTGCCCACGAGTTTGGTTTGGTTATCGGATTGACCTTTGCTTCCACCGTGCCACCAATACCGACTGTCTTGAATCTATGCTCTTTGTTGGATACGTACTTCGATGGCGAAGACATGGAGCTCAAGGAATTTTATGCGAGACTTCGCAAATTGAATGTCTCAGCTATACCAGACGAGGATGATGTGAAGCTGGCCTTGTACTACATGTTGAAGCATTTTTTCATGGCAGGGAATCGACGCCGAATTGTCTCCTATGTGTGGTTGAATTTTGTCAACACGCTAGATAATTTTAACAATTATCCATGGGGATCGGTGTCTTTTGATAAGACACTTAAGGAATGAAAAACGCTTTGGCCAGGAGGTTAGAAAAGTACAAGAAGCAAGCCGAAGCGAAGACAGGCCAGGTAGAGAGATATAACTTAAAAGGGTGCCCCTACGCTATTCAGGTACATACTACAAAACAAGTGTGTTGACATGTTTTTTGTTTCTTTGGCGCACAAATTTAAATACATAGTGTCACTAAATAACTCTTATGTTATTAAGATTTGGTTGTACGAGGCCGTGTCGTACATTGGCGAGACATATGGGCGAGTGGGCAAGGACTTGGAGGGGAGGATACCGCACTTGTTGAAATGGGAGACAAAGAAGACCCCATCGAAGGACATCGTCAAACGTGATGTCTTGCTGGTTAGGAGGTAGGTATATAAGGTTCCCCTGGCTAATGAACTTTTTCTGTTTTCGGTCACAGCGAATCATTGTTTAATTTTATCGAATCACTGTTTAACTTGATGGATTATTTGTTGACATAGGCTCGTCCAGTCGTCGTTTTGGAGCCATCTGATGCGGAGTGGAGGACACAGTGGTATCATAGGGTCGATTAAGTAGTTGGCATCTGGAGAGGTGCACATGTAGCGTGGGCGACATCTGTGGATGCTCCTTTAATACCTGATGAGAGGATTGAGCTACTTCCGACAAAGCATCTATCAGCTCCACCTCCTAAAGGTCAAAGTTCCCCTATTTGACCTGATGTGGGGCCAGCCAGAGATACAGCCAGTCCTACGAGTGCTCCACCTCCTGCTGATCAGAGTTCTCCTATTATACCTGAGGTGGGGCCAGTAGGAGCCGCATCCAGTCCTGCAGGTGAACGTGTACAGTCTCCATCTCCTGCTTCCCCCCTGTACGTTCAACACACGGTCATGAGGATCCTTCCGAAACTTATCCTCGTGGACATAGTCCCGTCAATAGTCCTGATGTGAGGGCAGACATGGACAGAGCCTTTTCCCCCAGCAGTCTTGCACCTACCAGGTTCGGCAGCTATGGTCTTGGAGGCGATTCGATTCCTCCGTCGAGTCGCGCGACCACCTACCATGACAGTTCCCCCCTGTACACGATGTCCCTTCAAGCTCGAATGTAAGTATTGATAATTTAGATTTGTATACTTATCCGTTTACATTTCTGGTTGGTTGGTTTATCATGCTGATCGTAAATAATGCTATACAGGTGCAGCTAATCCATGATGGGCTCAAGAGCACAGTTCTGCGTGAGCTTGCAAGACTCCGAGAGTAGATGACACTGTTACAGAAGGAGACGCTAATGTTACAAGGTGAGAACAAGGAAATGCAGGGGGAGATAGTTCGTCTGCATAATACTGTTGTTCTACTGGGTGGCCATTTTGGATACGCTGATACGGTACGTTGTACGAGTTAGTACACGGATTTAATGCTTTCCATGATGTCACCCCCTTAACCTGATGTTATGGTTTGCTTTAATACAGGAATCGGATGGAGGTTCCGACGATGATGGTGAAGGTCAGGAATCGGATGGAAGTTCGGGCGATGACGGTGAAGGTCAGGAGCCAACAAAACTTGAACCCATGGACACGAGTTTTTGCCTCGCCAATCCTCCTCCCACGGCCTCCGTTCCACTCCTCCATCGGCATCGATTCCTGAGTAAGCATAAACGGAGCCCCTTTGTCAGTCCACCGGGTAGAAAAAGGGCGAGGGTTGAGCTGCAGCAGAAAGCTTTTGATGAGCAGCATGTACAGCCGAGGCTTCGGTTGTTGAGCCCGCAAAGAGACTGAATATTCAACCCTCCGAGGATGCAGACATTCTACCCCCTATAGAGCTGTCTACGCAGGTCCCACTATTTGACCCATTTGCCTCCATACCAGTTGCTGATGAGGTCAGCTTCGAGGAATGGAAGGAGGGGGGGCAAGGTTCTATTGATTTTAGCGTCTGCTCCACTGATCATGAGTTCTTCACGACGATGATGAAGAATTCATTGTGGCTAGCATCTGAGGTTTATTTCGTTCCTTGTCGTCTCCTCCAGTATTGCAATATACAATTGCATTATTTAATGAGTACTATTACTATATGTAGCACATGGATAGCTACATGTGGGTGTTACGTTACAAAGCTGGCGAGATGGTCGCATTTAGTGTCAAGAGGTGTGCTTTCCTAGATAGACACCACTTTCGAGGTAGGTATTTGCTAAACATGTGATTTCGTTGTAGGTTAATTTTTGCTTCCTTCAATGTGCTAACCGTACTCACGAAATTGCAGTTAAAGTGAAGTCAATATGGGAACGATACTCGAACAGACTGAACGAGATTGACTGGATGGAAGAGGATGACATGGTCTAGTATGTCTTGGGGCAGTTGCCTATCGCGGGTCGACCATGGTTCGATGTGGACAGGGTAAGTACATTAATATTTCATGTGTTAGTACGTGCTGTTTTAATTGAAACGTTGTCAATGATTTTTATGTTCTTAATTTCATTTTTAGCTCTATGTCCCTGTTAACATCGGAGGCGAGCACTGGGTGGCAGCCGAGGTAGATTTGCGTCGTCGTGTCATAGTCATATATGACTCAGCTATGGCAAACAATTCCACCCACACAATTAGACATACAGTCCGGTGCTTGGCAGAGTTAATACCCCGTGTGATGTCAATGGCTGTTTATGGTCGTCCTGACTACCCCACAACCCCATTTGAAATTGAGCGCATCGAGGATTCGTCACAGATGCCACAGCAGGAGGCTGGGGGAGGATCATGCAGTGTGTACTGTTTAAGGTACATTGAGTTCCTAGTGGGGGTCGTCCCACTGACAGTCATTAAGGCATCACAGAGGATGTCCACTGACAGAGAATGGCGGTACAGCTTTAGGCATATCGCGTTCTTCGATAGGCAGAAACTGTGATATATTTTGTGTTGTGTATATATTTTGTATAGTTATGCATTTTTGTGGATATTTACACATTTTTGTATAGTGTCATAAAGATGTCGCTTCTGTCATAGATATGTCGATGGGGGCACCCCTTCTTCATTTTCAACTAAGATCCCACCTAACTCATGCCCTACATGCCCTGAATACTGCTCAAACTCAATGCCAACGTCATCATTCAATTGTTGTTGTGCACAAACAGGAGTGGACTCACTTAATTGGTTTCTTCCACTTGCTGAGTGAAACATAGAGGGATGAGAAGATCTTTGTCGCTGACGTACTGCATCGGATCCTAACCTCTGTCTTCGCTTCTCCCTCTCTTCAACTTTGACAATTAATGGCGTATATGACTGTTGGTCCTCCAAACAATGTTGTACAAAGAAACAAACATCGTTGTCAGTCTCAATAGGAGTCGGCATTGGCGAAAAACCCTTAAAAGAAAATTGAACCTCTAAACTTATGTTATGCTTCCGAAGATCCCAACCCATTTCAGTACTAATATAGTTAACTAACTCATTATAGGTAGCAGACCTACAAATTATCAATGGCTTCGCCCTCCCACCGGTGTATAAATAATCACCATTCTCTTGCATAGTCCAATGTATAGAATAAGTATGCGTAAAGTTTCCATATCCTGCATGATAGAGACATATCATATAAGTCCGTGGACAAAAAATCATTACAAAATTGCTTATAAAAAGGCTCAAAAACGACATTTCTGTGTAAACGCTCGACGAAACTCGACAGAAAAACTCGACACTCGACACTCGACAACCATCTCGACACACGTGATGCACGACAATCGATGCTCGACTAGCGCGACACACAAACTTGACAAAATTTACATCCAACACTCGTCACGTTCGGCACTCCACTCGACGCACTATCACGACACTCGATCCTAGACTGGACACAACCCCTAGACACTCGACATGACCATCCAACATGTCGAGTGTCTATCCGACACAACCCCTTGACACTCATAGACAGAGCCAGGATTTTTAACAAGGAGAGGCAAATCCAAACAACAATAAAATTTAAAATGACAATAAAACAATAAAGAAAAATAGTGATATCCTTTCATACATTTTTCAACTTTACAATTGCCCTCGACGTGATTTCATATTTTGAAAGCGTTGAATGATAACTTCATTATCAATAGCATCAAATACATCCATCTCTATATATACAATTAAGTTATCATTCAGCCATTGATCTCCCATTCGATTTCAAAGACGATTTTTGACAAAATTCATTGCTAAAAAGGCCCTCTCAACACTGGCTGTAGCAACTGGAAGAATTAATGCAAATGTCACTAACTTCCAAACTAATGGATAAACAATATCTTTTTTAAACTCAACCATTCTCTTTGCAAGATCCCCAATTCCTTTTAATCTTGAAAATTCAATGCTAGAGCGCATATCCATAATGTAAACATCAAGTTGAACATCAAGTGCCATGAGCTCCATTTCAAAAAAATCATTAGGATAGAATTCAGCAAGTCGCATCAATTTTTGTTTTCAAAAGCACCAAACGAGTCATATGGACATAAACATGCTATACATAAAAGCAACTCAGTATTTGCCTCATTGAAGCGATTGTTTAGCTCTTGAAGTTGCATATCCAGAATAGTGTAAAACAAATCAATCCGATAATGATTGCATATTTGTGATTTCCAGAGCATTACGCAAAGATTGCCCTTCAATTATAAACCTACCATCCATGTTAGGGACATCAATGTCATGCTTAACACAAAAAGAATATACTTTACCTAGTAAAGTATCAAATCCTTTCTCCCTCATCATTTGCAATCCATCTTTACATACACTAACCAATTTCATAGCATTCACAATATCTTGATCTTTTCTTTGAAGAGCTTGAGACAATTCATTTGCAAGGCCAAGTATATCTCTCATCAAAAAGAGAGTAAACACAAAATTAAATGATTGCATCATCTTTGAAATATGCTTGGCATGAAATCTTTGTTCAGAGCTTCCATCCCGTGCAATTATCTTAAGAACATCAATTATGGATGAAAACATGATAGTAATGCTTATCAACGTACCATAATGTGATCCCCAACATGTATCACCAGCACGTTTCAAATGAGTCTCTTGATTGAGACCTTGTCCACTTGAAAGCTCACCATTATTGATAGCTTCAATAACTTTAAGAGCTTGTTTCTCTTGAAGGATATCACTACGCTTAGATGAAGCTCCAATAATATTAACAATGATTGCAATTATGTTGAAAATATCATTAACATCTTCATGTTTCTTTGCAACTGCTACAAGAGCCAATTGGAGTTGATGAGCAAAACAATGAACATAGTAAGCACAATTGTTTTCATTCAAAATGATTGTTTTAAGCCCATTGAATTCACCTTGCATGTTACTAGCTCCATCATAGCCTTGGCCACGCAACCTCGATATGCTCAATCCATACTTACAAAATAGATTATCAAGTGTTGCCTTAAGTGAGAGAGCTGTGGTACTAGTAACATGTTCAATTCCTATTAGGCACTCTACAACAAGACCATTTTTGTTCACATAACGCAAAACAACAGCCATTTGCTCTTTAACAGATATGTCACGAGATTCATCAATCATAATGGAAAAAAATGAGTCACCCAAATCTCTAATTATAGTAATGCGAGTTTCAAGGGAAGCAGCACTTACAATGTCTTTTTGAATATCAGGTGATGTCAATTTAAGATTCTCAGAAGCATTCTCCAACGTAATAGCTTTAACATCTTCATTATGCTTAGCAAGAAATCGCAAAAGCTCAAGGAAGTTTCCTTGGTTACTTGAACCATCAGATTCATCATTACCACGAAATGCAAGCCTTTGTCTTAAAAGAAAACGAACACAATCAACCGTGGCAGTCAATCGAGTTAGATACTCAATTTTAGCTTGATCAGAATATCGAGTGAAGCAAGTTTCAATATGTTGACTTTGCTTCATTAGTGATTCACACATTGTTCGAGCATAGTTATGAGCACTATTAACACCTCCTTCATGGATTTTAAATTTTTCTTTCTTCTTCCAATTTGAAAATCCTTGACCAACAAAATAATCATCACCTCCTTGATCTCCAATTTCAGGCTTAAAAACATAACAATAAAGACAAAATGCAGCATCTTTTACTATGCTATATTCCAACCATGTAAACTCATCAAACCAAGAAGTAACAAATCGCCGTGAGATTTGCCCATATTTCTTCAAAGGAAAACTATGGCCTCTAGGTTGGTAAGGTTTTCTTTATAAGTATGCTCTCCGGACTTGATCTCTAATATTAGGATCATAATCTAAAATTCGAGGTCGTAGTCCAGGATCCATTGGAAGATCTCTCAAATCAACTTCTATATTTTTACTAGAACCACCACTATGTCTCTCTTGATAAGGTGGGAGTACTACCTTTTTATGTAAATATTTCTCCATACTATTTCAAAACAAAAAATTTGTCATTACTTGTGTGAACAAAAGTGCAAAAGAACCAAATAATAATAATAATAATAATAATAATTTATTTCAATATTAATAATAGGCAGCTTTAAAAGTACAAATACTAAATAAATAGATTTTGAAATTTTAAAATTGTTAAAAAAATGATACGACTAGAAAAAAATTATTTTTATATATAGAACTCAAAGAAATATGATCAAAAATTAAGAATTATAATTTTTAAAATAATTGACCAAAAAGTCTATCAAAATCAAATGTAGGACAACACAAAAATCAATTATTCACCATCATAATCATCTAGACTAAAACCTTTTGATTGGAGGTGGGTTCCAGTTATTAGCTTATGAGAAATCAATATCGCTAGAAATCTATTCCTAATCCACTCTAACTACCAACAAGATCTATAATTTGGTCCGTATAAATTTTCAAAGAGGGATTTCTTTTTTTTTTGTTTAATTGTTTTATTATTATAAATATCCATAATCTCACAATAATTAAATTTAATTAACATTTGTTTAAATTAGAGGTTTTTGGTTTCTATTTGATCATAATACAGCTTAAATATATAATTTTTTAATATATTATATAGAATTAAAATATTTATATTAAAAATTGTAATCTAAAAATAAAGTCCTACAACCATGATTCATGGCCAGTAGCTACCCTTGCGAATTTAAGGAAAAAGAAATTGCAACACATTACTTGAAGAGTAAAAACAAATAAGAAAACTGAAAAAGTGCAAAGTAATAATTAAAAAACAAGAGGAAATGAATTTTACCTTAATATTCACTAACTTCCAATAAATAGATGGACCACTACAAGATGAATAGGCGTTGATTGGTGAATAACTGCCAATGAAGTGAAGAAGAAGTTGAAGAAGAAGAAGTGGAGTTACGGGATCACAAAACCACAAAAAAGTAAAGTGCTTTTAGGATTTGGTAAAGTAGACGGGCGAGACTTGAGAGGGAAGAAACCAATAAAAAATTATAATATAAATTTATAATTTTAGACAATATAAGGGGCAAAATAGATAATACATCCTTTTAAAAAAAATTTCAAATCTAGGAGGGGCAATTGCCCGTCTTGGTCCCTTCTTGCCTCTGTCCTTGTTGACACTCAATGTAGCTCGACAAATCTCTTATTCTTCCCCGTCGACTGCGATACCAGATTTTCTCACAGCGAATTCCAATTTCCAGCAAATTTTGACAAAAACCACACTATCTCTAACCTTAGTTCACATACATTTCTTCTATTTTAAGCTACATCATGCGGTTGATAGTTACCGAAACAACAAATAATCAAAACATTACAACCTGCTGAAATTTTCAAGCCATTTAGAGAGAGAATAACAAAAGTTATTCTTACTTTGTTGCTCAGCTTCAGTTGTTGAAGATTGTTTCGGACAGTGATGTGTATAAAGGAGTGATTGATTTCTTTGTTTCGTTTACTTCTTTTTTTTTTTGTAAATTCAATTATATAAAGGTAAGGGTAATTGAGTCTTTTTGTCAAGAAAGTGTCTACGGCATGAAAATTTTTCAAGATGCATCCAAATTTCATCAAAGATCCTTAATTGTGTCTATTTTTTCAATTTTCTCAAAACAAATCATCATCGTCAACACATGCAAGCTCAGAGAAAGTATACACATTTTTCAAAAATTGTGAACAACAAAATTAGAGGATTGTTGAACATAGATCAGTCTCATTTTTGGCATAAACATAAATAAATTTGACATTCATAATTATAGTTTTTATAAAAACTTATATTATATAAAATTAAAATTAAAAAATTGTTTTATAAGGCGACGAAGCCAAGGCTAAGACAAGGCTGAGCTGCTCGCGGCTGCTGCGATTGGTGGCCTGACGGGAAATTTTTTTGCTTGCCGCCACTACATAGCACCCTTGTTAATGTGTTTTATAATAATCATCACAATTTATAATTAAAAATCTTTCATAATAATTATTTAATTAATTAATTTTTAATTAAGATAAATAAATTAAATTTTAATCTCTATTATTTAATTACAATTATAATTAATTATTGTATATGTAGAAAGATTTATATATTATTTCATCTTTAATTATTCTATTTTTTATTCTTTGAATAAACATTGGATTACTTGATTATCTAATAAATTAAATATCTTATTTAAATAAACTTTTACATAGTTGGTTATTGAACTAAAATATTAGATATTTTATTATTCAACTAAAACTTTAATATCACATCAATTAAAGTGTATGATTTGAGATATAATATAATATTGAATTATTTGAAACGTGTAGCATTGTTCATTGTATAAAACACATCAAACTAACATTATATTAAATACTTTTCAATATATTTATAAAGCTTACTTTACATTATGTTAAGTTGGTGACTCAAGAATTATACACTTTTTAATACCTCTTTCTTAGTTAACTAGTTTGTTTTCAAGTTAAATGTGCTCTTTTTATGTTTATTTTGTTTTTTTTTTCAATTTATTTAGTTGTGGAAAGCAAATGAAAGTAATTGGAGTAAATTCAAAGCAAAAACATCCAAATTTCTCTTTTGCTAGATAGCCAACTTCTCAGAATTAATTGTATTGATCTACCAAGAACTAGATTATATGTCATATACCATTGAAAAGCTCTGGATGTCTAGTTTCTGTAAAATTTTATGTTCGTAAATACAAGTTGTGTACTGAAAGTTATGGTCAAAAGAGTAAAGGTAGTGCAAAGCAAAAATTTTGAAGAGCTGAAACAGAGCATAGAAGTCAGAGACCTTGTGCTCCTGTGCAACGGCAACTTGAAGTCATGATTTTCTCCCATTTGGAGTCCTAAAATCCTACACCTATAAATAAGGCTTCATAGAATGTGTTTAGGAGTTCCAAGGGGCCAATAAGGCCTAAGAGAATAGTTAGGAGCAAGATTTCTTCATATACTTCTAGTTTTTCTTTCTTTTCTCATTGTTTTTATGTTTACAACTATGATTTGTGTTTTGTTTACATATTATGAACTAGTTTTCTTTTCTAGGGTTAGGATGTAGCCAAGTTTGATGCTCTAACTATTTTTACTTCAATATATTGATGTTTGTTCAATTTTTGTTGAGTGATTTAATTATATGCTTAATGTTTGTGGAAGCCTGCGCAACTTTTACATGATTTAAGGTATAAATTAGACTGAGAAGTTGATTTATATTAGACCTTGATTAACCTGTTATAAAATGACATGAGATAGAGATATGATTGTGATTTATGCAACCATGTGTAATTTCTTATGTTTAATGGGTATTTATAGGCAGTACATGAGACAGAGATGTGATTCACCCTATAAATATACATTGTTGTTGCTTGAGAAAGAATAACAACACACTAGTAAAATTGGTTGGCAACGGGTGAATAAACATTGATTTTATTGAATTCAAAGATTAGAGTAGATAACTTAGGTGAAGTCTAATACCTTAGATCTTTGTTTATGGGATTTTTATCATTTCATTTAGTGTTGTTTAATTTTATTTGCTCAATTTTAGTTCAGTTGTTTAGTTTATTTAATTGATTTAAATTGTCATTTAATTTCCATTGCTCAAATAAAATTAGATACGATTTGATATTTAGTAACGTAGTCCTCGTGGAAACAATACCCTACTTATCACTTTATTACTTTTTTCAATTCTGTATACTTGCAGATTTTACATAATAAGCTTTTGGCGTCGTTGCTCGGAATTCTTTTTTTTTTTTTACTAATATCAAGCTAAATAACTCTATTTTAATTTGAATTTGTTTTCCTTTTATTTAATTTTTAGTTTTTGTTTTCGGTTATTTGTGTGTTGATTTTAGGTGCTCAATTATCAAGTTTTAGGAGCTATAACAACCAGCCATGGGAATTGACTTTGCAGTTGTAGATGAATTAATATATCAAGAAGAACTTGAAACATTAAGAGCTCAAGTAGCTGCCTTTTCAAGACAATTGGGAAATTTGAATGTGAGAGTAGTGTGCAAGTTTGTGGTGGGAATCATTGTAGTGTTGATTGCCAAGTTGGAACCCTTTTACATTCCTAAACACCTACCAAACCCTTTATGTGCCAAACTTTCAAGGACGGCAATACTATTCTTAACCAAACACATATCCAAACATATATAACTCATCTTAGATAAATTATCACAACTACTCATGGGGCATTGATCATAACTTTTTGAATTCTCCATATGTTCAACCTCAAGAAAAGTGGATTGGAAGAAGCTATTGTTTAACTCAACACTAATGTTTCTAAATTTTTAACAAGCATTTCTCAATTCATGGTTGAGTCAAAGATCATGCAACAAAACCATGAAGAATCCATGAGAAATCATGAAAGGATAATAAGCCAAATAGAGAGTTTGCTTTTAGTAGAGCCTCAAGAAGTATTGACAAGCAACATTGAAACAAATTTTGAAGAGGTAAAGGTGACCATATTAACAATTAAGAAGCAACTTGACTAGCCTAATGACAATTCCAAGGAAGCTGAGAATAGCCACCTTACATGCCAATTTGAGGAGAAAATCGAGTAGCCATATCCAGCGACGCCACCACCTCCATATGTGCCATCAATCCCTTTTCCCTAATGTTTCAAAAGGAGCGATTCTGATAAGTAATTTTCTAAATTTCTTGATGTTTTTAAGAAATTACATATTCACATTCCTTTTGCAGTATTAACATTCCTTTTGCAGACTTGATGGAACAAATACTAAGATTTGCGATATTTATTAAAAAACTTTGTCCAACAAAAGGAAATTGGATAAGATGAAGTGATAATGCTAATAGAGGAGTGTAGCACTACTTTGCTAAAGAAAGTGCCTCAGAAATTAAAAAGTTCAAGGAGTTTTTCTTGTCACATTAGAAAAGAATTTTATAAATTTGGTCCTAAAATTATTTTGATGGCCTGTTTTATTTTCAAGAAATTTTGTCTTGATGGAGCAACACTAGCCATAATCTCCCTTCTATTAGGTTGCAAAAATAATCTGAAATTTTAAGATCTTGATACCAACACTTCAAGGTTGCGACCATTACTTCAATAACATCTTGAACTCGAGCTCAAACTACCAACTCTTGAAGCAAAATCATGTGAGGAGACTCCTTTGGTCTGTATTGAAGTTGCATATGTCTTCAAGACTTTGAAGAAGATTTTAACCTCAACTCCTATTGCTATTGCATCATATTAAATTAGCTTCAATTTGTATAAGCTTTGGAAGTGGATACAAGTTCTCAAAAGCTTCATCATCAAGAGTCCACTTTCAAACACAAATTCAAGGAAGTCTTTTATGCTTCCTTTTTCTTTTTTTCAATTTGTAATTTTTGTTTTTGTTTTAGGTTGTTTTGCTTTCGTTTGACTATCTTAGGAGTGTTGCTATGTGTGCTTTTAGCTTTTGTTTGTTGAATTTAGTTATGTGCTTGTGTTTGTTTAGTCTTTTTTTAGGTCTTTTATAATTCAAAAAAAAAATTGTTTAGTTTTGTTTGTGCTTGAAATTGTAATGGCCTACGATAAGATCATGATTAAATTGATGCATAACTCTTAGAAAATAATAAATGATGCATAGATCTGTGTGCTTGACTTATTTATGGTTTTTTGCTTTACTTTCAATTCATTGAACACAAATTGAGCACATAGCCATGATCATTCAGTTGTCTGTTAATTTAAAGAAGGTTTATGTGATTTAAGTGTTTCATTAGATCTCAATGAATTCTAGAACTTGTTTGATTGTCACGTAAGGCAAAATCCTAGGCAACACAACATTAGGGAAATAATTTAGGCCATCTTTGGACTGTTTGTGCCTTTCAAGCCAATCCATGATTTAAATTGATCCCTAGTTGTTCCCTTTGAACCTATTTTAGCCTTTTTCTTTCTTAACTCATAAAATTTATCATAGTCTATTGGTTCTCTCTAAACAGTGTCCCTTATTTATAGGCATGTAGGTCATTGAAGATTATATTTTGAGCGATGTTATCGTTTTGGGAATTTATGGGAGGTTGGGTGGAGTTATGAGCTTTTAAAAGTGAGTTTTATTATATTTGTGAGGCTTTTGAGTTGTGATTTTGTTATCTCTTGTTAAAAAAATTTTTTTTGAGAGCTACACCTTTCATACATAAAAAAAAAGAATCAAATAGTTTGCAAGTATAGTATCTCTAAGTAAAAAAAAAAAAGTGAAAAAAAGTAAAGAAGAACTTAAAAAAACAATTGAAAAAAAAAGTATTACCCTTTAGGGCTTGTAAGAAAGAAAGAAATAAGTTTGAGAGTACCGTTTTTTATGGAAAGCAAATAAAGGGAAAATGGTTAATTGAAATTAAGCTTGGGGGAATTACTTAGTGAATTATTGTTGTGGGGTTGAGCTTTACATAGTCTTGAGTAATTTATTATTTTATGGTAATTTGAGCCACACAAATATCTTTTATCCATGTCTTCACCCTAGCCAAACGTTATAAGCTTAATAAAGTCCTATTTGATCCTTGAAGTTGTGTTTGTCTAGATTAGTAGAAAGTGATATGAAAAGCAGGCCTATAGAGTTCATATGCACATATTTCTATAATTAAATATCAATATGATTCACTTTTATGTATAAACTCATTCGAGTTACAAGCAATGATGTGAGATTGGTTAACTACAAATACACTTGAGGAATTAAGGGAAAGCAAGGTTGATTATGAGTTGAAATTCTAGATAAGTGCAAAGTTTTGAATTTTCTTTAACTTATAAGTAAATGTAATCCTTAAGGCCTATCCACAATTCAAAGCAATTTAGTTGTTTGAGATTTGTGATTTTTATTTTGTTTTTCTTTCGTTTGCTTGAGGACAAGCAAAGTCTAAGTTTGAGAGTATTTGATAACTCAAGAATTATACACTTTTTAATACATTTTTTCTTTGTTAATTAATTTGTTTTTAAGTTAAATGTGTTCTTGACATGTTTATTTTATTTTGTTTTTAGTTTATTTGGTTGTAAAAGTAAATGAAAGCAATTGGAGGAAATTCAAAGCAAAAAGGTCCAACTTTCGCCTATGTCAAATAGCCAACTTCTCGAAATTAACTGTATTGATCTACAAAGAACTAGATTATGTGCCATATACCATTGGAAAGCGCTAGATGTCTAGCTTCTGTAGAATTTTACAGTTTGTAAAGTCAAGTTGTGTACTAAAAGTTATGGTCCAAATAGTGAAGGCAGTGCAGAGCAGAAATTCTTAAGAGTTGAAACAGAGCACACAAATCAGAGATCTTGTGCTCCTACACAAATAAGGGTGCACCGCTACACAACGACGACCTGAAATCATGATTTTCTCTTATTTTGGAGTCTCAAAACCCTACATCTATAAACAAAACTTCATAGAACGTGTTTGGGAGTTCTAAGGGGCTAAGGAGGCCTAAGAGGATGGCTAGGAGCAAGATTTCTTCATTAACTTCTAGTTTTTCTTTCTTTTCTCATTGTTTTTATGTCTACAACTATGATTTGTATTTTGTTCACATTCATTATGAACTAGTTTTCTTTTCTAGGGTTAGGATGTAGCCAAGTTTGATGCTCCAATTATTTTTACTTCACTATATTGATGTTTATTGAATCTTTGTTGAGTGAATTAATTATAATGTTTAATGCTTGTAGAAGCCTAGACAACTTTTACATAATTTGAGGTATAAATTAGACTGAGAAGTTGATTTATATTAGTCCTTGATTAATTTGCCATAAATTAATATGAGATAAAGATGTGATTGTGATTTATACAACCGTGTGTAATTTCTTATGCTTAATGGGTATTTATAGGCAGTAGATGAGACAGAGATATAATTCTCCCTATAAATATACATTATTGTTTGCTTGAGAAAGAATAACAAATACATTAGTGAAATTTGTTAGCAAGAGGTGAATAAACATTAATTTTATTGAATTGAAAGATTAGAGTGGATAACGTAGGTGAAGTCTAATACCTTAAATCTTCGTTCATTGGATTTTCATCAATTTATTTAGTGTTGTTTACTTTTATTTATTTACTCAATTTTAGTTCAGATACTTAGTTTATTTAGTTGATTTGAACTGCCATTTAATTTCCATTGTTCAAATAAAATTAGAGTTAGATACCGGTTGATAGTTAGTAACACAATTCTCGTGGGAGCGATACTCTACTTATCACTTTATTACTTATTTTGATTCTGTATACTTACAGATTTTGCATAACATAAATCGTTTTACAATTATGCATAATTATAAGTGTTGTTTACATTTATATGAAAGTACATCAAGATTCATCGCTACTTCTTATATGGATAATCAAAATGATTATTCATCTTATCAAGACTTTGAACATGCACATATATACTCTAGTTCAATTATAAGATATAGGTTAATAAAAAATAAATGAAAATAAGTTTGTTCTCATTATAATGTTGGTGGTATGTCTTCTTTTAACATAATTATGTAAATGTCACTAACTCATTACTGCCATATCTACGTGGCTGTTGATAGTAAGATTTAATTAATTAACACACACACATATATTTGTGCCAAATATTTTATCATAATGTAACTTAATTTTTAAAATTTACTTATATATAATTACATATCACTACTTATTATTTGATTGAATACAACTTCCCCTATAAATAGTTTAATTAAATCAAATAAAAATACTTCTATATGTACTTTGATTAAACATAATTACATATAATTAGTGATTATTTGATTGATTAGTAAATATTTGTTTTCAAATAAAAGACTTTAGTATTGACTTATATTTACCTTGCTTGGAGTTATTCTAATCCAAAATTAAAAAATCATTAATTACTTATTAGGACAATTTTAATAAGTACCCTTGAGTTGGGCCTAATTTAATCCCGAGAATAACTATATATTTTTAATCAATCACACCATTTAAATTGTCTTAAAATCATCATATGTTAGTTTTAACCCTAATAGAGGAGGGTAATATAGAGCTTTCATATACAATAACAACTTTAAATCAAAATCTCAAAATCAACTGTTCAAAATAAACTTAAAATATTAAAAATTAGAAACTCAAGAACAACCAGATTCGTAAAACCCAAGCATGGAAAACTAGAAACGCAGAAATTCACAACAATCAAGCAACTCGGCAACAACTCAGAGGCACATAATGTGACGCCGAAGACCCAAAACACAAGAATAATTGAGCAACCTAGTAAAACCCTGAAACACATATCACAAATGCAGAACCCAAAACCTAGAAATGCAAGAGAACCAAACCAAAAACAAAACACCAAATCCCAGTAGGAGTTCTATTAGCAACCTCCACACGCAGGCACCTTTCTTCAATCAACTATCGACATTCTACAAAATACTATCAAAAAATTAAAAAAAATAGTAATATCGCAATAAAAATTCGTCAAAACAAACCAATAACCCATGTGTGACCACCATCCATCAAAACCATGAAAAAAAACGCCCCAAATATGTTGGCTAACCATTATTACCAAACCAAAACCTAACCATCAAATACACACTATACATGAAGTCATCCACAACTGAATTAGCACCGTACTACACCTCAACCAAGAATTATTGATCTGACCGTCAACACAGTAACCAAATCGTGGTAGTAGGACCAGGATTTAGGGTTTAGGGCTTTCAATTGGATTAAGATTTTGTGTTTTCAATTGGGTTAGGTTGAGGATTTTTTATTAATTTAAGAATTAGGGTTTTTTATCTAAAAAATTAAAGACATGAGTGTGGCAATGGGAGTAGTGGTGGTGGGTTTGTAAGTTTTAAATGAAGAACGATTTAGGGGTTGCTATAGATGAAGAATGATTTGGGTGTGAACCGTGGAGAAATAGAAGAGAATATGATTTTCTTTTTAAAAGAAAAATCTTTTAGGGTTTAATTTAAATTAGAGTTATGATTTTAAAATACAAGCATAAAATTGACTTTTTAAATTTCTGTTAGGGTTAAAACTAACTGATGATGATGGTTTTAAGAAAACTTAGGGGTGTAATTAATTAATAGTGTATTGTCATTTTCTGCTTGAAATTAAGTCAAAACTCGAGTATACTTATTGAAATTATCCCATTACTTGTTATTTGATTGAGTAGTCATTATTGAGTTCTAAATTTCAACTTGTTTTACATGTAGTTAATTGATTAGGAATCAAAAAAAAAAAGTCTATACATGGTCTGATTGAATATAATTATATATAATATATGACAGGTTATAAAAATTTAGAGCCATGTGTAATACCTAAATAATTAACGATATTTAATTATATGATATTTATAAAAAATTTATTTATGTTATACCTAAATAATTATTATGTTACTTTCTAATTCTATTAATTTAAAAAATAATTGTTTTATTTGGTTATTAATCTCTAATCAATCAATCTGTCATTCTTTTTATTAAGTAATTATTAGTACAAGGTTATTAAAAAATTCATGGATTTTAAGAACTTGATGAAATTTAATCATTATATATATTCCAAATTTTTTATAATTGACAATTATCATTTACCAAAATTTAAAAAAATTTAAAAAATAAAATATATGTAATTTTATTATAGTATATAAATTCCACTTGAAAGATTCATAACTAAAATGGTAAGAGGTGAAATAATAAATTTATGCTTTCCATATATAATCTAATATAAAAGTGAATCATTGTTGTTATTAGTATAATTTCATCTAAAATTATGGTGATAATTATATTCTTGGTTGGGAAATTAATCTTTACTATAGATAATATGATGGACTTGTGATTAACTTAATTAACATAATGTTATATAAGAACAAATTAGTTTTTTAATCCCTATATTTAGCACAATCAATTAATAATTTGATACAATTATGAACTTTTATTATAATATGGAGAGAACTAATCAATTATATAGGGAATCAACTATTGTTATACATAATTTAATTACATAGTAATTAATTTAGGATTAATTTAACATTGTACCATCTTAGATGAGAAGGAGTTAATTTAACATAATCAAATTAATTTTTTATTATATAGTAGTAATTAATTAATCTTGACTAAATAAGATTGATTTGTAACGCAAAGTTACATAACCTTAGATATGAAAGAATTAGTTCATTAACCCTATTTAAGGAAATATTAACCACATCTACAAAAATCAATTAGTAACATAATATAACAATGAACTATTACGATAATAAACTTATGAAAAGAATTAATCAATTATTTAAATAATTAGTGTCGTATACTATGATTAATTAGTAATTTTTTGGGATCAATTTAATGTCTTACTGTCTTAGATTGGAACAATTAATCATTGGATTATTTTTTAATAATCAAATTTTAATTTATTAGAGCCAAATCCACTCTTTATTTTAAGAGAGCCAAGTTATTATTTATTTATACCTTAAAATAAATGCTTTACATGAGGGGACTCGGATCGTGGCAACAGTGTTGAAAGACTTCAATGCGGGTAGAGATGGCAAAAGGCCAGCCCGACCTTAGGTCAGCCCGACCTGGCCTGTTTGATATAGTAAAGGCCAAGGCTAAGCCTGGCCTGGTCGCCACTGAGTAAGGACTGTAGGCCGACCTGTTGAGCCTGGCCTACATGGCCTGTGGGCCAATTTATATTTTTATTAAAGATGAAAAAAGAAAAAATAATAAAAAAAGTATCCTCCATTAATTATTATCAAATAAATATGAAATTTAATAATCAATTTTTTTAACTTGTAAATTAAAAAAAAATCATTCTTTTCTAAATTTTTAATTTGCATATTTAAAGAAGAGAAAAATTCATAATAATATTAGAAGCAAAAGGAGATATAAACCGTATACTTGTTTACATTTACATATATTTTAAGAGAGGTATTTTTTAATATAGCCGTACATTTCTAGCGTGTTAGTATAATTAGTTAATAGACTAGTTACAAAGAATTTAACCTGTCTCATGTTCAAATATTGTTAATTTTAGAAATGAAGGCACTTGCAATATTGCTTTGAAGAAACATTTTAAATCAATTTTTCTTGCGTTTTTCTTAAAATACATTGCCATCAATAATCCCAAATATTCATCAGGCTACCAAATATTGGAATGTTACTCAACTCTATTTTATCTTTTTATTATGATTATAGTTTAATTTATTTTTATTAGTTTTAATTCTTCGTCCCACTTTGTGCTTATTCTCTTACTGATCTTCAACTTTGGAAGACCAAGGACAGCATGTTCAGGTATGTATACTCAACTCGTATGTTTCTATGTTTCAAATTACATAAGATTTTGGAATTCCCAATGTGGAGAATTTTTGAAAATATTAATTTTATTAAATTATTGAGATAAATTATTTTAATTAAAGTGTACTATTATATTAGTGGAAAATTTTTATTAATAACAAAATAATGTATTATTTAGCAATTACAACTAATAAAAACTCTACTGTATAAAATATTGTCTTTTAAATAATTACTAATTAAGATTATTGAAAAATTATTGAAATTATATTAAAAGTTAAAATTGTATTTAAAAAATGAATATTGTATATGAGCCAACCTACGCGAGGCCAACCTTGGCCTTGCCTGTTCGACCTAGCCAGGCCGGCCTGTTTGGGCTACCCTAGCCTATCCTTGGGCGAGGTCAAGGCCAACCCTTTTCGGCTTGGCTTGGCCTGGCCTTGCCTACGGCTTGTTCTACCTGCCAAAAAAAGGCCGGGCTTGTCTTAAGTTTTATTCTCCAATTACAATCTCCAACTACAATTTTACTACTAATGATTAGAAATTTAAGATAATTACGGTTCAAGGCAATTAGCCTGCCCTTGGGCCAAGTCAAGGCAAACATTTTTGCAACTTCGACCTGTCCTGGCTTGGCTAGGGGTGTGCAGGTTTTCTTGATCCGATCCGACCCGAACAGATTAACCCGACCCGTGTGGGTTATTATCGAATTAGCCAGTTGTAAAACCCGAAATCAGGTTGATTAGAGCAAATTTTATCGTTCAGGTTTTAATCTAGTTGAATCATATGGACCCGAATTTAACCTGACCTGATTATAATAGTGTAAAAAATAAATTATATGACACGTGTCATAGTATAATTAGTTTAAAAAAAATGTTACCATGCACTTGAACACACTAAAACACACTTTATGTACCTATTTTTCCCTAATCCCTAACCCTACTTTTGCCTTACCCTTCATCCACTCCATCGTTCCCCCATCATCCTTCCACCTGTTGTGACCGTCACCCCTTCATTGGTAGAATAATTCTACCCCTAATGAGTCATACCTTTGCGAGCATCTCATCGTTTTAGAGTCTGCAGACTGTTGCCTCTTCCTCCTTTCGCAAGACTCCTATCATGGTATCACCTCCTCCACCGCCGCTACTCTTATGTCCAACTTCAAGCCCTCTACTACTGCTAATGGATCCTCCTCGAAGCCCCCTTTCTTCCTTGAGTTCTATTGTATAATTTTCTTTCTTTAATGAATTGTTATTGCTTGCCTTTTGCTTGAGGAAAAATTAGATGGAAACAGGCTTATTTGGATCACTTTTTACTGGATTGGTTGTTGATGCAAGCTTCAGTTGCTTTATTTTGAAATGAACAATCCACTCCTGCTTGTGGTTTCCTTATAGTATTGTACTATACATTCTGTCTTTTTTTTTTTTAATTTTAAATCTAAAATTGTATTTTTCTAATACTTTGCATTTGAGAATATAAGATATTTGATAATCAGATGATTTCTCCATTTAGTTTTGATTTCTTTGTTGACGATTGCATCTGTTAAGTAGGACCTAACTTCTGTAGAATGTTAGTTTTGTTGATGATTTCTCTATTTAGTTTTGTTGTTGGGCGCCATATGTCTATATGAATGTCAGTTTTTGTCTGAGTTTAAATCATTTGCTTGTTACTTTGAATGACTTTATAGAAACATGATACCAAGAGGCTAGGACTTGTAGGACAGATTTCAATCTTAGGATCTATTAAAAAAAATTGTCTTGTTTGATTATATAAATATTTGGTTTCTTTTCTCTCTCTCATTTTCTTTGCATTTTCTTTTTATCTCTTCTTTCTCTTAGCCTTTGTTAGTGATGAACAAAAGTGTGGCAACTAAACCAACAGACCTGATATGGCGGGTTATTCGTCGAATTGGTCTTTTCAAAGACCCGACCACGGGTAAGTTTTTCCTAACTTGATAGGGTGTCAGGTTAAGTAGGATTTAATGAAACTTGACCCGACCTGTGTGCACTCCTAAGTTTGGCCTACCATTGTGTAGGCTTGGCCTATGGCCTGTTCAGCCTACCAAAGAAAGGTCGGGCTTGGCCTTATGCCATCTCTAAATGGCAGGCCAATTCAGCTAATGCTTTTATAATTATAGTATTAAAAACTATATATATATATTCTAATAACAACACAAATTTTCAATAACATGACAAATTCTGAGAAATATTCTATTGACCCTCGGTTTTTTCATACCTAGGGAATTACAACTCCAAGCCCCATTTTTTTAATAGTTGTCAAGAATTTTGTTTTGTGTATCTATTCATAATTTTGCTTCCAAAATATTTTATTTTCACGAGAGGAAAGGCACTAAAAATTTACCAACAACATGTAACATTTTTTGCAATAAAATCAATTTTGTTGCCTATTAAATAATTTACAAACCATAAAGTTTGTCTCCTCACATATTTGCTTTTGTTGCTCAAATTTCCTTTTTAAAAAAATTTAAGCAAATTAACTATTTACTAACTTGCAACAAAAATTTTTTTGTTGCAAAACAATATGTTTACAAACAAAATTTTGTGTTGTTAAATGTGTCATCTTTGTGGCAAAATGAGTCCAAAATTAATACCTACTTATCGCAATTAAAAATATTTGTTGCAAATTGTATTCTTCACCCACAAAGCGTTTCATCTCAAAATTACTTATTTGGTTGCTAAAAGTTTTGGGAGATATGGCAAAAACAATGACATATATTTCACAACAAACTCATGTTTTGTCTCTAATCATACCATTTTGCAACAAAACTTTTTGTCACAAAATGTACCTCATTCCTTGTAAAAAAGTTGTGGTCTACTCATCATACATTCAACAACACAATGATATATTCGTCGCAAATTATAGCTTTTTGCAACAAAATCACTATTCATCGTAGAGAATTTTGTTACTGAAGGTCAAATTTATTATAGGGGCTACACAACATTAGCGAAATGATTTAGGCGATCTTTGGATCATTTGAACTTTTCAAGCCAACCTATTTATGAAATTAATTTCTAATTTACCCCTTTGAGCCTATTATAGCATTTTTCTTTGATTAAATAACTAACTTTATCCTAGCTTACTATTATTTATCCATAATTAGACCCTTACTTATAAGCATGTAGATCATTCAAGATTGTATTATGAGCTACGCTAAAGTTTTGGGAAGTTATGGGAGGTTGGTTAGAGTGATGAGCAATTGAAAGTGAGTTTTAGTTTGTTTCACTAGAAGAAATGTTGCCTTTTACAGTGCCCGAAAAACGCTGTGAAGTCACATTTACAGCGTTTTTACTCACGTTGTTATCGACGAAGCTGTAAAAGATCTTAGGCCAATTACAGCGTTTTATTCATGCTGTATGAAAACGTTGTGAATATAATCTTTTATAGCGTTTTATGCAACATTGCTCCACTGCTGTTAACAAGATGCATGCAGCATTTCATCAACATTGTGAACTGGTTGTCTGAAATTTGGGTCTCTTCTTTTATAGCGTTGGATACAAGTTGTGAACTGCCCTTTACAACATTTTAAAAATGTTTCGAATGTCGTCTTACAACAATTTGTAAACGCTATAAAATTGTGTTTTTTTTAAATAAAAAGCATTTCATTCCATGAAAAATTATACTTGCTGCTTGGACAATCACTTCTTTTTCATCCAATATTCATCATCAGTGAAAGAAATTTCATAAGCAAAAATGCAAGCTTAATTCCAAAACATCTTAAATATGTAATAAGAAACAAATTGGTTTAAAATATTAAGTACACATCAAACTTATAATCTCAAACTAATACAATAGTGAAATACACAAACAACTAGTCTAAAATAGCAATAACTAAACTTCAACTAGTCCAAAATACTAATAACCAAACTTAGTCTAACATATAATAATTTCTTCGGCCAAGCAATGATGCTTCCTATTGCATCATTAAGTACATGAAATTCGGATGTAGGACGATATAGAGGCGTATTTTCCAATAAAGCCACTGTCACCCAAATTTTCCAACAATCCGGTCCAAGAAACATATGATGTACATGTGAATGTGAATCTGTTGATGTAATTTTTCCTTCTCCAACTATAGCACCGGTTCCCATCCAATCCAATAATTTACATGGAGCATTGTCTATATTATTTGAGCTACCTCCACCATCATTCGTCTTTTGTATCTATGACAATCCAAAAAGAAACTTTAATTACTTACCATCCACAATTCAACAAACATATATGACACCAACATTTATAACAAGAGTTCAAACAAATGCTAGCATTTACAGAGACCAATATGTGATGACAAGTGATACCAGATTATCATCCTTTCATACTACATCTTAAACAAAGAAGCTTCAATATTAAGGAATAAACAGAATTTAGTTTGGACAAAGTAGTTGAATTCAAAAGGTTGTATTAGTTCCAGTACTTGAAGCATCAGTCTTTGCAAGAAATACTCTGGATAAAATACTAACAACAAGTGATCTTGCCTCTAGTAAAGACTTCACTACAGTGTCTTAATTACAAATATATATAATCATAAACAGAACAGGAAAAAAGCATTTAGCAAGCAAAACTCTATTCAACCTTCAACCCCATTCCTAATGACCCACATAAGCGTTAGCAAAGATATATTCAACAATATATTTAATCATAGAAGTTTCATTCTCAATAACCTTTTCCACTCTAAACAAATTTCATAAGCTGCAAATAAAAAGCCTGACTTTTGCCAACAAAACACAAAAGATAAATTATAAAATAAATAATTTGTCTACTGCATCAAGCTTTGTACAGAAAAGCACTTCAGAATAATAATTTCATATCCAATCAACAATAAGCCAACACAAGCTAACTAAATCTACTGTTAGAAAAAATGAATCCCACAATTTAAAAATCCCTAACCACAACCAAAATTATCAGAATTAACGGTTATAAGCCTCTAGGGTTACATTAAAACAGCAAAAAACATATTAAAAAATTATGCCTTTGTCGATTTCAAGAAGAATAGAAAAGTGCACAACAAGGAAAAAAGAACAAAGCGAAATCAGTGAGTTAAATTTGAGGGTGTTAAGATGTGGAAATGCCATGTGTGTGGTAGATAAAGCTCACATTGTTCATGTTCATGAAAGCATCTGGAAACAATAATTACAAACATCTAGCTTTCAATTCATGTTCTCAACAAGAACTACACCTTGAAAGCCCTATAATAAGGTAAAGTCAACCTAGTCATCCTAGCTTTTAACACTCCTGTTTATTTTTATATCCTCGGCTGCAAATAAATTCCCCAAAATCCAACAGTAGACCAATCAAAAGTGAATATGGGTTAGAGCATTTATGTTCACTTTGTCCACTTTCCTTCCCATCCAAGAAACCATATACATAGTATTCATGCTAAAAGAACAACAATACCATTCCAAAGTATTACTAATCTGTTTGGTAAGATCACTTTATATTTGAGTTTACAGGCCCATACAAACCTAATTAATGTTAATATCTAGTCATTAGGATGTTACTTTAAATAAATGCAAAGTGACTTACTTATGGATTGTCTTGCACAGAATCTTGCATTGCATCTACCCCTTGGTCCTGAAAAGCATTTGATAGATTAGTCAATTTAACAACTACTCAAGGAATGTGATATTTGGTGAAGGAATCTTACGAGAATTGGAAATCAACTATTTAAACTTGATAACATATATTTAATGTGAAACCCACTATGAACATATTCTACCTAGATATTAACATAAAGATGAATGCACATAAGGGAAAAGGAATCATTTGTCAAGTGTTCCTAAAAAGTTCTCCATGCAAAAAGAAAAAGCTTTGACATTGGAAAGAGCTAATTGGAAAAGAATGCCTTGGGATGTATAATCTTCAATGTAAAAGAGTTTTACAATGCTTATGTTACAATATATGCAGTGAATAATTCATTTGGCAAGATAGGTAAGTTAAACTATTAAACTAAAGAACTAAAATTACCTCACGCAGCAAAATTGTTGGTTAGCAAATGAATAAAAAAAATAAAAGGAAAGTTTAGTAATGTAAACTATAACAAATTACCTGATGATTGCTCACATGTTTCATCAATATATTCTTAAGTTCATCATATTTGCTTTGAAGATCTAATAATTGATGCTGCATTTTTGAATTATTTGACTTGGTAATTGACTCAAAAGCCATTTTGGTTGGTGTAACTCCAAATCCGCCTCCTAGAATCCTCCCCAAACGTTCTGGTCCATATATATGGTTTATAGCATCACCATTGGCATTAGAACCTCCACTTGATTGAGATCTCCTATATTGTTCAATTTTCTCCTATATCAAATAATTGATATCATCACATAAATGTTAACAGTAACAAAATTAGATATAAAAAGAGATATCTTTTTTACCATTGATTCAGTAACTTCTTGACTACTTGGATTCCCATCTTTTTTGGAAAAAGCACGAATCCACACATCAACTCTAGTTACTGCTTTTTTAGGTTCTTCCTGACTCTAAACATATAAACAATATTATTGGATCATGAATGACATATTATATTCTCTATTAACCATAGAGTAACTGAATATTGTAATTTACACAATATTTTACCATTTCATATCTCAAGCAAGCCATTCCTTTACGACCTGTTCGATGCATTTTTCTTTGCTTTCCCCTCAATGCTTGAAAATGTGAGCTTTTGGCCTAAATGAAAGTCAAAGTAAGTCATTTTAATATAAAGTTAAATCATCAAAGTTTAAGAACTATATTAACTACCTCAAAATCTTTAGAAGTTCTTTGTTTAACAAACTTTTCCCATTGTTTGTCAGATTTTATTTGGGCAGGTTTCATCTTCTTCAATGCCGCAAGGTTGTCTTTCACGTCTTTACTTGCAACCAATTTTCTAATTTTACGTGATAGTTCAGATTTGTAAGTCCTCCAAGTCCTTCTCATTGACATTAACACCATTTTCGATGACATTCCTCAATGATAAAGTTTTGCTGCATAATAATGAAAAAAATCATTCATAGTTATCATATATATTACATGTCCCATATGACTATTTACTAAAATTCTTTATCTTTACCTTTATGGCAATCCAAAGTCTCGCTTTAAGGTCATCATCAACATCATGCCAATTATCATATGTTATAGGTACCATCTCTCTCACTAAACAACCAATATAAGAAGATAATCTATTGGAATTTTTACCCACAGCTTGCCCATATTCATTAAACTCTACCTCCATGAGTTGAACATCAGGAGGAGCAACCCATTGAATCTTGGCGGGACCTCTTTTCTTCTTTTTTGTTGTGTAAGAAGGATGTGTATCAGATTCAGATCCACTATCTATTAAATCATCAAGCTCTTGGTCTTCAATCTCATCTCTAAGAGCTCTTGCTATAGCTGCTTGATCCTTTTTTGACCTTTTAGCTGCCTCTTTAGATTACTGCATATAGATTCAATACAAAGTTATAAGTTATAATATTTGATAAAGCAAATGAAGCGTAATCAATACCATAAAAGTAAAGATACTAGGCCTTACTTCTTCTTGATCTTTTGACATGATGCCCAAATTTAAATCTTGCCAACCTTTTCAATTCCTAGGATAGAAAACCAATGTTAATTACATGTAATTGGTTAAAAAAGTCTATACAACTCCTTAATGAAAGAAATAATCATGATAAACAATATTAATATATAAGCATAACATAAGTCATTAAAGAGCATATGTCAATAATGATATTTACACAAATATTCCATCACAATCATTTCTTACATTATTATCATCCTCACTTATATTCCTATACAGGTTTAATATAGATGTATCTAATCTTTAAAATGAAGCATAATTACTATTTTTATACAACTCCATTGCATGACGCTTCCTTGACGGGGCTTGTAATACAACAAAACAAGATGATGAATCACATTCCCTAGCATAGAAGACTTGTTTTGCTTGTGAAGCCAAAATGAATGGATCTTTGTGAAACTGAATTTGTCCTTCATGTAAGTTAACAATTGTAAACCCGTCTTCTTTTTTGACATTTGTAGTGTTGGCCCAATCACATTTGAATAATGGGACTTTAAATGTGTGGTAATCAAGTAAAATGATATCTCTTATAATTCCATAATAAGATATCTTCTCGACCACATGGTTGGTGTCTTTTGCACTTGATCAATATAAGGTTTCTGCTTTAATGGAGACACCACTATCTTGTATGGAATTTTCACCATCCTTTGTATGGAAACGAAGACCATTGATAGTATATCCTAAGTATGACATTGCTTTCTTTTTTGGTCTAAATGCAAGCCATTTCAAGGTCTCACTAATCCCAATATCTTGAACCTTAATCTGTTTAGCAAAGACAAATAAGTAAGTCAAATTTAATGTAATATCTAATTCAAGTAAACATAGTTGAAACACCATACAACCTTCTCTGACAACCAAGTGGAAAATGTATCTTGGTGTTCCTTTTGCAATAAAGCTTTGTTCCTTGGATGGCAAAATCGTCTATCCAAAGATTTCAACTCTTGTATATGCAATCTAGTAGAGAAGAAATAAGAAAATATTATATATTAATTTTTAATTGTAAATGTAAAGTATGTTGTACCATACGTACTCAAAATATGGTTCCACTTCAGCACTATTATATAACACGTAACGGTGAGCAATTTCTAGTTCGTCATCATCCAAAATGATTTCTTTTCCACCAGTGAGTGATCGCTCTTCATCATCTTCTTTGTTAACATGGTCGGTACCTAATATGTTCACTCATTTCATGTATCCACTACAAAACTTCATACATTCATTAGCTAGATAACACTTAGCTATACATCCTTCAGGTCGAGCACGATTTCTAACATACCCTTTTAGTATCTTCATGAATAGAAAAAAGAGAGGTAATTGTCAGTATATTGAAATATATATGTAATTATATGTTACTAAATGTGAAAAGTAAATGCGAATCACCTCTCAAAAGGGTACATCCAGCGATAGTGCACTGGACCACAACGTCGAGCTTCTTGTCCAACCATGACATCAAAAAATGAAGGAGGGAAAAACCTTGCTAGCATACATAAAGTTTCAACAATTCCATTTTCCATCTCTTCCAATTTAGCACCATCAATCACTTGTTGGCATAACTCATTAAAGAATGCACAAAGTCGAAATATTGTGATTCTTGGTTCCTTTGGCAGAAGCCCCCATATTGCTACTGGTAACAATTGTTGCATTAGAATATGATAATCATAAGATTTAAGTCTCATGATTTTACATTCATCAGCAACTATACAATTTCCTATGTTAGATCCATTTTTTTTTTGGAAAAGTTACTTAGTAATATAAATCCAAAAAATATAGTGTACAAAAATCCGAGGGGCATACCCCAAGAATTACAACAAGGACATATTGTCCAAACAAACAATCTAACAACAGATCAAAAATAAAGGCCACAAGCGGCCTAAAAACAAAGTAAAGGCCACAAACGGCCTTAACAACATAAATAAGAGATTGCCACAAATGGCCTATATAGAAAAAACAAGAGCCTTAACCCTTCCTGTTTTTCTTCTTCTTACCCTTCTTTATCGGGGTGGCTGGGGAGTCTGAATGAGTATGATCAATTCTATCAGGTTGATAATCATTACTTAGCCCATTCAAAGGCTCAAAACGAGAGGGAGAAGTCTCTTGCCTTGTATTTATCCGCCCTGACGAAATAGATGCCTCGCGATTTGTAGAACATTTGATAGAGCCCAAAAGCCTGCCCTGGTCAATCGCAAAAGGAGATGGAGAATCAGAATCTGAGACTGACTCTGTACTCGATACTACAGTAGCCTTCGGAGGCACAACTTGCACTGCAGAATCTGTTGGAGTAGCTACAATTTTAGAACAAACAGTGACCTTGGTCACAACCTTTTCTTTGCCCAAGGGGGCACTATCAGAGGTGCTAGCCTCATTCTTATCCTGACTTGAAGTCTTTATCGGTTCCGGACAGCGGTGACCAAACCTGTAACATTTGGGGCAATGTTTTGGAACCCACTCATATTCAACTTGAATTTGAATGGGCTCTGGAGAGAGTTTGCATCTAAACTCAAACTTCTTAATCGGAGGGTGGATTGCATTCAAAAGAACACATACCCTCGCATATTCCAATCTAGAAAGATCGGAAGTCATCTTGTCACAAGAAATAGGCTTTCCAACCATGCTGGAAACAATACTAAGGCCTTTGGTTGTCCATAAAGGAAACGGTAGGCCATATAATTGGATCCAAACGGGAAATTCCGCTGCTACTTGATCCGCAGTAAAATTCAAATGTGGATGCCATGGCTGTAAGAAAATGTTTTTACCTCCAAACATCCAAGGACCGCGAGCAATGATAGCATGAACCTCATCCTCGGTTCAAAAATGAAAGAGGAGAAAGCCCGTGTCTGTAGAGCGGACGTCCTCTAGGCCACTAGATTTCCATGCACGCATGGCTATCGAACGTGCAGCATGATAAGGCATCACATATCCTGGAAAGAAGCTGACAAGACATCTACGCCATTCGATCACATTCTCATCGACTATCTCATCCGAGATCTCAAGGATTGTACCCGGTTGCTTGGGAGTAACCGGATACAATTTGCAACGGGTGCTCGAATCAGTGATCTTAATTTTGTCAGCCCAAGAACCAGCAGTTGATTTGGGTAGATCCATCACCAAAAATCACAAATCAACACAATGAAAACCTCATAAAAAGAGATGGAAAACGAAAGCAAACCAGGCACCGAAGGCGGGCTTGCGAAGTCGTCGTCGCCTCTTTAAATCGATAATCCGAGAGGAATTAGGGCGGCGGCCGAGAAGCAAAGTTGCAGTGTTTAACCTGAGGAACAATCTGATCGGGTTTATAAACAGTACCGGCCGGATGAACAGTGTCCCGACGGTAGTTTCTGGTTGGCGGCGACGGTGAATAGTGACTTCTGAAATTTTGAGGCTTCGGACGGAGGTGATGCGGGCTGAATCAGGCGACAGTGAAGAAGGGAAAAGTGAAGATCTAAGCCCGATCTACCAGATTTTAAGGGTGGTGAGATGCCACTCACCGGATTCCGACGAGCGGCTGCGATGAATAGTAATTTTTGAAACTTTGGGGCCGTGGATGGAGGTGTTGCAGGCTGAAATGGGCGGCGGTGCAAAAGGAAAAATTGTAGAACGGATTAAGATCAACACGATGGCGGTGGAGGTGACGGTTCACTCGCTCGTCAACGGCGGATGAATAGTAAATCCGATCACGGTTTTGGGCGATTTTGAAATCCTTCCGGCCAGATTCTGAAGAGGGGCAAGAAGGACAGTTTCCTCAGGGTATTTCGATCTACAACATATGTAAATTTGAGAGGCTGATTTGCCAAACGGCCAGAATGAACAGTGATTCCGGCGACCTAGTTGAGAGAAAATTTTTCCCTCTCCCTAAACCCTCCCCTCCCTTATTCGCCAAAAGCATACCTCAATTCATATGTTAGATCCATATCCATAAGGTAGCTTTAAATCAATTAGTCTTTCACAAAAGACTTTTTTCTCCTTTTTGGATAGCGTGTGCATGGCCGGTAGAAGGTATACTCTATTCCCCTTTTGCTTGGATACAAATCATGTCTAATGTTCATTGCTTGTAAATCTTTTCTAAAGTTAAGGCCATCTTTTGACTTCCCCTTCAAATCTAACAATGTACTAACAATGTTATCACAAACATTCTTCTCAATGTGCATAACGTCCAAGTTGTGACATAAGATTAAGCCCTGAAAAGTTGTAAATTTAGAGGAAAAAAGGTATTTTAGACATAACCTTTTATTTAATTCACTAATAAAATATAAAATTTATATTAAAGTGGACATAACATACCTCCCAATATGGTAACTCGAAGAATATTGACTTCTTCTTCCACATCTCAACCAAATTTGACTTCTTCCTCTTTTTCTTTTTAGTATCTTTTCCCTAATCATTAACAAAATCTTTAACTTCATTGAAAATTTCTTGACCTGTTAATTGTTTAGGCCTTCCTCTAGTTTCTTCCTTCCTATCAAACCAACTCTTTTTCTTACGAAATAAATGATAGTGGTTAAGAAACCTCCTATGTCCTATATATGAAAACTTATGGCTATAAGTTAACCATTGAGAACATGTATCAACACCACATATTGGACAAGCAACTTTCCCTTTTGTGCTACATCCTGCTAGGTTGTCGTATGTTGGAAAATCATTTATTATCCACATTAAGATGGCCTTTAAATTGAACATGGACTTAGAAAATGAATCATACACATCTACCCCATTATGCCATAGTTCCTTCAAGTCATCTATTAATGGCTCTAAGTATATGTCTGTTGACCCAGGTATGGCAACCCAAGAGGGGGGTGAATTGGGTTTTTATTTATCAATACGGATTTAGAAAACTTTTCTTGAAAGATCAAAATTATTTAACTCTTTCTTTGAGAATAAAGGTGAAGAAGATGAAAATAGAATGCAATCAAGAGAATAGAAATAAAGAACAATCACAGGTGCAAGTTAATGTAAAGAGATAAGGATAGAGAGAGTGCAAACTCAATTTACGTGGTTCGGCAAACCTTGCCTACGTCCACGGGCTCCTAGCTCCACGAGCTAAGCTTTCCACTAAGTTGTAGAAATCTTTACAACTTGCTTGATGAACAACCTCACCAAGACTTTTTCTTCCAACTCTTGATAACACCACACCAAGAGTTCTTCTGGATGAACAACCTCACCAAGGCAACTTCCTTCAACCCCTGATAACACCACACCAAGAGTTCTTCTTGATGAACAACCTCACCAAGGCAACTTCCTTCAACCCTTGATAACACCACACCAAGAGTTCCTCTTGATGAACAACCTCACCAAGGCAACTTCCTTCAACTCTTGATAACACCACACCAAGAGTTCTTCTTGATGAACAACCTCACCAGGGAAAGAGTTCTCTCAAGGATAACTTTTATCCTTTACAAGAAGATCTCACTCTCACCACAATACAAGAACAAAGATAATTTTTACAACAAAAGTATAACTCTCTTCAAAGAGTAGATAAAGAATATAAAAGCTCTCTAGACTTGATATTTTTCTTGTTTTTTTTTTGCTTGATCGATGCTTCTCTCCTTCTTGTTGAATGCATGGGAGAAGGGCTCCTTTTATAGGCAAATGGGATGAACTTAATCAAGTGAAGACACCAACTCCAAATTTTCTGCCCACCATAAAAATCGTAATCTTGTCTACCATTTTTGTCAATGTTCCGTTTGAAATTTGAAAATATGCAAAACATAAAAGATCTTAAAAATTGAATAAGCTTTCCAACTCATCAAGAACCAAGTCATTTGGATATCTGTAGCTTAAGATATGGCCAAAACACCATTCGGTGCTCATGTGACTTGATTTTTCTTCCATGTGTCAGTCCACCGACTTGCATGTGTATTATGTCAGCCTTCTGTTTGAAATTTGAATTTCTTCAAAGAATATGAAATCTGGTCCATTGAATAATATTTCCAATGCCATAAGAATCAAGTCATTTGGATATCTCTAACTCAAGATATGGATAAAAAATCATTCGGTGCTCAAATGAGTTGATTTTTCTTCTCTGTGTCAGTCCACCGAATTGCATGTCAATTATGTCGGCCTTCCATTTGAAATTTGAATTTATTCAAAACATATGAATTGTGCTTCATTAAGTTCTCTTTCCAATGCCATAAGAATCAAGTCATTTTGAATTTTCTAACTCAATATATGTCCAAAAGAGTATTCGGTGCTCATGTCAGCTGCTTCCATTTGTCTTTCAACTTGCATGATGATTTGGACAACCTTACACTTGAAATTTGAATTTCTTTAAAACATATGAAATGTTATAAATTGAGTAAGCTTTCCAAAGGATTAAGAATCACGTTATTTGGACATTTGTAGAGAAATATATGACCAATTGATTGAATATTACTCATGTGTCACATTCCTTGAATCAAACCTTGTTCTTAAACTTTGGTGCTTTTAACATGTAGTCTTCTCCTTAGCTTCAACACTTCATTTTAATAAGCCTCTTCTTGATTTTGTAATTATTTCAATAATCTTATTCTTGCACATAAATAAACATATTAGTCAATCTCAATGAATCAATGTGTATTGTTATCATCAAAATTATCATGTAGCCTTAGGGCTAACTATCTCCCCCTTTTTGATGATGACAAACTATTGATTGCTTTCAAATAATATCTGAAAAATAAAATCAAGAATAAACAAAAAAATGGAACTTGTTATGAATATAAGCAATCCAATTATTTCTCCCCCTTTTGTTATCATAAAAAAGATGTAATCAAATTAACTACTCCCCCTAAATATATTCTCCCCCTTAACATATGCTACCATTCAAAGATTATCATATTAAAGCAAAATTAAGACATATCCAACATGCCTAATTCTCTTCTAATTATGCAAAATCTATCTTGACTAAGGGGTTTAGTCATATTTGGGTCTAGAGACTAATTCCCAAACTTGATTTTTCTCAAATTGGTTTAATTCTTCTTGCATAGCCAAAATCCAACTTTCGTTATTTTCGGCTTCTTTAAAAGATTTTGGTTGAGATTGAGAGACAAATGCAAAATGATTACAAAAGTTCCTAAAAGAAAATCTAGTTCTCATACCTTGTGATGGTTCACCAATGATAAGATCTTTAGGGTGAGCTTTTGCATACCTCCATTCCTTTGATAATTCTTGGGAAGAATCATTTACTTTCTCAAGCTTTTCTTGTTGAAGTTGTAATTCATCTTGGCTCTTTTCATCAAGCCTTGATTCCATGATTTTCCTTTCTACCTCAACAATATCATCATCTAAATTCTTTGAAGAAATCACATTAGTTTCATCAAATTCAACATGCATAAATTTTTCAATAGTAAGAGTTTTTTTGTTAAAAACTCTATATGCTTTACTATGGTTGGAGTAGCCAACAAAAATTTCAACATCGGCTTTTGCATCAAATTTTCCAAGGTTATCCTTGGTGTTCAAAATAAAACATTTACATCAAAAAAAAAAACTTTAAGAAATCCAATATTGGGTTTTCTTTCTTTCCAAACTTCATAAGGAGTTTTCTTTATTAAAGCTCTAATATGAACTCTATTGATTATAAAACATGCGGTATTAACGGCTTCGACCCAAAAATATTTTGGCAAATTATTTTCAAGTAACATGGTCCTAGCCATTTCTTGGATAATTCTATTTTTTCTCTCAACAACACCATTTTGTTGTGGAGTTCTAGGTGAGAAAAAATTATGTTCAAAACCATTTTCATCACAAAGATTTTCAAATGCAACATTGTCTACTTCACCACCATGATCACTCCTAATGGACACAATAGAATACCCTTTTTGATTTTGGACTCTTTTTGTAAATTTTGAAAAAGCTTGTATGGCCTCATTTTTAGTTTTCAAGAATAATACCCAAGTGAATCTTGAATAATCATCCACAATAACAAAAACATAATACTTTCCACCAAGGCTTTGAGTTCTTGATGGTCCAAATAAATCCAAATGAAGTAATTGTAGAGGTTTATTTGTTGAAATAAATTTCTTTTGTTTAAAAGAAGTTCTCACTTGTTTTCCAAATTGACAAGCATCACAAATCTTATCCTTTTCAAATTTTATTTTTGGAAGACCATCAACTAAATCATTTTTAGAAATTTTTGAAATTGTGTCCATGCTAGCATGACCTAACCTTCTATGCCATAACCAAGCATCATGATTAACAATGAAACAATTTTCTACATGATCATTAACATCAATATCAATTGTATAAATATTACCACATCTATTACCAACAAATAATGTCTTAATGTTACTAACATCCTTAATCACACATCTATTATGCTCAAAAGTAACAAAATATCCCTTATCACACAATTAACTAATGCTAATCAAATCATGTTTCAAACCATTAACAAGCAAAATATTTTCAATAATAAGTGAAGAAGGGTTACCAATATCACCATGTTCGATTACCCTTCCTCTGGCATTATCACCGAAGGTCACATATCCTCCATTCTTCATGATTAATCTTGAGAACTTGGAGGCATCTCCGGTCATATGCCTTGAGCATCCACTATCTAAGTACCACTTATGTTTGCCACTCCTTTGTTTCTACAATCAACATTAAAAGAGCGACTTTTTGGTACCCAAATGTTCTTGGGTCCTTGGGGGTTAGTTATGGTCCTTTTTGGAATCCATATTTGTTTCAAATTAGGATTTCTCTTAATGTAACAAGAATGCATTTTGTGTCCTTTTCTTCCACAATAATTACATGAATGATTAGGATTATTCATAGAAGATGCATGAACAAAATAGTTTTTAAAATACTTTTGATTTTTATGAGTTTTATATCCTAACCCTCTTTTATCAAAAACACACCTTTGGTTTTGTAACATAGAATTCAAATTTTTTGTGCTTTTTGTAAAACTATCAACAATATTTCTTAAGTCATTATTTTCCTTTTTCAAAATAACATTTTCTTTCTCTAATTTATCAAAATCCTTTTGTTTTAAAATCTCATTTTCAGTTTTTAATAAATGTATTTGACTTTCCAAACTTTCAAAATCTTTTTGCTTTAAAATTTCATTTTCATTTTCTAAAGCTTCATTTATTTCTACCACCTCTTCTAATTGAGATAACATGATTTTTGACTTCTTTTTGAAAGCATTAATTTTTGAATTTTGCTTATCAACTTGCACATGTAAATTTTGGAATGCTTCAAGTAATTCATCATATGAAAGTTTAGGATCATAGTTTCGAATACTTACCTCATCTTCACTTAAAGCCATAAAGCACATGTTTGCCACTTCGCAATCTTCTTCTTCGGTGGAGCTAGCTTCACTATCATCCCAATTTGTGGCTTTCATTGCTTTGGATTTCTTGTTTTGACTCTTGAAGTAAGGACAATCCATCTTTATATGTCCCGGTTTCTTGCACTCATAGCAAATGACTTTATCATTTTTCTTATCTTGCTTTGAGCTTTGCCCTTTGTACTCCCTTCTAGAATTCTTCTTGAATCCTTGGTTTCTTCTAATCATCCTTTTTAGCTTTCTTGTGATGAATGCAAGATCTTCATCATCTCCTTCATCGTCAGACTCATCATCTTCTTTTGTTGAAGATTTGAAAGCGATATTTTTCTTTTTCTTGAAATCTTCTTCATTCTCCTTCAAGGTGATTTCATGAGTCATGAGAGAACCTATAAGTTCTTCTAATGGTAGTTTGGTGAGGTCCTTTACTTCTTGAATTGCCGTCACCTTTGGCTCCCAAGATTTTGGTAGACACCTAAGAATCTTTCTCACCATTTCAACATTAGAATAAGATTTACCAAGAGATTTCAAACTATTAATAATATCCGTAAATCTAGTAAACATTTCAGAAATTGATTCATCTGATTTCATCTTAAAAAGCTCATAACTATGAACTAGCATACTAATTTTGGATTCTTTAACTTGACTAGTTCCTTCATGAGTTACTTAAAGTGTGTGCCATATTTGTTGTGCCGTAGAACAAATAAATATTCTATTAAACTCATTTCAATCTAGAGCACAATATAACACATTCATAGCTTTAGCATTCAAACTCAATTTCTTTTTATCATCTTCACTAAACTCTTTATGTTCTTTAAGCATGCATTCCCCATTTTCAATTTTGGTAGGAATAAAAGGTCCTTCCAAAACAATAGACCACAAATCATAATCAAAAGATTTCAAGAAAATACTTATTCTAGTTTTCCAATAAGAGTAATCACTTCCATTAAAAAATGGAGGTCTAGAGATAGAAAGTCCCTCAACATATGAAGTTGAATTAAAAGTTGTCATAGCTCAAAATTGGTTAAGATTTAAAAAAATGAGCAACCTTGCTCTGATACCACTTGTTGACCCAGGTATGGCAACCCAAGAGGGGGGTGAATTGGGTTTTTATTTATCAAAACGGATTTAGAAAACTTTTCTTGAAAGATCAAAATTATTTAACTCTTTCTTTGAGAATAAAGGTGAAGAAGATGAAAATAGAATGCAATCAAGAGAATAGAAATAAAGAACAATCACAAGTGCAAGTTAATGTAAAGAGATAGGGATAGAGAGAGTGCAAACTCAATTTACGTGGTTCGGCAAACCTTGCCTACGTCCACGGGCTCCTAGCTCCACGAGCTAAGCTTTCCACTAAGTTGTAGAAATCTTTACAACTTGCTTGATGAACAACCTCACCAAGACTTTTTCTTCCAACTCTTGATAACACCACACCAAGAGTTCTTCTTGATGAACAACCTCACCAAGGCAACTTCCTTCAACTCTTGATAACACCACACCAAGAGTTCTTCTTGATGAACAACCTCACCAAGGCAACTTCCTTCAACCCTTGATAACACCACACCAAGAGTTCTTCTTGATGAACAACCTCACCAAGGCAACTTTCCTTCAACTCTTGATAACACCACACCAAGAGTTCTTCTTGATGAACAACCTCACCAAGGAAAGAGTTCTCTCAAGGATAACTTTTATCCTTTACAAGAAGATCTCACTCTCACCACAATACAAGAACAAAGATAATTTTTACAACAAAAGTATAACTCTCTTCAAAGAGTAGATAAAGAATATAAAAGCTCTCTAGACTTGATATTTCTCTTTTTTTTTGCTTGATAGATGCTTCTCTTGCTCTTCTTGCTGAATGCATGGGAGAAGGGCTTCTTTTATAGGCAAATGAGATGAACTTAATCAAGTGAAGACACCAACTCCAAATTTTCTGCCCACCATAAAAATCATAATCTTGTCTACCATTTTTGTCAATGTTCCGTTTGAAATTTGAAAATATGCAAAACATAAAAAATCTTAAAAATTGAATAAGCTTTCCAACTCATCAAGAACCAAGTCATTTGGATATCTGTAGCTTAAGATATGGCCAAAACACCATTCGGTGCTCATGTGACTTGATTTTTCTTCCATGTGTCAGTCCACCGACTTGCATGTGTATTATGTCAGCCTTCTGTTTGAAATTTGAATTTCTTCAAAGAATATGAAATCTGGTCCATTGAATAATATTTCCAATGCCATAAGAATCAAGTCATTTGGATATCTCTAACTCAAGATATGGATAAAAAATCATTCGGTGCTCAAATGAGTTGATTTTTCTTCTCTGTGTCAGTCCACCGAATTGCATGTCAATTATGTCGGCCTTCCATTTGAAATTTGAATTTATTCAAAACATATGAATTGTGCTTCATTAAGTTCTCTTTCCAATGCCATAAGAATCAAGTCATTTTGAATTTTCTAACTCAATATATGTCCAAAAGAGTATTCGGTGCTCATGTCAGCTGCTTCCATTTGTCTTTCAACTTGCATGATGATTTGGACAACCTTACACTTGAAATTTGAATTTCTTTAAAACATATGAAATGTTATAAATTGAGTAAGCTTTCCAAAGGATTAAGAATCACGTTATTTGGACATTTGTAGAGAAATATATGACCAATTGATTGAACATTACTCATGTGTCACATTCCTTGAATCAAACCTTGTTCTTAAACTTTGGTGCCTTTAACATGTAGTCTTCTCCTTAGCTTCAACACTTCATTTTAATAAGCCTCTTCTTGATTTTGTAATTATTTCAATAATCTTATTCTTGCACATAAATAAACATATTAGTAAATCTCAATGAATCAATGTGTATTGTTATCATCAAAATTATCATGTAGCCTTAGGGCTAACAATGTCTACATCATTTCCAGGTTTCTTAGGTCCTGGAATTAATAAAGTCAACATTAAATTCTCTTTGGACATACACAACCAAGGGGGAAGATTATAAGTCACTAATATCACAGGCCAACAACTATACCGAGAGCTTAAATCACGAAATGGATTAAAACCATCTGTTGCAAGCCCAAGCCTAAGATTACATGCATCTAAAGCAAAATCAGGCCACTTTCTATCAATTGTTTGCCATGCAGGTGAATCAACTGGATGTCACATCTTGCCATTTGAACTTGCATGAGTAGCATGCCAAGTTAATTGTTTAGCTATTTCTATTGACTTGAACATCCTTCTAAACCTTGGAATAATTGGAAAATAACTTAACACTTTAATAGGAATTCCCTTTGAAACCTTATTTATGCGTTGGTTGATTTTCCATCTTGAAGTTCCACATTTTGGACAAGTATCCAGTTGCTCATTATCTTTTCTAAATAGACAACAATCGTTCTTGCATGCATCTATCTTTTCATAACCCAAGTCAAAAGTCTTCAGTAACTTCTTTGTTGAGTATATAGAATTAGGAAGAGTATTATCTGGTGGTAGCATATCTCGAAGGATTTGTAACAATTTTGTAAAACTCTTGTTAGATAAGCCATGCGTAGTCCTATGATTAAACAAAACTATGGTGGCTGAAATGGTTGAATGGTTTATAGAGCCTAGGTATAACGGAGCTTCAGCATCTTCTAACTTTTGGTTAACATTGTCATCAATTTCTTGATATAATTCTTCAAATTCTCTATCATAAGCATCTCTATACATCTTATGTGTATTTGACTCTTTATGGTCCGCATGTTCTACATGCATTTGCGGGTTCTCCCCATGAAATACCCAAGTGGTATAGGTGGGACTCATTCCCATTATAACCAAGTGTTCATAAACTGTGTCAACATGTAGATGGCACAAGTTTAGACATTTGACACATGGGCAAACAATGAGGTCACTATTTGTTTGAGCTTGAACCATGCGAACAAATTTTTGAGCTCCCGAACAATACTCAATAGATGTTCTACATAATTTTTAAAGAAAAAAGGTCATTTTCATAAAATATATTATGAACTAAACTTAATTAACTATTTTGTTTTTAAAAAAAGGTCATGAGAAAATCCTTGGAAGATAAACCCATGATTTATCCATCCTTAGCCTAATCTATAATATATAACCTGCCTAAAATCAATATAAGAGATGTTAATTTCTATTGATTTATAATCCTTAAGTAGTGAGGAGAATAATTCATGTATAAGCAATTCTTTGATATTTGCATGTAGCAATGAAATTAATTTACTTGTAGCAAGAAAATTATAATATAGGAAAAAAAATAAGATGGATTTTCCTAGCAATGCCAAGCAGATGATACAGGGATATGTTTATGAAATAAACAAAAAAGAACATAAAGAGATCAGATATTAACATAAAGAGTGTTAAACTGCATGTGATATGTTTAAGAAATAAACAAAAAAGAACATTACGAAAAGAAAATCTTGGATAAGTAGCTTGTACCTTAGAAAACACTCAAAGAGATCAGTAGAGAAGAAAAAAAGGGTATCAGCTGGAATGTAACTATACTCCAATGGATTAATGGTCCTGTTTGTTATGAAATCAATATGTTGTTTAAAACATAATAAAAAATAAAAATTGGACAAAAGTAGCTAGACAAAAGAGGGTGGATAAGACTTATATTGAATTCGGAATAATTGTAAATCTACAATTGCATTAGCCTTAAAAAGAAGAGAAAAAAAAACAGAAATTTAACTAATTTTAAATAACTGAATCGAAGCAACATTAAATAATTTATAAATTACTATTTTATCAAAGATTAATTAAAAGAGGAGATCAAATTATTTTGTGGACTCTTATTAGAAGAGCAAAACTTATAATCTGCCAATATTTGCCTTAAAAATTTGATACACATTACCTTGCAATTTAGTTCTTGCTGACTGATTGTCCTTCGTTTCAGAAACAAAGCACTCAATGCGCCCAGTAGCTTTGAGTTTGAGTATCTTGACTTTGTGTTCTCCACTTCATGTTGAATACTGTTGATATGTAACAAGATATTTGCCAAGATGAGAGCAAATGAAAAGAAATTGAAAGATAGAGATTAATTAGCAAAGGATGTGGCAAAGGAAGATGAGTGACCCAATTAAAGTTGAAACACCTATTAGTACTACAAAAACAAATTGTAATTGTAACTTTCAGCCTAGCAGCACTTTCACGTTATATTATTTTGCTTTTGAGTTGATGTTTAAAATATTAGATCCATTCAAGAAAGAAGAAAGTGAAAAAATCCAGAATCAGATTGCAAGAAACAGACCTACTGCATTGATTTGTTGGATGGTTAATGTTGTCACTGTAATTCTTGTCTCTTGATATGGAAGCTTCGAATCAAGTTTTCCCTGCACATGAAAATGTCCTTGTTAGCTCCTCTGTTGTCTCTCTGCTGCATTTTTCAAGTGTAGGTAAGTAACGGGTGTTGTAGTGAATCACAATCTGATTACAAGTAGCTATGGCAGGAAGATTCAGATGTTATTTATGTTACTGCATAAATGGGATGTGAATAATATAACATCCTTAATATTGATTGAAATATATTGTGAAATTACACAATCTAATGCAATATGAAGTTGAGATTTTATTTTAAGAATGTAAACTAACTATTATCCAGTAATGAGAGCTAATTAATTGGGTAAGTAATTACTAAAACTAATTCTAAACAGACCTTTTAAGCATGAAGTAATGAAAAATATGTCATAAGTCTCCAATTTCAACTTCCAAACTGATGGAAATATCAAATAAACAAGCTAAACGGATACCACCAAAGGAGAACACAATCCTTTGAAATGGATAGAAAAGAAGCTATGCATAAGCATAAAGAACATGTGAAACCATAACATTTTTTGCTTTAAATTTTTAGCAGATATAGTCATACTCCACATCTAATTTTTGGTGATATAAAAGCTAAAAGCTGACCTGAGCAGAATTAAATTATTTTTTAATATTAATGGCCTATAATCCATTCTTTACCATGAAATTTCTAGAAATTTTCTGGTCCTGTATTTCAAGAATATATTAATGGCCTAAAAAGGCTGTGTGAATGACATCAAATATAGCCAATATATTTTTATAACCAGAAAACTTAAAGGCTACAAAAGCCATCAATATGAAAATTTTGGAAATGATCGACTAGAAACTAAATATGAAAATTTCAGTAAGTTACAAAGGTTCCCCTGAGATAATTTGTGCATCTATGGCATTGGAAGAAGACAAATATTTAATACCCACTACAAAAAAAGGGTCATTTGCGACGGCTACTTTGCTGCCTTAAAAGGTCTTTTCTAAACTTGCAAATAGAGAAAACTCCTATGATCAATCAATCATCATCCAAATCCTAGAGATAGGTATTAAAGACTTTAGAATTTGCTTTAAAAGAAATAAAAAACAAATCTATTAAGCCCAAATAATAATAATAATAATAAAGTAATTCATTTTTTCCAATCTAACAAAACAAACAACTACACCAATCAAGAATTCCAACAGAATCAAATCCAATCCACATATCACATGAAATAATTTCACGTTATTCACAAACTATTTAAATTCATTTATTTGCATATCACATCTCAAAGTCTTGTAACATAACAACCACAACTATATTTAATTTAATCAATTCATGTTAATTGTATAAAAGCTGAATGAAATTGAAAATTTAATTTGAGGCTTGTACTTACTTTTCTCTTCTAGAATATTTAATGTACAAGATTTTTATGATGACTATTTCATGTTGCAAGAGAAGCCAGATCACCTTGTTGCATTAATGAGGTTGGAAGCAAACTTGTTGTGTTGGGAATAGAAATCAAATCTTATTTCATTTGAAAGTTTGGCAGGAATTCCCTCCCATCTTTGGACTTAAATAGCAAGTTGTGGCTGAATTTTTGATCATGTGATTGCTTATTTGACATTTTATTCCAAATATTAGGTTGGACTTGGACAGAGACAAAGTACACACACACACACACACACACACACACACACACACACACACACACACACACACACATATATATAACTAGTATGACATATATCTATATATATAAGCCTAAAAGGTATCTTTTAAATATATTTTAATTCAGTTCTTTTTACATCTATAAATTATTTGGACTGCGGTGTGTCAAGGTTTAGATTTCAAAAATTCAACATAAGTTAAGAGTTAAATATTGAATTAGATGGTAAAAAGCAACAAAAGTTTGGCTACTATCATGACCAATAGTGGATAAAGCTCTAGAAAGTTAATTAAACGTTATGATTGATGAATCGTTTAGGCTAAGCAACTACACAAATTAAACCCTTAAAAATGATTTAATTAATATTAACTTTCTAAGCTTTCAAATTAGGTGGAGATCATGTTTTCTTGAGATTTTTGGAATTATTCAATGCCCATATCTTGCTTAATTTGTAAGAATCGGTAAGATTGAAAAAAATTACCCATAGCGGACTTGATTAAATGTATTGAGTTCAATTTTGAAACATGTTAGATAATAAAATAAAAGATGGTTTTAAGCATTGAAGTACAAACCTGAAAGATGACAGAATTCCAATATTACAAATCCTGAAATAGATTGCAGATAAAGCCTTTTAAAGATATAACAGCTAGAAGACAGTTGAAACTTTAATAAAGCCTTCTTAACAGATTGTAGTACCTGATTCATCATTTTTAGTGAGAGATCCATGAACCAAATGAGAAATATAAAGCAACTACAAATTTTATAGAAATATATAATATAGATATATAAAAGTCTTGTATCTGCTCCTATTATGCAGGTCATGCTCTTATACACATAGCTTCCTGCTTATTTTGCATTCTTGGAGGTTGTCATGAACAATCATTTGGCTTTCATTCTGAATCAAATGAAAGCCATGTGAAATTATCAAACAAGATTTGAGTTAGATGAAGCGGTCAAGATGACTTTCAAGTTTCAACGTCGAATAGTTTCCAGCTATTCATTAACAGCTGTAAGTACAGATGCTGCATCGATATAACATAGGCAGTCTAATAAAGTAACAACTAGAAAATCATAATTACATTACTAGCAGCCTAATTTATTAATTTAAATAAATTTGGTTATATTTGTATCAAGTAAGGTAATGATAATATAGATTACTTTTAATTACATAGTATTTCCATTAACCAGAGAAATACTAGAGAAAGCTCACAAGTCTTTGGAGAGCAGGGCAACAGTTGTACTAAGAAGCAAAGGAAATAGATCACATGTTTCAAGTCCACGGAATCCATAATTATCTATAAAAAAAGACTAACGAAATTATATTCTATATGTAACAAAACAATTCTATTTGATATTCTTGTTGAAATGTTAATTGTCCAAACTGTAGGTAACATCAGTAAATTCGAGATCAATCTAAATGAAATTCTAACATATTTGTTGCTAAGTTGTTTAAGAGTATCCCAGTGGAACAAGTACCTTAATAAGATTTAGTAGTGATGATATGTGAAGAGAGATGAAACCCTTTAAAATGTAGACTGATGAACCTCTATGCAGCTCAAGGTCTTTGAAGAGTAGCACCACGATTGATTGGTGTACTGAGAAACAAAGGAAAAAGTTAAACAGAGCAGGGCAACACTTCTCAACACAAGTTGTTTCCAGGGGAATCCTTTACACACAGATAAATTTTCAAATGTTTGCAGCACCAACCTATGTGTCCTCTTCAATCTCACATTTAAGAGCTATTCACAATGCCACATTTTACATCATGCATTTTTTTCAAACACATGTCATCATTATTGCCTAGAATTCATAATGCATACATATCATTTATTATGCCTTTTCAGACCAGATCAAGTTTCAAATTGTTATGCATTAAGAAAAGATTTAGAAAATATGAAATGAAATGTTGTGACATGCCAATAGATCCATTTAGCTATGACAAAAATATGGAAGAGAAGCATTTCCCAAGGTGACAAGAAAAGCAAGTATTGCTTTAGACAATTGTGCAGGAAAAAAAAAAGTTAAAGGATTAATCTCATGGATCTGAAACCGCGTCTGAACAAAGTAAGATTATGGTTGCTAGGTAGTGACTGTACTAATCACAAAATAGATAAAACAATTATCATAGATATAGACACAGCAGTAGCATCACTAAGTGAAGATTAAAAATGGTGCTTCAGTGCAAGTAAAGGCAAAATCAGTATTCAAACAGAGAAATCAAATACATCGGGGTTGTTCATTTATGTAATTTCCTGAAAACAATTTTCTCTTTCTTGAATTTAGAAAACATGAAAAATGCATTAAGCAACCATTTTGAAATACACATAATTTTGAAAATACATAACCCCATTTTCAAGTTTTAAGACAGGAAAGACAAAAAAACAGGGAAATCATAATTACATTAGTTTCTCCATTTTCACCATTCATATCTCAGAATCAAAAAATGTTTTTCAGTTGTTAAATATGTAGTAAAACATACCTTTTTCATTGAGGTTGTCACTGCTTGCCAAATCTCAAATTGTTCCATGGATTCTCTTGACCCTTTTGTTAAAAGTACCGTTTGGATAGTACCTTTAAGTATAAGTGTTTTCTTTTGATTTTAATTTGGTTCTCTATCAAAGAAAAAAATACTTTCAAAATCCAAACCACAGACACCCTTAACTGCCAGAAACTAATCCACATGACAACAAATCTACACAGCCTTATAAAAATTAAACGAATCCAAGAAAAAATTAGTTCTGCATAACTCCACACATTGTATACATGTCTAACTCCACTCATTGTACACAGCCTTATAAAACTTAAATGAATCCAACAAAGGCAAAGAGATTGTGGCCCACATGGTGGCTTATAGGAAACAAAAAAAAAATAAACAAATAAAAAGAGATCATGGCCCACTTGGTGCTAATTTTATTAATTTACATGTCTCTAAGGATTATTAAAGTTTAGATCAAAATTTACGAAAACATCTTTTTCAACCAAACATTTCATCAAACATATTCTGTGCGTTATGTAATTCCTATGATCTAAGAAATAAAGACAGAACAAAAAACTTTTATTAGTTGATTAAAAACTCCACAAAACCATAAAACTCCACAAACCCACAAACAGATGCATGGTCAACAATAATTAGACTCATTAAAAATTGAAAATTATACAATGGGAGAGATACAAATCGCACTGAGGAGGCTAGCCATTGCAGTTACAATAGAGGATGACTGGCGAGTTGCAAGTGAGGAGGTTGGAGTTGCAGGTGGCTGTAGTAGAGGGCAATAGAGTTATTGGAGTGGAGGCAAGACTTGGCAACAGTGAAATGGCTTGCCCAAGCTTCTTGACTTTGAGGAGTTATGGGATTGATAGCAAAATTAGGGTAGAAACTAGTGAAATGAGAGAGCCGGGTAATATTTAGGCAACCCGCGCAAAATAAAAAAGTTAAAGAATTCTTTTAATTTATTTTATCTACCCAAAACGCATCGTATGGAGTTGTGAATTTTATAAAGACATTAGAACGTTTAAAAAGAGCTGTAAACATGAGGCCAAATTTACATATCCTGCGAAACTATTTAGTCTACTCGCGGAAAAGAAAAGTAAAACTAAAATTTTAAGTTATTTTAATCTCCAAAACGCAGTGTCTAGTGTTGTAAATTTTACAAATATGTACAGTGTTAAAAAACGCTGTAAAATCAATTATATTTTCAAATATACAACGTCCATTTTTCATACGCTGTAATTAGTGAGGGAAAGGTTGGTTGGTTCATTTTACAGCATTCAAACTAAAAACGCTGTAAAGGAATGTTGTAAAAGGCAATGTTTCTTCTAGTGTTTGCGAATTAATTTGAGTTGATTGTGTTAATTTGTTCTCTCTTGTAAAAACAATTGATTAAAAAAGAATAGAGTCAGCAACTATTGCCTTTGGTTGTACATAAGAAGAACAAAATAGATAAGTTTGGGGATATAATTTATTTTGATCTGTGTATTAAAAAAAACAACGAGATGAAAAAAGGTTGTTTCAGAATAAATTTGGGGGAGTGCCAAGTGCAATGAAGTGAATTATTGTTTTAGGTTAAGCTCTACAAAAGTCTTAAATGGTTTGTGTGTTTTATGGGTAAATTGAACCACATAATCTGCCTTTTCATACCTTTTATCCTAAAAAAATACAAGCTTAATAAAGTCCTATTTGATCGTTAATGTTGGATTTATCTACATTAGTGGAGAGTGACTTGAAAATTAGGATTATGGAGTTCATCTTTGGATACTAGTGACTTGAAAATTAGCACTACGGAGTTCATTTTTGGATACGTTTGCATTTAGAGATCGAAATGGTTCACTTTTATACATAATACATAAACTCATCTGTTTATGAGCAATTAAGTGAGATTGGTTATATACACACACATGTGAGGAATTAAGGGTGAGCAAAGCTAACTTATGAGTTAAAATTCTAGACAAGTGTAATTTTTAAATTTTCTTTGAGTTATAATTAAATACAATCTTTGAGGCCTGTTGGCACTTCAAGCTATATGAAGGTTTGTTTTCGTGTTTGTTCTTGTTATTTTGTTTTTCTTTCTTTTGCTTGAGGACAAGCAAAGACTAAATTTGATAACTCAATATTTACACACTTTTTAATACCTCTTTTCTTGGTTTTAGTTTGTTTTCAAGTGAAATCTATTTTTTTTCATTTATTTTGTTTTTTTTTTTTAGTTTCCTTAGTTGTAGAAAGCAAATGAAAGCAGTTGAAACAAATTTGGAGCAAAAACATTTAAATTTCAATTTTGTCGGACAGTCAACGTCTCAAAATTAATTGTACCAATCTACAACAAATCAGATTATGAGCCACATAAGCTCTGGAAGTCTAATTTCTGAAGAATTTTACAATTCATGAACGCAAGTTATGTGCTAAAAGTTATGGTCAAAATAGTGCAAGTAAAGCAGGATAGAAATTCTAAAAAGCTCAAACAAACATCACAATATAGTAAGCATAGCGCCCCAGCACCATTACCTCTGCACTGCAGCTCTATGACAACTTAGAAGCACGATTTTTTCTAGTCTTAAGTCATAAAACCCTATACATATAAATAAGACTTCATAAAACATGTTTGAGGGGTTCCAAAGGGCGCAAAGAGGAAGGCTGGAGGTTGGAGACAAGAGTTTTTTTTCGATTTCTTTATTTACTCTTCTTTATTTCCTTTATCTCCATGTCTACAACAATGATTTGTGCCTTGTTAACTTTCATTATGAACTAATTTTCTTTTCTAGGGCTAAGATATAGCTGGATTATGATGTTTTATTTCTTTTAATTCAATATACTGATGTTTATTCCAATTATGTTGAGTATTTTAATTATATGCTTAACGCTTATAATTTTATGGCCAACTTTTTCATGATTTGAGATATAAATTGAGACTGAAAAGTGATGTTTATATTTGTCCTTGATTGAAATACCATAAATTGTTGTAGAGTAGAGATATCTACATGATGTGTATAGCTTTATGAAGTTTTTATGCTTAATGGGTATTGATAAGTCATTAGGTTTGACAGAGATGTAAATCTTGCTTATTAATGTACATTGTTATTACTTGAGAAAGAATAGTAATTACATGAGTGAAATTGGCTGGCAACATAGGAATAAATATTGATTGATTGGATTAGAGAGTTAGAATTGATTAACCTTGATGAAATATGAAATCCTAGGGATTTAATAATTTAGAATTTTCATAATCATCATTGTTATTTTTTTGATTTAATTTTTTAGTTTAAGTTTTGTTATTAGTTTATTTATCATTAAATTGTCATTCTTTTATCATTATTCAAATACAATTAGAATTAAATTAAGTTTGATAATTAATAGCACAATTTATGTGGGACAATACTCTTAATTCATCACTTTATTACTTGTTCGATATCGTATACTTGCGATTTTAGATAACAGTTTGTGATGTAAAATTTTACAGCTAAAACTTAGATGTAAAAGCAAACCAGACGATACTGATCGATATAACATGTACTTATCGAGGGTTAAGTCTCCTACCTAAACCTTCATCTAGCGTTACCTCTAGGGTTCAAGATCTCATGAGAGAAATTATGTGATAATAATTTTGTTATTTGTTTTATTTTATTGATTAATAAGAAACAAATGAGAATGATTTTTTTTATATATTGTAATAATTAAATATATAAGGAAGAAATTAATTTATTAGTTTATAAGTTATTATATATTATATACTTATTTTATAAGTAAAATTTAGGGAAAATAACAATGTTATTTTTGAGTTTTGTATTAAATACCAATTCATCCTTATGATTTCATAAATGTATAATAACAACTCCACCCTCCAATTCTAACATTTACAAAAATATAAAATATCTAATATATCTTTTTTCGTTATTGAGTGTAATATATTTGAAAAGTCATATAATTTTTTTTGTGTAAATCATGTAATTATGAAATTTTAAATTTAATAAAAACACATGAACATAAATAATCACGACAAACTTCATTATTTCGAGACAACTCTAGTTATTAAAAACATTTTGTAGTATGGAAAAACCTATATCATAAGTTTTTGAAGGCCTTTCTTTTAAAGCTTAAAATATCATTAAATTTTTACTATCGTTTCCTTGTGTGTCTACATAAATTCTAACAGTTTTTAAAATTTTAAGATTATGTATTAATTTATAAAAAAATTAGAGAAGTGAAGTTGTCCAATTCTTATAAATGACATGGAAGACATTTTACGTTTGTGTATATATTAATTTTGAGTTTAAGAGACGTTATTGTATATTTTAAAAACCTCAAGGATTGAAATTATGTTTAATGTAAACCATCCAAACTTGCATAATTGAATGATTATTAATTTATTATATTATTAAATAAATTAACTAACCTAGCCAAAGTATCTCATATTTTATTTACGAATAATACCGAGTTTGTGTAAAAAAAAAAAAAATTTGTAAGTGTCAATGTTATTTAAATCTTATTAAAATTTATTTGATTATATTTTTATAATATGAAATCATTTTATCAAATAAAAATGTTTCCATGTTTAGTTTAAAATACTGTTATTATATCTTTAATATTAATTTTAAATTATTTATGAATTTTAAAAAGAAAATTCCAATTCAGAAGCAACCAGATTAAACGACCTTGAAAGCGAAAACGAAGCAAATTAATTAAAACCAATAAAATCCAACGGTAGTTTAATCAAATCTCAGCTAAATTTACCAACTTCGTGACCCGCGGGTGCACGGCAAGAACCATAGGCGGAGAACACGAGAACATCTCCATCTCCATCTCCTTCTCTCTCTTCAGTCTTTTCTTTAATGTCCATCGCCAGTTCTCGTGCTCGTGCACTCGTGAACAGAAGAGAAGAACCCTATCTAACGCTCTCCGGATCCATCGCTCAGACTCGAATGGGCTCCGAAGGATCAAGTGTCGTCGGTAAGCTTCTCGCCGCAAACCTAGGTTTCGCTTTTTCCTCTATTCCCGGAATTCGCTATCTATTTTTTTCGCGTATAACTTCGATTAAGCGTCGTGGTAGGATGTTTCGCTGCTTAAACTTGGGTTTCATGTCTTTGATCCGAGTTTTGGCGTGAATTGTTTTGAATCTAGAGTTGAATGTCAGCAATGTAAGTGTGTGATGCGTATGTGATGATTTGGCATTTTAGGCGTGGCTTGGATTTGTGGTTTTGGACGTAGGTTAGAGTGTGCTGTAATCTTTGACTTTAAGTTACTCTTTGGCTTGTTTTCTGATTCTAGTTTGGACTGGGGGGTGACATTCAGTGTGGTAATGATAATATAGGTAATGAGTGCAACATTTATTTTTACTTGGGACTGAAGTTGCTTATCTGAAATATTTATGATTAGCTTCACGGCCTTGCTTCTATTTCTTGTGCTTGGATACTAAATCCAAATTTTTAAGTTTCTAAGTGCACCTTGTGAGATCTTGGTATTTTGTGCACCCTAGATTTATATATATATACACGTATGTATTTGGATTAAATTGTTTTCTAGTCCCAAATCAACTGTCCTGTTGTTTCAAGTACTACGGAGACAGAATGGTAATTGTAGTATTTTTGATGTAGTGTTTCATAGTTGGGGTTCAAGGCCAGGACAAAATGGATTCTTGGGGCTAACACCTAATAACCTCACAGTCAGTTATGGTTTCATAGGGAAGTCAGCCAGAATTAACACCAGTTAGATGCATTTAGCGGTGGCAGCGTTTTGTGGATAGAATAGCCATGTCTTTGGGCCATTAATAAGAAAGTTCATGGTAAACATGAGGATGCTTAGATTTTTGCTGTTTCATTTATTATGTATTATTCTCTTCCTTAATCCAATTCTATTTGGCCTCCACTATGTTCCACAGAACAGCCTCATAGTCTTCCCTTAGTCTCAAGGATAACAAAGCAATATTTTGTCAGTTACTTTGGAGCGTGGTACTTAACCTCTAAGTTTTTACCTGGTTGCAGATTTTTTTTCTTTTATTGCAAGTTTCAATGTTTGTGATGCCTGCAAAGTTCTAATGATGAACCAGAACAATTTTTCTTGCTCTAGCTGTAAAGTTGCTGAACTTTCAGCAAAAACTGCAGAACTTATAAATTGATCACCTAACAACTAGAATTAAGTAGTTTCCTCTGTGAAAGAGGATGAGTGCTTCCTGAAACGAGTGTAAGATCTTTTCATTGAATGGAGAAAAATCATTATTTTACCTATCAATGCAAGCCAGGTGCTTTAGATGCTTACGACTCATGATGGGTGTCCTGTGATAGCAGCTGTAACAACAAGGATGGATCCACAGCCTTGGATTAATGCAAGTTATGATGCTTGTTGCTGTTTGAAGATCTTTTATACGTCACGCCTTGATTGCTGACCAATGGATGCTTGAGGGTCCTAGTTGGCTTGTGGATTTTTGCTGGAGATTTGAAGCAAATGGTAAAAGATATATGATCAAATGGAATCAATATTAGTAGATTCAGAAAAGGTTTTGTTACTGTAGCGACAAATTTTGTTAGCGAAGTGAAGCAAATAGTTTCTAGGTTAAAAAAGTACTTAATTGTTTCCAAGTTCTATGGCAAGTTCAATATTCTGGGAAGTACCATGAATTTATATTAGTATTGCTCTCAAGTTCTACCAATCAACACAAGCCATATGTGACATAGAGTTTTATCAGCTTGTAACTTGCAGTTGTTGTCACGTTGAAGCATTTATGATGTTGGGGGCATTGCAGCATCCTCTGGGTAATGTGATGATTATGACTTGTACATCTCAGTATTCTGCAAGCTTCATTCCTGATTTGCTGAGCGATGGAGAGTGCATGTATGTGGCTTTCTGTGATGGAGAAGGTGGACAAAGGATAAAATAATTGGATGAATTTGGTTGCTTTACAAAGGCCAGTTACAGACACTGGATGCTTCCCCTTTCTCGGTTATGTGAATTGATTATCACTTGTGACTCAGAATACATTTCAGGAGGTTATGATGTCCCTGTTAATGTGTCACACTTGTAAAATGCCATACTGAAAGAGTCAAGATAATTAGAGACACGGGAATAGTGGTTTTCTTATGTTCGATTTGTATTAATATTCTGGTTCCCCTGCTATGGCTTCCATAAAACAAGGGGAGCAATTCCAAGTATGTGGAATTAACTCTATTTTGCCTTGACCATCTCATCTTATGTGTAAGATTTCATTTTGCTGCCATAGTTTGGTGGTGAAAATGAATTTTATACTATTGAATTTTTAATTGAAGAACTGCCAATGTCCTGAGGTTGCAAAGGCAATGCTAGTGCATTTTTCAGATCCGTTAACAGATTGTTTCTCATTTTAAACAGCTTGAAGTGGGATAAAACTGGAAAGTAGATGCATTCATTGTATAAGTTATTTTCTATTTTAGCACTTACTCATGTACTTGATTTTTATTTGTAAAATTGATACCTTAACCAAATGGATTTGATTTACTGAACCCCTCTATAGTTTCCACGTGTCACAGAAACTGGTTTAGTGCAGTTAATATTTCACTTGCTAATAAATTCTATAGTTTATTGGGAAATTTTTATTACCGATTGGTGATATTCAAATTGCGTGCATCCTAGAACCATGACCATGTGACTGATTATGAGTTTTTGCAGTTCCTAGGAATTTCAGATTACTGGAAGAGCTTGAGAGAGGAGAAAAGGGAATTGGGGATGGAACTGTCAGCTATGGAATGGATGATGCTGATGACATACTAATGCAATCATGGACTGGAACTATTATAGGTCCTCCAAATGTATGTTTCCTTGATTTCCTTCCCCACCTTGTATTTTGTGATCAAGAGAATGTTTGTTTGCAAATAAGATACTCTGTATGTGTATATATATATATATATATATAGAATTTAAACAATCTGTTGTGGCACCTGATTGATCTGCAAGAAGGAATGCTATCTATTGGGTTTTAGATAGACCAACTAATTGGTCTTAATAAGTGATCTAGCATGATATGCTTAAAGCAAAATGAACCAAAATGGTAAAGCAGCGCATGTTGCCCAAATTAAATAAGTGTGTGAGGAATATGGTTAATTCAATTGGCTTTCAATTTTAGAGTACAACATATTAGCTACTGTTGATTAGCTATTCATGTGCCATGTGAAGTGTCCTGTAGAAATGGACAAGCTAGTGATCCCACTTTCACTTGAGGCACACAAGTAGGAAAATATCACTTGAACTTTATCATATTTTAGCCATGCATTCAAAATGGCATGCTTAAATCTAAAACCTTATGGTGTGTGTGGTGCATTCAACTAGATAGGATTGATTCTTTAAAGTTGGACTTGTTTAGATAAGATTGAATTATACATATTATTAGTAAGTGTTTGATGCAACCTTGGGTTTGAACACTTGTATATATTGAATATACTTAAAATTTAGTACTTTACTACTATCCTAAATTAAACCAATTTCAGCGAGAGCTAATTGAATTGTTAAATGTTCACTTCAAGAAATTAATAATAACATGAGAGGAAGAGAAATTTTAATAATGTAGAGGAAATAGATAAGGCATTTTCTCTTCTCATACAAGGAGCCCATCAACCTCTTCTGTTTTTTTCCCCTCTCTAAACATTTCTTTCTGTTGATTTCACTTATTCTCTCAAACATATATCCTCTCTCCATTAATGTGTGAACTTCATTTTTATTTTCTTTTCTTTTTCTCTTATGTTTTGATCACTATCTTCATTAAAGACTAGCACTACAAACTGACAATAATCATATGCTTAGTAAGTGCTGCAATCGAGGGCAACTGAGGGAGGGCAAGACCACCAAACCTGTACTTCTGGGAATAAATTATGGGATTGAAAAATAGGCAATACTTGATTTCCACAATTTGTTTTGGTTTCATTCTAGTGTCTACTGGGGACATTTGGAAGAAAGAAAATAAGATGGAATCCCAAATTTTTTATTAGTTTTATGTGTCATGAATTTTCCTTTCTGTGTTACTGATTTGGACTAGAACATGCATTAATAGTGTCTGAGCTTGCTGGACGTTTGTTCTTGATTGCAATCCATGACTCAACTCTTTTAAGTCTGTTTGATGTTTGAATTATATTCTTCTTTTAACATTTTTGATACTTGGAATATGATTTTTGTACTATCGCATTAGATCTTGATCTCTGATTATTTTTCAGAAAGAAACTGATTCTATAGACTTATTGATTCTGCTTATCAGACTGTTCATGAAGGCCGTATCTATCAGTTGAAACTTTTTTGTGGCAAGGATTATCCAGACAATCCACCAAGTGTAAGGTTTCAGACCAGGATAAACATGACCTGTGTCAATCAGGAGACAGGAGTGGTTAGTGATGTTACTCTTTAAGGACGTTGACATTGACTTAGTTCAAAGTAATTTACTAATGGGTGAACATTATACCAGGTTGAACCGAGTCTCTTCCCAATGCTAGCTAATTGGAAAAGGGAGTTCACAATGGAGGACATATTGACTCAACTGAAGAAAGAAATGATGTCTCCGCAAAACTGGAAGTTAGCTCAGCCTCCTGAAGGTGTGTCACCTTTACTTACGATTGTTGCCAATATATCATTTCAATCGATTGAACACCTTTATATATCTGCTCGTTGCTAAATTAATATTCCTCTTGTTATCCACCACTTGGCCCTCTCGTAAGGGTAGAGAAGGACAAGACGCTTAATGTACACACTTTGATGTACACATGCAAGAATTTGTCTAAGAAACCATGTGGAATTGTGTTTTCAGGCAATGAAGACGCAAGGATGGATCACAAGGGGCTAGTGCTGAAATGTTGTATTCTCTGAGTGAAGACTTGTACGAAGTTGATCATGTATATAAACCTATACAATAGATTATTCGAACAACCGGCTATTTCCATAAAATATATATGCATGTTTGAGAAAGTTGTCATTAGTGCCATAAATTAATGGCTAAATAAAATGGACCCATTATGAAACAATGACACATTGACATGTCCACAATTTTACCTTGTGATTTGTTGTGCCCTGTCTTTTGTCTCAGTACCTGTGAATGTAAACAAGCCAGTGTCTTGAAAACCTTTAGTCCTTTGAGCTTGTCTTTTGCTCTCTTTTCAAGATTGTAATCCACTAATCTAGTACTACTCCCATCAGGGACCTTCATTTGGCAGTTCATGTTCTCTCTCTCTCTCTCTCTCTCTCTCTCTCTCTCTCTCTCTCTCTCTCTCTCTCTCTGCATTTATTTTGTGTGGGTACTGTAAAATTAACGTTCTAAAATCAAGTTAGCAGGTTGATACTTCATTTATTCATCAATTTACTTCACCTGAGATAATCGATAAGTGACGCTTTGGAACTCTCTAGTTTCTACTTATCCTTGAAGCTTCCATAGACGTCAGTACACCTGGCAGGTTTCCATGTCGTGTACACACTTCATATGATATCTTATAATGTCATGAGATTCTTAAAGAGTCTTGAGCTTGAAGCTCGAAAAAGTAAGCTGTGGAAGCGTAAAATGATATAGGATGCACAAATCATGACAAGACTGAAAGGAATAATTGTTTCGTTGTATTGATGGCTGGCTAAAGTCGGTGTTTAAGGTTTGTAAGCAACTTTCAACAAGTATAGTCTTTCTTGTTCAACAAGCACGGCACGGTCCAACCGACCACGAGGCAATTTCATTCCTTGACGATTAGAGATTTTGATTGCTTGATTAATTGATTGATGCAATCAATGACGCCTCGCATTATTGGATTTAAACTAAGAGAATGGCTGCAATACCAAAGATAATGTTGAGAAGGAGTATAAAAAAGAAAATCTAGCTCTCCTAGAAAAAAGGTTGAGGTATTGAGTTTCAAATGTAGATTATTACAGTATAGACTTGTACTAATTTAAATATTATCAAAGATTCAAATAAAGTTGATGTGTTAATATCAGAACATGGAGGCTAATTTCATAATGTGATCCAGTAATTGATGCAAGCTTGAAGAGGGAGAAAGCATCTCCTCGAGAAATGCAAATCATTCTACATATCATTCATGATTAGTGCCTAACAGCATGTTGCAGCTATGTCCTTTCTTGAAGTGGTGCGTGCGATATAACTCCCTAATAAAGCAAGTTTGGTAATTGTTGCAATAGAGAAGATGTGCACCACAATAATTGCATATTTCTCCTCTGGGAAAGGCCTTGGGTACAATACTCATGCTCGTCATAATTTTTTAATAGAATTTGACAAGCAAAGAAAAAGATTTACTCACTTTGACAGCCACAAATAATTCTTTATATAGAATTTTATAAAAAAAATTTAATCACAGATAAATATAAATAAGAAATGCACGGATCCAATTATTTGACGATGTGTTACACGTTGAGAGGCAACATTACTCGGCACTTTCGACGTGCCTTGGACAGCCGATATTTCACAAAGCCACTTCCTTCTAATCTCTAGACACATGGGCCGAGCTAATTAACAACATCCATTCGGCTTTTGCCCTCTAAAGTTTTATTATAAAGAAAGCACTTTCCAGATGGGTTCAAGAGCAACCATGAATTCAGATATCTCCATTATTATAATGTTTTGAACTTGTAGTCATAAACTCCTTTAATTTATCACTCTTTTCTTTCCCCATTCATGTACACAATTCATGCATGCTCCCTTCATATTCCCCTTTTTAATTGAAACAATTCACACTTAATTTTACCAAAATTTTCAATTATAATCTAACTAATAAAATCATCCCCGTAGCCCTCCATGGAAGCAGTCTATATATATGTTCTCAGTATTATGTATATGATACCATCAAATTTATCACATGAAAAATGTGGAATTTGTAAAACTAGTCCTCCATTACGCGTTTGATGTGTTCAAGTTTCAAAATTATAAAAATTATATTTCTTTTATCAAGTTTGACTTCTTATTTTAGAATGAAATTTGTCTCGATACTGTCATCTTCCAACCGATATGTCAAAGTCATATATTAACAACCATTAATTTTATTATTCTAAGAGAATCTCTTAGCTTATTAATTAATAAGTAAAAATTAAACCTTCCATATTATTTTATAACATTAGCAAGAAAAATATTATACTTACAAATTTGACTGTTTATATAAAAAATTTCATATACAAATTAATGTAAGTTATTTTATATAAATTCTTTTTTTATTACCATATTCTGTAAACTTTACAATAGATTTGTTGTTCCATATTTGTAAATCAATATTGATATTGGCCCACAACATGGCCACTCCCCATGAAATAATTGAATGTTGTTATGAAATTGACCCGAAGGAAATTTCACCATTCACTGATATTTTACAACAATGCTTGGCTTGTAGATGACATTAGAGTCAAGAAGTTGATGATGGCACCAAGTAACAAACAAAAAAAGGGCCCAACATGTTCCATTTCTGATAAAAGAGAGAATTGATGGAAACGTCGAGGTGTATATGTTGTGGAAATGATGTTCAAAAAGATAGGACATTTATGATTATATTATATAGGGTCGTTAGCTGACCCACACACAAAATGGGCTAATCTGTTTCCTGTTCCTTTCATTTGCTTTTGTAAAGATGAAAGCAAAACGCTTCCTTTGGTTCTTTGCTTGCATTCCCATTTGGGAAAATTCCTCCGAAATTTCAGTTGCTTGTCTTTTTTCCTTGTTGTAATGGATTACTTGCTATAGCATATTGCATCATTAATTATAAGCCAAGAAGAGCAAAAGAGATGCTCACTTTAAGCAAATTTTTGTTTTAGTTTGCAAGCAAGGAAAGGGACGTTGCACGAAACGTATATAATTTTTAGTTAGACTTAGAAATTCAAATGGATGATGCATTTTCAGTCAGGTTATTACCAAGATCCCCGCGGATTTATTTAAATTTATAATCTAAGAAATATGTATGTATAATCGAGAAGATAATTTTTAAAATAGTTCTATTTTATTAAATTAGAATTCTTTTGTGATCTAAGTTTTTTTGAACTTTTTCATATCTTTTGTCACCTGGATTTTATTATCCATGAGTAGTTAAGATTAATTACTTTATCATTTATTTCTAATATATTATCTATTAACCATCAATCATGTTATTATATTTTGTTTACGTGAAAATTAGATCAGAAATTGATCTTAATTCAATTTTATTTATCATATACATATCTTTCATTATATTCATACATGTTGTTTTTAGTGAATGGACGAAGTTGCTATGTATATGATAATGTTGCCGGATGCTAAGACAAACAAAAATTAATTAGGAAAATGCAAAGATGCGCTCCTTTTAATAGAAGAAGTGAAAATGACAATCCTTCTTTAATTAATAGAGTTTAGTAACTTATGGAGGAGAACGGCCACTATGAAAATTTTATTTTATACTTTAATGTGAACATGAAGAGATGATTGATAAAGATTATAAATAAACAAACTAGTCTGAATATTAACTTTTGAACGTCATGGATAAAATATTTGTAAGGCAAGCACTATTAATTACGATTAACATATAAGGTGATTTTTGAATTTGATTATTTTTATCCATATTTTTAAAAATAGCTATTTGTGTTGAATAAGCTATTTCATAGACTGTTTACAAGGGAATTTTTCCATGAAGTTTCAACACAAACATAAATTTTGATAGATAAATGGCGACAGCGTAAAGAAAAACAATCAAATAAAGCCGCAGGAAGCTTCACAGAGATGCTTTCAAGTTTACATTGCAGAGTCACGAGTACAAGTATAATTAGTATGTTGAAATCAATTTGATTTTCGATGCTTGGTGTAGAGCGGCAGGCAGGCACCAGAAAGCACTAAACTGTTCAGCCTCTCCACGTTATCACTGTTGGTGAAAATGAAAATTATCAATTGCAAAAAAAATAATAATAATAATAATTAGATTAGATAGAAAAAGAGTTAGTTATAGATAAATTATAGATATAATATTATTCATTAATAAATATATCAAAATAACGGTTATTACGATAAACTTATGATTGGATTTGTGTATTATAAATAATAAATGATAAATAATATTTTGTCATTTAAAAATATGTTAACATAATTTTTAAATAAAAACTAAATTTAATGAAATTGCTTTATTGATAAATTACTTAAAATAAATAAAAATGTGTAAATGAAAGTCATTATTAATAGAATTTAGTACCATATATGTAGACTCGAGAGGGCTAATTTGAATTTTTTTAATATTTCATGTGGTAAGAGATAATTTATAAAGATTATAAACAAATTAGTTTAGTATTTATTTTTAAAATGTCATTAACATTTCAGATTTAAATATTTTATTTATAACACATGAAATTAGTATATTATTTTCGAAAAAATTGTTAATTTTGTAAAATTCTTGACAAATACATGCTAATACATTAAAAAAGATGAACTTTTGTTGGCTGAATGTACTGTATAAGCATGAATATGTGGTAGGATAGTTTTTGGGAGATAAAATTCTTTTTTCTTAATTGATAAATGCCTAAAGTCATACTATAGTTGTAAACTAATGACTTCTGAATAATTTTCTGCATTGCTTTTTCTCCATGTTTTGGAAAACAGAATATATACAAAATTACATCCTTATAGTAAAGGAAACAACCTGTTTAAAAATGAATAAAATATTCCTACTCAAATACAAGATTTTGCCAACTAACCAGATTTCTAGGAATAACAATTACACCTCATATACATATACAGCTCTTGCCAACACTCCTTCTCAAGTTAGAGTATAGATATCTATCATGCCCAACTTGTTGATTATACCATGAAACATTTTTCTTGAAACCGCTTTTGTGAGTGTATCAACTACTTGACTTTTAGATTGAACAAATGAAAACTGTATAATCTATTCATCAAGTTTCTCTATGATGAAATGATGATCTACTTCAACATGCTTGGTGTGGTCATGTTGAACTGGATTCTGTGCAATCTCAATAGCTGCCTTATTATTACAATGAAGACTCATAGGTTTTTCATATTCAATTTCTAATTCTTTTATTACACTCCTAATCCATAATAGTTTGCATACACCATGAGCTATACCTCGGAACTCAGCTTCTACACTTGATCTTGCCACGACCTTCTGCTTCTTACTTTTCCAAGTGACAAGATTACCTTCCACGAAGGTAAAACAACCAGATGTGGACCTTTTGTCAGTTTAAACCCCTACCTAATCGGAATTTGTATATCCTTTGATGCTAGAAACCTTATTCTTTGAGAATAACAATCCTTTTCCTGGAGCACTTTTTAGATATCTTAAGATCCAGTACATGACATTCATATGCTTCTTACTTGGTGAATGCATGAACTGACTTACCACGCTTACAGCATAAGCTTTATCTAGCCTTATGTGTGACAGATAGATCAATCTTCCAACTAACCGCTGATAACAAACCTTGTCTGTTGGAGCCTGATCTGGAAAATTTTGAGTTTGTGATTTACTTCTACAGGTGTTCCTACTGGTTTGCAAGCAAGCATTCCAATTTTGGTTAAAAAGTCTAACACATATTTCCATTGTGAGAGGAAAATTCTATGTTTCAATCTAGCAACCTCAATCCCCAAGGAACATTTAAGTTAATCGAGATCCTTCATTTTGAATTTAGTAGCCAAATACTCTTGTAGTGTTTTTATTTCACATGGGTCATCCCCTATCAAGACCATATCATCAATATATACTATTAATGTTGTTACTTTCCTTTCTTCGTGTTTTATAACAAAGTATGATCTTAATTACTTTGCTTATAACTGAATGCTTTCATTGTAAAAGAGAACCTTCTAAACCAAGCCCTTGGCCATTGTTTTAGCCCGTATAATGATTTATTTAATGTACAAACTTCACTTCTACACAAAGAATTATGTTTAACTCCAGGTGGGTAACTCCACGTAGACCTCTTCCTCTAAATCTCCATTGACAAAAGCATTTCTTACATCAAATTGTTGTAGAGGCCAATCTCGATTTGCTGCTAATGATATGAGAATGCGAATTGTATTAGTGTTGGGTGTTAGTGCAAACAGCTCTTGATAAACCCCATATTTCTGTGTCTATCCCTTTGTAACTAACCGTGCTTTATATCTATTAACACTACCATTGGCTTTAAGTTTCACCGTGAACACCATCTACATCTAATTTTCTTCTTTTTTTCGGGTAATGGGACACGTTCCTAAGTAGCATTCTTTTGTAATGCCTTTATATCTTCGTTCAATGCCTTTTTGCATTTTGGATTTGCTAATGCCTCTTGCATACTTATAAGAATAGAAAAACTGGATAAATGCACACGATTTACTCAATCTCTGGGAGGACACATAATTGCTAATTGGGTACTTAACTTTGGCTTTTAGATCAAGTTCACATTGTTTTTTTGGAACTCCCTTATTTGACCTTTGACGACACTTATGAGCTATATTTTCTGTAGGAACATGGGTTTCATTAGACTCATAGATATGGGATTCAAGATTACCTGCAGAAGAACATTTTGGGTTGATTCTTCAGTTAATGGTGTAGAAATGGGCAACTTTGAAGACAATGATGATTGTGACATATCAAAAGCACCTGATTCAATTTTGGGCAAATCTGAAGACATTAATGATTGTGGCATATCAGAAGCACCTGATTCAATTCAAAAAGGACCAAAAAATCATTTCCCAAATTCTTAATTCTAGAACTACAGCTACTGCCTTGTTTAATACTGTTATTGTTTTCAAAAATGTCATTGACTTCTTCTAACTCTATAAATTCATCACTTCTGCCATCTTCGCATAATACATTCTCTTCACTCATATAACTTTCCCCCTGAAGAGAATGGGTAGAAACTCCCCTAAAGTAAAATGGCTCTAATTCACAAGAGACATCCAATTTTACATGTAATTTTAGGGTTTAAGCATCATAGCATTTATATCCTTTTTGAAACTCAGAATAGCCAACAAAGACACACTGTTTAGCACATGGATTAGGTTTATTATGTAGAACTTTTGGAATATGAACATATCCAATAGAACCAAAGACTCGTTTTTCCAAATTTGGAAAGTAAGGAATAGAAAGCAAGGAGTGCATCTTTTGTTGAGGTGTTTGAAAATCTATCACTAGACAAGGTGTTCGATTTACGAGGTAAGCAATAAATTTAACAACTTTTCCTTGATAGAATTGAGGCGTGTTCATGCCAAAGAGCCGTGTTCATGCCAAAGAGCGAGGCACGAACCACTTCCAATAGTTGTCTATTTTTTCTCTCTGCCAAACCAATTTGTTACGAGGTATAGATGCAAGAGGTTTGATGAAGAATCCCATAGTGGCTTAAAAACTTTCCAAAAAATGTATCTACAATTTCAGTACCATTGTCAGATTGTAAAACATGAATTTGCTTTTGACACTGAGTGTCCAACATATTATGAAATTCCTAAAATGTAGTATATATATTACTCTTTTTGTGAAGCAATGACACCCAACTCATTCATGTGCATTCATCAATAAATGACAAGCTTTAGAAATAGATGGAATCTTTGTATGACCCTAAACATCAAAGTGAATAGCAGCAAAAAATCCTAAACTATTATTCAAACTTGGTAAATGTGAAATACGATGGCTTTTAGCCAATTCAAAAATGTCACAATAAAAATCCGAATCATTCAAAATAGAAAACAAATGTGGTTGTAACTTTCTAACATAACCAAAAGAAAGACATCCTAATCTTTGGTGCCATAACCATACAAGCGCTCAAGATTTTTTCTTTACTACTAACTTGATTTGCTTGACTGAATTTTGGTCCCCTATTTTCTGTCAACACCAAGTAGTAGAGTTTGCCTCGTCTAACACGTTAACCAAGAATCTTTTGAGTCAGAATGTCCTGAAAAACACAAAATTAGGGCCAAAAAGTTGTAGTCCAAGTAAGAGTGGATGTTATCTGACTAACAGATAAAAGGTTATATTCAAGGGATGGAACAACAAGAATAGTATCTAATGCGAGATTTTTGGAGACGACGGATCCCTCTATAGTGATGGGAGAAGTACTCCCATTAACCATGGAAATTACAGATTGAGAAGGAGAAAAAGTAGATTATAATTAACTAGAGTCTCTAGCCATATGATTAGATGCGTCTGTATTAATAATCCAATTACTATTCTTAAAAGTTGCAGAGAGTACAAAGACTTCACCAACCATAACCAAGTGAGCGACATTTGCTGCTGGCATTGATTAATCTTCCTCTATAGAGGTCATCATAGCTTTCCGTGGAATCTTCTTACGAGGTTTCTTTGTGAAGTCCTACCACTCAGGTATAGCCAATAATTTCATAATATCTCTATTTTGAATGACCTGTTTCACTAAAATTAGAACATACCAATCCGTTGGATTTTCTAGTTGATTGATTGTTTCAATTTTTTTGAAGAGCCAGATGACGATCGTCGTCAAGTTTGTTTAGTCAACATAGCGAAGCTTCTAGAGATTGGACGAGAACTTCACATTATCTATTTCTATTGGTTTTCTCTCCTGACATATGCGTAGTACTCTCCAAATCAAGTTTTGCATTTTTTCGTAAAATTTCTCCGCGAACTTGATAAAATTCAGAGTCGAGTCCACTTAGAACAATATGAACTCAGAGCCTAGTCATCGCAGAATTCAGTTAAGCACCCCTTCAAATGTTCCTACTTAAGAGACAATCCTGTTATCGATTTCCTTGAAAATAGCAACCTATTCATTATAGTATGTTGATAACGGTCGGTCATTTTGCATAATAGAGAGATCTCTGGTTCAATTCAAAAATGCAAGTTTCATCTACTCCCATAGTATTGGAGATAAAAGGTTTAAAACAAAATTTTTATATCATGAGTTACAAAATTTATTTTGAGACTAATTTCATAAGTTACAAATATAATAAAAACATGAGTTACAACACTTATTATTTGTAACGTTCATGTTTTTATTAAAAACTTATGGCTTGAAAGTTACAATAATTAATTTGTAAGTAACTTAATTATGAGATTATTATATAAAGGAGTCTCATGGTTCTAACATTGGAATGAGAATATACTTTAACTATTTTCTATGTTTCGAGCAACTGCGACATATGGAGATAAGTAATTTTCTTCCTATGATCTTGCTCATTGAAAAGATAGGTTATGAGCACTGGGTTTGTATCTTCGAGCCCTTGAATACTGATATAACCCGCACGAAGGGAGAACTCTTTGACTTTATGACAATGCCTTTAACATGCCTCCCAAGTGCTCATGCCTTACATTTCTCATCTCTTTTCTACTTTAGATATGTTATTTAATTTTCTATATTCTTGTTTTTTATGGTATTATTATATTTAAATTTATTATAAATATTTCCAACAATCTAAAGCCAAAGAATGGTTCATATATTTTATTGTTTGTCTAATTGGTATATTGATTTATTATTAGTAGTACTTTATAAAAAAATTCTAAAATATGTTTACTTCATTTTTTTGTTTACTATATGACATTATTATATTCATAAACCTTCATAAAGGTTAGCAGGATTCATCATGTTATATATACTTTAATTTTTTCAAAATTTGTTGTTGTTTGATTACAATATAGTTACTAAATTGTGTTTTGTGTTTATATTATGAATATAGTTGCATGTATAGACTTCTTTTAGTTTTTGCAAAAATGCATCAAGTGCTACACATATATGATCTCAGAGTTTAATATTAATTAATTTATTAGTGTAAAATTGTAGAGATAACACATTTCATGATCAAGTTATAAGCTTGAGTGAATAGATAATGTATAGTGCAATATTTTCCTTTTCATTCGTAAAAGTTTTACTTAAAATGTAGATGTGTAATGCATCTTATCTAATCTATTTTACTGAAATATAAAGGCATGATGATTAGTTATTTGTATGTTGTGAAAACAAATTGTAAATTATATATATTGTATTACTATTGACATATCATTATAGGTTAAATTTTATCGTCTATGCTTAACATGTAAACAAAAATTGAAATGCATCTCTATCATGTTTTAGTACATGCTACATGTAGCTAGAAGCAAAAAAAATGTCTTATTTTTTTAGAGTCATACATTTTCTTGTGCATTTATTAACAAAATTTTAATGTTGTAAAATTCTCAAACATAAAAGTTACAGTTGAAACAGTTTGGGCTCAATTGATCGGTAGTTTACTTTCCAACAACTACCTTATAAGTATAATAGCTTAAAATGTCAAAGAGTTAATATACATATTCTTATTATTACTTTATTTCAAAGAATATAGATGAGTTACATGCACTGATTTTATTATCAAAATATTTTATGAGCTTTTATTATAGTATAATAAATATTTCAATTGTGAAAATTCTTACTACTGTAATTTATTACAAATTGATTATTTATGATTTAATTAATTTTATATGTTACTAAGAGTGTCATTATTTTAGAGCTAGATAATCATTGACCTTTATTGCATATTATTATAAATTGATTAAGAATTTGATTTGTTTGTTACTTTGCATGCATTAAATTTTTTATTACGCATTTCCATGCGTTTATTAGAAACTTATATCAATGTGGTAAGCTATTAATTCATAGTTTCTTGTGGTTATCATTCATATTAGATAATAATATCTAATTATTGATTACTAGAATATGTTAAGAAGATTATTGTTTATTTTGATAACTTATGTGGTTACACTGAATAAAGTTATAGTATAAATGCTAATAATTATTATTTAATCATATATGAATTATATATTATGTTTTCTAAAATAGCAATAAATATTTTGCTAACGTGGGGTTTAGTTTTTTTCAAATTTTTAGTTATTAAACTTTGGACAATAGTGATATGAGTTGAATTGTTATTTTCATATTTTTAAAACTCAACAAATTAAAACATTAATATTTTGTGGAGTTATTATTAATGCGTTAAATGTTTATTAATGTGGGGGTTTTCTTTATATTATGGTTGTTAATATTTTTATAATATTTTGAGGAAAAAAAAGTGATGTTTGGATGATTATTAATTGTGTATGAATTTAAAAATATTATGTTTTAAGAAATTTTAAGTTTTTTGTGATTGCATATTTCACATTAACATTCTAAGCTTCACTTATATTATTTTTATGCACTCGAACATTATCTTGTAAGTGTTAATATTATGTGATTAAAAAATAGCTAGTGGAAGCAATTATCAAATATAGAGAACAAGTTCTCAGGGATGAAATCAAGTGGAGTGCAAATTTTATGAAAGATTTCTGCATGCTATTTAATTAATTGATTAAATTATCTTGAGAAATGTGCTCAAGCCTAAAGGGAGTCACTTAAGGAAGTAACCCACCTCTATGATTGGAAATTCCATGAAGGAGGTTCAATAGACAGGAACAATCTATATTGCATGACTTGTTAAGCACAACTATATTAACATATCTTAAAAGAGATGTAGTCATGCTAATCCCTATGGCAAAGTATTTATTGTATGTGATATTAGAAATGATATTTATCCTCAATGAGTCTAAAGGCTAGGTATTCTTGAGGTATAAGTCATATATACCTTTTGAAGACTCATCTAAGTGAGAGCGTCGTGAGAGCCGCGACAATGAGAATTAGGCTATTCTCTAAAACTCTCATGAGAATAAAGATTAAGTGCATTGCCATTAATAGTGCTAACCTGCCAAAACCATCTCTTCATCGATATTGTGTGTGTGATAGTTTAAAGTTTGTCAAGAAATAGAGTTCAAGATTTTGTTCACTCAGGTTTTTCAAATGGATACTATCAATACTAAGTGTAGGTTAAAACCCGAAAGGTACATATACCCATTGCATAATAGAAGGTTGCTCTTCATATGTAATTTTTATTTTATCAGTATTTTTATGTATTTAAATATTTTATTTTATAAAGCTTTAAAGTTTTAAACCTTTTGTGGGGGACTGTTGAGGTAAAAGATTTAAAATAAAATTTTTATATCATGAGTTACAAAATTTATTTTGAGACTAATTTTATAAGTTACAGATATAATAAAAACATTAATTACAACACTTATTATTTGTAACGTTCATGTTTCTATTAAGAACTTATGGCTTGAGAGTTACAAGAATTAATTTGTAAGTTACCTAAGCTATAAGATTATTATATAAATGAGTTTCATGGTTCTAACATTGGAATGGAACTATACTTTGACTATTTTCTATGCTTTGAGCAACCGCGACATATAGAGACATATTATTTTCTTCCAGTGATCGAGAAGATAAGCTGTGAGCACTTGATTGTATCTTGAAGTCCTTGAATACCGACATGACCCGTACGACGGAAGGTCTTTTTGATTTTAGGATAATACGTTTAACATGTCTTTCAAGTACTCAAACTTTATATTCCTCGTCTCTTTTCTATTTTAGATATATTATTTAATTTTTTATATTATTATTTTTTATAGTATTATTATCGTTTTATTTATTATATTTAAATTTATTATGAATATTTTCAACATATAAAAGGTGTTCGATACGGCCTCCCAAACTTTAGTGGCTGTGGGGAGACGAATAAATCACTACATCAGCGATGGACTCGTTGAGTCAATTAGCCAACTTTTCACTTTTGTTACTTTCGGTGGTACAAGTTCCCAGATTGGGATCTATTGGTGCAGGCTTTTTCTCTTCTCCGGTGAGAAATCCAGCTTTGTTGCGAGCTCCAACACGCATCTTCATGAGTTGAGACCATAATGAACAGTTTGACTCATCCAAAGTGACACCGGTCGGAAACGCAGAGTTGTCTTGATGGACAATAATCTGTGGTGTTTGTGGGGTGGTTATCTGTGGTGTGATTGGTTGGGTTGATTCAGTTTTTTCCATTGGGCTGATAATGGATTTATGGTGATGAGATTTAAAAAAAAAAAAAAAAAAATTGATAACTACAGGCCTCCTTGGAATCGAACGTGCTCTGATACAATGTAAACTGATGGCTTCTGAATAATTTTCTGTATCACTTTTTGTCCAAGTTTTGGAAAACATAATATATTACATCCTTATAATGAAGGAAACAGCCTATTTAAGAAGAAACAAAATATACCTACTTAAATACAAGATTTTGCCAACTAACCAGACTTCTAGGAATAACATTTACACCTCGTATATAGCTCTTGCCAACGATAGTCAACTTAAATTTTGAATAATTTATTTTGTAATTTCATTTTGAAAATTGAAAAAAAAATCTTTTAATTTCAATTTGGATAAGTTTAATTAGAATTGTGCTTATATGAATGAAAATTGAAAAGCTATATATCCATATATAAAATCATTTTTCAGTTGAACTTAAATATTTGTGTATATCATTGGATACCCCTTCTCTCATCCCTTCTCAGTACCACAATCAATTCCTCTATCTCATCGTTTTCCTAATCGACTTATTAAATTTGGCTTTCACAATTCAATTATTTAATTAAATTGTTTATGACCAATAATTCAATAATATTGTTTGCATCAGCATAATACATCAATAAGAACTTTTGAAAAAAAAAATTGAAATTAAGTTGTACAGCTGCCTTTTTATTTATATAAGACAAAACCTTCTTCAAAAATTTTATGAATTTTGTATTGTTTGATTAAATGAGAATTACTTGAGGAAATATAGAAAAAAAAATGAAGAGTCATTTTATTGAGAATCAATTCGTTCTTATACAATTGCGTTGTGTGAAATTTCTGACCTTGTTATTTGAGACGGAAGCTTTCTAACATGTTCTTAAAATTTACACTTTTTATATAAGTCTTATGATATGACTTATAAATATGGTATCTATCTGTTAAATTTAATTGGTTCTTATATACGAATCTTATTATCTTTTAATGTCCATTTGGATGACGATTACATAAAATATGTATAAAAATTATAATTAGACACATGATTTGTAATATGAAACATCAAGTTTATAATATTGAAAGTCAGCTTTGTTAGAATTTAATTACTTCTTTTCTATAAATCATAGATGCTTATTAGATAGCTAGCTAGCTTATTGTGCAAATGGTAATTTGATTAAAGATTCTAAAGTAAAACATTAATTGTATACTATTGAAAGCTATATTTATAACAATTAAAATACTATTCTTGTAAAAATAGCAGGTGCTTAGATAGCTAGTTAGCTTCTTGTGTAAGTGGTAATTTGCTTAAAGATTTTTGTTAATTTAGTTATTTGTAGCTTTCTAACATGTATTAGTCTGGGTTAATTAGATTATATTAAAAAATATACTATTCTTACAAATTATTTATACAAATTTATTTATACAAACTGATATGGTATGATGTGATTTGATAAATAAATAGATTAGATAAATATATGTTAATAATAAATGACATTAATTAAGATGAAAAAAATAATGATTATATAAGTATGTCAAATTAATTTGCATATGTAGCTTGTGAGGATAGTATCATTGTCATATTAAAGCATTGACACTAGATTAAAGTAAATCAAACTTTCAATGCAACACTAATAATTGTTGTTACTGTTGAATTTGATTATTTTTATCTAATTTTTCAAAACAAGTTGTTTGTGTTAGTTAATAAGCAAATTCATAGAAGGTTTAAGGGAATTTTTTTTTCCAAAAACAATTCGACACAAGCATAAATATTGATACCAAGACGACACCACAAAGCAATAAGATGTGGAGGGCGGAGGAAGTTTCACATAAATAAATAAATAGTAGATGCTTTCAAATTGTACAACTATTTTCTGTATTAATGTGAAAGCGTCGCATCGCAGGCACGCCCAAAACTTTTCAGCCGATAGAGAGAGAAGTAGAGTAATAACCATTGACGCCTTTATAGTTTGGTTGAACCATATGGCCCTTCAATCAACGGTAAAGGGACACAGAGACTCCCATTTTTTTTACTGTCCTAAGAGAATAGCTAAAAGTGTAAGGGTAATTTGGCCATTTTGTAAGTTACAACACATTTTTACCTATTTGTTTTATCCAACAATAATATAAAAACAAATATTATAATTTGTATGAAATAAAATAAAAAATAATTCACATTTCAAATAAGAAGAAAATAAGAAAGAGCATAAAAATTAAAAATAATAAAAAATAATATAAGAAACATAATAATTAATCAAAAAGCATAAAAATATAATAAACTAAAAAATATTTTCCTATTTTCTTTAACAATCAAACAATAATTTTTTTTCCTAATTTTTTGACAATCAAACAATAAATTTCCTTTTTCTTTCTTAATTTATTGACAATCAAATAATAATTTTATTTTTTAATTTCCTAATTTATTATCTACCAAATAATAACTTTTTTCTTATAAACCCTCTCCAACAGCTCCTCCCATACTGCCTCTGCCACTCCTCTAGGACTGTTGTTGAAGACTAAAGTGTATTAGAGGGAGATCTACCGTCATATTATTTGAGAAAAATTGAAAAAATAGATACAATTAGGGACCTTCATTGAAATTTGGATAGATCTTGAAAATTTTCATGCCATAAACACTTTCTTGACAAAAAGACTCAATTATCCTTTGTATTCAATTTTTTCTCAAAGCCTTATTTCTCTCTTCTTCCCTCTTCAAACGAAAAATACCAAAACCTCTAGACACCGCTCGAAACAAAAACCGACACGAGCATCGGCTGAAGATTGAAGCAAGAAACCGCTTCGGATTTGTGAACTTATTCTGTTTCGTTAGATACCGAAATACTAGATTTTCTGTTTCATTAGATTTGATTTAGTTTTTAGGGAATCTTAATTAAGGATTTGAGTTTCTGTCAGATTTGTGAACTTATTCTGTGTTTTTAGGAATAAATCTAGTGTTATTATGTGATTTTTGTGATTTGATATGTATGAAAACTGTAAAAACTGACTGGTTTCGTCGCGAGGTAGACGATGGCGAGTGTCAAATGTATCTCGACAGAACTCGACACCCGACACTCGACACTCGATACTTTCATGTCGAGTGGTGTAGGGTGTAGTATCGAGTGTTGGATAATTGTCGAGTGTCGGATAATTATCGAGTGGTGTAGTGTCGAGTGTCTGATGTGAATGCTTTACTTCAAAGAATAGATAATTGTCGAGTGTCGAGTGGTGTAGTGTCGAGTGTCAGATGTGAATGCCTTACTTCGAAGAATAGATAATTGTCGAGTGTCGAATCACATAGTGTCGAGTGTTTGATGTGAATGCCTTACTTCGAAGATTAGATAATTGTCGAGTGTCGAGTAGGGTAGTGTCAAGTGTCGGATGTGAATGCCTTACTTCGAAGAATAGATAATTGTCGAGTGTCGAGTCACATAGTGTCGAGTGTCTAATGTGAATGCCTTACTTCGAAGATTAGATAATTGTCGAGTGTTGAGTAGTGTAGTGTCGAGTGTCGGATGTGAATGCCTTACTTCGAAGAATAGATAATTGTCGAGTGTCGAGTGGCGTAGTGTCGAGTGTCTGATGTGAATGCCTTACTTGGAAGATTAGATAATTGTCGAGTGTCGAGTAGAGTAGTGTCGAGTGTCTGATATGAATGCCTTACTTCAAAGATTAGATAATTGTCAAGTGTCGAGTGGTGTAGTGTCGAGTGTCGGATGTGAATGCCTTACTTCGAAGAATAGATAATTGTCGACTGTCGAGTAGTGTAGTGTCAACTGTTTGATGTGAATGCCTTACTTCGAAGAATAGATAATTGTCGAGTGTCGAGTGGTGTAGTGTCGAGTGTCGGATGTGAATGCCTTACTTCGAAGAATAGATAATTGTCGAGTGTCGAGTGGTGTAGTGTCGAGTGTCGGATGTGGATGCCTTACTTCGAAGGATAGATAATTGTCGAGTGTCGAGTCACATAGTGTCGAGTGTCTGATGTGAATGCCTTACTTCGAAGATTAGATAATTGTCGAGTGTTGAGTGGTTTAGTGTCGAGTGTCAGATGTGAATGCCTTACTTCGAAGAATAGATAATTGTCGAGTGTCGAGTGGCGTAGTGTCGAGTGTCTGATGTGAATGCCTTACTTGGAAGATTAGATAATTGTCGAGTGTCGAGTAGAGTATTGTCGAGTGTCTGATGTGAATGCCTTACTTCGAAGATTAGATAATTGTCGAGTGTCGAGTGATGTAGTGTCGAGTGTCGGATGTGAATGCCTTACTTCAAAGAATAGATAATTGTCGACTGTCGAGTAGTATAGTGTCGACTGTCTGATGTGAATGCCTTATTTCGAAGAATAGATAATTGTCGAGTGTCGAGTGGTGTAGTGTCGAGTGTCGAATTTGAATGCCTTACTTCGAAGAATAGATAATTGTCGAGTGTCGAGTGGTGTAGTGTCGAGTGTCGAATGTGAATGCCTTACTTCGAAGGATAGATAATTGTCGAGTGTCGAGTGGTGTAGTGTCGAATGTCGAATTAATATGTCTTCGAATATAGACTGATATCGGTGTCGGATTCACGACTCGACACGACTCGACACGTGGGTGTCGAGTGTCATCTAAGTCGCGACGAAACGACTGGTTTCGTCAGTTTTTACACGCATCAAACTACAAAAATCACATTATAACACTGGATTTATCCCTAAATAAGTTCACAAATCCGACGAAAACTCAAATCCCTAATTCAAATTTCCTAAAAATTAAATCAAATTTAGCGAATAACAACCAAATAAATCATAATTAGGGACCCTCAATGTCGATGGGTGCTTCTCTCTGCCTCGTTTTACTTCTATCCTCAGTAGATGCCCGTGTTGGTTTTCATTTCCAGCGGTGTCGATGGGTTCGGTAATTTTTAACTGAAGAGGAAATAAGGGGAAATAAGGCTTTTAAAAAAAATTGAACACATAAAGGAAATTGAGTCTTTTTGTCAATAAAGTGTTTATGACATGAAAATTTTTTAGAATGTGTCCAAATATCAATAAGGGTCCCTAATTGTGTCCATTTTTTCAATTTTCCCTATTATTTGTAGTCGTCTTGATGTTGGATTTTATTTTTTTGGTAATTTAATGTTAAAATGTTAAGAAACACCAGGCTTGAATACGTTTATTAATTTTATAAGAAAAAATTATTATTTGATTGTAAAAAATTAGGAAATTAAAAGATAAATTATTGTTTGATTTTCAATAAATTAGGAAAGAAAAAGGAAATTTATTGTTTGGTTGTCAAAAAAATTACGAAAGTATTTTGTAATTTATTATTAATTTATTATATTTTATGCTTTTTAATTAATTAAGATGTTTCTTATATTATTATTCCTGACTTTTTTTTTATTTTTATGCTTTTTTTATTTTCTTCTTACTTCACATGTGAATTAGTTTGTTGATTTTATTATTTAAAATTATAATATTATTGTTGGACAAGATAAATAGATAAACATATATTGTAACTTGGAAAATGATCAAATTACCCTTGCACTTGTAACGGTTTTCAACGGCAGTTAAGAGATGGGGATCCTTTTATTACTTTGTCATAGATTGAATGAATTCAAACCGCGGGGGTGCCACTGTTAGTTACTCCTGAAAATTAATTGGCTAGCTCATTCCGTCCCACCACGTTACAATGTACAAAAGATGAAATATGTATTAACATCTTCAAATTTTGGTGTGACTGGGATTCGAAGAGTTTCAAAATTAATTTTTTTATTATTAATGATAATTTTAATGTATACTGTTAAGATACACGTTAGAGTTATTCACTTACTAATTATTTTATAATTATATTTAAAAAATTAATTAAATAGAAATTGTTACTTCTAAAAGATTCGCAGACACTTTTAGGTCTAGAAGGAACAGCCGATGGTTATTTCAAAAATTGCTTGACGTTACATTTAAGACTCGTGCTTTGTTCCTCTTCTTTTATATAATTATTCTTATTTTATCACTTTTTAAATTTGTCAACTTTCTCTTTATATAGCTGTTATAGCTGTTAGATCCCCATCCCCGCCACAACACCACGTCATCCCCTCACACCCCCCTCTCTTTCTCTCTGTCTCTCTGTCTCTCTCTCTCTCACACACACACAAAATTGAACCTCTTCTGTACAGAATCCATTAAAGCCAATTGAAGCAGAAAAGCAGGCTGTCAGATTCCCTATTATTTCTTTGTTATATTATAAGAAAATCATCTCAATAGTTTCTCCTTCTAAGTCCATCAATAAACTGTTAACAGAGATCCCATCAGTTAACGCTTCTCTTTTCCCTTATCCCTCTTTCTCTCTTTCTCCTTCTTTCTCTCCTTCTGAGTGGAAATTTGCTTCTTGTTTATGGGTTCTTCTGCTATATCATCAAACACAAATCAAGAGGGTACGTACATGTGCTCTTTGCAGCTTAATTTTCTGTCTTTTTTTTAATTTTTTCTGAAATTAATTAATTTCTCAATGAATGTTTAATTTGGTTATTGCAGGAGTTGATGATGGTGGAAAATATTTCCCAAGTGACAATAACGTTTTGCAGAAGCATGTTGCCTTCTTTGATAGAAACCATGATGGCCTAGTCTATCCTTGGGAAACCTTTCAAGGTTAATTCTTCCATAATTGATTTTATTTATTTTTTTCTTCAATATGTTATAAGCTTTTATTTTCCTTTTCAAGCTTAAGCTTTTTCTTTCCTAAGAAAATATAATTGATTTTGATGAGTTTGGTTCTAATATGTTGTTATATATTCTGATGTAAAGGTTTCCGAGCAATTGGTTGCGGCATTTTCTTGTCCGCCGTTAGTGCCTTTTTCATCAACACCGCACTCAGTTCAAAAACTCGCAGCGTAAAAATCTCTCTCTCTCTCTCTCTCTCTCAAAACTCTCTTTGCCTTGAATAGTCTCTTGCCTTATACGCATTTGCCTTTCAGTGTAGCTTTAGAGAACAAAAAAAATCAATGGAGCATTAATTAAATTAATCACGTCGTAATAATAGTAATATAATATTTCTATAATCTTCACTTTATTTCAATATTTTGAAGTATAAAAAGATAAAATTATTTTTAAAATTTGAAAATTTGAATTGTGACCCTCTGATTTCATAGATATGGTATATCTGCACAATAAATTTCTCCTAAAAGAGCATTATTGAGGTTACCAAGTCTCGTTGGTGTGGGGTGTTCTTCAATTCGTACGTTTAATGTTACTTCTAATATAGGATATTGTTATATTTGTTATTATTAGATTTATTCTTCTTATGCGGAAAAGTTTGTTGTTATATTTACTTTTAGTGTCAAATCATATTATCTTGATCAAGTTTCTCATATTAAAAAATAATAATAATAAACAACCTTTAAATTGTGAAGTCATTAAACTCATTAATTTATTTAAAAAATTGTAGATGTTATTTAAATTAATTATTTAGACAATAATATAATTTGTAATATAAATTATATAATACAAAATTAATAGTTTAGGGATTTATTACGTTGTTATGGACCGGATAAGAGATTGAAAATCTTGAATGATTGTATTTTATTCAAGATTTAAATTTAGATTTAGTGATAATTGTCGATTTGTTAATACGGGAAACAAATTTTATAGTGCAAAAAAATCTGTTTAGTAAAAGATAAAGATAATCCACTTATTTTTAGGGAAAAAGAATCTCGTATAACTATTTGTATTTATGATTAGTGCTAAATGGTAGAGCTACCGCATCCACTTGTTCTTGTCTGAATTGACTGCTAGACTTGGAAGCTCCAAGGCTGAGTGTTGGACCCATCAATACGAGACCTCGAAATTTGGTCCAAATAAATATCTAGTTGAACAGTTATATTATTGATTATTAAATTATTTTTTATCATTTTTTATTTATCAAATAAAATTTCATCACTTTTAAGTTATAGAAATTTGAGTCTAATTAAATATAATACAAAATATTAAGTAAGTATGGCAATGCTTTTATTAAAACGATTTCTTTTAAAAAATTATTATCTTCTGTTTGTATAGAATTCTATTAGATCGAATTCTTTTACATAGATTGAAAATAAAATTAGCTCAGATCTTCTTTTTATGTCATCGTTATAATATTTTAGTATTAGTAGCCACGAGCCAAAAGCCACGTGGTATACAGTTTAGTAACAATAAGTCAATTTTGGATTTAATATTTTATCCTGTATTTTGGAAGTAGCGAACACATGAATCTCGGTCTCTGCTTTAGATTCGTTTCATTATTATTATTTTATTCTCTAGAATAAATAGCTTTAGGAAAGGCTTTTGAGTTTTTAATTAACATATTCTCTTTTGGGTTTATTATATAATTTTCTTTTTAGTTTGGTTGAATTGGGCTAAGTGAAACAGAAAGACGAATAACTTAGTTGGAAGGTAAAGGACAAAGAAAGAAATACACATCAAAGAAAACGAATTGCTAGATAATGAATATATAAAAATGCTAATTTTAGAGTTTTTTTTTTTTTCTTAAAGCACTTGATCGTAAAATAATAATACTATGAGACGCTTTTGCCATGAGATTTCATTAATTCCACAATGAAACGTTATTATTGGAATCATTTTCAAAAGATTTTGTTTGCTACTAAATCGGATTGGTAACATTATGAAAATAGATTTTCTTATATAACGTAAAATTCTGGAAGAATTAAATTATAAATTACGATATGGTTTAACTCATTTGCATGTGGTGCAGGGGAAATTTCCTTCTCTGTTGTTCCCAATTGAGGTTAAGAACATCCACAAAGCGAAACACGGGAGTGACTCCGGCGTCTATGACTCTGAAGGAAGGTAACAAATATTTTATATATTTTTTTCTTTTAAAATAGTGATTAATTTATCGTTAGTGAACAAAACGAAGGCGGCTGAAGCCTTAAGCTCACCTAGAATATTCCAACCACGCTTTTAATAAACTACATAATTTGATTCTTTTCTGACTGGGTTCAGCGTGTCTTCTTCTTTATTGTTTGATTAATATGGCTTTTTTTATGCCTCAGTTGGCCTTTGTTTTTCATCTGATTTTGCATGTGACTAGGACAATATATATAATCCTTTAGCTTCAAATAAACTATGGCGGAAATTCAAAAAATATTTTAAATTAGAGATTTTTTTTTTTATAAATAGATTAGTTTCTAAAAATTTGTATATCGTAACTCTGATTGATTGATATTAGACACTCATTGTTGAACAATGTCAAATATTGTTGAATATTGTTAAACATTTTATCGAACTATCGGATTGTTGAACAGGATTATAACATGTGAATTCTCAATACCTAGTTCATTTTTAGAAGTCATATCTTAAATTTGGTCCATTTTTTAGTTTCTTCGAGGCCATAAGATCTTTAATTTCTTCTTAATTAAATTTAAAAATCAATTAGTAACTTAAATTCTCATCTACCAAGTCTGTGTTTTCTAACTAATTGAAGATTATTAAATTAACATTATAAAATATTACTTTCACCGTCTCTCAAATTCAATAATAGATTGTCAGATTGCATCGGATCATTAATGAAAAATTTTGTATCAAAAATGTTTTAGAAAAATTAGAATAATCTCAATTTTCATGTTCAACATATAGTTCGAAAGTGTTCAGTTAGGAAGGATAAATGAACTAAAGTACTTTCGGTAAAAGCACACGAGGATTCTTTAATGATTTAGAAAGCATGCTTTACGATTTTACTAATTTTTTTTGTTACTTATTTTATGAATATAGACTTCAAATCCTCCCATAAATTTGTTAAATACTTGGTCTGCTGCCATGTTCCACAAGACGACTGATACGTTGCATCGATGAGTTTTGGATACGACAATTTGAAAATATTTGATATTGGTCATCTGAGACTGCAAATCTGCAAGCTCTTCTTATTATAATAGTTTTAGCTTGAAGAGAGATGTTTTTTCAACTTAATTTGGTGGGTTAAACGCCCGAAGATGCTATTGAATCAATACGAGTACTCTTCTACTTTAATTTCGATGAATATTAAAAATGGAAAAACATATTATTAGTGTTTAAATTAAACATTTTTTGTCCTTTTATATGGAATAATAATATATTTTAGTCTCATTAATTTTCACCATAAATTCACAGGTTCGTTCCCTTGAAGTTTGAAGAGATTTTCAGCAAGCATGCGCATGCACACCCTAATGCTTTAACATCGGATGAACTTATGGGAATGCTAAGGGCTAATAGAGAACCTAAGGACTACCAAGGATGGTTAGTTTCTTTTTCTTCTTATATATTGTTGCTCTCTAAATTCTTATTTCTTCTAATTTCCTCTTTCAATGGAGTTCGTTTTCACTAAATTGTTGACCGAAATTGAGATGTAAAGAGTTCAAATTTTGCATTTCGAAATTAAACAACTGCCTTCGATAATGCATTTTCTAAGGTATGCAAAAGATTTTAGTCTTACAATGTCAAATGCATTTTTTCAGCTTTTTATTTACAAAACTGGAAACAGTTTCTGAAAATGATCATAAAAAAATGTAAGTCAACATGTTTCTTATCGAAGAATTGTAAAAGGAAGATATTGGAATAAATTTCAGGATTGCAGCCTGGACAGAATGGAAGATCTTGTATTTTCTTTGCAAGGACAAGCATGGTTTGCTGCACAAAGACACAATTAGAGCCGCCTATGATGGAAGCCTCTTTGAACGCATGGAAAAGGAAAGAGAATCGGCCAAAAAGAAAGTGTAAATCAACTGAGATTTAACCTTAAATGGATTTTTTTTTCACCTAATAAGCTTGTAAATGAATTGTGTGAGAAAAACGAAGTTACTTATTATGTCAGATTTTTATATTATTGTTCCTTTTAAAATGCAGTTATGTATAAAGAATAGCTTATTGAACGGTTTGATGTAGACGGCACACGCAGTGGATGGTCTGGCCGAATTCGAGATTTGATGAAACATGTGTTTGAAGCTAGCAATACTTCATTTGATTTCAATGTACATTTCTTTCGTGTGATGTAATAAGCTTATAATTAGTCATGTAAAATTTATTGATTTCTCTGATAATATATTGTCTACATTATATTTGCGATTGGGAATTTTTAGGTTTGCCTTTGATGCTGAAACTTTGTAGCATCTATTTTAACGCTAATCTTTTGTTACACCTCTTCGTGTTTCATAAATTTGCTTTATTAGTTTATGTGTTGGGAACTGCAAATTATATATGATTTGTGCGTTGTTCAAACACAAAGTAGTTAATTAAGTTGTTGCAATTTATTGTTATGTCCATTCTGAAAATGAATAATATAAGAAACAAAACTAAAAGAATCGAAACGATTACGTATGTTAACAATGTAGCATAAACTTGAAAATTAGTTCATAAAATGTTCTTTTGAAGACAATAAGAAACTTATTAAACAAATAGTGTTTAGTCATTGTTGATTGTCAAGCATAGCTTGTTCGTTAATGAATCAGTTCCTTCTGAGTGTCAGTGTCCAGCTCAGTAGTTTTATTTTCTACACAGTATTGTTCAGCTTCATTTGTAGTTAACTCTGAAAGTTGATCAGATTCAAGAATTTTTGCTTTCCCTCAAATCGATCTCTCTCTGTAGTTTCCCTCATTTTCTTTGCTTTTCTTTCCACATCAAGAATCTTACTTGCTAAAAATGAATTGAGGATTAGTGTCACAATTTTCTGGCTTCAAGTTATAGAGAGTTGAAAGATATTCAATAAGATTTGCTAATCAACATAAGTAATTAAAGTAATTAATTAAGCCGGATAGGCTGTTCTTGTACCAAATCGAAAGGCTCCACTCCAGCTATATATGTTACTTTAACAGGATCTAACAAATCAAACCAAGGCGTTCTACATGTGCACATATATGAATATGAATCCTAGTGGAAATAGATAAGGGCGCTTACGTGTTGAAAATATTAATATTAATGGATATTAAATGTCAAAAAGACCCTAGTTTAGTGGACCAAATGACATTATAACGAAATCTTATATGAAATCCTATAAAGGAAAGATTAGTTGTTCAGCTTGCAGATTCGTCACAGCCCATATTACTGCTAAAACGACAATGAGATGGCTTCCACTGAAATCAATTCTTGAATGAGCAGAACTGCCTGACGCAAACATGGCCGTTTGCGTTTGCGTTTGCGTTTGGGTTTGGGTTTGCGCATCTAAGGACTTGGAAGTATAATCTTCGGGACAGAAAGTGATAACATAATTCGCCACCGCAGCACAAGTGAAGGTACTTGTTCCATCATCAAAAGCGTAGCTGTAGGCTTTCGGACAAGCATTCTTGAAGAACATTGAATAAGAACTCGGTTTACACTTATCAGGAGTTGAGAATTCTCCGCTGCAGCAATATTGCGCATCACCAAACGCTTCGCATGCGCTCTTGCATCCGACAGCTTGGCTGCTATTCACTCCTTCAATAACTTTGAGCTCTTTCGGACACGCTTGGTTCAACTCCGCAACACAGCCGGTAACGGTGCACTTCTCTCCGGTTCCGCCCCGGGGTGCAACCATTATCGGAAGGTTGTAGCCGTCGACAAGACTAACGTCGAAAAAATCAAGTCCACCTGCGCCGTTTAGAGTGAATTCAACTAGAGTGGCGGGAGGGATAGCGCTGCGACTTGAGCACTCAATGGTGCCAGAGCCACAGTCACCGGTCACGCATGAGAATTTGCTGGTTGTGGAGTCGTGGGTGCAGAGAGTGCGGCCCCATAAGCGACCTGACCAAGAAGTTGGTACTGAGATTGAAGTTGATTGGCCTGACTGAAGAGAGAAGCCTGTGGTGGAGAGTAGTGGAGATCCGGCACCGGAGAGAACGCCTGGCCAGACTGTGTAGGTGCATTTGTTTGTGAGTGTGAATGTTGATGATGCCAGCACTGATACTGGAAGAAAGTACAGGAGAAGAACACAAGTGATGATGAAGAGAGAAAGTTGAGTAATGAAAGCCATTGATTATTATAGCAAAAGAGAAGTTAAGTAATTGAGAAGATGGAGTAATCCTATATATCTATTGAGAATTGATGAGTGACTAGTCTCTATCGTGCTTGCTGAGGAAGGATTTTACTTTGTAATTTCCTTTGTCAACAAGGGCTTTCATCATGATCAAACAAGTTTGGCTTGTGAGGAAGGGGAGATTGTGGACTTTGGTGTTTGGAGTCCCAAGTCTTAAATTAAGAAATAACACTCACTTGATTGGATTCCTCACAGAATGCACACTTAATTTTACCCTGATTTTTCCGTTTAGAGTTTAGTCAATCACGTAAAGCATGTTTCCTACGTATTACCATTTGATAGTATTATTGGAACGTGTAAAGGAAAATCCTGTTGATTTGATTGGAAGAAGGGAGACTTAGACAAACTTTTAACATGCATGTGGCGAGTGTGAAAGTGAACAATAAGCATGTCGTGAACCCCAACTTAATGGATTGGGATTAATGGCAAGTAGAACTTGACTCTGTTATTGAGATCATGAGATATATAAATATCTCCAATATTTTCCGAACGAAAAAGACAAGAAACTTTTAGATTATAAAGAATAAAAAAGCTTAAAATTTAAAGAAATGTTATAATAAAACCCTTTACTGTTATTTGACGTGCCTATTTATAATAATATAAGTTTACTCAAGTCTTACATTAAGATAATGATGATAAAAGTGATCCAGTAATTAATAATCTAATAAAAATCTGAACTTCATAATAAATAAGAAAATAGGTTATTATTTGAGAGAGAGAGACGAAACAAATTTATCACATTGGACATAGAATACAAAAAATTTTGATTTGGAAAATGAATTAGGGAGATAAACTACACGTATAAAGATATAAGTGCGGAATAGTAATCACTAATCATAGAGGAAAAAGATGATCATTGGAAGTGTCTAGGAAAATTGGTTGCACTCAAAAGAGGGCAAATTGTCTCTTCCGGGCCTTGCCTGCATCCTTCCTGCTGTCATCCATTTGACTTCCTATAGCAATCAAATATATGAAAATCCAATTACGCAAGAGATTGCTGATTGGATTTAATAAATAAATAAATAAACAAATAAACCACAAACGAAGAAAGCCGATAGCACGTGCACATTTTCGTGCTTGTAAAAGACTTGAACCATTAATCACGGGATTGGCTACGGTGCAGCTGCTGTATGATACAGCAGCTGCTTTTTGTGGTAAAACGGGTGTAAAAGTTGTAAACACAACTTCTACCTCCGAATAAAAAATTGAAAAAGTAGCTGCTGTATGTGTACAGCAGCTGCACCCTAGCCTGACCCATTAATCAATCGGGATTGGCTACGGTGTAGCTGCTGTATGATACAGCAGCTGCTTTTTATGGTAAAACGGGTGCAAAAGTTGTAAACACAACTTCTGCCCCCGAATAAAAAATTGAAAAAGCAGCTGCTGTATGTGTACAGCAGCTGCACCCTAGCCTGACCCATTAATCGGGATCAGGCACTCCAATTTTTCAATACCTACTATTTTAGATAATGACAGAGTGTTTGTTTTCATGTTTGAAGTTAAAAGGGTGGAAATTCGTGTCGTATCGTACGTGTCGACTCATTTAATTATTCGTATTAAGACATAAAATATAGATCTGACACGGTTATTAAACGTGTTATCCACGTGTTGTAATCGTATCGTATTTAATTCACATAATTTACTTAATTATTTATCCTAGTTATGCATAATATATTATATTCTATATATTTATATCAATTAAAATTATTTTTAGAATATAAACTATTGTTAGTATAAAATATTATTAAAATTATCAGAATTTATTATTTTATAAATTAATTTATTTTATAATATAAAAATTTCAGTTTTATAATATATATGTTATAAGTAGGTAACAATTTATATCATTAAATGAACGTACATATTAAGGATAGACAAAATATATTTTATTATTCATGTCATTAAATGGGTTAGCGTGTTGAACACCCTCAATATGAATCCGACCCATTTATTAATCGCGTATCGTGCTCGTGTCGTATTCATGTCGTGTTCACATGTCGTGTCCCAAATTTAACTATTTGAAGTATAAATTTAATTAATTGTCAATCATTGAAATATTTGTACGTGTTTGGTTTTTTTTTTTTTTGGGTCGGAGATAGATTCTCATACAAATTTATCTTAATATTTACCAAAAATTAAATTTTTTAACTTTCATCGGAATACAAATATATGAAAGGATTCTCTCATCTCTAATTCTTTAAAATACATTTATATGTTTTGTTTATGACATAATTGTATATATGTTTTATATGTAAATAAATAACCCACAATATAATTTATTAATTTTTTAACAAATTATGATAAAATAATTAAAATTATAAATTTAATTATTAAATACTTCAAAACTAATTTTATAATAAAAAATTGATTTATACATTTTTTAATATGGCAAATAAAAATACAAGTAAAACAAAGTTAATAAGGATATATGTATGAAAATATTAATTTCAAATATTTTAATTCAAATATTAAAATTAAAAAATTGATATAATATATATATTTATATATTCGAACATATTTATATTTCAATTTAATTTAGACTAATTCAAATTTCAATAAACAAAAATAAAAAAAAAACCTAGTCTTTGAACTAGGTTACAGGGACAGAAAATGTGATGTATATTAATAGAAAAATGAATATTTCTTTTTAATTGATTTCGCTTTGTTATTTTACCGCACGAAGGTTGTATTTCTTGTTTTTGAAAAGCTAAATTATTTATTAAGAATATTCAATGATGATTCCTAAATAGAATAATATTACATATCTATATAAGAATAATTAATGTCACATACACATATTATGTATATACAAAGTAAAGTACATTACTTTTTCTATTTTTATATCAATATTTCATACTAAGTTAACAAACTACTATTTCATTATGATTCTTTTATTAATTATGTATCATAACAATTTATATTCTGTATATAATGGTTTACAATGTAGCATTATCATATATGTAAACTACTTGTAAATTAATGGCAAAAAATAATAATTAATAATAAATTAAGTACATATAGTGTATATAATGTTAACACCTAAGTTTTGATGGGCTTGGCTAAACACAAATATCCTTTTCTACAACAACAGCTAATGACAAAGGTTGTCAAGAGAGCGAGGACCTTGACCCAACTACGTGGTTGGTAAGGGTTTTTTTGGTTCTTTCAACTGAGCTTCCTTGTTGCTTCATAATTATTTTCGTAGCAAGGACTGGTGATCAGAAGCGAAAACCCAACAAAGGTCATGTTTTACAGGTGGCTTGCTTGACGTTCTATTTACAGTGAAATATTATACGAATAATGACGTTTTCACTAAATGAAAGATCATTTCACTTTCCTAAGTTTTCGACTTTACGTCACTGTTGTTTGAATCTTGAGGAAATGACAGAAACTTTATCCGAATTAAGAGAGAATCATAGATAATGATTTTTGTTAAGAATTAATGAATTTTGAGAAAAAAAATCCCACTATTTGCCAATTAATGATATTCATAAACAATAATTTGGACAAAACAAAAAAACTCTCATTGTAGTTTGAGATATGTAAATATAAGGAGTGATACTATTCTTATTAATAATTATACAAATTTATCTGTAGAAACTGATGTAATATCATTATATAATCATTACATTATCTATTTTAATTAATATTATTTATTATTATTATTTACTCATTTAATCGTATCACACTATATCAATTTGTATAAATAAATTTATAATAATAATATTGCTCAAATGTAAATGTTAAATTTGGTACTAACCTTGTTGTGTTGGGCTTCACTCCATGAAAACTGGTGGACCACTCTAACAATACTGTTCCCAAATTGATATCTTTGCAACATGGCCTACCAACCTCCCCTTATCCTATCCGCCTTTGGATATTTCTTCATGCTCGTTCTTTGGGCTGACTATCCTACTTTGATTTTCCTTGGGCCTTTTGTATCTGTTTCGGTTTTTCCAGCTGGCCCAATCCCCGGTGGGATGTGTACATGCCCCTACAGTAAATAAGAGCAAACCATTTATTTTGATTTGAACGTCTCCCTCCCACGTTTGGGAGGGAGGATTGGATTGGACTTGACTGAGATTAGGATTAGGATTAAGATTAGATTGGATTGAACTATGTAATATTGTCTTATGTTTGGTATCATATGGGATTGGACTAAATAATATTGTCTAATATTTGGTGTAATATGGGACTGAACTATTAACATAGATAATAATTTTTAAGAAAATAATTTTTAAAAATAAACTAAATTAATTTTATTAAAATTGAACTTGAATAAAAACTAAATATTAAATATTTGTTGATATTTCCATATAAATAATAATAAAATTATATTTTATATTAAAATTAATTTTTATATAAATATAATAATTTATTAATAATTAGTATTTAAATATTATTAGATGATATTTATTTTTTTATTATTAATTTAATAGTTATTTTTATATTAATATCATACTATTATTTCATTATTTTTTTAGTAAAATTGATTTAATTAAATATTTAAATATAATTACAAAATTATTGTTATATTATATTTATTATTTTATTTAGTTTTAATTTTAATTAAAAATTAAAAAATTTTGTCCCAATTTGGGACTATTAGTCCCACTAATTTAGTCTTGGTATGGAAGGAGGTGGGACTGACTTGGACTATCAGTCCAGTCCCACCTCTACACCAAACATAGGATTGGACTACACTTAGTCCAATCCCATGCTAAGCCCGTCTTCCAAACGGGCCAAGGCACGTTTGGGAGGAGGGATTGGATTGGACTGGACTGAACTGGACTGAGATTGGGATTAGGATTAGGATTGGACTGGATTGGACTATGTAATATTATCTTGTGTTTGGTATCATATGGGATTGGACTAAATAATATTGTCTAATGTTTGGTATAATATGGGACTGAACTATTAACATAGATAATAATTTTTAAGAAAATAATTTTAAAAAATAAACTAACTTAATTTTATTAAAATTGAACTTGAATAAAAACTAAATATTAAATATTTGTTGATATTTCTATATAAATAATAATAAAATTATATTTTATATTAAAATTAATTTTTATATAAATATAATAATTTATTAATAATTAGTATTTAAATATTATTAGATGATATTTATTTTTATATTATTAATTTAATAGTTATTTTTATATTAATATCAACTATTATTTTATTATTTTTTAGTAAACAATCAAAATTGATTTTATTAAATATTTAAATATAATTAAAAATTATTGTTATATTATATTTATTATTTTATTTAGTTTTAATTTTAATTAAAAATTAAAAAATTTTGTCCCAATTTGGGACTATTAGTCCCACTAATTTAGTCTTAGTTTGGAAGGAGGTGGGACTGACTTGGACTATCAGTCCAGTCCCACCTCTACACCAAACATAGGATTGGACTAAGTGTAATCCAATCCCAGTTAAGCCCGTCTTCCAAACGGGCCCTTAGGGCACGTTTGGGAGGAGGGATTGGATTGGACTGGACTGGACTGAGATTGGGATTAGGATTAGGATTGGACTGGATTGGACTATGTAATATTATCTTGTGTTTGGTATCATATGGGATTGGACTAAATAATATTGTCTAATGTTTGGTGTAATATGGGACTGAACTATTACCATAGATAATAATTTTTAAGAAAATAATTTTAAAAAATAAACTAACTTAATTTTATTAAAATTGAACTTGAATAAAAACTAAATATTAAATATTTATTGATATTTCTATATAAATAATAATAAAATTATATTTTATATTAAAATTTATTTTTATATAAATATAATAATTTATTAATAATTAGTATTTAAATATTATTAGATGATATTTATTTTTTATTATTAATTTAATAGTTATTTTTATATTAATATCATACTATTATTTCATTATTTTTTAGTAAACAATCAAAATTGATTTTATTAAATATTTAAATATAATTAAAAATTATTGTTATATTATATTTATTATTTTATTTAGTTTTAATTTTAATTAAAAATTAAAAAAATTTTGTCCCAATTTGGGACTATTAGTCCCACCTTATAAGGTGGGACTATTAATCCCACTAATTTAGTCTTGGTTTGGAAGGAGGTGGGACTGACTTGGACTATCAGTCCAGTCCCACCTCTACACCAAACATAGGATTGGACTAAGTGTAGTCCAATCCCAGCTAAGCCCATCTTCCAAACGGGCCCTTATATTTCAAAAGTTCAGGTTCAGCTATCCCACATCATTTTTCTTGCATTTAAAATTGCAGCGAAACTCTCCAACCAATCCAACATATCTGTAATGGATTTTGCAACCAATAAGGTGTTAATGTACATCTACAAATGCTGTGAAAGTGACCAAACGATGTGACAAATCTATCGTAAAGGATTTTGCAACCAAGCCATCCATGTACATTGCAGAGACACGGACAATGAATCTACATAAATGTTGCATACTGTCTCTTTGACCTTTTTTTTCCTTTTCATTTTGAAGTTTTCCATCATTTTGTGCAGGGTTTAATGGATGTACAATTGTGAATCAACTTTAAAGTTTGGAGGATTGAATGCCATTAATTCAGAAAATAAGAAACTTACATTATCAAATGAGATTATGAGAAACGAACATTTATTTATGTTTAACCCTCACTATTACTATAAGTTCTGGAAGTATGCAGTTATAAATAATATAACAGTAAACTATAATGTAAATCGACACAGGAGGATTTTACGTGGTTCGATTATAAAACCTATATCCACAGATAGCTATAGAGCTGCAATTCACTAAGTTCTTGTTTGTACAATCTTTAGGATCGTTTACAGTACTGACTCACTCTCACACACTGACCTAATCTTTGTAAAACAAAATCCCACCAAGATCTTAAACTCTAGTGACACTGCTCACTCTCTGTCACAGGTAACTTAATAGCACACTGTTAAGTATATCATAACCACGATGTCTGACATTGAATTACATAAACACTTAACTCGCAAGTTCTCTCAAGTTTATACTAACTCAAACAAACCTAATCAAAGATTCATGCATGATTATAACCTCTCATACATGAATAAAACACTCATAAAATCAAATCAATGAAGCATTACTATTTGCGTTTAAGCTCTCCTCTTAATCCTTGGAATGCCGTGACATGAGCTCCCACAACCATCTAACTATATGTTATGTAAACATAACAATATATATATAGTGGGAAGTCTGATCGAAATCTCCTTGGATTCCCATAAAAATCCTAATCAAACTCACATTAGGATAAAGACAAATATAATAGAAAGTGATAAAATTAACTTCTAAAGGAATTAGGACACAAATAGATATTCTCCTATTGTAACTAGAATACATCAAATAATGTCTTAATCTAAGAAGATATTTATTATAAATAAAATACTTCCTAAAATATACTTCTAGAAACAGTAAAATAAGAAATAAACTAATATTATTGTTTTATCACAAGTTGGACAAAAATATCATGTGCATGGCACATGCACGTTGACACAACAATCTCCCCTTTTTGGCAACTTGTGATGAAAACACCAAACTGTTCTGGATCAAAGAAAAATTCGCTCATAGATAAGCTAGACATAACTATAAGCAATCATGATCGATCAAACACAAACATTATGCTTATAGAAATAACAATAGTATGCAGTTACAAAACACATAACAGAACAATGTCTGATTATGTAGATCCTGCAAAATAACACAAAGTGAGGTTGACAAACTTGTGAAACAATACTGCAACTATTGTCATGATCAAAGCAAATAAAAATCATGCATCAAATGAAATAGGCAGATAAAAACACATAACACAATAAAGAAATAACACACAGCTGAAAATAGTTCTAATGCATACAAAGCATAAACAAGCCATACTCCCCCTTACTCCTTACATACTGGCTTAGAGGAGAACAACAAAAATATCATACAAAATTATCAAAAACATGATCAGTTCAAAAACAAAATAGAACAAAACAAAACAGAAAGATCAGAAACTCTTTCTCCTTCTCTCCCCCTTAATTTTAGGACAAGTTGTCAAAAACTAACGCAATCTTGGAAACTTGCGAACAAGTGGGGAAGAGGAACTGCCAAAACGCTTCTTAATCCCACTAGCCTTCATTCTATACTGTTTGCTAGTAGTAGTTGGTGTAGGCTGCTTAGTGGGCACAGAAGCAGGCTGTGCTTCAATTGTCTCAAAGGAAGTGGCAGTAACTTCAGCCACAATCTTGCAAATCTCCTTATCAAGGCGTTCAGCGCTGGTTTCTATTGTTTGCAACTCAACAACAGGTTGTTAAGAAAGTACCAATGACTCTTCCACAAGAGTAGATGGTGGTGGTGTGGCTAGTGTGGTTATGTCTACTATAGGAGGAGATTCGTGAATGTGTTCTGCATATGGTGTGGTTGTGGCTTCAGGTGGTGGTGACTGTGTTGGTGGAGAATGATGTTCTGCTTCAGGGACCAAAGAAACATGAGGTTCTTCCTCAGCAAGTGGTGAAGGCAATTTAATCTCGGGTTCTACTTGTTGTGGTTCATCTGAAGAGGATTCATCCCTCAGGTCTGGAGCTGTTGATTCAATTTTCTTCTTCCTTTTGTCAAATGGTTTCTTCACCAATTTGATCTTCTTCTTTTCTTTCAATCCCTTTGCTCTTGTCTTGTATTTCTTTTTCTTGTTCTTCTTCTCTGCTGTTATGTCTATCTCAATAACGGTTTATTCAGTTGGATATTTTACAGGTATTGGCTCAGTTGCTTCAGGCAGAGGTGCATCAGTTTTTGGTATGTGCTCTGCAGACTTCTCAGGAATCACATCGTCAATTTCTATAGGTTGTGGTTCTTCTGCACCACTAGGTTGTCCTGCAAGCTTGGCCTCCAAAACAGATTGTTTTGCTTTGATATTTTTAAGATCCTATACGATATCATTCAAGACAGAATTTATCACAGCAAGTTATTCTTTTACATTACCCATAGGATGTTTCCAGACTCTCCTGGGTTTTGGTTCTAGTGTAAAGAGATCAGATTTATCATGCAACCTATGTAGAAAACCTTTGGTGATTGACTTACTCAGAATTTCAGTATGTTCTTTGGGGCTTATAGGGATGCCATTTTATGCTAGAATTCCTTGAATTAACAAGGAAAACCAATAACTGATAATTAGATTTGTATAGAGCAATCTGAACAATCAGTCTATAAGCTAGCAAGCCAAAATTGATAGGTCTATTAGTGCCCAAACAAAACAAAAACTTCACTCTATCTTCCTGAACTTGGTTTTGGTGTGATGAGGGAAGCCAGTTAAATTGTGCAATCCTATGCATCACCCTATACTTCTTTTTGAGATATTGTTGGTCAATCCCATCCCTCGGCTTCCATTCTATATCCCCTTTACTAGTCAATTCTTTAATCACTATAGCCATATCATAATTCTCATCCAACGAATGCAAGCTTCTTATTGGTATATCAAAGAATATATTTATGATATTCGATGAGAATTTCACAAACTTTCCTCTATAATACACTCTATGATAATGAAAGCTTTTCAGATCATCAATTGAAGTAGAGATATTAGCATAAAACTCCTGAATTAACGACTTCACAAGGGGTAGGAAATTTTTTACCGTGCGAGTACAGTATATAGACTCAAGAAGCTCACTCAGTCCATAGTTGTTAAACTCTGTTAGCTTCACTGGCCTTTTCATCTGCAATTTTCTTTTTGAAGTGTGCTTCAAGAATTTCTACTTGACGGCTACTGTGAGGAACTTGTTATACTTTGGCTTCACCTTGTCTCTCATCTTCTTGACTATAATCAATTCACCTTCGCTCATAGTAGGATTAATCGGGATCTGTGCTTGAGACTGTTGTAAATGAGACGATTATGCACTGTTACTACTGTTGTAACCAGAGTCGTTCAATAAAGATAAGGAACTGTATGTTTTTGAAGATTCTGAGGTGGTCGCCATTGTTAGGGTTTCAAGTCTGCAAGAGTTTCTAAGAGCAGAGAGAGAACAGCAAGACGAGAGAGAAAGTGTCGAAACTGTTGTTGGAGTATGTTATGAATAGGAAATACCCTAACTGATTTCGTAATATACTTGACTTAATTTAAAAAATTTTGTTTTCAACAAAATTTAATTTTAATTCCCTTTCCAAAACCGCTTAATAATTGTCATTAATGAATAGGAATTCAAATTTTGATTTCCATTAGAATAAGGAATTCTAATAGAGTTAGGAATCCCGCCACTAAAACTTATCCCCCTCAATTCAATACAACTGACATGACATTTTGACACAGACACACAAGAAAAGTCAAATTTCGGATAGATACGAAAAAAATAATAGAAAATGGTTAAAATTAATATAACAACAATATCTGAACATCATATAAATCATTCTAAGAAAGCATATTTCAGAGCTGTTTATTACTTTCACATGAAAGGTATTTTTCATTTTTCTTTTCAATTGATTGAGATGCCAAAAATATTTTGACATATTATGAATTAATCACATTGGATTATGAATACAGTAGCTTTCACACAATATAGAGGTAGCCCTTTTCATTGGAGTGGGTGACCTCAACATATTTCTTAGATACCCTGAAGTTACTCTCAATGATGACTTTCACACATCATATATTGGTAGCCATCTCGGTATTTTTCATTTTAAACTAGTATATTATCATTCACATAATTTTTATATCACAACTCACACATGCTAAATTAGAAGAAAACTTATAATATTATAGATATAATTATCATAACAGCAAGCAGTGTTTATTCAGATAATTGATAGATGCCTAAGGCCTTTATTAGATTCTCAAATCTTGTTGTATCTAACGCCTTAGTGAACAAGTCAGCCAATTGTTTATCAGTGGAGATGTGTTCAATGTGTATCACCTTAAACTCTACAAGTTCCCTTATAAAATGGTATCTTATGTCAATGTGTTTTGTTCTAGAATGCCAAACAAGATTTTTGGAAATATTTATAGTACTAGTATTATCACAAAACACAGTTATAGGTTTCTATTCAATACCATAACCACTCAACATTTGCTTCATCCACAGTAGTTATGTGCAACAACTTCCTGCTGCTATGTACTCAGCTTCAACAGTAGACAAAGAAATAGAATTTCGCTTTTTGCTGCGCCAAGAAACCAAATTAGTACCAAGACAAAAACACCCTCCTGATGTACTTTTTCTGTTATCTGCATTTCCTGCCCAATCAGCATCACTAAACCTACAAGATAATCATTTGTATCTTTAGAAAACCATATACCATAATCATGTGTTCGATGAACATACCTAATGATTCTTTTAGCTGCTGCCAGATGTGATTCTTTGGGTTTTGCTCGAAATCTTACACAAAGTCCTACACTAAAGCATAAGTCTGGTCTACTTGCTGTGAGGTATAACAGGCTACTAATAATGCTTCTGTACAAACTTGCATTAATATCTTTTCCTGCATTGTCTTTTGAAAGTTTAAGGTTAGTACTGATAAGAGTTTTTATTGGTTTTGCATTCTCAAGCCTAAATTTCTTTACAAGATTTTTAGCATTTTTTGATTGAGATATGAATATCCATCATTCATTTGCTTAACCTATAATCCAAGAAAGAAATTTAATTCTCCTACCATGCTCATCTCAAACTCTTCCTGCATCAACTTAACAAACTCATTAGTTTTACTTTGGTTAGTTGATCCGAAAACAATGTCATTAACATATATTTGAGCAACAATAAAATAGTTAGATGCATGTTTGATAAACAAAGTTTTATCACTGCTGCCTCTTTCATAACCTCTGTTAATCAAAAAATTTGTCAACCTTTCATACCAAGCTCTAAGAGCTTGTTTCAATCCATATAAAGCTTTATGTAATCTGTACATAAAATCAGGATGTTTAGGATCTTCAAAACCCTTAGGCTGTTCAACAGAAACTTTTTCATTGAGATAGCTACTTAAAAATGCTGTTTTAACATCCATTTGGTACAATTTAAAATCAAGCAAACAAGCAATTGCAAGTATTAATCTGATTGATTCAAGTCTAGCTACTGGTGCGAAGGTTTCATCAAAGTCTAGGCCTTCTACTTGAGTGTAACCTTGTGCTACTAGCCTAACCTTATTTCTTACTACTTGACCACTTTCATCAGTTTTATTTTTGAATATCCATTTAGTTCCAATGAAATTTGCATTTTTTGGTCTAGGAACAAATTCCCATACTTCATTTCTCTTAAACTGATTAAGTTCATCTTGCATTGCCTGAATTGAAACATCATCTTTTAAGGCTTTTTTCACATTTTTTGGTTCAACTAATGAAACATAACATGCAAACCTTACCTGATTTCTTACCTTACTCCTAATTCATCATACCATCTGGTGTTCCAATGATAGAGCTGGTTGGATATGCCTTCTGAATCCAAGTGAGTGGATTTTTCCTTTCATCTTTATTTCTGATTGAGTCTTTGTTCAGATCTGAGTTGTCAGTTTTTATTGTTGTGTTTGATGTAATAGCAATTGTTTCCTCTTTCATAATTGAATCATCTTTATTATTGTTGCTGTCAGAATCTGATTTTTTGTATCTTCTGTAAAGTTGAATATGCTTTCGTCTTGTGAGTATTCTGCATAATCATCTAGATCATCAAAGACTATGTTTGCAGATTCCATGACTGCCTCAGTTAGAAGATTGTAAATCCAAAATGCTTTGCTGTTTTTTGCATATCCCACAAAAACTTCTTCATCACTTCTTAGATCTAATTTTTCTAACAGCTCTTTGTCATTTAAGATGTAACACCTGTGTCCAGAAACATGAAAATATTTCAATTTAGGTTTTCTACCTTTCAAAATTTCATAGTGTCTGGTTAGTGCCAGGTCTTAGAAAAACTCTATTTGAAATATAACAAGCAGTGCTTATTGCTTCATCCCATAACCTTTTGGTCAACTTCTTACTATTGAGCATCATTCTAGCCATCTTTTGAAGAGTTCTATTCTTTCTTTCCACAATGCCATTTTGTTTAGGGGTTTTGCGAGTTAAAAATTCATGATCAATACCATGATATTTGTAAAAATCAGCATAGCTAACATTTTCAAACTCCTTGCCATGATCACTTATTATTCTCACTATCCTGCCAATGTTCCTGTTTTGTCATTTTCAAGCTTAACACAAAGATTTCTGAAAGCTTCAAAAGTGTCAAATTTTTCTTTAATAAAATCAACCCAAGTGTATCCGAAAAAGTTATCCACACAAACAAAAATGTATCTCTTACCTATAATGCTTTCAATTTGCATAGGACCTATAAGATCCATGTGAAGCAAATCAAGTGTTTTGGATGTGCTAAGATGTGGATTGGATTTATGTGAACTTCTAATTTGTTTTCCCATTTGACATGGTCCACAAATTTCATTTACATTGTCATCAAATTTAGGAACTCCTTTTACAGCACCTAACTTAATCAATCTAACCAAGTCTTTGTAATTTAGGTGACCTAATTTTTTATGCCACAATTCCAAATATGAAATCTTAGCTTTAAATGCAATTTTTACCAAATAGCAATTATCCGAAGATTTATTTCCTTCTAAAAATGCATTTACCAAAGTTGTCTATTACCATACATTTATTTTGTGTGAAATTAACAATATATTTGTCATCATATATCTGACTAATACTAATTAGATTAGCTTTCAAACCTTCAATCAGCAAGACATTTTGGAATTTGGGTAGACCTTTGACATTTAAAGTGTATTTGCCAATGATCTTACTCTTTGCTCCATCTTCATAAGTGACATTTCCTTCCCTGCATGCTTTAAAATTTTTCGAAAACTGTTTATTTTCAGTCATATGCTTGGAACAGCCACTGTCAAAATACCACAAATCGTTAGAAGATTTTTTAAGAGCAGTAAGAGTAACATCGCATACTGTCTTCTCTTTCTTAACCTACTATAGTTGTGATTTTGGTAACAGTTTGAACTGTTTTGATCTTTTATGCAAGAGATTCAACAATTTAAAGCATCTAAGCCTAGTATGTCCCTTTTTACCACAAAAAAAAAAACAAATTGAACGAATTTTCTTACCTTTTCAGGATTGGATTTGAAAGAACTCAGAAGGGAAGCAAATGTTTCATTGCTTTTTGAATTAGGACTTGACCTTATTGAGTTAGGTTAAGAATTTTTACCTAATGTTGAAGCTTTTACAAACACTTTTTTTTATGAAGATGCAACATTACCTTTTGTGTATCCCAATCCATGTTTGTTGGAGTTGTCTCTTCTAAGACTCAAGACCTGATCAAGTTTAGCTGACCCAATTTTGAGTTGATCAACACATCTTTTGCTCTCAATCAGCTTTGTTTTGATTTTCTCAACATGTGCTGTTTTGTCTATTAAAGCAATCTCTAGTTTCATGCTACGGTTTTCAACAGAAGATTTTTCACATGTCGGTACTTCAATCTCCTTCTTCAAGGTTTTGATTTCTTCCTTCTGATTCAGCCATTCACCATAGAGTGTATTATAAGTCTCTTGCAACTCTTCATAGTATTCTGGACCGTCTTCTTCATATGAATGATCAGCATTGGTTCTGCAATGTTCTATTATGTCAGTCATAACAGCTTTCCCTTTATCAGCTGCTGATGCTGTGAGTGCAACAAAATTACTCATGTATTCTTGATCATCCGAATCAGATTCTGATTCATCACCCAGGTAGCTGTCAAGCCTTTGTTTTTCTTCTTGAGATTAGCACATTCAGACTGAATATGCCTATCACCAGAACATTCATGGCACTAAATCTGTCCTTTCTTATCAGATTGCTTCAATTTCTTCTTGTCATTCTCTTTGTTGAATTTCCTAAACTTGTCTTCATTTGAGTTTGATGGCTTTCCTTGATTCTATTTCCTGAAATTCTTTTTCATGAACTTGAAATAATTCTTTGTTAGAAAAGCAATCTGTTTATAATCATTTTCATCAAGTTCATCATTACTTTCATCATCAGATTTTTAAGTTTTAATATTGAATGCAATGCTTGTTCCTTTTTGCTTCCTAGTACTCTGATTAATTTCAAAGTTTTGGAGAATGCCAATCAGTTTATCAACCCTCATCTTATCAATGTTTTTAACTTCCCCAATGGCTGAAATTTTAGGTTGAAATTTATCTGGAACAGATCTGATTATTTTGCTAACAATTTCTGCATCAGTGAAAGTTTTGCCAAGCATGTATGCAGAATTTGTGATGTGACATAACTTAGAGTAAAATTCAGAAATTGACTCATCCTCATGCATCATCAAATTTTCAAATTGAGAATCTAGTCTCATCAATTTAGATCTTTTAACAGATGCAGTACCTTTATGTTTTACCTCAAGTATGTCCCAAGCTTCTTTGGCCACTTTGCACCTAGAAATCTGTCCGAAATTGTTTAAGTTCACAGTAGCAAAAATTGCATTAAGAGCCTTTGAGTTCCATCTTGAACGTTCGTACTCTTCATCATTCCATTCCTCCTTAGATTTAGGTTCAGCATCACCAAAAGCATTTAACTTTGTTGGCGGTGTCCATCCTTTAAGCACACTGGTCCATGCCTTGTCATCAAGAGATTTGATATATATCATCATTCTTACCTTCCAATATGAATAATTACCATCATTAAGAATAGGTGGTTGTGTTCTGGATTCCTTATTGCGAATAAACTCCATCCTTTCAGATCAGCATGATCGTTTTCTTCACTTGTCTATCAGTGAACCTGCTCTTATACCAATTGTAAGTTCTGGAAGCATGTAGTTATAAATAATATAACAATAAACTGTAATGTAAATCGGCACAAGAGGATTTTATGTGATTTGGTTATAAGCCTACATCCACGGACAGCTAGAGAGTTGCAATTCACTAAGTTCATGTTTATACAATCTTTAGGATTGTTTATAGTGCTAACTCACTCTCACACACTGACCTAATCTTTGCAAAACAAAATCCCGTCAAGATCTTAAACTCTAGTGACACTGCTCACTTTCTATCGTAGATAACTTAACAACACACTGTTAAATATATCATAACCATGATGTCTGACACTGAATTACATAAACACTTAACTCACAAGTTCTCTCAAGTGTCTACTAACTCAAACAGACCTAATCAAAGATTTATGCACGATTACAACCTCTCATACATGAATAAAACACTCATAAAATCAAATCAATGAAGCATTCCTATTTGTGTTTAAGCTCTCCTCTTAATCCTTGGAATTCCATGACATGAGCTCCCACAACCATCTAACTATATGTTACGTAAACATAATAATATATATATATAGTGGGAAGTCTGATCGAAATCTCCTTGGATTCCCGTAAAAATCCTAATCAAACTCACATTAGGATAAATACAAATATAATAGAAAGTGATATAATTAACTCCTAAAGGAATTAGGACACAAATAGATATTCTCCTATTGTAACTAGAATACATTAAATAATGTCCTAATCTAAGAAGATATTTATTATAAATCAAATACTTCCTAAAATATACTTCTAGAAACAGTAAAATAAGAAATAAACTAATATCCTTGTTTTATCACAAGTTGGACAAAAATATCATGTACATAGCACATGCATGTTGACACCAACAATTACTTTACTTTTCATTAAATTCTTATTCAATTTATTTTTTTATAAAAAAATCCACACAAAGATTATCAAATTAGGTTAACTGATGATGGAAAGAGGATGGGTGCAAAAGTGTGTGTTGAGAGTAAAAAATCCTTAAATTAATTATGTTTCATTGGTGTTATTGTACTTAATTGTAAATTAATCTAAGAATAATTTTATAAAAAAATTTTAACAAAAAAGTGAATTTTATAATAAAATTTTTAACAAAAAAGTGGGTGTATTAATAAAAAAATTGGGTGCAAATACCCTCAGCAGTTTATATTTATATTTAGTTTCTAGTAGAGTTAAACAGGTTTCATCTTGTCTTTCTAACCAATGTTTTTCAATTCTTTTCGAATCATTACTTCATATCAATAACTTTTACAAATAAGCCTTGGCAAAAAGTCAGAGTTACCTACTTTGAAACCATTAAGGAATTGATTGATATTTAAGTATCTATGGGTTAATTGACAAATTAAAGTCATGTGGTACAAAATAATAGATATAGACTTTGTTCAGAGCTAGGGGTTATAGAGATCATTCACTAAAGGATACCTAGGTGGCAAACTTATGGCCACAACTTCGATAGTAGTTGGTTCATTATTAAGGCAAACCAGTAACTTTCAATTATTGATGTGTTTGTACGACATTAAGAAATGAAACTATTTAAACTCAACATTCACTTTGCACCTCAAAATTGTGGTAATAAGTGCTATTTTTTCCATCTACCAATTTGCGTACCATTTCTCCCTATTTTTCACATGAGTATAATTAATTTACCAAAGGTCATTCTCTTTTCGTATGGGTAGTGAATTTTTTCATCTCAGCTCCCTGAAAAGTGAAGCATTTTATGAAAAGTATTCACTCGGACGTTATTTTTGTAAATCTACCTGACTACATTTCAACAATTAAAAACGATAAAAAAAAACTTTAGGTATGTTCTTAGTTTTAAAAAATTATAAATTAATTTAGTAATTATTGATTACCTGGATCACCAAAAAAAAAAATTATGCATTATAAGAGAAGAGACACCCCAATGAAGATTTTCCATCAAACTACGCATCGAAGTTATATCGAAATTATCTTTATTATGCCAAAAGATCAGAAAAAAATTCCTAATTTTATCCTTCAATTGTTGATGAATTCTAAGATTTGGTTGATTATTCAAATTTCTACAATTTGAACTCTAACTTTTCTCTTAGGCAACATAATGCAGACCAGATTTTGAGGATTTCATGGACAGCATACGAAGCATTGCAAGTGAAGTGGTATTGTTTGTTAGGAAAAGTTTAGACCTATTCTTTAGGAAGTGGGGTTGTTGCAGTTGTAGTTAAATTGGTCACTTCAAATTAGGGATTAGTTCCTATATAATCTCTCACGTAAGTGGTGGTGAGTAATGGTCCTACATTCATGGTTAAATGGTTTGATGTAATGCTTATATAAAGGCTATTTGATATTGTGTAATCTATGAATTATTTCCTTAGTGGAATACTTTCATCATGGGATACTTCTGTAGTGAAGTACGTGTTGTTGCTTATTAAATAAAACATACAGTTATTCACCTCTGTTAAGTGTGTCGTAGCAAACTTCTGTTAAGTTATTCATAACATACGACATCAGAATTCTGCAGATTCGTGTCAAAATGTGTAGCAGTGACATCTGAATTTTCAACAATGGTATCAGAGCTAGACCGAAGTACCCAATGTGATGAGAGTGTTGAGTCTCACATTCGATGATCAAGAGAGGGTCATGGGGTATATTCAGAGCCGCATGAGAGGGTCACAAGAGGGGTAACTCTACTGATATGCAGAGCTTAAAAGGCATAGGAGAAAGCTACTGTTTCCTAACGAAATGGGAGGGGTCTTGATGGTCAAAATTCATCAGGACAGAAACTAAAGACTATGGACATGTCAAAGGTTGAATCGTGATCATATCAATTTTTTTTGTGTTACGATATTTGCAACAGCAACAACAATAAAACTCTATATGTTATGTTAAATTATCAGCAACAGAAGGTCTTACGAGAATTGTAATAGAAAGTTATGGTGGTAGGTCTTCTAACATTCGAGTCTCATTCAAAAGATTCGTGAAGATTATGTTGTTAGCAAACAACATCAAGATGCTTTTGCAATAAGGAAGTCAATGAAGCGGTTGAGAATATAAAAAAAAAAAAAAGGTCTTAAGTATTGTGATAGAAAGTCTAATAAGACAGTCCATGGAGTATGGCATAGCTAGATATTTGACAGTAAAGGTGAAATTACTATGATGAATCTGACAACCAATTTCTATCAGGTGATCTGCAAGAGTGACAGATCAAGGAGATAGTCAAGTGATTTGTAAAGTGAGGTTATAGGAGCTAGCCTAGGACAGATCAAGGAAGGAGATGCATTCTCTTCAAGGTGTGGCAATGTAGATTAGCTATGGGTTGAACTTAAGCCAAGGTCTTTTGCAGATGCAATAATCTGTCATGAAAGTGGACACTGCAGGCTACAATGAGTAAGAAGACTTGAGAGTTAGTTGAGAATACTTAAGAAGAAACCATGTTTTTGCATGGCAAAGCTGGCATTGGTCTGTTTTACAAAATGAAATAGAAATCTTTTTTACAGATAATAGTTGATGTTGGCGCATCCAATTTGAGGAAGATTATGCATAAATTTGTTAAACTGAATTTTTGAAAATGTTCAGTTTGAGGGAGAGAATGTTAGGATAAAATTAGATCTATTCTTTGGGAAGTGGGGTTGTTGCAGTTATAGTTAAATTGGTCACTTCAAATTAGGGATTAGTTCCTATATAATCTCTCAAGTAAGTGGTGGCTAGTAGTGGTCCTACATTCATGGTTAAGTTGTTTGATGTAATGCTTATATAAAGGATATTTCATATTGCGTAATCTGTGAATTATTTCCTTAGTGGAATACTTTCATCATGGGATACTTCTATAGTGAAGTATGTGTTGTTGCTTATTAAATAAAACACACAGTTATTCACCTCTATTAAGTATGTCGTAGCAAACTTCTGTTAAGTTATTCATAACGTACGACATCAGAATTCTGCAGATTTGTGTCAGAGTGTGTAACAGTGGCATCTGAAATTCCAACATTGTTCACACTATGGTGTGGTACTGTCCTGGCAAGATTTTTTTTTTGTGGAATTATTGAGCGACAAGACTCTAGTTGGATTGGAAATGGGCAACAAATAAGAATGGAGATAACTTTGAGTAGTTATATTTGACCCCTTTTTATCTCATTAAACCTCACTCCTAATTTAGTAAAAATATAATTGTAACTTTAAATATACAAAGCTTTTCTTCCTCCGGGTCTTCCTGCAAGATGATGCTCTCTTGTTGGAACGTTTCTTGTACACATTGTACTGAGTCCAATAAATATCTTGAGCCCTTACTGATTATGTCAAAGGCACACATATCGTAGGGGGTATTACTTTACCCCTGACTATGATAGAATCGCTTTTGAGGCCCGAACTAAGAAGTAACAAGCAAATGTGGTATAGGAGCCAAGGGAACCAGGTGTTGCATTGGTATTTTGTAATGGGGGTTACTCCCATATTAAATTTTAACTATTTTTATTCCTCAAATAAAGTATTATTTGACTTTAATTATGTTTGTCTTTTTGTTTTTTTTCAAACCAACATTTAATTGAATTGTTATTTGATCTTAATGGTGTTTGATTTTCTTTTTCAATATTTTTATTTCATTGCAGTTCTTAAATGTGACGAATTATTAAAAAAAAAGTCATGGTTTTAATGTTAATCAATTGTTTCCTTCATCTTATTGAATTCTCTAAATCCATATAAACGAAATAATTAAATTATTTTTTAGTTTTGGTGTTTGAAAAGGATAGGATAATATGGATAATTTAGTGTCTGTTTGATCTAATAAGTTATTTGATTAATTCAAACTTATAAAGAAGGAAAGATATATTAACTTAACTTAAAATAAAACAGTGAGAAACATATTGACATGAGAGGGAGAGATGAAGTTGATAATGCAAGAGAGAAAATAGGAGAAGAGGTAAGAGATAAATAAGAATAAAATGAAAGTTTTGTTAAGTCTATCTATATGATATATTGTCCAATATATTTTATTTTTATTACAAATGTACCCTTATTTAATTTTGAAACGAAGGCTAATAAGATTAAATGTGAGGGTTAAATAAAACTACTCAATAGTTTTTCTTGCCCCATCGATTTTGGTAAAAAATAAATAAATAAAAATTGTTTAGGCCCTAAAAAATGCATTTGCTAGAAATTGCCTCATTGATAAATTTTTCTTTTGGATTCGCATTTTTATTTCATTTGCTTTGTTAGTTTCGTTTTAATTTCCAATTTTGATTATATTAATAACTCAAAATTTTCAAAATTAGAAAAGTTCTTATCTTAGTAGGATTGTTTTCCGACTTTGTTTAGGTTAGGTTTTTAGTATTTAAGTTTGTTATTCTTACTGTTAGAGTAGCTTTTGACGATTTGAATTAGATTTTTCTTTATTTTACATTTTTTCACATTAACAAGTTGTTATTGTGTGTTTTTTGGCCTCGTTCTCATATTACGCTTCCTTACATTACAATGCGATTATATGATTCCACCACAACACCACTAACCCTAGTAATTTCGTTCATGGGGAAATAGAGAGAAGATAGAAATAAAAATACATGAAGACCCTGTAGTTTCTCTTGAATATATAAGTAGGAAAGAAGTCATTAAAAAGGAAAAATAATTAAATTCTATTGGTTTTTCTTTGTCTAGACATGAAAGGTCTATCTTATTGCTTTTATTTCATTTCGTTTTTCCATCTTTTAAAATGAGAGAATTAACCTTATTATTTGTCTTTAATTAACTCAAACAATTTTGTAGTAAGGAATATTAAGAGTGACAAACTTTGAAACCGTTATAGAAATAATTAATAATTATAAATATCTATGAGTTGATTGAAAAATTATATATTCGTGATGGATAAGTATTGTTGGAGCAAATTTCTCCACTAAACTTATTGGTTGGGCGGGCCTCCACTTCTTCTTTATTGTTGGGTTGGTAATCAGGTGGCCTTCTCTCAATGCTCTGAGGATCTTCTTCTTCAAATTGGCTAAGACACTTTGCAAAAGCATTTCGATGTGTAAATAAGATCTATTTCAAGAGAAGTGATATTATAATAATAATAATAATAATAATAATAATAATAATAAAAGGTTTCCCCTTTCCTATCCATCCGAAGCTACCTTTTATAACCCTTGTGTTTTGCCAAGTCATAAATTGTGCCAATTTCAATTAATTACTTCCCCGCCTATTTTCTTTATTTCCTTCCAGGTTTGATTTTCTCTTATACACTTGGGTCACTTTCATGTGCTTCTTAAGTAGCTTAGTTAGTGGTGAATATAGTTGACTCACAAGCTAAGGGTAGATTGGTCTGTTTGGCTTTGTTTCTCTATCAGATTTATAATTCCTTGTTATTAAAACAAGTCTAATTTTTTTGTAACAACAAATACAATTGAAATTAATGAATAAAAATTTGGGATAATATCACAAACCACCCATATGGTTTAGCCTATTATCAAGCAGAAACCCTCATATGAAAATATATCAGTGCGGTCCCTAACGTTTGTATTTTAATATCATCTAGGTCCAATTAACAGCTTCTCTTAGCTTTCAAATTAACATTTCAGGGCATTTTAGTAAAATGAAATGCAAACATGTGCAATGGGCAAAATGGTAATTGAATATGCAAAGTAATATTAAAAGGCATATCGAACAACAAAAGCCTTCGGTTGCCCTAAAATTAAAAACATAAAAAATTAAGGCCATACCTACAGTTGGTTTTGCTAGTAGGGTAGGGAAGACGTGCAACTTCCATTTGAAATTTTGGTGCAAAAGAGGCATTGTTCGACGTCGAGGAAGGAATGTGGAAGTGGTGAAATTGATATGTGGGCTTGTGGTATTCTAGTTGGTGAAAGGGATTAGCAAAAACTAACTCCATGGGGATAAGGTACTATCAAATTGCATGGATAATTATGATAGTGATCATGATGAAGTCTGGCCATGGGAAAAATCTAATAAGTTATATGACTTTTTGACAAACTTGGATAGATTTTGCAAGGAAAATGAATACAAATCACGCGTGGATGGGACTATGCAATTCAGTGAAGGCAAGTGTTTGATGGAGTTTGTTACCCTAGGCAAATTTTAAGGTCGTACTGTATTAAGAAAGGAATTAAGTTAAAAGGTCAAAGAATGAGAAAACTAGATATAATGCAAAGTGTTCCAAAGATGGGTGTCTTGGTACATTCATGCTTCTAAAGTCCTTTGAACTAACAATTTCCATATTAGGATATATTTGGGTGTATATTATTACATTTAGTTCGATGACACTTGAGAGATGATTGCTGCTTGGATAGCAAAATATTTTTTGGACCAGATTAGGTCTAACCTAACTATAAATATAAAAGTGATGAAGACACAATTGATTAAAAAATTTGGCCTTAAACCTAGTCAGTTGAAGTTGCATAAGGCCAGAAAAAAGGCCCTTTCGCTAATAAGTGAGGACCATTCACTCAGTTATAATCAAATGTACAGATATGCAAACGTCCTCAATCAATCCAACCCCAATTCCAAAGGCATTGTTTGGCCTGACGCTTCTGGGATATCGACAAACCCAAAATTTAATGTGATGTTCATAAGTTTTCTTCCTTTGAGGCATGGTTTCATTGAAGGGTCCTCTAGTGGGCTTAGATAGCTGCCACTTGAAAGGGCCATATGGCGGTGTCATTTTAACTGTTGTAACCCTGGATTTAGAAAATTGTGTGTCTCCATTGGCAATGTCAGTATGTGAGGTAGAAAGCATCAGCACTTAGAGGTGGTTCTTGAACTTATTTAGTGAATATTTTGGAGGACAAGATGGAACAGGGTTACCTTTTCCCTTTATGGTTGACAAGTATAAATGTGTTTAACCAGCTTTGGCATAAACCTATCCCTATGTAAACAAGAGATTTTGCGCCTTCCATATATATATCAACTTCAAAAAAAGGTCCAGAACTATATAAATGAGGAGGTATTCTTCCAAGCAAACAAATCCTCAAACTGGGTTGACTTAGATGAGAAGATGGCACAAATTTGGCAACTTTATCAAGCTGCCTAGAAGTATATTTAAGAGATCCTTTCTATATATTGGTCCAGGCATGCTCATTACAGCAGAATTAAAAATGCTCACATTACATACAACATATCAGAGTCCTTCAATTCATGGATTGATAAGCACAGAGCACAACCTGTTGTTACAATGCTAAAGGAGATAATAAGGAAGATAATGATAAAGACGAAAAAGAAGTAAGTTCTATACATTATCGTACTTTTTAATTTTTTTTCTTTTTCTTGGTAAATTTGGTCTAATTTTATTTTTTCATGCGTTATGCTAAAGGCTGATGAATGCAAGAAGTGGACAACTAAGTTCCCACCAGCTATCATGGAAAAGCTCAGGAAGAATAGGGATACAGCTAGGTATTTGCAAGTTGTATAAGGAACAGATATAGAGTATGAGGTTGTTCAAAAACAGAGTGTTCATAGTCATTTTGGCTAACCAAACATGTTTCTATGGTGCCTACCAAGTTTCAGGTGTCCCATGGAAACATACCATAGGATGCATACCTGACAGGAGGTTGAACCCAAATTCCTATGTTGTATTAATATTAAACACTAAACACTATACCAAAACATATACGCAGATGATCAAACCAATATTTGATAAGGGGAAGTAGCCACCAGTTAACATTAAGAAAATGGATCCTCCTAATACAAGGAGGAAGGTAAGGAGGCCAAGGTTAAGTAGAAGAAAAGACCCTACTGAGGCCTCTAGGACGAAGGGTTTAAGCCTCAAATAATACCATTTGTAGAGATTTTGGCCACAATAAGAGGAAGTGCCTAGAGAATAGAGACAACCCTTTACCCAGAAGAAAACAGACTAGAAAAACTACTACTATAAGTATTATATATCTAACTACAAATTCATTCTGGGTATTTAAATGTTTTATGATTGGTTTTATATAAAAATAATTTTGAGTTTCGAATGTTTTATTCTGTAACTCTCAGGATGTTAATGCAGGTGCATAAGATGTGATAGCAGTTGGTAGTCTATAACCAACAAACAACCAATGATCATCCAAAGGTACAAACAACTGACTTTCTAATAAATATTAACAAAACATAGTGTCAAATATAGTTCATTTATTTGATCTATTTGGGTTTTTTCAATTGCAAAATTGTGAGAAAGAGAATGGTGTTTTTTTTTAACACGAAGCTGTCAACTATTTTGGTGAAATTTTTTATTTGCTTTGAACTAGTTTGGTGTTGTTTGTTGTCCTTTTTTTATTATTATTTGGATATGTTGAAGGGTTAGTTTGAATTACATAGGTGGTTTAAACTTCTACAGTCAATACCTATGTTGGTGACAACTGATCTAATTGTGTTTTTTGATATTCTATGAATGATAAATTAATATCTATGGATGGTTTTCCATCATGTTTTTTTGTTTAATATATTGAATGGAATCTACTGATGTAATTGCTATTGGATAAATGGAATTTACATGGAAATTTTTTGGATACATGTTGTCATTGGTCTCAATCAGCCTGCTTTTAGATGGTTTACAACATTTTTATTGCAAATACGAATAGAACAAATACTAGTGGATAGAATAGAACACTACTAACTATTACATTGCACTTTAGTAGACCTCTAATATCCATAACTACAACCACTATGTGTTCTATCTTGTTCACCTATATTTCAACCACTTCCTCATCTACATCAGCATCTGCATGCATAAATATGTCATGCAACTCACCTCTACTTGCCCTAAATTCCTCATTGTCTGTAACCCAAAATTGATAGAAGTTGCATGTTTCATATGGGCATTTGATATATAGTTTCCCAGGATTCCTTTAAGATTCTGATATCATCACCTTAGCCTTCCAACCTCACCTACATTTTATGTTTTTTGACCTTATTAAACCTCCTTTGTTCCTTATGAATATGGGATTTGTGTGTTTATATGTGAGACAGAACAGCTCATGGCTGATATGAGTTATAAACATAGAGATTTGCTAGTTTGTAGGTTTCTTATCAAGTGCACAAAGCTTGAAGAGAATACTTCAAGAAGAGAATAGGGGTATGGGTTGCTGGTTTGCTTTTCATGGTTTGTTAGTTTGTTTTCTATTTTGTCCTTTAAATATAGCCTCCAACGTCCACTTCGCAATGGTCATAAGCTATGTTGCATTTACAAAATTGGAGGATCATGTCAGCGAAGGCAAAAGAGACACTTTATTGTGCTTTGTTTATCTTATATCGTCAACTTTTGACATTTTAATGTGCTTTGTTTTTATTATATTGTCAACTTTTTGAAGGTCAAAAGGGCATTTTCATAAATTTCCTTGTTTTATCTTAAAGCTAGTGTCCGGCTGTTCATTGCATGTGTAGCTAAGGGTATTAAAGACTTTTATCTAAAACGTTAATTTGAAAGCTACTAGCTGGACCTGGATAATACTAAAATACAAACATTAGGGATCGCTCTGATATATCTGCATATGAGATTTTTTTACCTAATAATAGGCTAAACCATAGGAATGGTTTGTGATATTATCCTATAAAAATAGTATAATAATTTATAAACATATTTGAGGCCATGCTATTAATATTAAAAAAAATCTTAAACTATTTTTTAGTGGAGCGTTATCATTGGTTAGGGGTGGGAATTTGGGTTCCCGAGTTGTGTTCGTGTCGTATCAAGTTATGACACGACAAAGATTAGTCCAACCCAAACCCGACCTGTTTTTTATTTGCGTCAAGACGACTTAACCTGAACACGATTCGATTATTAAACGGGTGATCCACGAGTGACATGGCACGATAAATGAACACGAATAATAAACGGGTCATTTTCTTGTTAGACACGAATATGACCCGTTTAACATGATTAACATGAAAATGATCCGTTTAACGTGATTATGACACGTTTAAATATTTGGCACATTTTATTGGCACGATTACAACATGTTGAAATAATTAACATAATTATGACACGATTAAGCATTTCAATTTTCAACATATTTTAGTATTTTTTAATTAAAAAAGAAATAATAAGAAAATATTCAAAATTCATCCACAATACAATAAAAATTTCACTAAATATGAAGTTCCACACAAACTTAAAATACAATTTAGGTTCAAAAAAATCCATTACATCTTTTTAATTCTTAAGTAACCTAGAAAAAAATGTAAAAAAATTAAAGGTAGTTCAAGATCTTATCAAAATTAATAATAATATAATATTAATATTAATAAAAATAGGGATAATTCTAATTTGTCCTCTGAGATTAGGCCTAAAAAAAAATTGAGGACCTCAGTTTTCTGAAATCTAAGAATACCCCCTGAGGTTACTGTAGCGCCGTTAGATTTAACGGGAAATGTATTAAACCGTTAGATTTAACGGAAAATGTATTGAATAATAACTTAATGCTAATATTATATTTAACAAAAAATGTATTAAATAATAACTTAACTCTAATAAGCAGAAAATAGACTATAATACCCTTTTCTAAATGGTTTTTAAAGCGTTAAGTTACTATTTAATACATTTTTCGTTAAATCTAACGGTGCTACAGTAACCTCAGGGGGTAATTTTGAGTTTCAGAAAACTGAGGTCCTCAATTTATTTTGGCCTAACCTCAGGGGGCAAATTGAATTAACCCATAAAAATACAACCCTGAATTTAAATATCTAATAAACATGTAATGAATTTTATAATTAATTTTTATTTATAATTGTGTCACTATAAAAATAATCATGTCAATTCGTGTTAGTTGTGTTGTCATATTTTATTAGTGTTAATCGTGTTATAAATGTGTTCGTGTCATAAATGGATTCATGTCATCCGCGTGCAATCCCTCAATTCAAACACAATCCAATTATTAAACAGGTTAAAAATTTCAATCCGGACATGACCCAAACACAATTAAAATAAACACAAACCCGCTAATTTCTTTATCGTGTAGTGTCAGATTTATAGGTCAGTGTCGAAAATTTATACTCCTATCAATGGTAGGTGTTTAACTATGGTTTCTAAAAGGCACGACAGACTAGGGGTGTGCAAATGGTAGGGTATGGTGTGGTATCGCCATACCATCCCCATACCCTACATATGTCGGGTTTTTTATTTTTATACCACACCATACCATTTTTTAATACAATACCATACCACATTTTCGCATGGTAGGGTAAGGGGGGGTATGGTATGGTATTATTCGGGTAGTTGACCAAATTGACCAGATTTTGACACTTTAAGTTCTTATTTTGACATTGTTTAATATTATGATTCATAAAATTTGTACTAAATTAAAAAAATCAAGCAATTACACATCCTTAACAATACAAATAATCAAGTAACTACATATTTTATAACAACACAAATAATCAAGTAACATCATATTTATAACAATACAAAAATATCACGTAACTACATATTCCATAACAACACGAATACTCAAGCAATTACATGTCCATAACAACACAAATAACAAGTAAACTACATATCCGAATCCTTCCACAAAGTTCCAACTTCCAACCTTCAAGTCCAACCTTTAAATTCTACAAAGTTTCAATCTTTTCAACTTCCAATCTAATACAAATTTGAGAAAATAAAAAAGCAAAGAAAAAAGAAACTATAACACTAATACAAAAATATTTTATGTAACCAATTAAATACTGACACATGACATATTTTTTATTTTTTTAAAAAAGGTATGGTATGGTATGATATTTTCGGATATTTTCAAAAATACCCCCTTACTATACCATACCATGACAGATTTTGAAAATCTATACCATACCACACCCTATTTTTTTTATACCCTACCATACTTCCACCATACCATGGCGGGTATGTCAGGTTCGGACAGGTGATGGTATACCATACACACCCCTACAACAGACAGTCAATGTCTTACCAAGTTCGAAGGATCCATCAAACTATCCTTATTATTTTTATACAGATAAAATAAAACAAACCCCATCAAGTTCAAAAACTTTTTCAACTATACTTATATATGCCATTCAATAATTTATGCTATTATATCAACAGTAAATGTCTATTTGCTACTCAAGTCACTGTCAACCTTGTCTACAACTGAAACTGGATTAGGATTAGAATTCTCTACTCCCCTACCTACGCAACCGTGAACTCTGAGTCCTACAATAGAGCAAAGGTTTAGTTGACTCCGGCATCAGCACCATTCCCCGCTTCTTCCTCCACCCACCTGACACACTTTCCAACCTTAGAAGACTTGTCTCCGCCCATGAAGCATTCCGACCATTGACTTGGGCAGGGTTGCCTCTGGCTGTGAGCTTCGGTCGACCACTGTAGAAAAGATTACGCTTTGCTTCGCGTGAATTGCGGTTCTTTCAGGTTGTTAATCTAGGATTGAAGTAGAGGTCTTGGAGCATGTTATCGAAGCCATCAGAGCTTTTCCGGAACAGCCTTCGGAGATCAAGTCGTGGTTCTACCGTAAGAGAGATGACGACGGGAGTGTCGTTCTTTTCTAACTTTGACTTGCTCGGTCTAAAGCTACTAGCTGGAGGTACGGTAGCAAAACCAATGCTATACCAGGGACATTCAACATAAAAAGAGTCTTAATACTATCTCTTTTTATTAGGACAAGATTAATTGTTGTGATCAGATTGATAAATTTTATATATATTCGGGCAGCATTGTCGGACTGTTATAGTATGATCATTATTTACTTTGTATAAGATTTTTGGATAATTAATGACCTGCTCAGGATATCATCGAACTGATTGAAAAACTTAAATGAAATTCTTCTGGAGTTTTTGGCTCAATTCTTGTATGACTTGATTTTCATAAACAAAAAATAGGATATTGGACTTGTACAATGGATAAGAGTTCTAACTCTTGTTAAAAATAGAAGATTTGGAATTGAAAATCAGATATAATTTGTAGGACTAAGCTGGATGTTAGGGGTTAAACAAAGTATATTTTTGTGAGGATGTTTATGTCCCTCTAAGGATGTAGAAAAAGAGAAGAAGAGTTGTTTGAGTGGGTTGTGAATACTATTTGGTGTTTGTTAGCTACCGGTTCATGATGTTAAACTATGTTAAAATTATTGTCTCTCAATGTTTTATATGCTACTGTTTGGTCCCATAGAAAAAAATTATCCTAATAAAATAGTAAGTTGTTCGTTGATTACTGTTGCAGGGACACGCTGCAGGTATTGCTGGGAGCTGCCCTCGCTGATGAAATTCCTGAAGTATAGAGAAAAAAGGTGGTGGAGTAGAACAATCATGTTAATCAGCTAGGGGAGCTCTTGATGGCGCTATTGTGTAAGGGGTTGGGAGTGGAGACGGGGAGGTTGAAGAAGATGACGTTTTTGGAAGGTAAGGTGATGGTGGCCCATTGCTATCGTAATGTCCACAGCCTGATTTGATGGTTGGATTTACTTCTAACACTGATTCAGGAGCACTGACGATTTTGCTACAGGATCATCTTGGTGGGCTGCAAATTAAGAATGGTAAGGAGTTGGTGGTTGTCCAACCTGTCCCTGGAGCTCTTGTTATCAACATTGGGGACTTGCTTCAGGAAAAAAGTTTTATAATTGTATTAAGAGTTTGACCATTTCCATGATAGGATAAATTGTTGCTAAACGAAGTTTTGAACTTGTGAAAGAAACAATAATTCATATAAAATTTTTCTCTTCTCCCCATTCTGGGTTTAAGAGTTTTATATAGTTATTATTCAACTTGAAGTTTAATATGGGTAAACATTGAGAGACATAAGATCTTTGCAGGGATATCGATATCCGATTCCGATGACTTCTATACTTTTGGTCTGTTATCATGTTACTTCTAGTCCTCTCGTTGAGGTCTTGAACAATGGGCGAAAAATATCGAATAAACTTTGAAATCTCTTCAGTTTCTGTGAAAAACCTGATTAGAATATATACAAGATTTGTGAATTAAGGGAAATTATAGAATAAATGCTTGTTAGACATGCAATTTTTACCTCAAATTAACTTCTATCTTGAATTTGTTTCTTCAGATTATGTCCACTATGAATACACAAGCGTGGAGCATAAAGTTTTGGTTAATCCATCCCATGAACCACGAATTCAATGGGTGTTTCCTTGCACCCAAGCAAGAAGAATAGCTTGTATGGACCACTCCCGGGCAAAATATTACCAAAGAAGCCAGCTCGTTTCCGGCAGTTCACCTATACAGACTACATTAGAAGGTTCTTCTCAAAGGAGTTTGATAGCAGGTCGTTGGTAAATTACTATAGGCTGACAGACACACAGTAAAAAGGATGAACATCGGTACAATGTAAATCTCATTGTAATACGTCAGTTGTACTTCCATCGAAGAATCTAATTTAAGTTATATGATGCGTTCGAAACTAGCAAGTATACTAGTCGCACAAGTAATAAAGTGATAAGTAGATATCGTTCCCACGAGGATTGATTCTAATTGAATTTGTTATTTCCAGCAACAATAAACTAAACAGGGGGGATTTTTGTTGAATGATTTACTAAATGAAATAAGAATGCAAGTAAAGAATAACAAAACAGAAAGTAAATTTGAATGAAAAATCAATGGGAGAAAGCTGGTTAAGGGATCCTTCTCTACCACAAGATATGGATTTGCGAATTAATCGTAGAATTGTCATCCAATTACAGCATTGAAGTTATCAACCGTAGATAATAACAAGCTCTATTACCCCAATCTTTCCTTACTTTGTTGTTAAATAAACAAGCTCTTTATTTAATCTCTATCCATTAAACAACCTAGAACAAGCTCTCTGAGTTTAATTCAATGGATTGCATTATGATAAGAAAGATAGGTTGATCTAAGCAATAAACACACAAGCTCGGATTATTTAACTTAGGTTATATTCTCCAATTGTAATCTCTTATCACAATTTTGCTACTAATGATTAGAAATTCAAGACAATTACGGATCAAGATTTCTAGTCTAGCAATAAATCACAATCAGATTATATTCATTTGGCCACTCAAATACAATCAGCAAGCAATCATAAGCATTAAATATGGGAGAATACAAGCAACTTCAATTAGAGAATTGGATAACAATTCCTTACACAATCAACTTACAAAAAACCATATCAGGGGCTTTGAAATCACCCTCAACCAATTCAGATTCAGTTACACATGTTTAAGAACGTGGTAAATGCAATACAACATGGAGACATTCGAGAAAATGAAAGGGAAGGGAAAAATTTAGCAAATTTGATGTAATTCTCTTTGGATTGTAGTTCTTCCTCTTTCCCAGCTTCCTTTCTCCTTCAAGAACTTCAAGAGATGAAAGAATTCCAGAGCTGCAGCCTCCACCACGTTCTCCCCTCTTCAAGTTCAAAATAAAACCCTAAAATGTGTTTAAATACTCTGCTACAGTGACTTGCTACAGTGCCCCGTATTATACATGCTACAGTGACTTGTGGAATGGAATTATATTTCTATACATCTCACACTGTTTTGATTACAACTTTTGGTACACTGAATGGATTTATAAACCGTAAATGTCTCCAGAAAATAGACTTCGAGAGCTTTCCAACGGTATATAACATGTCATCGGGTTCATTGTATATCAATACAATTAAATCCGATAAGATCACTGACTAGCAGAGGTGAAAATGAAGGGTTTTACTCCATTTTTGTGCAAGTTGCTCCAAAACTCCTACAAACATCAAAACACACAAAAACATAAAATACCACGGAATATAGCAAAGAAACATGGACGAATTGATATAAAAGTAATACATAAATAGACACCTATCAAATTCCCCCACACTTAGACTTTGCTAGTCCTCGAGCAACTAAAGTGATACGAAACAAAACTAAACCGAAACAGAATCAAAGAAAAATTAAAACACACAAATGCTTCAACTTGCAAATAGGCCTCAAAGATTGTACTTAATTATAACCCAAGGAACACTTCAAAATAATGCACTTGATCAAGAATTTTATCTCAAAGATTAGTTTCGCTTCACTTCAATTCCTCAAGTGTGTGTGTGTAGAGCCATTCTCACCTAATCACTTGTAACCCGATGAGTTTATGGATAAAAATGAATCATATTTAATATTGAAGATGTGTGTATAAATGAACTCCATAGGCCTGCTTTTCAAGTCACTCTCCACTAATGTAGACATGCACAACACCAAGGATCATGTAGGACTTTATTAAGCTTGTAACGTTTGGCTTGGGTGAAGGTCTGATAAAGGATAATAATTTGGCTCAAATCACCCACAAACACATAAATCATTCAAGACTATGTAGAGCTCAACCCTATAACACCACTTCATTTCAATTCACCAGGTTACTCCCCCAAACTTATTTAGAACACTCAATCTTTTTTTTTTTTTTGCAGAAAACAAAAGAAAACTACACCCCACACTTTGTTGTTTCATTCTTTTTAAGAACACTTAAGGTTATAGATCTCTTATTCTTCTTCTTTTGTTCTTTTTTTTCTTTTTTTTCTTTTTTTTATTACACTTCCCCTCCCCCACACTTAAACAACACATTGTCCTCAATGTGTAAGTACGTGGACGATAAGTACAGATTGGTTTTTTTTTTTCTTCTTTTTTTTGTTTTTCTTTTTTTTTTTTAAACACAATAGAACTCACTTGTATTGCTCATGACACATCCCAACCTCCTCTAACTTCCCAAAACCAGAACATAGCTCAAAATTTAATTGTGAATGATCTACATGCTCATAGGTAATGGATAAACTGTTTGGAACAAATTCATTTGAGGTTAGGAAATCTTTTAGTGAGTTAACAAAGAAAAAGGCTTACAGAGGCTCAAAGGGTAACTAGGGATCAATTTCAGTCAAGGTTGGCTATTAAGGCTCAAACGGTCCAAAGATGGCCTAAATCATTTCCCCAATGTTGCACAGTCTAGGATTTCGCCTCGAGTGACCATCAAACAAGCTCTAGAATTCATTGAAATCTGAAGAAACATTTAAATTACATAACCTTTCTCTACGTGAACAAATAACTCAGTGATAATAGCTCAGTGCTCAATGTTGCGCAAGGAATCAAAAGCAAAGCGAAACCAATAAACATTTCAAGCACACAGATCCATGCATCATTTATCATTTTTTTTTTTTTTTTGTTTTTTTTTTTTTTTCCAAGAGTTATTCTTAATTCAATCATTATCTTATCATCGACCCATAAATGCAAGAAAAGAGGTACGTGGCGTTGTTACACCTGAGTCAAGATTGTATATTTCAACAATCCTTAGGACCAGTAGCCCGCAGACTTAAGGTTTCCAGCCTATATACCTTTATTAAGAAAGAACAAAACAAGAAACAAGACACTTCAAACAACATGAAATAAACAAACTACATATTTATTTAGAGAGAATGCGTTTCAAGAGTTAAGCAAAACCCATATTCTGCCATTCTCAGGTTTTTCCACAATGTTTTTTTTTTTTTTGAATCGAAACTGATAAAGACAAAAACCCAGCAACTAACTCGAAATTACATAAAACTAAACTTACTCAGAAAATTAAAGTCCAACAAATCAGCAAACACAAACAAGTCAGTTAGAAATGGGTCTAAAAAGTTTAGAAGTTAGCCTCCTTATTCAGCCATTATGGATTAAAGAAATCCAGAATGCGTTTGTCAAGAGAACTTGAACTTTTTAATTCCACCACTCAAAGCCAAGATTAGAAAATATTACCTGGGGTGAGATAAACAACCTGAAAAAAAAACTCAACTCAAATAAACACAATAAAGAGAAAGCAAACGAAAATGAAGCAAACCAGCAGATAGAGATTACAGATAGAGCGTTAAATCCAGTTTACGCCTCTTATTGCCTTCTCCAAACCAATCTATCCGAGATATTGTTGGATCAGGCGAATAGACGAATGCTTGTAATTTGTCAATTAAATCCCCTGCAGTTGAAGCTGTAACCAGGATTTGCCTCGCCGACTGTGAGATGAAGTTTTTTTCTACTGCTTGATCAAGAAAAGACAATAAACCATCAAAAAAATTATTGACATTTAACAAACCAATGGGTTTCCAATGGATGTTTAGCTGTGCCCAAGAGGTGATTTGAAATATCTCCTCTAATGTACCATAACCACCAGGCAAAGCTATAAATGCATCGGACTTAACAATCATATGTGCAATACGCTCATGCATGCTAGAGACCTATAACTCTTCCCCGATGTGTTGCCTACGATATCTCGTACAGCTAATGGTTTAGGGATAATGCCGAGAACTTTGCTCCCTCCTAGGGATGCAGCTGTCGACACACACCCCATTAACCCAAGACTACCCCTTCCATAAATCAAACGAATACCCCTCGCAGCTAATGTCCTACCAAGATCAAGAGCTGCTGTTGTGAACTCTCCATCTTTATCAAATTGCGATCCACAAAATACGCATATATTTTGGAATCGCCGAATTGGTGCTTTCTCCATTGCTAAAAGTGCTCTAAACTTGTGTAAGACAACGATGTGCGTTAGGTATTATGCAATGCAAGTGCAAAACAGGTTATAAAATGACATTTCAAAATATGCAGCATGGATATATACACTCATAAAACTCTCAAATTTGACACATGGAGACATAATTTCGGTGGGAGATGCTCGATGCAGATTTATCGCCCCAAAATTTGAAAAAATGAGATATGCTTTCGGCGAGGTTTGACAAAACCTACACACTTGTCTCCCACGTGAAGCATGGAAAATGGAGATACACTTTCGGCGGGGGTTGACAAAACCCCCACACTTGTCTCCCACGTGAAGCATAAAAAATAGAGATACACTTTCGGTGGAGGTTGACAAACCTCCACACTTGTCTCCCACGTGTACTTATGCCATAGGGTAGTCATATGGTTTGTCAAAAAGAAAACTTGAAATTAAAACAAACAAAATCAACAAACAACAACAACACAAAAACAACATTGACAATCAGATCAAACGAAACAAGAAAAAAAATTTCACAACAACAACACACATTCAAATATACAAGTAGTTGTGATTGTGGCTCACATCTTCCTCTGGTTTTACGTCCAGTAACGGCTGAAACGCCTTCTATGAGTCGGGGATTTGCTTCCCATCCAGTTTTCTTATAAACTGGCAAACAGGGTCGTTTTTAGTCAGATTCCCTAGACTATAACACTGCAATTCATCACGAAATTGTGTCCATAGATTAAGCAATTCACGCTGAACAAGTCCACAAGAATGTGACTCAAGATTTAATAAAACATTATCCAGCGACTCATTACACAGGCCATTCTTAATAAATGACAATTTATCCTCTCTATTTCTGGACACAAAACCTAATGAACGACAAGTCTGGTTACAATTCCATCTAGCACATTTATAACATACTTGTAACCTTTTCGCTCTTCGCCTCTTGGCGTAGTAGCTTTTTCCTAGACCAGGCATGTATTTTGCGAGATTAATGTCCGGCTCACCGGACAATCTCACCTTGGCTTCGATAAGCCATCGGATATCCGCAGGCACATTTAGGAGCATCAATGCCCAAAGTCTAGTCATCCGTACTTTATAAATTTTAAACACAGCATTTTGAGGAAGTGAAGGGAAATATTTACGAAGGTTCGATAGAAAGATATCAGCATCCATTGAAGAGAAGAAAAGGAGAGATATTACCGATAATGCGATTGAGTTTGTTCTTCTCCCAGATATGCATGTTTCAAACCTTCGGGCAATGGTTTAAGCTCCCCTTTGGATGTTTCCTCAAGCTGTTGCACAAATGAATTCGAAGTATGAAATAATCAAATTAAACAAAAGGAAGGAAAAGAAAAGAGCAGAAACGAAACTAAAGACACATAAAAGAGATAACAACACAATAACAAACAAAAGTCAAAAACAAGTAAAAACAAATAAAAACAAATAAGACAGATGTCAAAGAGAGATAAAACCTGATCAATTTGATGGCCTACAAAAGGAATCTCCTTGAGACACAAAAATCGATCATTATTACCTTATTTTATTTTTCTTTTCTTTTTTTTATTTATTTTCAAAAACATTGGGTTGCCTCCCAATAAGCGCTTGGTTTAACGTCCTCAGCCCGACGTTGGTTCCATCATGGGAGGATCCAATCTTCGATGTGCTTCACTAGTGGGCTTGGATCCTTCTTTCCACAAGAAATGGTGTATGCATATGGCTGGGCCTTGGATGTGAGCACTTGTCCACCCAATAGCCGTTCTGTGATCTCTAAGTACATGGACGAGTTTCACTTCTTCTATTGGTGTAAGGCCCATTTCTATTATGATTGACAAAGTACCATTCTCACCCAAGAATCCATGATTCAAATGATCTGGAAGTGACTTAAGCTCTACGGTATTGGCCTTCATCACAGAAGGAAGAAGTTTTTCATTAGATAAATGCAATTCAATGTACAAAACATCATACCTATTTGTGGTGATAGCTATAGTCTCATCCAAGCTTGTCACAGCTTCCTCCGCTTCTTTAGACACTTGTATCAGCTTTCTTGGTTCTTTGAAACTTTCTATCCTTATGTGTTCTCTACTAGCAACATCCACTCCATTCTTGCGAGTTAACTCAAAACATTGTTGTGGCAAATAATCAATAACATCAACTGCAAAAACAGAATGTAAGTCATTAGAGTACCTCATTGCCTCAAAAATATTGAAACGAATCACCTCGCCATTGAATTCCATGGTGAGAGTGTCATCATGAGCATCAATCTTAGTTCGAGCAGTTTTCAAGAATGGTCTCCCCAAAAGAATCGATGTTGGATTAGGAGATGTCTCATCCTCCATTTTAAGGACATAGAAGTCTGCTGGAAAAACCAATTGATTCACCTGCACAAGCACATCTTCCACAACTCTTTTGCGATATGCATTAAAATGATCAGCAAACTGAATGGTAATACCAATTTCCACAAAAGGTCCAAGATTTAAAGAAGCATAAATAGAATATGGCATGATGTTAATAAATGCTTCTAAATCGAACGTAGCTCTTTCAAACTTAGTTTTACCAATGGTGCATGTAATGGTGAACGTACCTGAATCTTTGTATTTCGGAGGAAGTTTTCCTTGTAAAACAGCTGAAACATTTTCCCCCACACTTACTTTCTCATTTCCTTTTAACTTCCTCTTGCTGGTGCATAACTCCTTGAGACATTTTGTATAACAAGGTACTTGCTCGATAGAATCCAGAAGTGGTATATTTACCTCAATTTTGGGAGAAGTTTCCAAGATTTTCTGTTATTGTTCCTCCTTCTTCGATTTTGCAAATCTACTAGGAAAAAGTGGAGGAGTAACATATGAAGGAATGGGAGTTATCGGATTTACATGAGAAGTCAATGTTTTGTTCATGATGGAAGTGGTGTCATCTCCTTCATCAGTTTGTGATTTCCTTGCAAGACATCTAATTGCTCTCCATTTCGTGAAGTTATTGCACTAGCAGTCTCTCTTGGATTGATCACCATTTGAGAAGATAATTTTTCTGAGTCTTGGCCCTCAAATTTGCTCATGCTAGTAGCCAATTTTCCAATTTGATTTGCCAGGTTTTGGATACTTGCCCCAGTTTCCTGCTGGAATTGCATTGTGTTAGTGGCAAGTGCATTAACAATGTCCTGGAGAGACATACCTGAGTTTTGTGAAGCTGGTTGCGGTGCTGGATGTGGCATTGGTGTTGGTTGCATTTGAAAAGGTTGCTGCACTCTAGGTTGATTGAAACCTTGTGGCCGATTTGGTATCACATTTGGAGTGATTGGTTGATGATTCCAGTAATTGAAATTATGTTGATCTTCCCATCCAGCATTGTAAGTGCTAGAGAAAGGATCATACCATTGCCTCGTTTGTCCTGGAAATCCACCCCATGGCATTGGCTTGTTCCATATATTCTTCTTGTAAAGTTGGATACATGTCGATTGGATGCTCCATCGTATATATCCCACATTCATAAGATTTTTGCATATCTCCTACAGCCATGTTTTCCACAAGAGAGGTTAGCTCAGAAAGTTGTTGTTCAATGTTCGGAGTGCTTACCTCATTTACTCTCCATGGTACTTGTGGCTCAAATCCGCTACTGAATTGTTAGAAGTTTACTGCCATGTTGTCTAAACACAAACAATCAGAAAAGAAAAACAAAGAAAATATGAATCAACAATGAAAACAAAATAACAAATCGATTAGAAAATCAATCCCCGGCAACGGCGCCAAAAACTTGATGCGTTCGAAACTAGCAAGTATACTAGTCGCACAAGTAATAAAGTGATAAGTAAGATATCGTTCCCACGAGGATTGATTCTAATTGAATTTGTTATTTCCAGCAACAATAAACTAAACAGGGGGGGTTTTTGTTGAATGATTACTAAATGAAATAAGAATGCAAGTAAAGAATAACAAAACAGAAAGTAAATTTGAATGAAAAATCAATGAGGAGAAAGCTGGTTAAGGGATCCTTCTCTACCACAAGATATGGATTTGCGAATTAATCGTAGAATTGTCATCCAATTACAGCATTGAAGTTATCAACCGTAGATAACAACAAGCTCTGTTATCCCAATCTTTCCTTACTTTGTTGTTAAATAAAACAAGCTCTTTATTTAATCTCTATCCATTAAACAACCTAGAACAAGCTCTCTGAGTTTAATTCAATGGATGCATTATGATAAGAAAGATAGGTTGATCTAAGCAATAAACACACAAGCTCGGATTATTTAACTTAGGTTATATTCTCCAATTGTAATCTCTGATCACAATTTTGCTACTAATGATTAGAAATTCAAGACAATTACGGATCAAGATTTCTAGTCTAGCAATAAATCACAACCAGATTATATTCAGTTGGCCACTCAAATACAATCAGCAAGCAATCATAAGCATTAAATATGGGAGAATACAAGCAACTTCAATTAGAGAATTGGATAACAATTCCTTACACAATCAACTTACAAAAACCATATCAGGGGCTTTGAAATCACCCTCAACCAATTCAGATTCAGTTACACATGTTTAAGAACGTGGTAAATACAATACAACATGGAGACATTCGAGAAAATGAAAGGGAAGGGAAAAACTTAGCAAATTTGATGTAATTCTCTTTGGATTGTAGTTCTTCCTCTTTCCCAGCTTCCTTTCTCCTTCAAGAACTCCAAGAGATGAAAGAATTCCAGAGCTGTAGCCTCCACCACGTTCTCTCCTCTTCAAGTTCAAAATAAAACCCTAAAATGTGTTTAAATACTCTGCTACAGTGAATTGCTACAGTGCCCCGTATTATACATGCTACAGTGACTTGTGGAATTATATTTCTATACATCTCACACTGTTTTGATTAGAACTTTTAGTACACTGAATGGATTTATAAACCGTAAATTTCTCCAGAAAATAGACTTCGAGAGCTTTCCAACGGTATATAACATGTCATCGGGTTCATTGTATATCAATACAATTAAATCCGAGAAGATCACTGACTAGCAGAGGTGAAAATGAAGGGTTTTACTCCATTTTTGTGCAAGTTGCTCCAAAACTCCTACAAACATCAAAACACACAAAAACATAAAAATACCACGGAATATAGCAAAGAAACATGGACGAATTGATATAAAAGTAATACATAAATAGACACCTATCATTATACCATTAGAAGCAAGTATATGACCAATAACAAAAGCAATTAGAGATTACTTGTCGAGCTGCATTTCTCTTTTGTGCTCTACGAGAATTAATAGCAGAGGTTTCCCTGTTTGTTTTGGGGTTAGTTAATTTTGTTATAGCTTGTCGAACCCACTATATTGGCAACATTTATATCATGATTTTCTATTGTACCTAATTTTTGGCCCTTTTTTTTTCTTTTTGATTGGTATCTCAAGCTTCAGTTTTTACTCGTTTGTGGATTCTGAGACAAATCACTCTTGCCTTCACTCTCTTCCTTTACAAATCTCCACAAATTTCCCCTTCTGTTTTTATCTAATTCTTTTTCTATTTTACCCCACAGGCTTTTACTAATTCAATTTTATAATTTACCTCTGTAAGACTTAAATATCTATGTAGGCCTATACTTGATTAAGTTTTTGAATTAAGTGGTTACTTAATATGATATTAGAGTTAAAAAGTTTCAAATTCAAATTCCCTTGTTCTCGATTTTTCGAGTTTAGTTTTTTAAATTATCCAAAGTGAGTTGACAACTGTGCTAAAAGATGTTTAGTAGACCTCAGTGATGCTAGCTAATGTCTATTTAGGCACTGAGTTCTTGAACTTGTCTAGTAAGAAATCTAGTTTTCGAATAATGCTAAATGGTTATCAAATAATAATAATAACACATAAAACCTTCCATACAATATCTTCTGTAAAACCTTATGTGGTAGCTCATGTGGCATACCATATTAGACTTTTCTATTATGACTTAATTAAGAGATTTTAACAGAGTGTAAAGATTATAACGTCAAAAACAAACCGCGGCCACTTCCATATGATTAACAAACTTCCACTCACATAACATTTAGACAACTAGCGATAACTATCTATTCGATCGGGAGAAGAAAGATTTATATGAAGTACTAATCCTTGATATCAATATCCATAAAAATTAAAACCCAGAGATTACCATGTTAATAATTTTAAATGAAAAATTCTCAGGTCTAAATAGTTCTAGGAACAACTAAAAATTTTCAATTAATTAAGTCTGATTAAGCTCAACACTGTAAAACAAAGACATCCCAGCTACAATCTTTGGGCGTTCTGATCCCTATCTAAACTCAACATCATTCTTTACTTTCTTGATTCTTAGTCAATGATATAATTAGCAAAGACATTGTGCCTGTCCATCTTAGAAAACCAATATGCAGTGCACAAGACACACAAAGAGAGATCGTATTCTGTAACTTCTTAGACAGCTACCCTTTGATTTGTTGTTACAGAGACTGAATAAAACTTGGTTAGAAAATGAAAAAAGAAAGAAAAATTGTTTTCTCAACCACCATTAGCACATAGCAAGTTGTAATTGGTCAAGTAGATGACCTCAGTAAAATAACATGGTATCTGTCTCCCACAAATATTTTCCTACCTCCTGATGCCGATGGTAAGAAGTTGTCATTGTCTTTTTATTTTCATCTTGCTAATGAGCACTAAAGCATTACAGATAATTAACTCATCAATTAAAAAGAGCGACGTTCCTTGATCCCCAAAACTCTCTCAAATATTTCCACATCCCACTAAATTAGAAACTAAGAAACGACCCCCCAAAACGTATCTATCATTAAACATCAACTGTTTATGATTGATAAAATCTCAATTTTATCTTTTATAATAATCAAAATTACAAAAGTAATTTAATGCTATTTAGATATTAAAAATTCTTATTATAATTAAAATTAAGAAAGATAATTTGAATATTTTCTAATTCCAAAACTTCACCTCCACCCTCGGGGAAATCTCCGGTCCTTGAAGTTTCTTCATTTCTTATTTTTTCTTTTATGTAAATAAAATACAAAATATAAAATGATATATTATTATTTATGAACAAAGACCAAAGACCAGCAAAAAGCACTTGGCTGGGTGGTAGCAAAGCTTCACTGTCATCTACTGTGGTCCACCTCTGTGTCCTTTCAACGCTGTCAAACATACATGGGCTCAAAAGGTGATAATCCAAATATATAAAGGGAACACTTCAGCCACACTTTACAGTTTCAAGTTGTGTTAATAAATTTTACGGATTTTTTCTAAAACAAAATTTAGACTTTAAGAAATAAAGTAGGAGGTGCGAGTTATTAGAGTTTAGAGTATGTTTGGGCCAAGTGTTATTTATCCTTCAACTCAAATTGTCGCCCATTACTTCTTTCCAAGTCATCATCAGCCTTTGCAACTTCTACTTCAACTTTATTCAATCATCGTTGTCTACGACGCAAGCGCAACTATAACAAGGCCAACTCACACGCAATATTCGCTGCCATGAATACAGAATACTACGACTACGACAGAGCCCAAGATGTCAAGAACTTCGACGCCGCAAAAACCGGAGTTAAAGGTTTAGTTGACTCTGGCATCACCACCATCCCCCGCTTCTTTGTCCACCCACCCGACACACTTTCCGACCTCAGAAGATCCCACTCTGATACCCGCCCAGACGCCGATATTATTCCCACCATCGACTTGTGCGGGCTCGACGTTGACCTTCGCTCGACTATTGTGGAAAAGATTGCTCTTGCATCGCGTCAACTGGGATTCTTTCAGGTTGTTAATCATGGGATTGAAGTGGAGGCTTTGGAGCGCCTGATTGGAGGCATCAGAGCCTTTCATGAGCAGCCCACGGAGATCAAGTCGCGCTTCTACCGTAGAGAGATGACGACCGGGGTGTCGTTCTTTTCTAACGTTGACCTTTTCCAATCAAAAGCTGCTAGCTGGAGGTACAAAAGCAAAACGAATTCTATAATTATTTTTTATATTTGGAGAAATGCAACGTATAATCTATGTTTGCGAGATTTCATAGTATTATTAGATTTCATACTTGGGAGATTATCAATTAAGATGACTATATCATTTATACTTTGAAGTCAAACTTGAGAAAGGTCAATGAAATTTTATCTTATTTTCGTGTCTAAGAATAAATTGAAATTGAATTGTTGAATGGTTTAATCTTGCAGGGACACGCTACAGGTAAGGCTGGGTCCTACACTACCGCCGCTTTATGACATGCCTGAGATATGTAGAAAAGAGGTGGTGGAGTGGAGCAGTCATGTTAACCAGCTAGGAGAGCTCTTGATGGGGCTGTTGTGTGAGGGGTTGGGAGTGGAGACGGGGAGGTTGAAGGAGATGACATTTTTGGAAGGCAGGGTGATGGTGGCACATTGCTATCCTTACTGTCCCCAGCCTGATCTGACAGTGGGAATTACATCTCACACCGATCCAGGAGCAATGACAATTTTGCTGCAGGATCATGTAGGTGGGTTGCAGGTCAAGTATGGTGAGGAGTGGGTGGATGTTAAACCTGTCCCTGGAGCTCTTGTTATCAACATTGGAGACATACTTCAGGTAAACAAATTTAACAAGTTTATGTTTTATATGGTTAAGGTTAGAGAGAGCTTTATGGTTTCAATATTCATTCTGCTCTCATTGTTTACCATTGAGTGAAAGAAGCCTCTCCCCCTTTGAAAAGGAAGAGAACCAATGGTTATGGAGAGGGTTAAAATACTATCATTACTCACTAGATTCAAAACGATAAGTAAAAAAAGAGAGCATAAATTCATGATGAGTACTAGTCTTCCAACTTGACTGGAAGTCTGGTAGAAAAACTTCATTAATTTGGAAAGAAAATGGATGGCATCTTTAACAAAGAATTGTTAATAAGTGTTGAAGAGGCTATGTAAACGTAGATTTTTCTTTGCTTTAATGAAGACCTGGAAACTTGTCGGTTAGGACAAAGATTAATTGTTGCTGAACTTTTAGAAGTTGGAGTTGAAATAACTATTTTTATCCTGAAAACTTTTCTCTTCTCCCCATTCTGGGTTTACTAGAGTTTTCAATTTATATTTTTAAACTTGCATTATGATGTGTGCAAACATCAAAACATAAGTCCTTTGCACGGATATCCACTCAAATTTTGGTGAACCTCTATAATTTTGATTTAGTATCGTGTTTCTTCTAGTGCTCTCTTCGAGGAGATGAACAATGGGTAAATACGTAATAAGCATTGAAATCTCTAACCTTCTATGCTCAATCTGATTACAGACATCATTGTGAAAAATGAAATTTACAGAATAACTGCTTTTTATACAATTTTCACCTCAAACTTTTATTGTGTCTCTGTTTTCTTCAGATTTTGTCCAATGATGAATACAAAAGCGTGGAGCATCGAGTGTTGGCTAACCCGTCCTGTGAACCACGAATCTCAATTGCTGTTTTCTTCAACCCAAGTAAGAAGGAGGGCTTGTATGGACCACTCCCAGAGTTAATATCACCAAAGAAGCCAGCTCTTTTCCGGCCATTCACCTATATGGACTACATTAGAAGGTTCTTCACAAAGGAGTTAGATGGCAAGTCATTAGTAAATTACTATAGGGTTACAGGTACAGAGTAAAATGGATGAACATCAGAATAATGTAAATCTGATTGTAATTTGTATGGTATACTTCATTGAAGAATGTAATTTAAGATAAATTGTCCAATGTACAAGCCAAATTATAAGAAACACTATTCAAATGTCCAATAAGATGCAACAGGTATTTAAAGTTGAGCTTCATTTCTCTTTTGTGCTCTATGTGCAGCAATAGCAAACAGTTTCCCTGTTTGTTTGCGGGCTTGTTCCATTTTGTTATAGCTTATTGCAAGTTTTGAGGAAGAAAATTTTAAGACTCAGTTCCATCTCTTACATCTGAAAGCCAACAAAGGTTGACTTGCAAATAAATATACTCAAACGAGTCAATTTAACAAAATTTTTGCTGTGATCAACATAACAGCTACATTCTATGTACATTTCTTTCTAGTCAATCTGGATAATTTTCGAATCAGAAATGGATTTTCCATTTTCTATGTTCTATCTATGGCCAAACCATCCAGCCATCTCTTCATCATCAGTAGATTCAAGAAAGTCCAACCTTGTCTGGCCATTAGCAGCTCTCGGATCTTCATTTTCACTTGTCCTTCCAGTGCTTTTTCTCCTTTCTGATATCTCAAGCTTCCATTTTTCTCTCTTTTGCGGATTCTGAGACAAATCACTCTTACCTCCAGCAATAGGAAAATCAACAAATCCAGAAACTTCATTCCATGAATTTGATTTATCAACTTCAGTTTCTTCCTCCACAAATTGCCACATCTTGCCATCTTCGTTTCGATTTTGTTTATCTTGCCCCATAGGTTTGTGGTGATTCCCTTCACTTTTATCATTTACAACCTTCAGTCCACTGCAGTTATGATAGCCATCATTTCCATGTTCTGGCAGCTGAGCAGATGCGTTGGCAGCATTTGATACCTTTAGACGTCTATGATCACATTTCAAGCATACCATATTTCTTCGGAAATTAATATAGTTACACCTATAAAAGAACAAACTTCTGTTCATAAAGGATACATTTTTAAACAATAATTTTGATGTATTAATATTTTAGAGTTATAAAGAACACTTGGGGAACAGCACTCACGATTGACATTCCCACTCCCCTGGATTGAGCTGCCGCTTTGGTGGCTTCTCTTTGCATTGCAGACATCTTGTATTCTTTGCAAAGTTCAAGAAATTACATCTGTATGAACTATCAGTGAGAAATAGAGCCAAAACTCAAGTGTTAGAAAAAGTCAGAAATTCTTAACAACTATTACTTATCGCATATCCAATCTCCCTTCTTCAATGGAAGATGATCCTGATCCTGCTGCAGCTGCCTAAGTCTTTCTTGAAATAAATCATCACAGCGCAAGCACCTAATATTTCTTGCAAAATTTAGGAAGTTGCATCTAAAATTGAAGAAAAAAAATGAAAGAATAAGCAAACTATATGTTAGACAAGAAAACTGAAATTAAATTGCCACATTATCGGTTGTCACATTACTTAGGGCAGCGCCAATCTCCTTGCTTCATTGGAAAACTTATGCGGCTTCCTTGTGGACTTAAATGATTTCGAACCGGTGCAACCTCCTTCAAGGGTTCAACATTTTGAGGACTAGAGTCAGGTTCTTGGGTGCTACGCGCCACCATTTCTTTTATCAGCCTTCTCACGGCTTCTTTGACCAATTTGTTTAGACATGGCTTGTTCTCAACAGACTCAGTAATGGGATCAAGTCCATATGTTAACAGAATACGCATAACATCCACTGTTCGTCCACCTTCTTCTTCACGTGCATTCACATATGCCCTCTCACAGTTTCCCCTCAAGTTGCAGGAGCTGCAAACCTAGTAAGATGGTTGTCCATATTTATTAAATGTGATAACAGCTGCTTCATTAAAGCATCTATTCTTTTGATAGAGAATAATTTGACAACCAAGAGATTAGCAAGAAAATATTCATTTTATGGGTCATTCAACTGATAGATAATTATGAGATAAATCTCTGTACATACATTTCCTTCATCAATGCCCAGATATGCCCTAAGACGCTTCCCTGAGTTGACAACTTTCCTGTCTATGCTTGGGCATCCACATCCGGCTATGATTTTAATATCTTTCCTTGAGAAATACCTGGAAGGAAATCCAGTTTGTGAGCATAGATTTTAAAGCATGCAAAGTTTTAAATCAAAAGCAAATAATAAAGCTTAAGATGATATGAAATGGTTTACCGTTCACTCTAAATAGGGACTCATGATAACTGAGTACCAGGTTCTATATAATCACTTTTGCCAACAACTCACCACGCAATTGGCAAAAGCTGCAATTTAAAACTTTTAATTCACAGCTCATAGTGTCCAAAGTAGACATCGCTGTCTTCAAACCTTTAATTAAAGAAACTGCATTTATTTGCTAACATCTTTTCAAATTGATTCTCTAATCAATGGCAACTTTGGTTTATAGTACATAAAATCAAATCAAGTCTTAAATTCAACCTTGTTGTAACTTTTCCATCGGGCTAACCTGACCTAACCCAAACCACAAGATCTTGGGTCTGCAGTTACCTGTCAAACCCAGGCCATACACATTGTTGCCAAGGTTTCCTGGTAAAAGAAAGACAGAAAGGTAGAGAGAACTAGAAAGAGCAAGCACAGGTGTATTATGCTTTCAGTAACGGAGAGAGACATTAAAGCCTTGTAATCTCTTGTTAATAGTCACTTTCTTCTTACTATTTTTCCAGTGGATGTAGTCTAAACTCTTAAGCCAAACCAAGCTAAATCTCTACCTCAGTATTGTGTGTGATTATTTCTCTATTTTGCTCTGCCAGTTACTAAACAAGATTAGTGCATTGTAGCAACAATAGACAGTCAAAACGCAAGTAAGTCCGAAGTTTTAATCCTTTGAGATTTCAGCCGATGAAAGCCCCATTTTACCTGGTGCTTATACACTCAAGTTGAAGAGCATTGGGAAACCTAATCACTAGATCTAACTATCAGACTAACAAACACCTCTGTGCTGCTTTTCAAGTGTAAAATATAAAGACGAGTTTATAATACAAGTGAAGGAAGAAAACCAACGAAAATGTTACAAATCTAAAAGTATTCAAAAGACCGTTACTTCAACTTTTGCTCTGACACAAACCAAAGATCATACAGGTGGTATGCACGTTCCCAAAACCTTAAATCACAATTAACCCTTCCATACCTTATAAGACTATACCGATCCCGGGCAAAATTGAGGCATCCAGTACGGATTAAATTCGGTTCTTTTGAACCCAATTGACCGTCTTTGCCACTAAAAGGGTTTCCAACTCCATCAAAGTACCCTTTTCTCATCAAGCACTCCATCAAGTCCACCCACTCAGGCCACGGATGTGAAATCTTAACCGTCGATTCAATTCCCTTACTGGGTTTTCGGATTTGTGATGATGGTTTGACATTTGGGTTTGCGGGTTTTGAGGATTGTAGCTCTTCATCTTCAAGCTCATCGTAAATGAAAGCTTGTCTTGAATCTGAGTGTAGGGATTTCGTGGGGTTGTCGAGATGCAAAATGGGTCTAAGAATTTCTAGATTCCTTTTGAGAGAAGCATAGAGATTTCCATAGCTGGGTTTGAAGAGCTTGTGCATTTTCTTGAATTGCTTCGCCTTTGCCTTGTGGCTTTAGCGGGAACAGTACAGGGTTTAACGGTCATTTGCAAGTTCTGTTTTGAGAAAATTTATAGAAACAGAAATTTTTATTGACGAAAAATTCTTAATTGTTTGAGTATATAGATATTAATGTATTTTTTTAAAAAAAAATCAGTATGAAATTATTTAATACTTAAATTTAAAAAAAAAACTAAAAAACTTTATGAAGAAAACTCAAAATTTGATTTCTTAATCACCATAAAGTCACTCATGTGGGCCAGTTCGGGACCGAACTCAGCTACAGCCCAGCCCAGTTTTAAATAAAAATTAATTTGTGCAAAAAAATATTAATTATATTTCCTAATAACCCTATTGTTGTATACATACACAACTATGTAATAACATATAATCTCACAAAATAAATGCTATCTAACACAATATATTTATTAATTTATCTTCTTAAATAAAATAGTTTTTGTTTTAATTAATTAAAATATATAATTAAGATTCATTAATCATGCATATTAAATTAGTTGTGTGTGTGTGTGTGTGTGCGCGCATAAATGGCGTTACATCATAAACTCTTTTTTATTTGCAACTACACAAATCAATTGAGAATATGAGCTGTTTAGGCCCTGTTTGGGAGCGGGTCAGGCATAGGATTGGACTAGTGATAGTCCTATCCTGGTGTTGGGCTCATTTTTGGGAGATTTGAGTTGGGAGAATGATTAGTCCCAACAGCCCTTACAGCTTCACTATCATGGGACTATCAAGTCCCTTCTTTCACCATGGGTATGATAGTTTCAAGTCGGGACAATATCTAATTTCATAATATAATATAATATAATATAATAATTTTGAATTATATTTAAATATTTAATTAATTTTATGTAAACGTAATCTTAATTATTTATTTATAAAGATGATGTAATTATAATATAACAAATAACCAATAATATTAAATTTAAACTTAAAATTTATATAAGAATTAATATTAAAAATGTTTTACATTAGTATTTTTATAGAAATATAAAAAAATATTAAATATTTTCATTTTAAATTTTAAAATTTTAACAATTAACAATTAAAAACATAAAAAAATATGAAGTGTTTTTTATCTAAATGTTAAATAATTTTTGTTTAAATTAAACTTGAAAAAATTAAATTATTTTATATTTAAAATTAATTTCTTAGAAATTGTCTTATACGGACATATTAAATAATATTACAAATACATAATCAAACCATATAATATAGTAATTTTTAATTATATTTAAATATTTAATTCGTTTTATCTAAAATTAATCTTGTTTATTTACTTATAAAAATGATTTGATAATAAATAAAAATAACCCAAAATATTAAATTTAAATTTAAATTTTATATCATAATTAATTCCTAATATAAAAATATTTTGCATTATTATATTTTGAAAATTAACAAGCATTTAAATAATTTTAATATAAATATTAAATTAATTTATTCAAGTTAAACTTGCATAAAATAAAATTAATTTATATTTAAAAATTAATTTCTTAAATATCTATTATGTACTAATATAATCTAATCGAATACTATATCAAATATAAAATAGTGTCATCGACAGTCTAGTCTAATATAGTCCAATTTTAATCTTAATCCCAATTCCAAATCTAAGTCTAATTCAGTCCAATACGGCCTTGACTCCAAATGCAGCCTAAATGTCTTAGTTTTCATACAAAGAGAGTTTATGAAACATTAGAAAGAAACTGAGAGAAAAGAATTGCATTGATTTTAATAAACAAAAAAAAATGTACTTCGCCAATAAGCACTTTTTTATTTTCATTTTTTTTAAGAAAAGTGGTATAGTTGTACTATAAAACTTGTGTGTTGTCTCCCTCTAGTTCAATATTGATAAAATTTATACTCTTATTCTCGGTTATGGTCAATCAAACGCTCTTTAGAATTAGTATTAAAATCAAAATTCCAATTCTTAGAACCTAATCGAGAAAAGGTTGAATAGAGAGCAGTGGATGGGCATGGGCATGGGCATGGGCATGGGACCCAAATTGTACCATATGGATGGTCGGGAAATTATATGAAAAATTGAATTAAGCAAGAAGTTTGTAGTACCCATTATAGCCGATATAGTATCCAAACAAGTCATTATAACCATGAGAGTTATTAGTTATATATGTAAATATGTCACTAAGACTAGCTAGGAGTGCTCATGTGTGGAGTGTGGACAATGATACATACACCATTCAATCTTGGAAAAAGCTATAACGTTAATGGCAAACAAACTTTTACTCCCCAACAAATTAACAAATATATCAACAAACCACTACATTGATTCGATTTATATACTCATCAATTGCTTGGCGCATCAAAATGGTTTTTTCAAAGATACCCCACTAGTAATTGGTGACTACAATCCATTAGCTAGATTTTTTAATTTTATCTTACATCAATACATCAAAGAAAAGTTCAATTTATAGAAGTGGGTGATACCATGTATTATGAAAGTAAGTGCAATATACACATTATAAAATTGAACTAAAAACAAGGGGGGAAAAAGCTATCGCCATACAATACATAAACTTTAGTTAAGTTAAGTCCAAAAAGTAATCAAATGCGTTATTTTTTTTTTCAAGATTGATTTCAAATTATTCCTTCAAACTTTAAAGTGTAATCCAACTTTATGAATTATTCTTTAATCAAGAACCAAGGGCTACCTTCATGCTTCAAATATTATGAGGATTACCATGCTAGCTTCATAATAAATATCACTTAATAATTTTTTTTTTTTTTGATTTTTGAGTAGTTTGAGCTTGTTTTGATAAGTCATAAGCTACTACAAAACTATTGCTTTCCCCTTTTAAGTTTCCCAATTAGATAATATTAGGAGGTTTTTTGGATTAGTCCAACACCATTGCACCTCCTTCCTTTTGAGTTGATGTATAATATTGAATAAAAAATATTTCAATATTTATAAAAAAATATTGATAAAAACTTTATAATATTTCTCATTAGAAGGATTAAAATTTTTTAATTAGTTATAAATTTAAAGAATTAAATTTCACCCTTGCTCAAATGAGAGATAGAGACTATTGAGACAACAAAAGGGAGCACGAGACATAATTGCTGTCTAGCTAAGCATTAATATTAAATGAAGTAGAGGCCCAGCCCAATTTTAATATATAAAATGAGAGATGGAGACTATTAAGACAACTTTTAACTGCTTTTTAATGGTCAAAACACATTACTAAAAGTAACTTTAATCTCTTTATTCGGTATATACATAAACATTATTTCAAAGTTACTCCTCACTAGCTCATTTTATATGTAACACAAATTGTTCTAATAAAACAAAAAGAATTTTATTTGCCCAAAATAATAAGAGAGGATGGATTGATATTTACTCGAATATATTCTTTTTTTTTTCAAAATTTTGTTATATTATACAATCTTCTCTGCGTAATATAAATGGCATACGAATAAGAATATATAACTTTATAACTAAACGGTGTGAAATAACTTATATAAGAAGTTATGAATCCCATCAAATGTATCTTCATTTTTCTTTTATTGCATCTAATTAATAAGGTTACTTTATGCATCTAGCACATTCTATTATCCTATAGTCATAAATTATTGTAATTAGTGTTATACAGCTTGGGGTTATAAGTTTCTTTTTTCTTTTACGTGCAAATTCTTGATGCTTTTGGACACTAATTAAAAAGTAGAGAATAGTATAGATGCCCAGCTAGAGATAAGATGACTGCGTTAAAAGCAATGAAGTATTCATATATTATATTAATTATTCCAATGAACATATTCTCACATAAAAGCATATCGCGTTGAGTTGTCTTCGATGCATAGAGTAAAGCTTAATATGTCCCGGTAGAAGTGACAAATTAATTATTCCAGTGATATTGTGTTGGGTTTATGAAAAGGATCAACCTCCTCTATTTAATAGGTTAATCTTTTATATTGGAAATCTAATTTCTCAAATATGAAAATAACGTTTTATATTCATGAGAGGATTATACAGAAAAAAAAAAAAACCCGACTGTTTTGTTTTGAGATTGTTAAGTAGAATTAATTGAATATAAAATATTAATGTGAGCATGTCACCCGTTCATATGTATCTTTTACTGGTAGAAGTGACAAATTGTTGAAACTAGAGCAACCGTGAAAGTAAAATATGTATAACATGCAGCCAAAATTCAACAAAAGTTAAAGAAAAATTCATGGATTTAATTTCTTCAGAATCTTGAACCTATACATAGATATATGTATATATCTCTACAATTCTTCCTCTACAAAAGTTAAAGAGATCTCTTTTTGTTTCTCTTTGTTAAGATGGTCAAAAATTAACCATGCACAATTCATCGATCATCCATGAATTTACAAAAAGATTAGAATAGTTCCCACTTCAAATTCTACCACCGCGTGCGGGCGCCTAAGTGGAATCCGGATTGTTTGCCCTAATTAACCAACAATCCTTCTACATTCTGCTTTTAATTTACAAAGCTTAGAAGATGAGACAAATGGCAAATATTGGAGCAAAAATATGGACTTTGGACAATTTGATTTTATCTTTTCTAGCTCAGCGAAAAGGAGAGTACGTTTTCTTCCTTTTGTTTCAAGGGGGAGGTGAGTCTTTCAACTAATATGTCCAACGCCTCCTTCATCCACCAATGGCGACAGACTTCTCTAGCTTCTGCCGCAGTCATCTGCACAGAATAATTCCACATTAATGTCAAGACAAGTCTAATTAGTTAAAAATCATGTATTGAGACATATATTTGGTTGTTAATTGGTTAAAAGGAGATGTATTCTTGGACTTTGTAAACAAAACGAATGGCCGTATCTGAAGCTTAATTTCAAATACTGATTTAATTATATTAAACTGAGATCCAGAACCATCCCAAAATTTTATATAAAATGGCTAAAATTTTATTCTAAAGTTTATAAAAAGAATGAATATAGTAATTAGAAACGTACCCATATTCTTTGTCTGACATCTTTCTCTGGCCACAGTTCAAGTTGTTCCTTCACAAGCAAAGGGAACATGTAACCTTCATAAAATGTGCCTTGGCTTTTACTTAGAAAGTTCCATTTGCCCAATTCGCTCTGTCATGATTAACATAATAAAATCATGTTAAGATTAGATTCAGAAACTTTGTGGATTATATTCAAATTATAGCATGCTCCATATGTAGGAAAGATAAATTTATACCAACCTCAACCTTCCCTAGAACTCCGGCTTCTTCAAGTGATTCCCGTAGAGCTGCTTCTTCAAGAGATTCATCAAGTTCCCAACCACCCTGATAAGACAATAAATTGAAATTAATGCTACTGCATAATTGAAGAGAAGGCATTCATGAACAAATACTTTTTAAATAATAAAAAAATCATTCATTTTTATTTTTTGGAGGAAATTATTAACTATTTTCTACGCATACCTTTGGGAACATCATTCCTTGAGCTCGACCTTTTTGTGAAGTGATGACAAGAAATTCCAATTCATCACTAATGGAACCATCATCGCCACATTTGTATCTATATGGAATGCATCTGCAAAAGCAAACAGTCCCGTCAGAATCAATGGCACAATATTAGAATGCACACTATAATTGCTACATTATTTCTCCGGAAACGGAAATTAAACATGCAAAAATAACCAACAGTTACATGAAGATGAAATGTACTTGGGAGACAAAAAGATCAAACTGAGGGCCCACCATGATCCAGAAGAATAAAAATTGGGACATGAATCTCTGGAACTGATCAGTAGGGCATTCCTCCTAAAAATAAGTATTTCACCAAATTGCTTAATTAAAAGAGTAACATTAACATTTAATCCAGATTATTTCCGACCCTTTTATGCAACCTCAACGGTACGAGAAAATTTTACTTGTTCAGTAAATGTCCCCTACACGCACATGAGCTTTAAAAGCCATAACCCAAAAAAAAAAAAAAAAAATCGCAAGTGGGCGGCCGCAGAACTTTCCAGGAAAGAGTGATCATGTAGACTGTAGTCATCAAAGGATGAGGATGAAGATGAAGACAAGGATAGAAAAAGGTACCCACCCTACAACTTGTCGGCGGCCCAAGTTGTCGTATCTCTGTAGCTGTCTTCCCGAACGAGAAACCAAACAAACGGCAGCCATGATATCCAACGAAAAGATTTAATTTTGCAGATAATCAAAAACTTCTCCGACAAAGGTGACAACTGGATTAGTATACAAGATGAAGGCCTTTTTGTTGTCTGTTTTGACTAATCGGGGACAATACTTAGTTATTTAGTCACTTAATCTGGCACAAAATCCAGACAATTCCGTGCTAGCTATTAACGAAGGCTAATCTTAGTCAGATAAACATCCGAGAAAACCGAGCTGTAAAACAGGAAAAAATAAAATCAAAACACAAAACAACACAATGGATCGGTTGCTGCTATTAGCCTCTTTTAAAGGGAAATTGTGAAGATGTCAGCTAGATAAGGATTTGAAGGTAAGCTTGAGAGAGCAAGGTTGGCACAACGAAGCTCCTATATATAGAAATTAAGTCTTATACAGAGGCATCAAGTGAGTAAGATTGGTCTAATAACGAGTAAATAAACAACACCGTGGATGCTGCGTATGTGATGATGTGACAAGAAATATAATTTATTAGCAAATAAATAATAAAAGTTAACATGCTAACATGGTTTCCAGGCCTGATAAAATAAATTACCATCAGGTTAGGTATCTAACACTAAGCTTCTATGTCGTTTCCTAACAATTAACTGGAGTTTGGTTTTGGTTGCTGTTAAATGGGTGGTTTAGTCCACGCGGATGGGGATTAAATGAACATGGGAGGGAGATGATGGTATTCAAGTTGACTCGAGACCATCCTCACGTGTGTGGGCATGGTGCCATTTGCTTCGGTTGGAAACGAAGACCAGAATAGTCTTCGGTGAGACCATTACACACTTTATTATGTGAGATCGTGCTTCCGTATATTTTCATGTTATTTGTTTAAAATACCTTTTTAATATATTTAATGGATAAATTCCTTTACTTACAATATTTTACTTAAATTTTTCACAATTAATCGTTCCGAGTCAAAGGTTGCAAAATTTAGTAAAAGGATTAAATTTCTATGATTTCCAGCTCTTAGTTGTCCATATGGTTTTTCTACTCTATATATGTACACACGTTTGGCTTGACTATAATTGTTAAAGTTGTTCATTTATTTACAAACTTAAGCTTTTACGTCAAAATTTTACGAAATTTAATTTCACATATTGAGAGCAAAAAACTCTTATATATATTATTAATAAAAAAGATAATCGTTTATATGTCATCCCACTTTTGGATCATAATTTTTTAGATATTTCTGTTTAACGTAAAATTTGTAAAATTGAAATGATAACATGGAAACATATTAATTATAAATCCAATTGATCAATGTTAAAAATTTAAAATATATAAACAAGTAATTACATAGTGAAGGTTAAAAACTCATTCTTTTACAATATTAATAACATGAAAAATACTCTGGTAGTTAGTTGGACAAATAAATAAATATTAATATTGGATTAGGATATTTTCCTTGGGGCTTCCTATTTGATTCTATCTTATTTTAAAATGTGATCTTAAATGGACTTAAATTTTATTTATTTATATTATTTGATTCGATAATATAGAAAATTGATGAGTTAGAGACATTAAAGGTCAGTTTGGGATTGTTGTTGTTAAACGATTTCTGCTATATTGTCGAAATAATCAGCTTCTAAAAGAAATTGTAAGGTATTTGGTAAACAAATTTAAAAAATTGTTCTACTTTTCAAAGACAGGACAAATGTGTTTAGCATTATTTTTGCTGTAGCTTTTATTATATACAAATAACTAATATAGACATAATAGTTAACTATTAATATTTATAATCATGTTTTAATTGTTTCAAGTAATTTTTATATAAATGATTCTATACTAAACAATAATAATTTATAATATTCAAAATTATATTTTTAATTTTTTTATTTTTCAAATGATTGTATAGTTTAAAATTAATATTATAATATCAAAATAAATCTTTTTATTTATGAAATAATTTAAATTTATAAACACATATTATAAATTTATATAACATGAATTTATATTCAATATATATTTTAATATAAATATATATTCATAACTATAATAATTAAAAATATTTTAAAATATTATATTTAATTAAATAATTATTCAATTAAATAAATAATTATGAAATTTGAAAGCAATTAAAATTTAAAAAAATTAAAAATTTTGACAAAATTAAAAATTTCATTTCTTTAGAAAAAATTATGAGAATAAATAAATAAATACTTGCAAGTTTTTTCTTTTTAATTAAGTATAAATTAAAAAAATTAGCAACAAAATAAGTTTGTATTTTTATTTTTGTAGTGAGGGTATTTTAGAGTTTTTACACTTTAAAAGTATAAGAAGGTCTCTAAAAGCAGTAAAGCCCTTGTTTCTGAGATCTTTTGTAAAAGTCTTTTTTTTTTTTTTACAGCTTCTTTTTTAAGTAAGTTGAGAAGCAATCCTAAACACTTTGGGTTTTTGTTACTGAAATTAAAAAAAAAAAAAAGCTTCTTTTTATAGCAACGACAACCTTAAATTAGCCATAAGGTTAAATTTTTCTTTAATTCTTAAAACAGTCGATTTTACAAACATACGGTTCAATAGAATCAATGCCTAGAATCCGCACCCAAGAAGAAGATAAAATAATAATAATAATAATAATGCCCCACATTTTACATCATTAGTCATTTGGCTTTGGGAACTTTTTTAGTCCTTCCGTATCCAGCCATTAAATTCCCGAAAATAGACCCTGCAATTCCACAAATGGATGCTAACTCTTGAAGAAGAGCAAAACTGCACGGAACAAATTTCTATAAATAATGTGAAATTATACTTTTTATTTATTGAATTCAAAGAATGTATATAAGTATATATAATATTGAAGCATTACGGCATATATTATTTAATCTCAATATTTACATCTTGCATTGATTAAATATACTAATACAAAAATATCTTTGAATTCATGACAAAAAAAAAGGATCTAAATTCTTTTTATATGTGTGTGTGTGTTTTATATATCCACACTTAAGGTTAAATACAATCAAATTCTTTTTACAATATCTGCATTAGAGAATCCTCCACGTTGTACAAAATTTATAATTTTTTATGAGAGAATCTTTTGACTTCAATATATAGTGTCACAGATGCCGATGCCGATATCAAACAACAAATCGTCTAAATCGTTCCTTTTCCAACATTTGCTAGCTAGCCAGGCAGCCTATGAACTCCAAAAGTTTATAGTTAGAGTCATCATCTAGAGATAAAAAAATATAAAATATTTGTTGCTTTGAATCTCATCAGCTCCCGACGCTTCGTGTCTCATACTGTGTCATATTAGATTTGATAATAAACGTTTACAAAGTAAATTCCCAAAAAAAAAAAAGTTGAATAGTTGTTAATTCATAAAAAAATTATTCCCGTTTGGTCTAATTTGATTTATGTAGCATGCATAACATGAAATGCTTACATTATACCTATTGCATTAGGCCATTAGCACAATACTATATGATATCGTGCAACAACACGATGTATGATGGAATGGTGGGGTATCATACTTGTGTTGATCCTACATATGTAATTGTTCTTTTCACCCTTTTTAATGTTTTCATTTTGCGAGGTTACAACTTAACTCTTCACAAAAATTGTTTTCAACTCTCAAGGGGTCAAACGATCAATTAGTTTCAGAATGGTTAAAAAAAATTTTGAATTGTCTTTAAAATGGAAATGATATTGATCATTTGCTGTTCTAGCCATTGTGTAACTTACTCTTTAATGCAAGGTAAGCTGTTATATATATATATATATATATATATATATATATATATATATATATATATATTGCTTTCGTTGGCTTAGCATTATTGGTGTTTAAATTATATAAAATATTTATTTTTTCTTTTTATTAATATTTTCTACTATCATCAATCGTATCTTTGTAAAAAATTGAGATGGAAATGAGATAAATTATTAATCAAATATCTCTCTCCTTAATGAATTTTTGATAAATTTAGGTGAGTTTTTAATAATTATATTGTTAATTTGTGTGAAAAAATAACCTATTACGTAATTAAAAAACCATAATGGTAGGATACGTCACAATAATATTAACATTGATTAAGAGGAATCTTGTCATTTTTGTGATAATATGATCAATTATTAAAAATTAAAAAGCAACTCTAACCGAAGAAAGGATCTCCCTACTGACAACACCAAACGCTGTTGGCGGTTGGCACAGAGCTATTGTCATACATATTAATGGCTTATTCCTATAATGCAAATCCATTAACAAATGTGAATAAAAGAGTTTCTTCAAAACAGACAATTTTGTGAAGATAAGCAAAGTTTTAACGTCGTCGGCATATCTTAACTCAGTTTTTGCTTTCATCGATCAATACAAACTATTACACTTCACCAACCCTTCTTTATCTGGCTATATATTTTTATATTATTAATAATGTTATTAAATTTCCCTTCTTTTTTTTTTTGGAATTTGATCGTCAAAGTACATTTGATATGTATCCAACAGGATAAAAAATTATTACTCTGTTGAATCAGAAAGGCAAAAGAAGAGAATTAGAAATAATAATAATAAAGCAAATGAAAAGTTAAGCCAAAAAAGAAAGTTTTGGAGAGAAAATAGCGCTTGAGGGGAATTGCCAAGAAATTGTTGCAAGAGAAAGCAAACTGGGACATTTAATAGAGGTGCAATTAATATAACCGCCCTTACTTATAATAATGAGACAAAGTCTCGGAATTGGCTACAATGCAGCTGAAGTATCAGTGCAGCGCGTGCATTCTTGTAAAGGGAGGATGTAAATGTTGTAATCCCAATTTTTGAAATCCCAAAAAAATTGAAAAAGTTGCCTGCGTATCAGTGCATCAGCTGCACTGTAGTAGGACCCGAAAGTCTCCTATCGATTGCAACCTTGGACTTACATACGTGCCAGATATTTTCATTTTCTATTTCTTAATTTGTGCGCTTCTAATATAACAATCTGATATTAAAAGAAAAAAAAAAAAGAAAACATTTGTTGAAGAACAATTGTTATCTAATTGATCTATTTAATGTTTGCTAGTCTATTTTATCTTGTAAATTATTAATAAAATAGTAATATCATTTATGTTTCTAAAATTCATCTCAAATTTTTATCTTAAACGTATGTCGACATGTGTCGAGTGACACGTTTATCATATGCCTTAACGATTATTATATTGATATATAACAATCATTTCATACATTACTTGGAATTAATAAAAAATTTAATATAAATTTTGGATATAAATAATAACTCTAAAATAAAACTCCGTCATATATTTTAAAGAGACAATAGTGTATTAGAGAACAAAGTAACAACTATGATATGTTTCTCGTTTAAAAAATTATTTGTTACTGATTGACATATAGAAAGAATGAAAATTTTGCTCTTACACGTATGGTATCAAATAATCGATGTCTCTCTCATGTTTAATAAATTGATAAACCTTTAATTTTGTAGGTATAAGTTGGTTAACAAGTTTATTTAGAGAATATTTTAACTGTTTTCAAAATAGCAAATTAATTTAATTGTGTATCTCCTATAATTATTTCAGATTCTCCCCATATTTTCCACACGTATATACATATATTCTTTATTTTCCTCTTCATTAGTTATGCCCTACTTCATCAATATAGTTGACCATGTTTGACCATGTAACATTCATAAGCATATCTCAGATAAGAACAAAAATCAAACTCCATCTCCAATTAATTGCAAAAATAATTAATCTGTCAATAATTCTCCAAGGTCAGTATATGCCACCTCGCACAGTCTTTATTTTTCGCCGCAGGCCTTTGGAAAAGTAATCATGCACGTTCGTGGAGTGCACTACTATTACAACCAATAAAAACTAAGAAAATTTTATTTTCTTTATTGTGGTTTTTACTTATACGTCAGGCTTAATATTCTATAATTAATATATTTAGACAAGTTCGATAATTGATGTTATACATGTACTATTTTACATAAAAAAAATTACATTTCACATTACCAAAACTTTATTCTAATGGATAAATTAGCTTAAATATAACTATCTAGAATGCATAATTAGCACATATTTCCACGAGCCCTCCTGAGAACTTATAAAATAATTTTTTTATAATTTTATTTTTCTTGTTAGTTTCGTACTACAAGAAGTTTCAACATAATTTAATGCAAGTATTATTAAAAGAATAAAGTTCTACAACAATGAGATGATGAATTATTGACATGATCATATAATGATAGATCTTATTAAAAGAATACATTTGTCATATAAATAAAGATTAAAAAATGACTAGCACACTATAAATATGCATTAGCTATTTATTATGTTGCATATAAAAAATATATTGAGTCAAAAGTTCTCTAACTGAATAGTATAGAATATAACCACGATAGCTAAATAGCCGAAGAATATATCTGTGTTCAAATTATTTGACTATTGTTTTAATATTTTATTATTGGATTATTGATGTTTTCATATACGCTTTCACATGCGCACAAAATAAATAAATAAAAGCTTTGCGGCCGTTTCTTGTTACTTCCTAGATGTTTACTAATTATTGCACATTTAAATGATTTTGTTCATTTTTTAGAAGGGTTGTTTATTTGTGTATTTTGAGTTTTTGTTTTAAAAATTTGGAAAGACTATGTGATTAGTTGAAAATTTTTTAAATTTTAAAAATAATATATAGTTGATATTGATTTAAATATATTGATAAATATGTGTTTTCATAAAATTATTTTTTAAAAATAAAAATAAATAAGCTCAATGTTTTTTCTTTACACAAGTTATTATTGAAATATGTATATTCTTTCCAGATGATTTTTAAATAAATTTATTAAAAACAATTAGCTATTCATTTAAACCAAAAGAATTTAACAAATCAGTACGGTGTGGTTTGCATAAAACAAGTCTTTAATAAGTGGGCATATTTGAAACTAGTTTATATATATACACATACATACTTTAAGCTTTCCGATATTGCTTTCTATCTTCCTCTTTGTTTTGGCCGTTTCAGTCGATAACTCCCACTTCCCTTCGCCTTTCCCCTCACGCCTTGCTTGGACTTGATCCCACCAAATTGAGGCATCCCGTGCTAAAGGAAACCTGCTTGACAGTTGGAACTAGCTACTTTCAAGAAGCTCATCATGATACACATTATTGTGCTTAATTTTATGATATGAACAAAGGTTATTGTGTGGGGATCGAATTAAGCTGACTTGAATATTTGAAAATAAAAAGAAATGAGAAGACAAAAACAAAAATTATATTCATGAATCTTATTGAAACCTACCATATTTAAGTTGACCTACCATTAACTTCAGTAAGTAGTTCACCAAACTTGATCACTTCCCGAATCCATTTCTAGTTCCTGATGATTTTTAAATCACAAAAGATCAATATTATCAACTTTCCGTCGTAAATTTTGTCATGGACCTTTCATCCTATTAGTTTTTTTAATTATTAATTAATTTATAATGGTTTATGTGAAGAATTGACTAAAATAATAATAAAGTAAGTCAACGATATTAACCCAATTATATAAAAGTTATTAAATACTGACAAAAGTTGAGATAATTGTTAGTATATATATAAGTCGATTGCTTGTCCTATTTTGAAAAGATATATTCGTTTTGGGTAGAAGAACTCAAGATACCCCAAATAAAACTTGTTTTCTTCTTTCTACTACACCTTATCGGATAGCCAAATCCATTAAAATTAATCTTCCCACCAACTTCTTTCCAAGAACTAAGAATTATGAAAACAAATCATAAACTATAGCGGAAAAGTTTAAAAACAAAATAAAGCCAAGATGTGTCGCCCTCAAAGGAAGACTAAGGGTTCGTGTGCTTTGAAATGGTCGGACACTAATCACATGGGGTTGAAAAACTTGCATGCAGCGCCCACTCCCTGAGAATTTATTCTGTCTCTTCTCTGTCTCTTTACTCTTTGTCTTCCAAAATACACAAATCTAGAAGGACTTTACATTATGTTATAGGGAAAATTAATCTAATGGTGTAGTTGTTCATTAACTTTTCTTAGATAGCAACCCCACGTGATTAGTGTTACTCTGTTGTCGTCTCCCGCTCTTGATTTTGGCTTGAAGCATGTATTTCATCATTACCAAAATGATAATATGTTGCCACATTTTTACTATTCTTTTGCGTCAGGAAATAAAAAATTGTGCCATTCGTAAGGGCTTTTGCCTTTCTTTTTGTGGTAGGTTGGGCAGGTTAAGGGGCAGTTAAGGGCTAATAATCAAACAAACTGGAGACAATTAATTGGGAGGTGGAAGTTATATATATATATATCTTGTCTGAGTAGGCAAGAGGGTGCTGGGGCATGTCAAGTTTGAATATGAAGTTTATTAATTAAAACCCAATCAAAATAACGTAGGTCACATGGGAAACAACATAATTATAGCATCTTTATTAATTTGCACTGGCCTAATGGTTCGTCTTAAGGGAAAGGGAGAGAATAGAAATAAATAAATGTAAACTAAACTGACTGGGTAGTTAAATTTACTGATTATTATGCATATACAAGTTTATAATTAAAATTGTTGCAATCCTATTAAAAGTGGAACACTTCACAATGCTCTTCCACTTTGTACCCATAGGTTGAATTATAGCTATGGGAGCATTCTAATTTATAAAATCAGAAAGTCAAGACAAATAAAATTATTAGATCTTCTTAGAAGATTTTTCTCATGTAAGCAGGTTGATTCTCTAAGCCACTTGAACAGTGAAATTTCTCATCAATTGTTCTCTTATAATACTTATATATACTAGATTTCATTTTCAAATCGTGTGATGCATGCATCAGATTTCTGAATTTAGAGCGTATAGTCATTCAGTTTTATTCTTTTTTAATCTTAATTATTGGTCTTCCATAATAAGATATAGCTTTAACTACGCACCTCATCCGATTTTATTAATCAATTTTAATCCCAAATATCATCTCATTTTATAATTTAATCAATTTAAGCCAATGCATCATTTTCATCTATTGCACTTCTTATCCTTTTGTAAATCCAATCTCCAACTAATCATGAATTATGTATGATATGTCCAACATCTTTTTTATATCTTAATTGATAACTTCTATGAAAAAAACTTCCAACTACTTCAAATGATTGATTATATATGGCTTAGGTTTGAACCAAAATTGTTAATTATTGACTTTGCAACTTTAATTGTTGACTTTAACATGAAGTCACTGTAGAAGTTAATTGTGATAGAAATTCTAGAAATGTTTAGCATGAGTCGATTCAACAGTATTCTAAAAGTAGTAACAAACCAAAAAAAAATTATATTTTCATCTACTTGAAGCCGAAATCTATGTACTCTTTAGACCAATATTGAACACTTATTTTTTTCTGCTATCTGGCTAGCCAGCTAGCCCATGCCATGTGACTTGAAAATAGATATTAATCGTACAAATGAGTCTTGACACAAACAGCAAAAGCTGACTTAACAATATTTTGCGCGAGTTTGAAGACAACGAGTTCCTCACAGTTGTCGTCCTTCCAGTTGGCGACGCAAATCCTGCAGCGTCTAGCGAATGGATTATCTGGATTTGCCGTCATGCATGCACTCAATTCTAATAGTATATATCTCATTTCTCGATCCTCTCTTTAGGGTTTTAACGGACTTGAAATTTTCCTAATAAGGAAAGAAAATTATTGAGGAGGAAATTGGAGTCCTTAATACAGAAAAAGTGCGTGCTTGTTTCCAAGTTTGGGGACGTGAATCGGTGGGCTATGATCCCTGTGTGGCAGAAAGAAACCAAATACGATCTGTTGTTTTAATTAATTAAACTTTTTATATAAATTTTACTTTTAAATCTCTAAAAGAAACTTATTAAAAGAAGAAAATGAATGACACTGGACGGAGACTTTATGATTAACAAGCCCACCGCTAGAATTATTGCTGTCGTAAACGTCTTATCCATGTTGTTGGGTTTATCCTTAAATAGTTTAATCACAAATTAGCCTTTCCTTGTCTAACTGAAAAAAAAATAATTATTATGATAGCCTGCAATTTTTATTTTTGTGTTGAGTTAAAAATATTTAATTATTTTAAAATCTATATATATCAATGAATTGCATTATGATTAGTAAATTGCAAATAAAAAATACATGAAAATATATCAATACAGTGTTATTGGATAAACACACGTATGACGTGGTATGTTTATCCTTCTGAAATATTTTTCTTCCTACAATGTTTTGTCGTCATTAAAAACTATTGGTGAAGCCTTTCTCCATTAATACAATTTTAAACTAAGAAAGTGCTAGATGATGTTAATTAAGACTATCGACAAGGTCAACAATGAAAATGAAAGAGAGGGAGAGAGGGTTGAGCCATATTAATGAAATTAGAAGATGTTATTGGAGTAAAAGTGCTTAATAATAATTTTGTAGAATAATGTCCTAATCCAATATTTAATGGTTCTTTAATGAATATTATTCAAATATTTTTCATACATTTTTTTTTAATATTTCAACTAAATTCTACAAAATACAGAAAAAAGGTGATTTTGATTATCTGAAAACACTTTTTTTTTTAACTTTCTCACTTATTATATCTGGTGATTGATAATATAATTTAATTAACTCGTGGACAAGTATAAATTTCTTATGTATTCTTCAAGAATAGAATTTATACCCAGCTACCAATTCTGAATTAATTCTCATATTTTTCTTAATTAATGTGGTAGAATAATAATGTATATAATCTATATATACATATTAGAAAATTGTAGTAGAATATCTTATTTGCTACCCCAGCCAGTAAACTAAATATATTGAGAAAGTTGTATAAATAGATTATATTCATTATTATTCTACCCTAAAATTTTAAGACTTTTGACAAATTTTAGAGCCGTTCTTTGACCAACCACAGAACTAGTCAGATTTATTGATATATTATCTAATGTGATCACTGGGTGTACAATGGGCCAGGCCTCAATGAGCCAACAACAAACCCAAAGAACAATAGGCTTAAGGGAGTAAATGAGGAGCCCTTTTCAAATAGGCTAACCTAGGGCCTACCCCACACTTTTTTCTGCCTCTTCAATGTCATCTATGGCTTCTTTGAGGGTTTTTTTTTTTTCTCTTCTCATTTTGTAAACCCTTTCCATATAGTGAAAGAAACATGAAATCCAAAATGCGAAATGATGTGAATCAAGTATAATATATTTTCATTACTAGTAGATTTATGTTTGCCGAAGAATCTGAAACCAAAAAATAAAAATAAAAATTGATTACCCAGAGCTTGTATTTAATCTTCTGACCACCGCAAGAGGAGCCATCGTCATTTATTGCAAAAATCATCAAAAATTTGCAAATGAATAGACTCCTCTCAGTCTAATCAACTCAGACATATTAGATTTATAAACCCCAACAGATTGACAAGTTTTTTCATTGAATATCAGTTTTTTTTTTTCCGCGATTTGCATGTAGGTTACAATCGGCCCCTTCGATGGCAAATATAGCCAGGCCTCTCAAATGCAACATGTCAGTTTAATCCCTCATGTAGAAAATATCAATTTGGTCCTTTTTTGAAATATCATCTGACCCCCACCGATTTCTGTTTGTGACAAAGAAGCTCCTATAGAATTAGAGGTGGGAATTTGGGTTTGCAGGTCGTGTCCAGCTATAATACGATAAAGATTAGTCCAATCCAAACCAGACCTGTTTATTATTCGTGTCAAAGATAGTCAACCCGAACACGACTCGATTATTAAACGGGTGACCCACGGATGACACGACACGATACGCAAACACGAATAATAAATGGGTTATTTTCGTGTTAGACATGCATATAACCCGTTTAACATGATTATGATACATTTAAACATTTGACACGTTTTACAGGCACGATTACAATATGTTTAAATGATTAACATAATTATGACACGATTACGCATTTCAATTTCTAACCTATTTTTGCATTTTTAAATTAAAAAAGTAATAAAAAGAAAATATTCAAAATTCATCCACAATACAATAAAAAGTCTATTAGATATCAAGTTCCATCCAAACTTAAAATGTAATTTAGCTTTAAAAAAAAATCCATTGCATCTTTTTAACTCTAAAGTAACCTACCAAAAAAATATGTAAAAAAAAATTAAAGGTATTTCAAGATCATATCAAAATTAATAATATTATAATATAAATATAAATACAACATTGAATTTAAATATATAATAAACATATAATAAATTCTAAAATTAATTTGTATTTATAATTGTGTCACTTTAAAAATAATCGTGTCAATATGTGTTAGTTGTGTTGTCATGTTTTATTAGTGTTAATCGTGTCATAAATAAGTTAATGTCATAAACAAGTTCGTATTATAAATGGTTCATGTCACCCCCGGTGCAATCCTTCAACCCAAACATAACCCAATTATTAAACGGGTTGAAAATTTCAACCTGAACACAACCCAAACACAATTAAAACAAACCCAAACCCGCTAATTTCCGTGTCGTATTATGTCAGGTTCGCGGGTCGTGTCGAAAATTTTCACCCCTATGTAGAATATAGCTTGGTACGTTTGTCTTCAAAGTTTTATGTCGAACCCACATCAAAATTTTATGTCCAACAAAAGAAAGGGTTGTGATTCAAAAGTGACATATTTGAAAGCTTGGAGATATGCTCCAAAGATTTATCATGTCAAATCTAGTTTTGCAAGAGTCAAAGTAAAGATGGAGTTTTATAGATTCAAATGTGCACATGGTGATAAATTAAAGTTTGGGTATGCTCATGGAGACATAAGTGAAAAAAAGGAAGGTGACTTGTTAATCTACTTCAAATTTCATCCTCCAGATAACCAAACTTGAAGACGAGTTTTTTCCAAGAAGGGGGAACTAATGTACTCCAATATGGCGAACAACCAGTAGCAACAGCACCCCATGCCAAACAAGCAGCACCCTGGCACTGGTTCCACATCCGACAAGCGCCCCAGCGCTGGATACCAAGCGCAGCAGCACTATCAGGTCTATCTTGGTGCGATTGTCCTTTATAATTCCAGTTTTTTAGTTCCTCTGTGTTTAGGAAAGTTGCTATTGTCTAGTTTAGAGTCCATTGGTTTTGGAATTGCATTTAAGTGTTTATTTGCTTTCCAAATCAAATTAGAATTTCTTGTTTAGATTTGTTTGAGTCTAATTAGCATTATTTAGTCTACATAAGGGAGTGTTTATTCTAGTTTGTAATTCATTCAACTTGTATCAAATCAATAAAATTGAACTTTGTTTAAACTTATCAATCTTTTTAAGCTTTCGCATCACGAATTTAATTAGTTTAATAAGAACAAGACCCTGTTGTTTGCATCATAACTTAATTATTTGGGATACAGCGATTAATTTGGTTTAAATCTATACAAATATGAGCTATGAATATGACTAATATATAATATAATGCTAATAATAATGATAATAATAATAATAATATTTATAAAGAAAAATACGCAAAAAAAAAAGAGAACAAAGAGGAGGGATGCACCCGTCTATCATCCTCCACACACAATATTCTTACACAACTAATTTTCTTCTCTTAACCTGTTTTCTTATTCATACAAATTACTTAATTATTATTATGTTTTAATTTTAAATTTTAAATTGTACTAGCCAGTGTAGATTTATGTTTTTCTTGGAACATGAATGGCATTGCGTGTAATTTAGTTCTGTTAGGAATCATGTTTCTAGTTGAATCGACATATGTAAAGCCCATGAGATTTAAAAAGCCCAAGCCCCTTTATTTTATGTAAGCCCAGCCCTTAGAAAAAAACTAATTATAAGATAGAAAAAAAAAAAAGAAGAGAGAATTCTGGAGAGAAAAGAGGAGAAGGCAGACGGGAGAAGGGGGGAGAGAGCTCAAGGGAAGTGAAAAATTGGAGGATTTTTTAGGGTCTTCTCAAGGTAATTTTCATAATTCCAAGGCAATTTTAAGCTATTTATGTATTTTTCATGTAAGAAAATTGAGATTTAAAGAGATATTTGGAGGTTTTAGAATTTTTAGGGAGAGAGAAAGAAGATCAAGATGGAATTGAAGTCTTATTTAAGGTAATTGATCATTTTCTTGATGTTTATGGTTTGTCTTTATGAATTTGAAGGTTTAAGAAGTAAAAATTAAATTTAGGGTTTTGTGAATAGTAATAATTCCGAAAATTTCTGCAATTTATTAGCTTTGAATCTGATTCTTAAATTTATATATGTTAAAATAGACATCATAAGGATTTGTTTGAGGTTGGAATCACTGAAAAATATTGAGTAAGCAATTTTATATGAATTTTTCAAGTTTACTATTTACTACTGGAAATTCAATTTTTCTGCAGAAAATTAGTTTTGGGTAAGTGATTTGAGGTATCTAGAGGTCTTCAAAAATTATGAAATTTGGGATACGAGTTTGTGTATATGTCTAGTTTAAATCTGAAGAGTTTTGTGATTTTACGAATTTATTACAAATTATCATGTATTTTGGAAAATGGAGAGGTCAGTTCTGGAAATGAATTTACATAATTTTTGTATCTAGAAACATGAAGATTTTGAGGTACTTCATGAACTTAGAATGCTATGAAATTTTAGATATTATTAGATACGTACGTGTAGAAGGTTTGTATAAAATTTTAGACCATTCTGACAAGTCAATTATTTATTAAAAATTAGAGAATAGAAACTGTTCTGTTTAAGAAGTTTAGAAATACGATTAATTATGATTGATTGGATTAAGATATGAAGTTGGATATTGAGAATTTTAAATATTCAAGTTGATTACTAATTGAATATGATGTGATGAGCTCTTTTATGATTTTAGGACAAGGAAGGATTAATTCTTTGTTGAAGAATGTGGCCAGATAGGCGGAATGTTGATTTTGGAATCAAATCCGAGCTAACCGAGTTGTGCAACCAAATTAGTGAGTGGATTATATTTTGAGAATTTCATATTATATTAAAGTGTATTAGATTTATGGTTTTCCATATGATTTAAGTTATTAGTTTAATTAATTGAGTTATATTAAAAGTTTTTAGAATAGATAATGATGATTTATGTATTTTGAAAATAAGAGTGTGTAAAGGATTATATTTTGGATAGAAGAGATGGTTATGGTGGTGCTAATAGATTAGTTTTTGAATGTGTAGTAATTGTTATTTCGATAAATTTGAGTAGAAGAGAAAAATAAATGTAAAGTGAAAGTTGTAGAATATATGAATATATATATATATATATATATATATATATATATATATATATTACATGTTGGTGGAAAATAAAAAGTTTTCGTTTATGGTTGGAAAAGAAACATTTTATAATTAAATGAATTAGTATAAAAAATTGAGGTATTGGGTTATTTTCTTTAAATAAATATATACGTTGAAGAAATAGTGATTTTGGTTAACAAACTGATAAGTGATTGTATATTCAAAATAATAGCAAATTAAAAAAAAAGTTTTGGAAAGTAGAATTTTATTTCTACAGGGGTGACAATGCAAAATTTTAAAACTGCCCCAGCAGTGGCTGAATTACAAATTTAGAAAACTGTTCTAGAAATTGTAGGGACCTAAGTGCAGAATTATGAAAAATTTAGAATAGTCAAAAAGATTTGAGTTAAAGTATGATGTATGAGATTTTGAGATAAAAATATAAATTATGGTTTATAGTGAGATGAAAAGTATTTTATTTTATGGATATTTTAGAAAGTTTTAGAAAGAGTAGAAGATTTATTTTTCTGGATAATTAGAAATATGTTTTAGTATTTATGTAGTTATATTTATTTAGCATTTTATAGAATTACCAAGAATTTTAGCGAATTTAGAAGAATTCAAGCTAATTTCTATAGTATTTCTTGAGGGTAGTTAGACTCATTTGTTAAATTTATTTTCAATTACTAAAATATTTCAAAGCTAGTTTCCAAATATAGCTGTAGACATAAATTTTAATTTCAAAATTAGTTTTGAACAAAGATATAACATTTACAAAGGAAAAATCAGATTTTTCATTTTTAGTGCATTTTAGCTTTTCAGAAAGTTATATTTGGTAGATTTAGAGGAAGTGTGAAAGTATTGATATTTTAAGTTTTCATAGCCATTTGACTCAAGGATTTCTTAAAGTATTTAGAAACGTCTTTTTAAATGTTTGTTATGGATTAATTTAAATAATACAAATATTTCCAGTTTTAACTTGCATAAAATTTCCAGATTTTTGATAAATTTGCTTGAAAAGAGAAAGTTTAGCATATGAAGCAGTTTTTAAATGAAATTAGTTTTAAATACAAATAAGAAGGTGCAATTATGTTATACTAAGCTAGTACCCAGATACCCAGACAGTTATTCAGATCACTTAGACAATGATACAGATAGAGGTCTTTGGGGCCCGTTCAGACACACATAGAGGCTTTGGGCTGTGTGATCTAGGCGCTTTAGCCCTTTGGGGGCAGCTCTACACATGCGTATAACTAGATAGCAGGCCTGTGAGATGTTAGATCTCGCCAGGTATAGATAGCTCTGCCTGCGTAATGTAGACCTCACCAGGTATGAGGAAAGTCAGATAGTTCTGCCTATGCGATGTTAGATCTCGCCAGGCAGGATGAGACGGTTCCAGGGGTACTTGTTTAGTATAATGAAAAGAGTTTTAAATATGTTTATATGAGTTAGTTTGAAAAAGAAGCATGATTCTCAAAAGTTTATTCTGAAAGAAGATTTTTAAGAAAATTATGTTTTGCATAGTAAATAACTGAAGCAATGATTTTAGCATGATCATCAAGAGCATCGTATTATACGATTAAAGATGATTATTTTATTGTTTTAATTATAATTAGTATTTTGATGAAGTTAGTCATTCAATAGTTATTTACTTTAAAGTTTCATGACATTTTAGATGATATGAAAGTTATAGATTATAAAGACTATTTTTTTATATAAAGCAAATATTTATTTTACAACAATATGATTTTTTTTGGATTTATTTACAAATATATTTTTTTATCTCCACTCACTGAGTTTTATACTCACATCTTTGTTTTTATTTTTCTTTCTTTTTAAAATTTTTTTCCCCCAGGATGAAAGCAAAATGTGATCTAGTTAGGAAGTGTGGAGGCCCAGCCACGTGATGGTGCAAGGATATGTTAAGGTTGTAATAGTTAAATTGTTTTATTTTAAATTTCATTTGTGGATGTAATGAGAATTATTTTAAATTTGTTCCATAAGAAAGATAAGAATTAAGAAACAGCCAGTAGTCTACAGTTTTAGGCATGATTCGTCCGTGTAGCTAGGGGCGGGTCGTGTCAACATAAGTTAAAAAACATTATTAATATGTGTTTATGTTGATCATATTTTGATTATCTATGTGGATATCATTTATCTCATGACAAGATAGGTTAGAATACCTTGACATCAATTGATAATGTAATCAAGCTTAAATTAAACTTTCTTTTTATTTCGAATTGACTAGAGTAAAAGCCATGGCATTCGCACAAATGTTAATAGAATGGCAATTTTTACAGTGTTATAACCCTATGGTTTTAGTATTCTTGTTGGATTCTTTATCTCTTGTTGAATATCTTGCAATTTTCAGACTGACAAGTTAAAATTATTAATCATATAGCAGCTTAAGTGGTTCACAAGAGCAAGATTTCTCTTTACTTTTAGTTTAATTTTCACCTCAAATAATTGTAACCTTATAACTATTTCTCGAATAATAATATATGATATAGCTTGTATAAAAAGTAATATGTGTATATATAATAACTGAAAAGATATATATAGAAAAGTTAAAAAAATTAATTTTGATGAATAATATACCACAAAATAAGAAATTCCAATTTTTTATATACAAATTTTGCAAGTATAGTATTACACTTAATAGTCTTATATGTCTCTCATGCTCCGTCCAATCTATATACAATAAATAGTGGTTGTGTCTGCTGAATATAAAATAAACATGCATGTAAACAATAAATTTTATTTTAGTCATTTCATTTTATTTTTTGAAGCAGTAATCAATATGGAATGACGGTTTCACTTTACTTAGAATTAATTAATCGACATCTTGGTGTTACTAAGGAAACAAATTCAAAGCTTAAACCTCAATCAATAACAATGATCAATGTTTATTTATATAAATTTCCAGTGATAATATATGTGCAAACTACCTATGTCATTCTTTCTTTCGGTTAGGGGTGATAATTTTTGATACGTTATGCTAACACGGCATAGAATTAGTGGGTAATGACAATTGACATGAATAGTTAAACATGTACGGTTAATTCTTAACTTACAAACCTGTTAATGGTTTGAATTGTTACCTACCTAAAGCATATATTTATAAATATGAAAATTTTATATTATGAAGTAAATTAATCCATATAATAATAAATTAGAATTATTTTTTTATTTTTTATACTAATAATTTTTTATATTCTTTAAGTAATTTTAATTGATATTAATATATAGAATTTAAATATATGACATGAGTTAATTGATATAAAATTGATATAATTTTAATTATATAAATATATAAAATATGATTAATTATGCATAAATGAGTTAACCAATTAAGTAAATCATGTGAGTTGAATATGACATGATTATAACACATGGGTGACACATATAATAATAGTTTTATACCCATGTTTCATGTCTTGACATAAATAATTAAATAGGTCAAATCCATATTAACTAAAATTTCATTAGTCCATGTCTTGACACGATATGCAAACATGAATTGCCACCCCTACTTTCAATATATAGAATTAGGATAACGAATAATATTATTTTGATAATGATGTAATTATGCCATGCTTTTAATATATTCTATTTGAGTTGGATTTTCTTTTTCTTTTTTGTTGGGATTTGTGATTCATTTCCTAATTCAAGTTAAGTTCTACAAGTAATAGGAAAAGTAGAAGGAATAAAAAATTAGACTCGTTAAATAAGAGTTATACTCTTAATAGGAATAGAACAACATAGACCTATAAACGTAAACGTTGAGAATCAATTCTATGGATAAGGGAGGGACTAGACATAAAGAGTTAGGTTAAGAATCAATTTTAGGTATGAGAAAGAGATTAGACATAAATGGTTAATTAAGATAAACAACTAGACATAAAGGGTTAACCAAGGTAAACACCCTTATAGGGATGTGAGATGTGGGAAGAGATATAGAAGAAATGATTAAACATTGAGTTGAGCAAGAGAAAATTGGGAATAGTTTTAGGGCTGTGGAGGCTTTATGAGTCATCTCTTAGTATAGGTTCAGTGTATTATCTCTTGTACTCTTATAAAATTTATGATCTGGTGAAATTATCTCTCCATCCGCGGATGTGAGTAATTAATGTCAAACCACGTTAAATATTGTCTCTCTTTGTATGTGATCTATATTTTTCACTAATTACTGATCTCAATATCAAATATATTTTTGTATAATTTCTTGCATTTTGAGGTGTAAGATTTGTTCTAGATATCTTCCTTGTATTAATTTAGATGTATCTTCTTTTAGTTTTCCAGTAAATCTACAGGTACCAACTAGGTGAGTTTATGCATATATAACTAACAAATGAAGGAAAAACAAAATTCATTCGTTCAACTTCGTTTCGCCATGGAACCATAAATATTCATACTCGAATAATCTTTCGTCATTGTCATCATCCCCTTAAACTCACCGAAATTAATCATCCCATCTCCATCGCAATCGCATCTTCTTCTCACTGTTATGCCCTCACCAATTGTACAAGCTTCTCCCAAACACTTAAACACCTCGCACAATTCTGGAAATCAGAGAAAACGTCTTTCAACTCTTGTTCATCAATTTCACGTCGTTCACCAACTTCACGAACTGCGTGAAGTCTACGAACCCGTCAGAGTCCAAGTTTAATTCTTTCATAGCTTCGTCGAGTTCGTCGATTGAGAGGTGACAGTATCTTTGACAAGATGGAACGCAGTTCCGACATTGAGATCTTTCCGTCTCCGTTCGCGTCGAGTTTTTTGAAGGCCTGTTTGTGGTCATGCAGTTGTGGGATCGGTGCAGTGATGATTCTTTCGGCAAAAAGCGCAGTCGTGATTATTCCTGTTGGTTTTACTTTTTCAGAAGAAAGTGATCCAGAAATATCCATGATATATAAAAGAAAATAAAAATGAAGAAAATGAACCTAAAATCAAGTAATCTGAGAAAAACGATTTGGGTTTATGCACTAAAATCTCTAACATTAGACATTTCCTTCGAGAATCAAAGTTAGCTTATTTTTATATTGGTTCTTTATTATTAAATCCAATATGGCCGATTTGGGTTTGTTTTTACGTTACTATTAATTGAAAAATAAATTCTAAATGGATCTTAGTAGTACTCATCACTACACATTAATTCCATGATCAGATAATGTTGAAATCAAATTATTTACAGTCTTTATCAACCATGAACATGGATGGGCACTTGTGATATACAGTAGAGGCTTCATAATCGATGTGGATTAAACAATTTGAATGGCATGTGCAGGAACATATATACATCTCGTTGTCAAAAGTAAAAGAACAGGTTTTATTTTTTTAATTTCCCCCACCTTGTGCAATATTTATTCTACTTTTGAAACTTTTTTTTTTTTATTACCAGCCATTTCTCCTGCCAAGATGTGTACTATGGTCAACTTTATTTGGATCGATATCAATCCTGTAGGAGTCTCCAATCTCAATAGATCCAACAATGGATTGATCAGAATTATTACTGTTTTCGCTCGCCTCTCTGCAATTAGGGGCTGAAGAGAACAACTTAACAATTAGCATAAGGTTAAAATCAAAGTCTATTGATCAAGAGCAATGCTACGTCTACAATCAAATTCTATAACTAACTCCTTACAATCTGAGTTAACAAGAAATCATTGAAGAATTAAAAAAAAAAAATAAATAAGGAAAGTTACAATGAATGGCATAGTAATTGATGTATAACCAATAATTGAAATCCATAATTTTATTCCTAATTATAATCTAATCAGTCATACAACGTTAAATTTATCTCCAATAGAATTTTGTTAACTAAGTTTCTAAGAAAAGTTTGTTATAAATAAATTATAGTGTAGTATTATTCATTTGATAAATACAATAGAAAAATGAGAAGAGAGAGATGCCATACAGCTCAAGGAATCAAGGTTGAGCCTGATCCTACGTACCCAGATACATGGATGCGTCGAATGCTTGGTCTTGCAAAAGGGCTTGGCCCAAATCGTGAATTGGGGCATATCTCCCAACGGGCTGGGCCCAAGTTTAGGTCCACTAGGCATGTCTCTTTTCTAAAGATTAAAAATGTTGTAAACAAAAAATAGATATAGAAAATTAACTTTCTATAATAACATAATAACCAAGAGCTGTTTACATGCAGATGAAGATGTTCAGAAAATGAGTTTTATTTAGCGTGAAGTATCCGCAATTTGTTAATACAAACATAGATTAGTTTATTTGATTTCTGTTTATATATTCTCCTCTTTTAAGTATATGGATATAATTGGTGTACATAAAAGCACAACTTGAGAGAGAAGATAAACAAGGTAATCATAGTAAAGAAAACACTTTAAAGTTGCTAGCCAGTTTGATTACTTAAATGAAGGTCTCAGTTAAACTTCAGTTGTACGCAAACATCATTTGGTTTAAAATAGAGAAAAATTAAAAAGATTGATGGATCATAATATTCAAATAACTTTCATGATAATATATAACTTAGTTTTACTTGGTCATATAATTTCTTTGTATATATGATCATACATATATAGCTATCGTCATTTATAACATTATCCACATAAAACTAGTTTCAAATTTACTGAAATCTATTATAATTTCCTGAACTTTGAAATGGTGTTAAAGTATTACTATATAAGGTTTATTTATACAAGTACAATTTTCCAACGTGTTAAAATTCGATGGTAATTCATGCTAACATGTGTTGAAATAAGGGTATAAAAATTGGATAATACATATAGATAAATAAAATGTAAGCAAACTCATAAGAGATATTATCCGCACGAGAGAATGGTTTAAATAAAGTGACCCAATTGAGTAAATATGATGTGACTAAATTTAACCAATGTAAGTCCACCACATACAGATGTCATATTTAGTTGATCCTTCACGCAGATGAGTGCCTAATAACCACGAAATCATATTTCTCAACCATATAATTGACTTGAACATCGCATTTCATGTCCAACCTATGCTTTCAAGGTACTGCAGTCCATTAATTTTGTTGAACTGTTTCATGTGCACTTAGAACCAAGACCATTTTGATGTTTACCACGTAAAAAGCAAGCAAGATATATACTATGACTTTTGAACGTTGAAATTTGAAAAAAATAGAGGCAAAGAATCATCAATACGCTTAGCTGAACAATTCAAGATTAATGGACGAATAAATTAAGGCACACTTAAAATCAATTTATAAGACTTATATACAATCTCTATGTTACGATATATTATATGGATAGAATCTCTAACTAAATAAATGGAGAGATTTTAATAAATGATATAGGAATTGTCAATAATACCTCTAATTAAAGATTAAGCTTTTAGTTTAAACGATGTATTACCTAAATTGACATAGTGATTACGTGTTCAAATCTTTCAAATATTAATTGATATATTAATAATAACGCCATACTTAAACCGCTTGTAACTCTCACATAAAGAATGTGAGGTCCAATTCATTAGAGAGGTTAGGTCTTTCCTTTATCTATACAAATGCTAAACTGTTTAATCGAAGTGGTTTTTTTTTTAATAATAATTACATATCTAATTATAGCAAAATTCTATGATACTGAAAAAAATCCCAGTATTAATAATAGGATTAAAGAAGTCTGTTTGATTAAATCAATGGTCTATAATAATTAAAATAAAATAAATTAATTTAAAAGTTTATGAGTTAAACAACCGATTAAATAAGTATAGTTTGATTAGTAGACATCGTTTTAAGTGAATTAAAATTATGGTTACAACTTCAATGAAAAATCTAATCTTTATTTTTGTAATCATTCGTATTTTTTATACATTAGTGATTTAGGGGGATTTTTTTTTTTGAAATCTGCATAGGTCTTAATATAAAAATTTGAGTGATATATTTTTTTATATTAATAAAATATCTAAAAACTAATGATTTTACAAATATATCTTTACTTATATATATATATATATATATATATATATATATATATATTATTTTCTCTTGTTATTTTATTTTACATCAGAAAAATATTTGCATGCCAATATTTATTATGAATTTAATTTATTTAAATGTGTATAATTGGACAAAGAATTTGATATATAAATAAGCTAAATGATCATAAAATATTTAAAAATATATAGAGATTCCTAATATAAAATTAGAAATAAATAATAATGTCAAAATTAAAATATTAGACTATTTATAAGTTAGTCATAAATAACTTTTATAAAGGTATCGAGAGAATCAGAAGAGTAATAAATGATTTACGTATTTGCATTAAGATAAAAACTAAAATTTTTAGTTTTTTTCATTGATATAAAAATGTTTTAAATTAAGTCTTAAATTAAAAAAATAATGAAAAGATCTGAAATCTAATAATAAGTTAAATTCATACTTCAAACCAAAAAGAAAAAATTAATTCCTTAATCTTTTACTTTTTTTAATAAATTTGGAGTGTATAAAGTATATTTGTTAGTTCATAGCCCCGTGAAAAGAAATGTAATGATAACATTAAAATCTAAACATGTATCGATATATGCTATTTTTAAAAAATAATATATAGAAAAGTACTGTGTCTAGTATAATATTTAATAATGGAAAAATAATTTCTGAAGTTTTACAACAATTTAAGTTTTCCTTTTCCTTTTTTTTTTTTTTTTTGAGAAGTACCGAAACATCAACACAATGTTTTTTTTTAGAACTTCTGTAAAAATCGAAAACTTAACCTTTTTTTTTTTGTTGTTAAATGCTATCAAGATCTTCACTATGAAAACGTGTTGAATTTTTATAATTGTTTTTGGATTAATTCCATATAAAAACTTAAAAAAAAAAAACAAATGACATTTAATTAAAGGTACCTAAAAATGTATAATCTTATCATGCGTCTCCAATAAACTAAGTTTCATGAATTAATTGATTAATGGGATTATATTAAAAAGTACCCTTGAATTTTGGTCTAATATCAAGTAGAGAACGAGTTTGCTATTCTAATCATAACACCCTCAAGGTTGTCAAAAAATAATCATATAACATTTTCCGCTAACTTATGCATTCACTGAGCGGGGCAAAATAGATACCACAATCACTTTTCCTACAGATTCAGAACTCATCTTAACATTGATACAAAGGAGCTTCAGAACTTTCAAACGAGTACATCCTTCAGCAAGCCGCATCAAACACTCCTTTTTGTTGTTGATTAATAATGAGTGCACTAGTAATATTTGAAGAGTCAATGATTACATTAGTGCCAAAAGCTGCAATACAAGGCCAAACATTTGCATGAACTCAAATTCAGGTTTTCAAGTTGCTTACAACACTTCCCTCCTATAGCTATGAAAGATCAAAGTTGAACATCACTACCCCGAAAAGAAAAAATAAGATTAAAAAGAAAACAACAACAGAATAAACTACTGAAGTTTCAAGATCCAAGCACCAACATCACTATGAACACCACCGAAACATACAAGCAATAGAAAAAAAAAAAGAGAACATACAAGCAAACTTTGTTGATTATCCATCACGACCCAGAAGAAATTGGAAGCAACAACCACCATCAACCGCTGCGATCACCAAACATCATCAACGGGCACATCACCTAGAAGAAATTAGAAGCAATAGCTACCATCAACCGGTACAACCACCAACCATCATCAACAACTACAATCGCCAACCATCATTAGCAATCGCATCAACAAGCACCTCCACCACCATCACCACCACTGAGCACAACCATGCTTCCACCACCATGCAGGTTGAACCAACATATTGATTTAGGAGATTTGGGTATTTGGGTATTGTATTTATCGGAATAAATTGTTGAATCGATTTTGGGAAATTGGGGAATTACTGTTTTTTTTTAATTTTGTGATTTATTGAAGAGGTAGAAGATGAATGGAAGAACAGAAGTGGAGATGGAGAAGAAGTAAAAGGAATGCAGCTGGAGAGGAAGGAAGAGGAGAGAGAACGATAAAGAATAAAAAAATTTTGTATTTTATTTGATTAAAATTTATTACTCATTTATTAGGGGTAAAAAAGTATTTTTATACTTCTCTTGGGATTGAAACTAACGACTGATTCTTTTTGTAAAATGTTAGGGGTGTGATTGATTAAAATAATATACTCATTCTCTAGTTGAAATTAAACCAAATTTTGACGGTAGTTGTTGATATTATCCCATTGATTAATATTTATAATGATAGCACATCAGTGACGATCCAATTACCTAGTTTTATTCCTACAAATGGTTCGCGTTGAATCCTTCGAAGGAATGAAAAAGACTCATTTCTGGAATAATTAAACTAAGATGAAGTGGCAAAATTGGGCAAATCTGTGTCCACCAAGTGGCAAGTTTCCATGAAGAGCATATTTTGTGATTAGCCAAACATCGAAACGTGATAACTCTTCTAAGAAGGAAAAATATATATATATATATTATCAGTCCTTTTCGTCAAATGTTCCATGGGGAGAAGGATACACCAAATGAGTTGATGTGTATCACAATTCAATAGTGTCTTGGACGGGTCAACGGCTTTGAATTTTAAACATGTTACATGTGAACTCTCAAAAATTTTAAAAATAGAATTAAAAAAAAAAAACCATCTTGGGTTAAAGGTTTAGTTATCATGCAATTATTATATTACTAATCACATATATAACATTATCGAATAACATCATTGGTAACATTGATTTTAATGTATAAAATATATGATTTGTTATGGCCATAATAATATTGGGCCTCAATTATTTCTAATTCAGTAAGCCCATTACTGAAGCCCATTATCTGGGCCCGTTATCTTGGTCTCACAATGACCCACCTGGCTCAATTATTTCTAATACAGTAAGCCCATTACTGTAACCCATTATCTGGGCTCGTTATCTGGGTCCCACAATGGCCCATCCTGACTCCTATATAAACCCTCCGGATTATCGCTCAAGGTAGGCACACTTTTCTGAACTTATTCTCTCTCTAAATTTCCTTCACTTTTGAGAGCTTCTCTCTCTAGGAAATTCTCCCAGAAAATTCCGGAGTGTCGGAAACTGATTTGAGCGTCGGAGGGTTCTCGCCGGCACCACCGCCGGCACCCCTGACTATTTTTTCTTTGCTCGCAGGACTGGACCCGATGTACCACCCGAGCTCCGACCCGCTCCCCGACCGTCCGAAAATTGTACATCAACAGTTGGCGCCGTCTGTGGGAACGACAATCTAAGCCTCTTTAGTTGTTGCTCCTATCCAAACGTACTCAAACTCATCATGAGTCACGAATCCCAACACTCAACCTCCCTAGAGGTTGACGAAGAAATCGAGGTTGAAGCGCCTCCCCGACGCCGAAGGGTAGTTGATACGGGGAGAGCTTTAGTGATATCCTCTGGGGTGGGGCCTAACCTCAGGCAACCCCGACTTCCACTTAGAAGACCGAGGAAGGGCAAGACGAATCGGTTAACTACCATCGAACATACGATGCGGAATTTCAGTGAACAGATGAATCGTATGGTGACTGTATTCAACCAAGCATTTGGAAAAAGTGCTCAGCAGGCTCCCAACACTACTGGGAATAACCCAATGAGTGCCATGGTAGTACCAAATGTCCAGACGGATATTGGTGGACGCCCTGATTTAGTCGCCCGGACTACTGGATTACCTCGCCATCATGTCATTCAACCAAATCTTCCCCATCCTATTGTCCAAGGAGGGGATGGGCGTCCACAGATTCCCTCTCCCTCGCATATCATATCTGAACAACAGTTAGCAGCAGTAGACCTTCAACACTCTCTGAACAAGAAACGCCATACAAGCATTGAGCAGATACCAAGGGAAAGTAATGTCGATCAGCCCGCCTATTCTTATCATGGTCCATATGCTCTAGGGCGTAATTATCAGTCCAAAAGAAATCGCCCTAGCTCACCACCCAGAGTTAAGAAGCATCGCCCAGATGTTGCCTCAATGGATGTCTCGGAGGAGGGGACATCAGACAATCATTATGCGGAGTTCAAGCGAGAAATGGATGAAAAGATCCATAAACTGGAGAGGTTGATTAAACGTTTAGGAGGAGAAGAAGATGGTCGTCCACAATGGGAATCACCCTTTGCTGAAGATATTCTAAGGGAAAGATACCCATACAGATTCCGGATGCCGCCACTCGAGCTTTACCAAGGGACAACGGACCCCCAAGAGCATTTAGACTCTTTTATTTCTCATATGGAGATACAAGAGGTCTCAGAGAGAATCATGTACAGAACCTTTTCTCTTACCCTTGGAGGATCAGCTAAGCAATGGTATAGAAGGCTACCAGCTGCATCCATCTCCAGCTTTGACGAGCTTGCCCGTAGTTTCCTGACACATTTTAGCAACATGAAAACGAGAAGTCGACCAGCGCAGAGCCTTCTTTCAATCAAGCAGGGTCATAATGAATCCCTCCGTGCATTTTTGGACAGATGGCTATGCAGGGTCGTAATGGTTACGCTATGCAGGGCCTGGTTCAAGGAATCAGAGGGGAGCTCCCTCTAGCATGGGAATTCTCCGTCAACCTCCCACGTACGTATCAAGAAGCATTAGCAAGGGTCTCTAGCCATGCTGATGCAGAGAAAATTTTTCAAGCAAATTACCCCGGGCAAACTCCGGTGGTACCTAATTCCTCCCGTACAAATAAAAGATCGTATGATAAAGGAGAACCTTATGATAGAAATCGTAGATCAATTTCGGATCGACGCTCTGCGCGAGACACAGTCAGAAATGATCGCTTTCTGTTACAAGGGTCATCCACCCGACCCCGCCAAGAGCATCATGACCAACCTCAGGAGGAGCACCGTACATTCACGTTGCTTACTATGCCACAACAGGATATTCTGAAGGAAATCAAGTATAAAGGTCTGCTGAAAGAACCTGCCCCCTTACGGTCGAATCCAAAAACAAGAGACAAGAGAAAGTATTGTCATTTTCACCAGGCTCATGATCATAATACTGCCGACTGCTTCGAATTAAGGAGACAAATCTAGGGTCTTATCAAGGATGGCCAGCTACAGGAATACATTTATCGGCCCCCTGAACCATCCAACAAAAATGATAAAGGAAAGGAACCGTTAGAAGAAGTAGCCACAATCTTTGGGGGAGTAGTGGCTGGTTCGAGCTCCCAAGCTCGGAGGCACCTGGCTAGGCAGGCAAGATACGACCTCCCTCACCACGAGGTCAACCTGACAGCCTCTTCCACCAATGTAGGAGATCATGATGTTATCTCCTTTTCGTCACAAGATGCGCAGGGTATCCATCATCCACATTGTGATACCTTGGTCCTCACAGTTATCGTGGCCAACAAGAGGCTACGGAGAATGTTGATTGACAACGAAAGCTCGGCTGACATAATGTCGTTGGATGCATTCGATAGATTGGGTCTCAACCGTAGAGATATGAGAGGCATCCAAACTTCTCTGATGGGATTCGCTGGAGGAAAGGTTATTCCCGAAGGAATAATCTCATTACCTGTAACCTTGGGAGAAGGTTCCCTGCAGACAACCAGGATGGTAAATTTTCTCGTGGTAGATCATCCGGGAGTGTATAACGCCATCCTTGGTCGGCCGTCACTCTATGACTTCAAGGCCGTGATGGGTGTTTATCATCATGTCCTAAAATTTCCAACACCCTCAGGGATAGGAGAAGTAAGAGGTGAACAACGAACTTCTCGGGAATGCTACAACATGGCTTTCAAAGAGAAGGCGCATAAGCTATGGATGATTCGTGGAGAGCCATCCGAGGGGATGGAAAGTTTGGACCCACGAGATCAAGAGAAAGAGGAGGCTGTAGCTCCAATAGAAGGGATGGATGACGTTCCTGTTTGCTTAAATGATCCGGAGAAGACGGTGAAGGTAGGTGAGAACCTTCCTCCACCAATCAAGGATAGGTTGATTGGTTTCCTGCAGGAGTACAGCGACGTTTTTGCATGGTCTCACGAAGACATGCCTGGCATAGACCCAAATATAGCTGTCCATTGCCTTAATGTCAATCCTAGAGCTCAACCCGTCCGACAAAAGAGGAGGCACCAAGCCCCAGAGCGTTCAGAGGCGATTGCCTTGGAAGTGAGTAAACTCTTGACAAGTGGAATCATTCGGGAGGTAAACTACCCCGAATGGCTCTCTAATGTTGTATTAGTAAAAAAAGCCAATGGAAAATGGCGTGTCTGCATCGACTTTAAGGACTTGAACAAGCATTGTCCAAAAGACAGCTTTCCACTGCCCAGGATAGATCAATTAGTTGATGCCACTGCTGGCCACCAACTGCTAAGCTTCATGGATGCTTATTCTGGTTATAACCAAATTCCCATGTATTCGAAGGATGAAGAAAAAACAGCCTTCATCACTGATAGAGGGTTATCCTCTTACCGGATGATGTCGTTCGGATTAAAAAATGCTGGAGCAACTTATCAACGGCTGGTAAACTCCATGTTTGCTCCTCTCCTAGGAAAGACAATGGAAGTTTATGTGGATGACATGCTCACCAAAAGCATGGACGCAAGATCCTACGTAGACGACCTCCGAACAACTTTTGACATCCTCCGGAAGCATGATATGAAGCTGAACCCCACCAAATGTGCTTTTGGAGTATCCTCTGGGAAGTTCTTAGGATTCATTGTCACCCAAAGGGGGATAGAGGCCAATCCTGAAAAAAATCCAAGCACTTATGCGGCTGGAGTCTTCCAAAACTCCAAAGGATATACAAGTCCTCACTGGACGACTGGCTGCCTTGAATCGCTTTATATCTAGGATGACTGACAAATGTCACCCTTTCTTCAAAGCGTTGAGGAAGTGCAATCAGTTTGAATGGACAAGTGAGTGTGAGAATGCATTCCTACAGCTGAAAAAGTTCTTAGGTTCTCCTCCTCTCCTCTCCAAACCAATTTTAGGGGAACCACTTTTTTTGTATCTAGCAGTCTCAGCATGTGCAGTGAGTGCAGCTCTTGTCCGTGAGGATCATGGAATTCAGAGGCCAGTCTATTATTTGAGTAAGGCCTTGACTGAAGTTGAAGGTAGATACCCTCCTATGGAGAAGCTGGCTCTCGCTCTAGTTGTTGCAGCACGAAAGCTTCGCCCGTATTTTCAAGCACATACTGTCATGGTCCCAACTGACCACCCTTTGCGACAGATACTCTATCGTCCAGAGCTTTCTAGAAGACTTGTCAAGTGGTCCATTGAGTTGGGAGAATTTGACGTACATTATGTTACAAGACCATCAATCAAAGGGCAGGCAATCGCTGATTTCATTGCTGAATTTTCAAGTGGAATAGATAAGGAGGATGAAGAAACCAGTACAAGGTCACATGACCAACCAATGCCCGTGGGAATTGACCCACAGAAGGCATGGATCTTATTCGTGGATGGGTCATCTAATAAGGTCGGTAGTGGAGCTGGCTTGATCCTGTCAACCCCGGATGGAGTAGAGGTAGCTGTGGCACTACGTTTCAACTTTAAAGCCACAAATAATGTCGCGGAGTATGAAGCTCTCCTTGGAGGACTTAGGCTGGCAGTTGCCTTGGGGGTGGGAGAGATCATCATCCACAGCGATTCCCAACTTGTGGTTAACCACATCCGGGGAGATTATCAGGCAAAAGGCCCTACCATGATAGCTTACTTGGGTAGAGTTAACTCCCTCCTGCGCGGTTTTAAAGGGTTTGACATCGTAAGAGTCCCAAGGGTGGAGAATTCGAAGGCTGACAGTCTAGCCAGAATTGCTTCAGGAATAGACCCCCTTCTACCGACCGCCTATCACATGGTCGTTCTGGAATCTCCAAGCATATCACAACATGAGCTTCCGCCAGAAAAGACAATGACCATTAATGGTAACCCTTGCTGGATGGACCCTATCGTAAAGTTCTTAGAAACGGGGGAACTTCCAGCTAACCGCAATGAAGCAATCAAGATAAGAGGGAGAGCGTCAAGGTACACTATGGTCAATGGTGTTCTTTACAAAAGAGGGTTCAGCCTTCCTCTTTTAAAATGTCTTCGCCCAGAAGAAGCTGATTATATTCTCAGAGAAATCCACGAAGGGATATGTGGTAACCATTCTGGTGGTCGGTCTCTAGCTCATAAGTGTATCAGGCAAGGATACTATTGGCCAACCATGAAGAATGATGCTAGGACAATCTCAACTAGGTGCCACAAATGTCAGAGATTTGCCACCATTCCAAGGAAAGCTCCTGAAAACCTGACTCCAATGACAGCCCCATGGCCGTTCGCCCAATGGGGACTTGACCTCATTGGACCTCTTCCAATGGGTAAAGGTCAAGTTAAATATGCTGTTGTGGCAATTGACTACTTCACTAAGTGGGCAGAAGCTGAGCCCCTCGCATCGATTACTGAAAGGAAGACCACGGACTTTGTACGGAAGTCAATTGTCTATAGGTTTGGTATCCCTCATACCATCATTACGGACAATGGCAAAAAATTCGACAACTCCAACTTCAGGAACTTCTGTAAGGAGCTGAACATCTCTTTGTGCTTTTCATCCCCAGCTCATCCTCAAGCAAACGGTCAGGTGGAGGCTGTTAACAAAACCATTAAACACCTCCTCAAGACCAAATTAGATGCTAGGCAGGGTGCATGGCCAGAAGAGCTTCCACAAGTGCTTTGGGCATACCGAACCACTGTCCATACAGCAACAGGAGCAACCCCATACTCCTTGGCATTTGGATCGGAAGCAGTCATACCGGTTGAAATTGGCCTTCCGTCATCTCGTACTGAGGGATATGACGAAGAGCTTAATCATAGAAGCCTTCAACTCAACCTAGATCTTCTTGAGGAGGAAAGGGATCTCGCTAGTGTCAAGGTTGCTGCTTACCAAGAGAGGGTTGCTCGATATTTCAACTCTAAGGTTAAGCGCCGGTCTTTCCAAGTGGGAGACTTGGTCTTGAGGCAAGTACTACAAAGTACCCGAGATCCCACTGATGGAACACTAGGGCCCAACTGGGAGGGTCCGTATCAAGTCAAAGCAGTCATCCGACCAGGCACCTACAGATTGGTCACCATGGATGGGAGGTTCCGTCATCCATGGAATATTGAGCACTTGAAGAAATACTACCTGTAATCTCTCTATATGTGCAGTAACTCCGCCCAGGAGCTTATGCATGTGTAACAACTCCCATGGGGAGACCAATAAAGAGATTGTCAATAAAAGTGTTCATTTTATTCAGAATTCTTGTGAATATACCTCCGTAGAGCACATGTATGGCCAAATTGCAATAAGATGGAAGAAGTAAAAGAATACTGCACCAGAAAAAATTCTTAAGTTCTTGGAGTGCTTATTATTTCAAAATTGGTCAAGGAGTGCCATACATATAGTCCAAGTAAAGATAACTCCTCACCTATAACATTGAATTGAAAGCAAAGACAATAAAAGGTAAAATCAATTCCAATTAAATCTAAGAAGTGGTCTCATCATCTCCTTCTTCGTCTGAAGACGATGAAGTAGAGTCGCCTTGCTTGGCCTCCCAGGCTGCTGTGTCCAATGTCGACTCATAATCCTCATCTTTAAGGATGAGGCGGCGGAATTGCTCGGGATCGGAGTCTGCTGTAGGGATAGACTCTTCCACCAAGTTTAACTCCTCGGCTATGGGTGACTGGTCAATCTCTGGGTGGCGGTCATGGAACCATCTACGCACCCCATTGACTCCCTCAATATAGGAGCGTTCCATAGCTTGCTGATAGACACGACCCCTACAGAAACGAGCGACTGCTTTGTCAATCCTACTTTGCTCAGCAGCAGCTCTCTCTCGAAGCTCTCGGCCAAAGTCATTGGCCTTCTTATACTGGATAGCTGCCTCCTTCTTGGCTTCGGACAAGTCCACCTTCATTCTGCCCATCTGTTCCTTCATCTCTGCCATTCTTCTTTCCGTTTCGGTTAAGTTGTCAAGGCAGACTAGATGCTTCGCCTTCCAGTCGTCAACCTCAGAAGTGAGATGGTTAACCTCCTTGAGGAGGTTGGTATTGGTAGACTCTCCTTGAGCTAAGGGTCCTGTCGCCTACAGAGCGAAAGACAAAGAGAGTGAATGAGTTAAGGCATGACTTTCAAAGTATAAAGAAAAAAGGAAGAAAGGGTCTCAGTGAAGCTTAACCTGAAGGATGATGCCCATCCCGACGGCGATCGCATCAAAGTATGTGAGTTTTACACTTTCTGGAAAGACATTGGTAGGCATGAGGCGTGCAGCATTTTGAGACAATTCTCGAAGGTAGTCTCCACACGTTGAGCCACTCTGAAAGCCCGTACTGTCAAAGGTAAAACACTTGGGTAGCTGAGAGGCTGAGGGTAACCTGCTCCCAGTAGGCTGAGAGGCTGCCACTTCACCCGCAGGCTGAACGGAGGTTGACCTATCAGGAACCGGCTTCCGTACAGGAGTCTCCTTGTGACCATTGGCTTTCCTCTTCGAAGGTCCAAGAGTTGGGGGACTTCCGCTCCGTTTCTTCTGGGAAGAACTAGGTCTGTCATGGGTGAAGGGCTTAAGCGGCATCTTGGCTACAAGTTGAGCGAACTGCTTCTTGGTAGGATGTAAAGGAAATAGTCCTGCGCGAAGATAAAACTGGTAAGACAACAAGCACATGTTTGATGAAGTAAGATCGGAAAGTAATGATCAGGCTTACCTTCCGGAGGAATGGGAGGTGATAAGCCAAGACGGACCAACTGCTCCCGATCAGTGAGGCTATGCACGTTCTTCGAGTCCACGGGTAGCTTGAGTACCACTTGCAAGTCGTCTCTCTCTTTCTGAGATAACAGCGAACGTTTGGTCCAAGGAACTGTAATAAAAACAGAAAAGAATGTCAGTTGATCAAGAGTTGTCATAACAAAGTCAGATAGGGAGTCATTATAATATGGTACCACAAAAACCAAAACGCCTCCTGATCCTCAACTTCTCCCCCTTTGGACGAGCACCTTCTTGATACTTCCAACCGCCACCACACCAGAATTGCTTATACTTCCATTCTTTCACATGGGAGGGAATGCCAAAAAGGCGGTTGGGGTCATCCGTCTTCCCTCGCTGGGATATATAGTAGTAACCCGTTTTCTCTCCATTCGGTGGGTGAATGGCAAAAATGTGCTTAACATGGTTGGTGGTAGGGTCACCAAGGCCTGCGCTTCTGAATAAACTTTGGAAAGCTATCAGAAGCCTCCACCCATTGGCCGACAGTTGGGTAGGGGCAATGCCCATGGCATCAAACATACGACGAACATAGTTATCAAAAGGCACTCGGAGACCAGCTCTTAATAGCTCTAGGCTTAAACCAATGACACCTCGTGGTGGCCTACTCCACCGGTCGTCTTTCCTTGGAAGAAATAGAATGATTGAAGCCGGGATAAGGAAATGGGCTCTATATATCTTTAATCGATCGTCCGGGAGTTGATTATCAATATGGTCGGCCTCCCACCACTTTTCAACCTCCGGTTCACTATCTGAGGTAGCAGAGGATGACCAGTCGCTATCCCCTTTAGCGTCTACCACCTTATGGTTGACAGAATTCTGTCCCAGCTCCCGATTCGGACCGAAGAAGTTTTGATAAAACTCATTAACTTCTTTACGGTTGGTCGCCGTATCCTTGTCCCTGGAAGACTGAGTTTGATGACTCGATTCCCCCCGTAGTACTTTCACAGTGGTTTTAACTCTAGCCATCTGCACAGTCAAAGAGGGGTCGTTAGTCATCAAACCAAGTCTACTGAGGGAAGGAAGAGGTTAAAAAAAAATAATAATAATAATAAAAAAGCTGGGGGATTGTATTGAAAGTCCGCGGAAACACGCCCGCGGAGGAAAAATTATTTAAAGTTCGAAAATCCGCGGAAACGCCCCCGCAGAGGAAAAATTGTTTAAGTTCGAAAATCCGCGGAAACGTCCCGCGGAGGAAAAATTATTCAAGTTTGAAAATCTGCGGAAACACCCCCGCGGAGAAAAAATTATTCAAGTTTGAAAATCCGCGGAAACACCCCTGCGGAGGAAAGAATTATTCAAGTTTGAAAATCCGTGGAAACACCCCCGCGGAGGAAAAATTATTTAAAATCCGCGGAAACACCCTCACGGAGGAAAAATTATTTAAGTTTGAAAATCCGCGGAAACACCCCCGCGGAGAAAAAAATTGTTAAAGTTTGAAAATTCACGGAAACACCCCCGTGGAGAAAAAATAAAAGTTTAAAAATTCGCGGAAACACCCCCACGGAGAAAAAAATGAAGGTTTGAAAGTTTGCAGGAACAACCCCGCGGGAAAATAATGAAGTTTCGAAATTTTTCAGCAACACCCCTGCAGCTAATATATATGAAGCTTTAAAACTTTGCATTAACGCCCCTGCAACTAATATATATAAAACTTTAAAATTTTATGGGGAGACCCCTACAGATTCACGTAACCCGCATGCAAGGGTTACGTGATTTCCCTTTGGCCTCCGGCCTCGCCGGTCGCCTGCCTCTCCCCCTTGCCGGTCGCCGGCCTCTCCCCCTCGCCGGTCGCCCGCTTCTTCCTTGCGCCCAGCACGCCTCGCCCGTGACTCGCCCAGCACGCCTCGCCTCGCTCGCCCGCCCTTGCGCACACCAGGCTCGCCCCTCGCCTGCTTTGCGCCTCTCCCTGCTCGCCCAGCATGTAGCCCGCCTGCCTCTCCCTCTCGCCCGTTATGCAGCTCGCCTGATCCTTCCGCGCGCCCAGCATGCGGTTCGCCTGCGTCTCCAGCATGGAGCGCCCAGCCCGAAGGTGAACATGCGTGCCCAGCTCGCCCAGGCAAGCTCGCAGAGAGCTCATGCGCGTCCAGCTCGCCCATGCAAGCTCGCGGAGCGCTCATGCGCGCCCAGCTCGCCCAGGCGAGCTCACGGAGAGCTCATGCGCGTCCAGCTCGCCCATGCGAGCTCGCGGAGAGTTCATGCCCGCCCAGCACGCGCAGGCATGCTACACGCGGCTCGTCCGTGCGAGTCGGCACTCCAACACACGTCCTCACCCTCCCTCCTTCACACCCGACAACTCGTTTCTTCTTCCTTCACACCCAAACACACAACGCATGGGTTGCTTCTACTTTCACACCCAAACCCGCAACAAAGTGGCACGCAAACACTTGCATGCTCTCACGCATATCATGTACACACGTAGGGCATAATCCGTACAAGAATTTTTTTGCATTGAAAAACTAAACCTAATCCATGCATTCCGAAGTATATACAAAAAAAAAAAAGGAAAAGTACTTACTTGTGGCGGTTGGAGAATTCTGGTTCAAGTTGAAAAGTTCTGTTTGCTGGGGTCACTTGCACTGCTTGCCTCCCGGGTGCTCTCTCCTATTTTTGAGTAAACCCTACTCCCCAACACTTGTGTCTTATATAGAGCACCAATTTAGGGTTTAATGAATCACATCTTTGGGCTGGCCCCCTCAACACATTTAATTTATAGCCCAGAACAACTAAATAGTCCATACACCGACCCATTGGTCAACTTGGGCCTGGGGGGACTACTGTTATGGCCATAATAATATTGGGCCTCAATTATTTCTAATTCAGTAAGCCCATTACTGAAGCCCATTATCTGGGCCCGTTATCTGGGTCCCACAATGACTCATCCTGGCTCAATTATTTCTAATACAGTAAGCCCATTACTGTAGCCCATTATCTGGGCCCGTTATCTGGGTCCCACAATGGCTTATCCTGACTCCTATATAAACCCTCTGGATTATCGCTCAAGGGAGGCACACATTTCTGAACTTATTCTCTCTCTAAATTTCCTTCACTTTTGAGAGCTTCTCTCTCTAGGAAATTCTCCCAGAAAATTTCGGAGTGCCGGAAACTGACTTGAGCGTCGGAGGGTTCTCGCCGACACCACCGCTGACACCCCTGACTATTTTTTCTTTGCTCGCAGGACTGGACCCGACGTACCACCCGAGCTCCGACCCGCTCTGCGGCCGTCCGGAAATCGTGCATCAACATGATTAATATATCCCTACATTACATGAGATATGTTTATAAATCAATAATGGATTAAATGTTAATATGATGGTTAAGAAATTGAGAAATATATCTAGAAGTTCTTATGACAAATTGATGATAGACAACATAAAAGAAATGAGGCATTAATTAAGGCAGAAATGGTAAATTACATTGTATATCTATGAACTAATTAAATCAGAAAATGGAGTTTTTTTAATTGACTTGAATATTTTGAGACCGAGGCTGATATAAAGTTGTAGAGAAACATTACAAAAATGAAATAAAACAAAATAAAATTGAAACGTTTGATTTTCTTTAATTTAATCGGATAATAATTATAAAAAATGATTTATCCCATGCAAATTTAAGTGAACTAAACATCAAGATCTATTGGGATTTTATCATATTTAAGAATTCAAAATTAGGAAAAACTAATCGCCAATTTGAAAGTTTTTGAGATCAAAATACGTTTATTTGAGTAAATCAAGAGACAAAATTTTACTATACATATTTGAATTACAAAGTGAAAGTCTAATGAAGTATTTATCTTAAGAGATTAGATAAAATTTAGTCTTCTAATGAATCCTAACCTAATTTCACTTTATCCATTCCTAGTAAAAACACTTGCAATTTTACCAAATCTTCTGCCCAACGCTCAATTTTCTCCCTCGTTAAAATTGACCACCAACTTTCACCAAATCCAACTTGTCCGCATCTTCTCATTTTTCAATATCTTATTAAAGTGAATAAAGCCCAAATTTCTACTGTTAAATATAAATGTAATACAAGATTGACCTGTTGACAGACTAGCGTTTTTGGAAAACAATTTACATGATTTCGAGGAAGCAACATTAGATTTAGAGGAACAATTCGTAACCCATGACGGGAAAAATAGTCTATATATAAATACAATTATGAGAAATAAATCTTCTAGCAAGCTGGTGTGGGACTGGTGGGTCAAAAAGAGTCTACCTTGTAATATACACGAAGTTTGAGGATCAAACTTATGTTAAAATTTTATTTAAGAGGAGAGACCAGTCAAATGAAGGAACCGTCTTCCAAGTGTAGAAGAAGTTGGGGATGGGCAGCTACCTATTTGTCTTATCCAAGCAACTAACCAACCAAGGTCAATTTGATGATTTATGATGATATAAAAAGTGGCCTTTTTTTTTTTTGTTTTTGGCTCAACATTATTTGTATTGGCATGTGAACACAACACGGCCCCTGAGAGTCGTCTCGGATTGAAGAAACCGTGTCTCTATCATCAAGCTTTTAGATATAAATACTTGTCAAGACGTTCAAAACTCTTTCAGGATTTTCACAAACAGTTTTTCATTCCACGCTTCCCCAGGTGCGAGTTCTCTGAAGAGACAGATGGAACAGAAGAACGCCAACAAAGAAAGCACCAAGAAGAGCAACAAGGAGATGGGTGGTGTCGCAATTCACAGCCAGGTTGTCAAGATCAAGGAAGAGTTTGAGAAGGTGAAGCAGCCGGAGATGAGAGGGGTGGTTCATAAAGTGGCCAGGGCCAGGCAGCGCCCACGTTCACCGCTTGGGTTTGGGTTGGCTGAGAGACCAATTTCAGTTGGGATTACTAGGAACAGTTATCGTATATGAAACAGAAAGTCAGATACTGTTCATAGGTTGTCTATCTCTTTTAGGAGTAGAAAATCTTTCTTCTTGTTTCTGGGTCTTTTTATGTTTTGTTTTCAGTTGTAAATGTCTTTTGCAATAGGAGTATGGAAAGTTGAGATATATGATCAACCCTTTTGTTTTCTTGTTTATTTGCTTTCTGGGAAAAGTTTAAAGCTTCATCCTTTCTCATTTTGGATGACGGATGGATAAGGGAAAGAAAGTCTAACAAGAAATGGCAAATTGTGAACCAGCTGCTTCTATTTATTTTCTATTGAGCTTGCTCTGATTCATTTAACTCTGAAATACTTAAGATTAATATCATTATGGTTCAACACCAATAACTCATGTCATGCTTTAGTTCCTTTAATCAATGATATATGGTCTCCATGCCAGAGATAAAAGAAGGAAAAGATTTTTCTTTATTTTTGATCACTTCTTCGTCGCTTGAGGAGATGTGCAGATGGATTTCACTGCTTATCACAGACTCAGAAATTGCCCTTCTGCTTTCTTCTACACAGAACTAAATTACTTATTCGAGTTTCTTCCTTATTCCTAAAGATGCCAAATTACGTCATTCCATTTTCTCCCTTATCTTTTAAGCTACCAAATTTACTCATTCGATTTTCTTACTTACTTATAAAGATATTTTGATTGTTTTTTTTTTTATTCCTTATTTGTAAAGATACTTTCGTTTGTTTTCGTCTTTTCCTTATTCATAAAGATACTTTGATATTTTTGTTTTTGTTTCTTCCTTACTCGTAAATATACTCTTCGTTGTTTTTGTTTTTGTCTCTGTTTCGTTTTGCCTTAGGTGAACCATCAATCAATCAAACACAAAACGGGCCAATTTGATATTTTAATTTAACAGAACTCCTCCGCTGCTAATTTCAAAGATCCATGCATAGGCATTTTGGAACTTTTATTGCTTATTGTGCAGGAGAAGCAAGGACTAGAGTTCATGTATATTAGAAACTCAACGCAGTAAGTCCATAATAAGGAGGTACCCTCAGCTTTTAAACTGGTCAAAAACTCTTTTAAGAACATTAAATCGACCGAAAGCATCTGAAAGACATGAAATGGGTGAAAAATGAAAACGAAATGAGCATTGACAAAATAAAAGGTAAGAAGACAAGCTTAAATTGTCAAGGCAACAATGGCAGTTCAGTATAACTCCTCAACTATCACATATCAGCCTTGAGTGGCTCGGACGACTCCTTCGATAATAATAACTTCACCCTCCTTGAGAGATCTCTCATCAAGTCTATAATCATTGATTTCTTCTCGATTCTGAACCGGACAGCCAGATTAGTAGACGCTGAAACTTCCTGTTTCAAAAGGGATTCGTCTTCCATTATTTTTGTAGGAAAATGTTCCAAAGCAATCACACATAAGGCAATAATCGTGCGAAAAGCAGCAACTTCATTTGCAATTCCAAGGGGAGCATTAGCTGATAAAGATTTAAGTGTGTTCAAATCATGCTTCTGTACTGTTTCCATGTCACCAGCAAGTAAAACTCTTAAGGCTGCCAACAAACGTCCCTCAACCAATTCAGGACCTCCTAAGCTTACCTGTTACAATAAAAACAGAGATAGATGACCAAAAGTATATCAAAGCGAGGACTTTTGCAATTTTCTTAAAAACTGGGTTAAAAATTTTACAGGAAATTCATGTTTGTAAGGTAACTTTGCGAACATAAAGATGCATAAGTTCCATAATAATTCTTTGAAAGTAAAAAGCTGAAGAAAAGAATTGCTCTTTTCCTTGCCACAAAGTCTCAAGCAACTAAAAATTATTTGTCAACTCAGATTACCTACTAAAGCAGCGTTGTAAAAATAGTAGTATGATGTAAGATGGTGGCTGAAGATTTTGACCCAGTCTAAAAATTGAAAATTGAAGAACACAGACAATTAATAGTACGAAAAGAACTTTTTAAAACTGTAATCAAACGTAAGGTGGTGGCTTCAAAATTTGACCTAGTCTAAATTCTTACTGATAACTGGAAAAGGCTTACAGGTGGTAAGCACAGAAAACCTTCGGGATCTGACTTAGTTTAGCAGAAGAGAGAAGGGAATGCACTTTTGAGTGACACTTAACGAGAGAGGGTACGCAGAGAAAAGCTGGGCTAAGTAAAATGGGTAATGTTTTCAACTCATAAAATTCTCAAAAAAACGAAAGGGAAAAACGAGTTGTTTCTCATTCTATACATCAAAGACAACTCGACCATAATTGAAGTATCTTGAACAGAAATTGAGAAGGCACAGAAGAGACCAATGAAAAATAAGTTTGTCTCCACAGAGAGCACAGATATGAGGTCTGCTCTACAATTTGTTAAAAGAAATTCTAAAGAATAATAAAAAATCAACAAGATAACAGCAAGCAGAAACCTTGGCCGTTGAAGCTTCTCCATCTAAATCTAGCTGGGATAAAATTTGTTGCTGCCATGCAGCTGGTGAAGAAAAGTTTGGTGAAGAAACACCAGCAGCTAAACTAGCAGCATCCATAAGTGCTCCATCATATTTGAGCTCAATGGTGTCATAAGGATTCGAAGGCATCACAAATCCATAATCCAGCAAGAAAAAGTCATTGCTTAGACATCCATAATTAAGAAGCAGAGAATTATTCTCTTTGATCTCTGTTTCTGCTACTACCTGCTTGTCAGAGAGAGAAACATATGTTTTAATGAAAGTGTAAAACTTCTTTTCTGAAATTTGAGGGATTGAATAATATAAGAAACAAATCAGAGAACAAGCCTTCATTAGGAACTCTGCATTCCCTGCATCTTCCTCCTGAACTATCTGGGCATTTGGATTGAAGCTATGGTTGCACATATCAATAAGAGGAAGCATCATGGGGACTTCATCACGAATTCCATCTGCATGCTTTTTCCCATGTAATTGAAATGCCCTAGATGAGACTGCTGACATCGCCCATCCAAGAGATGATGCTCCTACTTCTTGGCCCCCAAAAGGGTGATCATTTGGTTTCAGAATCTCAAAAGCATGTCTGACTTCTTTCTCAAAATCAAGGAGAAAACGGCATCTTTTGTTTACCTGGTTTAAGAAGATAAAATTAAGCACATCACCATTACCTATGAAGGTAATTGTAAAACTACCGCTGTTTAAGAATCCAAATATGGTTATATGTTCCCTTCAAATAGCCTCTGCATGATATTGGGCCTTTTGAAAGAAACTATGTTTATTTCTTTATTTAGTGTATGCATAATGCACTAGGATTTTCCAGTTTCCTTAAAAGTTTTAACCTGGCAATTCACTTTTGTCCAGTGGTTAATATTAGCTATTAAGTTGGTCAAATGAAATACCTGATAAAGGAGAGGGGCATATTGCAAATTCTTAATATCCTCCCCTTGAAAGAAGATTGGAACACTGTATGTTTCGGGAAGATTGCTAATATATGGCCACCAGAAGCTTCCCACCTTTGCTCTTTCTTGCAGAAGCTTCAAACCCAATTTCATTGCCCATAGCTCGTCTGCCAAATGCTCCCACAGTGTCCAGTTTACTCATATTCAAAACTCTAAACAGCCCAATTTAAAAAACTTGAAGTTACCAAACTATATTGAATTAACTAAATTTATATGACATCATACAAAAGCAGAGTTTCATTTGATCAACTAATTAATGAGAATATATCCCATGTATACGACAAAACTAATTATGCATGCTCAAACTATACAAAAACAGAATTTAACCCTAGTAGTATCCCTAAATGTCCCAGAAAACTGTTAAAAAAAAAAAGGTTAGTCGTGTTTTCAACAATTTTGAATGAACTATTAAACCACTCACAAACTTGAACATGCTAATTAAACAAATTAAAAAGTTCCATTGCTACACCCCCAGACCTTACCTAACCCCAAATGAGCAAAACCAGGTGCTATTTTGTGAGAAGGATTAAATCCCAAAACCTCTTGAATACCACAACAAACATTACCCACTAAATTAATTACTATGGCATCCTCCAAAACTCTGAGTAACCAAAATCTTCACATTAAAAGTAAAACAACTAGGCAGTAAAAACAATAAGAATCCCCCAATTTCTATCACAACTTCTCTCAAGCCGTTACATGCAATCAAGAGACAAAATCCTGACCACCAGAGAAGAAACAGTGACTATTAAACCATTTCGGAACAATTCTCTCTAAGCTAGTCATTGATGTGGTATGGAGTATGGACCTAGACACAAAACCCACGTGATCAATCTATCAATTTTACATCATCATCACTTCATTTAGCGAATCTAGACTGTATTTAATTAATTCCTTACCAGACTAAAACGAAATGAGAGAAATCAAAATGGTTTTAATCATATAGGCATGTTGATGAATAGAAATGGCAAAAACTGTCAAGTGCATATTTGAAATTTTTACTTCTTTTTTTTATATATATATATATATATAATTAACTTGTTAGCTACAGTACCGTACTAATCCAAGGTTGGAGATGATAAAATTGTCAAAATTTTACCATAAAATCACACTCCATAATGTCAATGGGTTGGGGGAAATTAACTAAAAAGCCAATCCACCTTATTTGAACACAAACTGCACAAGAAAAGATACTAACTTGAAACTACCAACTGAGCTAATTACCCGACAAACAAATAAAAGATAACCCACAAGACAAAACGAGCAAAGAGCAAACTCGGAAATGCATACCGGGAATTCGGCGAGCCAAATTGACTAAAACGGAGTCAGCACCATCGCTACCGTCTGATTGAAACCTCAGAGGGATATGCTCAGGCAGAGCAATAAGAAGGGACCCTTTTGGAATGTCTTGAGAAGCAACCAATCCGAGGCCGAAAGTGTTATCATCTTGTTGGGGTGATATCTTGACCGCCTGATGCACGAACCCACCTTCTCTCTTGACCCACTTGAGGAGGTCGGGTGGCTGTGGCACCAGGCGTGTATGGAAAGAGGCTGCGCACGTTAGCGGGCGGATGTGGGTTAAAGACGACATTACCATCTTTGAAGCTGCCATAGCTACTGACTACCGTGTGTTAGCCGCCGTGTCGAGATAAAAGCCTCGCATCTTGCGAGGGTGCTTTTGGGTTTTCACTCTTTTTAATCCGAAGTCGCGCGATTTTAGTGGAAATATAATAATAAATACGTATATAAGTATATAACCTAATTATACTAATAACAAAACACAAAGTAACTCAAAATCATTGAATGGATTATTAATTTATCATTTAATGGGATATCTTTTATTTACTTTGTCATTTTGACTCGTTCAACCAATTTGTGACATATCCAACCCTATAATATAGGTTTTATAACTTGACTGAATATATGATATCATTCAAAAGCTTTGTGACATATTTTAAACTCAATAAAAATAGTTTAAGAATAAATATTTAAAATTTAAATGAATGTTTACTTTTTTTTTCGAAAAAAGAAAATTAAAAAGAAGGACCTGTGAGTGTGTGTGTGTGTGTGTTTTTTTTTTTTTTTTTTAGGTAAGACGCTATTATGAAACAAAATAATTAGAGTGTTTCTAATGGAATATAAGTTAAATAAGTGAAATTGTGATAAGTGCCTTTTGTTTATTTTGTCAATAGTTAAAAGACTGGTATTTTAAAAACAATATAACGATATCTAAGTGTATGAAATATTAATTGAAAGGAAAATGATATTATTTTTCTCATCCTCTTTTTCATGAAGTTATATATTTAATTATCCATTGCAATTAAATACGTGCATTAAATGCATTCAAGTGATTCATTTGTTTATGTCGCAATAAAATTGTACTTATAAAAGTTTACATACACATTTGATGGATCATCCAGTAAATGAATTAATGAATATAAGAAAATAAATATAAATATGATAATGAATAAGTGGTGTCACTTATATCAACTTCTCTTACAAAATAACATATTTTAGAACTCTGTTGAAAATGAGATAAATTAATTTGGATATATCCTAGAATGTTGAAATTAAAAATTAAAATAAAAAAGAATTGGAGAGTCATGATTGGAGATGTCAACTACCTCTCCCTCGGTTGCCCTTTTCTAATTTAGTCAAGTGACCTACCTCCTAGAATTCTGGAGTTTAGACCGGAAACATAAAATGGACGGATTCATGTTCTCCGCTGACTGCGATTATTTAGTGATGATGTCAACTCTTTTTTTCTTTTTTTTCTTTTTTTTAAAATTTTGGTGGTAAATGAAAATTTGGTTGCTTCTTAAACCTTAGTCAGAGTTTACTAAACGCCCCTAATAGTTATTCTTTCTTGTTTCCAAATCTTGTTTTCTGTGCTACATATTTTTCAATACGATTTGTATTCAATTTCAACCACATATTCTTTTCAAAATTTAAAATAATTCAAAATCAACCACATATTTCTAAATCATTTTGAAAATAAAAACACATAAAACAAGAAAGAATACAGTCTTAGTTTAATTTTGACTCCCTGCGATTGGGAGAAAGTGTAATCCTCCTTATCAAGTGTTTTGACGCGTGTATAGTCTTCCTTAATTGTAGAAAGTTGCTATAAACCAATAGTTAATCTCTCCTCGTGGGCTCCCAAATGGGTTTGCTGTCGACGCAAGCTAAAACCCATCATTTTGCTGATAAATTTCGAATCCTTTTATTGGGCTTTAATCTTTACCAATAAAGTAAGTAAAAAGCTTTGAATCATCTAAATTGGTTTCTTTTTGTTTACCTTAATTTTAAAACTGCTCTCTTTTATAATTCATAGATTTGTTAGTAACTCCTATCATGCAAATATAAACACCAACAACTTACGTTTTTAACGGAGGATTAGCGTAGCAAAAGAAGGGCAACTATGACAAGCTATCCCTAAGGTTTGCGAAATAATCACGCACAAATAAATTTTGACACTTTTAATCAACATCCCCCCTTAACCTAAAATGAAGTACAAACCATCCTTATTAAAAGGGACTGTTTATTTGGATTAATGTTAAAAGGTTAAATTAGTAAACTTAGTATTAACGGTTTAAAAATCAAAAGTCATTCTTTATACAACTTTCAAACTACATCAAGGATTCTTCTTCGCTCAGGTTTTGGGTGTTTGTATCATGTAAATATGTGAAAAATGCTTAGACTTATCTCACCAACTTATATCATCAATAGACTTTTTATTGACTTTCTCTTGGTTATTATAGATCATTAGAAAAGAATTACACTATTTTGGCTAATTATCATTGCATTCCAACGATAAAGTCGAATTAGACTGTCACTATCATCACCGTTCAATTTTCTTCCTCTCCTGTCTTCTTTTCTCCATTTAGTTGTGATAAAATTTTATTGGATGGAAGTACCATCTCCAACCGTCACCTAAGATTTGTTCTTGAATAATAAATTTATTTTGAACGTTAGGCAATCCTTCTACCAAGTAATTTCTTAACTAACCCATAAGTGAGGAGTCCAACTAATAATAATAATAATAATAATAATAATATTTTTAAAAAATCAAATATAATTCCATCAAGCACTTTAAATAAGATCATCCCGGAGTTAACTATATTTATAATATAAAAAAAAGAGAAAAGAAAAGAAAAATGCATAAACTAAACATCAATTTTTTCTAAAAAAAGTGCATTTTATTGGAATTATTAGATAACAATTTTCAAGTACCGAAATTAATAATTTTCATCTAATATCGTTGAGATTAAACTTGAATTGTCTGCCAATAAATCCGCATCATATATACACAAAACATGAAATAAAAAATAATAATTTTATTTATCATTTATAAAATTATATTATATTTGCAGGATTTAAACGAATAAAAGCAGCGAAATCTACCTATCGCAACAACAAATTTTAGAAAAAAAAATTAAAATTAAAATTAACGAAATGCATAAACTCCTCAAAAATATGCACAGGATTCAATTCCAAATGGAAAATGAAAAGGGGAAGAAGGAAGAAAAAAATCCTATAATGAAAACAGAAGCAAAGAAAACATTTAAGAGATGATGATGGGGGTGGAATTGGAATGGAGAAGAGAAGCGAAGAAGAATAAGAAGAAAGTGAAGAAGTCATCAACTCTCTCTCTCCATTGGATCACATTGGTACCTAGACCCCATCATCATCATTACCTTAAACTCCTCGAAATCAATCGTCCCATCGCCGTCGCTGTCCACGCCGCTTATCATTTTCCGGCACTCTGCGATCGTGCAATCGTCCCCCAGGCTCTTCAACACCTCGTACAGTTCCTCCGCCGTTATGGATCCATTCCCATCGATGTCGTAAACGGAGAAGGCGTCCTTCAAATTCTCCATAATCTCCTCGGAATCGACGCCCTTGGTGTTCAGCTCGACGAACTCCTTGAAGTCGATGAAGCCGTCGCCGTCGGAGTCGATTTCCCGCATCATCTTGTCGAGCTCCTCGTCGGTGGCCTTGTGGCCGAGGCTTGACATGATGGAGCCGAGCTCTGAGGAGGAGATCTTGCCGTCGCCGTTGGCGTCGAAGCGCTTGAAGACCTGCTCGAGCTCGTGGACCTGGGGGATGGTGGCGGAGATGGTGAGGTTCCGAAACGGCGTCGTGGGCTTGTTGTCGGTGGGGGATTGGGATCCGTTGGGAGAGGAGGATGAAGATGGCGAATTGGGTTTCTTCTTGCGATGGAAAATTGAACGGAATCCCATGATTTGGTTGCGTTTTGTTCGTGGGAAAAATAAAATGTGAGAATGAGAAGGGTAAGTGCGGAGATTAAATTTGGTTGAGAGGAGAGAAAGTTTAGGCCTAAACCAAAGCCAACGAGATTGGGATCACAAACGATGGCTGTGCTTGTGCTTGTGCTTGTGCTTGATGGCATTTTTCTCAATAAACGTTACCCTTATTATTAGCCTAGTATAAATTCATTTCCGGACTTACCCAATGCTCGCCTTCCTATCCTGTTCCTCTTTTTGCCTTTTTCTTTTTTTATCCAATTAAATCTTTCTTTCCGTTTTTATTTAATAGCCCCCTTCTTATCCTCCTCTTATGTATTCATAAAATTTTATCCTCAAAGATTATGTTATCAATCCTTAATCATAAACAATGTAATCTAAGTACACCCTACCAAATGAAAATGAGAAATTTAATGTTAACAAATACAACATATATACATATTTATCAATAATAATAGACTTGCTGTTCAAATACAATTCAAAATTTATAACTTGATATGATAGTCTAAGTAGTAAAATCTTGTCAAAGATGTAACTTTTCTCATTAATTTTTATTTTTTTCTCTTCTATTGAATTTCTTTTTTAAACTTTTAGTCGTATTTGAGTTGTAAATTGTTGATAAAATAACTTGCTTTAGTCTAGGAATTTTTGGACAAAGGGTGAGTGGTTAGAAGGAACAGATTGATTTCATGTTGGTACATATGGAGATCTATACGTGGGATTTCTCTATCTTATTCAAAATTTAGTATCCTTCAAATTTCGTAATTTATTGTTTTTATTGTTAAATGTATATATATTATGAATCTTTAAACCTTATGAGGGTAGTGTCTTCTTAACTAACCAAATCTCCTGTTGATCTTTTTTCTTCTATATTATTATCTTATCTTCTATAAGCAAGTTTAGAATAGTAACAGAATATCTTCTTAATATAATGAAATGGTTATCTTCAACCAATAAAGGATTAATATGTGATGATCTGTTAAAATCTTCTTATTTTTTATCAGATCCTCCTTTTATTTATTTAACTTAAATTCAAGTATTATTTCTTAAAATTAACCTTTGAAAATGATACAAGTGATGACTCATAATTGGTTTGAAGTACTGTCTTATTATGTTGACCCGAGTATAATAGACTTATGATAATAATTCTACGTATACAAACAATTTGTATTATTCAACCCATTTATTAAACTTCTTTAATTTATTTTTTATTTTTATCAGTCTATTAAATTTTGATACTTCAGATTATATGAATTAAATTGTAAAACTTAGTTGTATATGCGGTAATATTTTATTTAATATTTTAATAAATTAATAAGTTATGGATTACGTACTTAAATTTATATATTCGAAAATTTTTATTTTTTATAATAATATTTTAAGCGTAATAAGCATTTCCATTTAAGTGCCTACAATCCCCCTTATTTGGTAATAAGATTGAGATCTTAAACTACTGATTTAAAAAAAAAAAACTTAAATTGAATAAAAAATATCTAACCATTATCATACTTATCCTAATAATTGATATTTATATCCTAAGTCAATTTTTTATCACGATATTTTAACCCTTTTGTAGAATATAAAATAGAAATAAGACAATAAATTATAATTATTTCTCATTGGGCGGTATCACGAGTAAATTGATGAACCAAACCCCATTACAAATTTATAATTTATTTATTTCAAATTTAATATTAATTAAAATAATTATAAAAAGATCATGTGAAATATTTTGATATTTTATCCAAGACTTTTACTGAAAAGGTGTTGTGAGGGTCGCAATAAGATTCACGGACTTGCACCTCTAAGCCAATGGGAGAATGCTGCGTTATCATCCACCGACCGACAATCGCAAATCGTCGGCTGGTCGGTACTCGTGATTTAAATTTTAATCAAATTTGGACCCGTGCTATTACTATAGACAATCAATTACCTTTTGTTCATGCTTCAGCGTTCACGTGTTCAAATCCTGTAGCTATTAATAAGGGATAAATAAATACAAAATTTTAGTGATATATAAATATTTTTTTTTGTTGGTATAAATATATTTTAAAATAATGTGATGTTTTCTTAATTTATATAACAACGATTATAAAATAAGAAAAACATCAAAATATTGTAATGTTGAAAAATATTGATAATGAAAGTATAATAATTGTGATTTGTATTTCTTTATAGAGTTAGATGGTTCAAAAGTAATCAAACAATCAAAATAATATTAATACTAAAAAATTAAACAATACTGCTGTACGTTTAGTGACACAACATCTAATTGATAACATTTAGATGGAACAAAAATTTATATTTTGAATTTAATATTATGTTAAAAAAATTTATATTTTATTAAAAAGTCTCTATTCAACATTACAAATATAGTATTTCGCTTCTAGTCTCAACATTCATCATAGAGAATCGTTTCTTATTAAAGCATGTTACCAGGACTTTGAAAAGATACTCTAAATAATATAAAAGAAGACTATTAAGTTTAATTAGAAAAGTACTTAAAAATAAAGAACCCCAAAAAGAAAAAACATTTTGATGAAGTGATGGACATAAATGTTATGCCATCTTTATGATAATAAAAATTTTGTATTTTATATTTATGAAAAAGTATAGAAATTTTGACGTTATATATCATATAATCATTTAGCTAGTGAACAAATGAATTGGTAAATATTTTGATAAAAGAAAAATGAAGCGTAATTCTCTATATTTCCAATAAGAAATTGCTTTGCAATTGTCAAAATTCACAAACTTATGTGATATTAACTCATTTAACATTAGAGTAATGTTACTGTGAGTGCATGCGACGAGTAAATTGCACCGGGATTGGGCTGGATTAAGGCAACCGGGCCATGCCCATCCAAGAACAAGAAGACTGCCTAAAACCTAAGAACCCAAGAAAGCCCAAGGATGTGATCAAAGCCTAAAAAAGAAAAGTCAAAGCCTGGAATAAAAGGGTATTATGGGCTTAGGCTTAGCAATTGGAAATGGCAACTAGGCACTGGGGATGACAAAAATATCTTGGTAGGGTCGGGTACCCCGATCCCCAGCCCGACTTATCAGGGAATTATCTAAAATTTTGAAGAACTAAGCTAGGGATGAGGAGGGGAAAGCTCAGGGCCGGGCAGGTGGCAAGGATCATGCTCTCCGGCCTGAAATATTCAATAAATTCTAATTAAATTAAAATTATTAAATTTGTAAATCAATTATGGCCCAAATCCCATAATTTCACATTCAACCCAAATTTATACTGCATATTTGATGGCCAACAATCATAGTCCACACATTAAGCCCAACCATTCAATTATCAAATTATTAATTATAATTAAAATTTTTTAAAGAAAAAAGACCCTTAAATTAACGCTCTCTTTTCAATTTCGATCAACTACACTCTCGCTCACGCTTTGGTCCTCACCCTCATGGTTCACGGCCTCACCTACATGCACCATTGATTCACGCACGTCCAGCATCCATCGATTCTTCTCGGTCTCAACTGCACTTGCAAGGGACGTTGCACCATCGATTCACAGCCTCAACTGCACCTGAGATGCACGGCCTTCGGCAATAACACCTCATTCAAGCAACGAGCATCTCCATCTCGTTGAGTATTTTGTGGGATTCTTAAATTTAACTTAACTTATCCACTTGGCTAAATTGAGATTGGATCCGTACTTGGAAGCTGGAACTAGCTTGTATTGATATTTGAGCAGAAGAATAAGGATCTCAGAAAAAAAAAAATCAAAAGAAAAAGAAATCCTAAAACAAACCATCAAGAAACAAAGTCAGCGGACTAGGAGCCTTGAACGTGGTATCATATGGAGTCAAACACGCCGAGATACCGTCAAGCTAAGTCTAGTAATTAACTAGGAGTTGGAAATAAAATATAAATTACATATGCTTAAATGCCAAAAAAAAAAAAAACATCCGAAGAATTCAATTCCCTGACCCCGGGATAAATTTCTCTAACCTTGAAATTTTTGGAGAATTGTCTAAGGACGAGGATTTGAGAGCCGTGCTGGGGCCGGGGTCGGGGATTGACGTCCCTGGCTCGGCCTCAGATTTTTGCCATCCCTAGTGGACACCATTTCAGCTTGGCGATAATTTTTAACTCATTCATAAGCTCATGCAATCCTTGTCCACACTTCTTAGAAAGCCTTTTTACGGCCACCTCTTCTTTTTCAGGTAAATTTGCCTACAAATTTAAGTATGACGATTAATTTATGCCTAAATCCACTTCATGCAAAGCAAAGTGAATAAATTAATTAATATTTATTGTGAACGAAGGTTATCTTCTAAAAGTATATACTACCTGGTAAACAGGGCCAAAGCCACCCTCTCCCAGTTTATTCGCTTCAGAGAAGTTGTCTGTGGTGACTAATATAGTCTTGCATCTGAACATGACCAAAGCTGTATCACTCTGTCCACCTTCACCTGTAGTGCCTGTCGTGCTGCCTTCTCTTAAGCCTGTTCATTAATTAGAACAAAATTTGTGAACAACGTGTCCAGTGTCCCGCTAATTGAATACAATTTTTGTGTATGTACATATGTGAAAAAAACTAGGAAGGTGAATTATGTCATCGTATGTCTATCTTATCATATCACGCATGTAATTACCTTCTGTTTCATTTAATTAATTGACGTAAGACCAGGAGGAGAAGGAATTTAAAGGCTAGGGATAAACAAAAGAACAAAAATTTCTTAATATTTCAATATTCAAATAGCTGATACAAGATAAATAATTACAATTTTCCACTCTCTAATTATATAGGACTAAAAGCATTTCTCATTCTAAAAGTTCTTTAGAAACCAACTCCAATTGCACAAACACTTACAATTATACATAACTCAAAATTAACCCAGTCTAACACAACTGACCATGTAGTAGTCAACGCTGATATCTACTCAATCTAACTTAAATATTAGCCAAACACATCATTAATCCCTTAAAACTTTCTAATCAACTTTGGCACCAAAAGTGATATAGCAGCTGCAACCATGCAGTATATCATTTAAATAATAATTATAACCATGATATATCGGTGGATTGTGAATTTAAAATAGATACATCTGTTAAAAATAAGACTAGTGCATAAGAATGTAAATGATCATATCTATCTCTATCTTATACCTAGAGATTTTCTACACTTGTATAACTACAATAGCATAATGGAGGAATAGAGAGGAGAGCGAGCACCTTTGTTTTCCAATTTTTCCCCCCTGCCGAGGTATCCAGTAATTAACTAACCAACCCAATTGAGACTAACAGGTAACGCAACAAGAAGAATCCACTTCTTATCTTCTTCAAAAATATGAGCTTCACCATCAGCAGAAGTGTACGTAGTTTCCATCTTCACCACTGCCAACTATATACAAAATAAATACTGAAAATCAAGCGTGCAACACATTAACAAAGTCCACTCCCTGTCTAACATTTGCCGTGAATATGCCAAAAGTTATGCAAAAGCTCCGGAACAATTACAGAGTGAAATTACCCAGTAGTTCTGATTCGTGAACACGAACGTAAAGATCATGTCCGTTAGTACTTGTGCTCTGTGCAAGATCTAACAAATCACCATACCAGTTCAAACAATACACACTAGACAACGTACAAGCTGTGCAAGAGCACTTCAGACGGCACTCTGGATTTGCAATCACTTAAACTCATCTTTCGCACTGGAAATGAATAATGTGGTAATTTAACCTCTTCATATCTCAAAAACCGATCTTCCTTGTCACATGTTAGTTTCTTTCGCCTCAACCACCCGCCACTCCAATTACCATTACCCCATGCTGCACGAATTTTTGGTTCAAAACCTGCCAAACACTTGCAATATTTGGGAGACTAATTTTGGTCACAGCTACCAGATGGACCACATTGACCATAAATCTCACGGTAAGTCAGCGGCGCTTCCCATATAAGTAACATATAATTGCTATCTCCATCAATATCATTAACTTAAATTGCCCATTTGGGTCTAACCGGTACCCTGTTTCAAATTGTTGATTTGATGAGGTAACGGTAACCTATATACATTTCACCACCATCTAAGCCTGAAGTAATGCAAAACGTAATCCCTTCGCCAGAAGAAATTAGTTCACAGGCGTCACCTAGTCCATCGTCGTATGAGCTTTTCCAATATGGTTCGTTTTGCTTCCTGACTACGAGTTGAGGGTTGCCTCTTGGTTCTACACTATAGAGAACATTCCTGGCCGGGGATCTTCATGTTTGTAGACGATGTAAGACGCCTTTGTTTGGGAGTTTTCAGGTGATAGGAAACACTCAAACCAGGCAATATTGTATCAGAGGGATAATCAAAACTCTGCCACAAGATGGCTTCACCAACCCTCAAAACAAGGTTTCCACAGCAGACGCTTTTTTCATCGCTGAACCAGAAATGGATGCATTTGAAGACTACATAATAAACTTTCTTGTTTTGCCCAATACCACAAGATTTCCATCGCTTCTAGTCGTGAAAACGCCTGGAGAATCAACTTGGTTTTCTCTGTTAGCAACCCATACAACCGTTCTGCTTGGGATCATGCGACACCATATGGCCAAGCAGTAGTTTTCAGTACAATTTCCTGGTTTGAAAAGGCCTAAAGCAAACCTCCCACCGGCTGAAATTATGGTTTGGTTTCCTGTGATAGAATTTCCAGGCACTATAGTGTCTTTTCTGGTACGATCAAGCACGTGAGAAGATTGAACTATTATAAAAAGAAACAATCCGAAATTCCCATCCATTATGTTAATGCACACAAACGCATCGAGACTAGAAGGACAGTGCACTTAAAAACCAGTTGGTGTGTTTAATTACTTTTACTGTTTCAAGAGTTTGTGACAACATTCAAAGTTTTATATAAGATACATGTGATATGTGGATTTTCATCTTGTTGCCACACAAGCACCATAGATTTTCTGCATATTGACACGTTGTGTTTGTATTGGCAAAGTCCGATTGGCGATGAAATCAATGTGGGACTATAATCGAGGCCATAATGACGTGGATGGACAATTTTTAAGACGTGAGAATAATGCTTTTTCATTTCCATCCTCCTTATTTTTCGTTTCTTTCATTTACAACCTTTGACTCTTAGCACTTATATTTAGAATTTTGATATTCATTATCAAAAAGAAGTTACTCTAACACAGGACCATTAAAATCAACAATCTCTTTGTTGACTATTTGGAGCGATTGTACACGTTAGCTGTGTGTCAGGAGCAGAAAGTAGTATGGGCAAATTAGAATGCCCCTAAATTGTCCATCATTTAATTGAACTCTACACCTTTTCTGATGCAGCCACGTACTCTGGAAGAATCCCATATATAAGTTTGACCACTAAAATTATATTAAAAATAATACTAGTTTTACAAACTCTATATATAAACTCTTACATACAAACTAAAGTATCATCAAGTAATTCGGAGTAATGAATATACAAAATTATATTATTTAATAAAAAGTGATGATGTGTAAATATATGAGTAATACCATATCAGTTTGTATATACTTATATATAGAGTTTGTAAGAGTAACATTACTCTAATATTAATATTTGAGAACTTTGAAATGACATAGACCACTAATTGTTTAATTAAAAGTGAAGGAGGTCGAAATATTCAAAAGAGAGAGAGAGAGCGATAGAGCATGAAAATCTCATTTCCATATTTCCAAGAAGATATTTGAATGGAATTGTCAAAAATTTCGTTGCAAACATAAACTAATGATAATTGAAGAGTAAAAATTAAATATCCATTTACGGATTTAATTGAAAAGGTGAAATAGTAAACCATCGTACTTGTTTGTGCTGAATATATAGGATCAGCATAATCCCCCTGGATAAGATACCCTATGCTTTCCTATCATAGTCGAACCTTAGCTCTATTGCAAAACCTGCCAACTCTAAGCTAGAAAACATGGTGGCAACTTCAGGAGATTATCTGGAAGTAGGTATGATTGTTAGTGGACGACTTGGTTTGTGTCATGTTAGACCATTGCGCACTTTGATCCATTTACTCTATATGATGCATCTGGGATGAATTAATGATAATTAATTAGCTTCATCTAGAAGTTAGGAGAGGTTGTGAGCCTTAGGGATGGCAAAATCCGGGGTTGGGGTGGGATTTGGTGGTCCCTAGACTCGGAAAATTCTCCGGATTTTTTTTCGGGGCCAAGGCTGGGCTAGGGGTACTCTAGGCGGGCCCGAGTTTTCTAATAACCTGGATTAAAACCTAGGATGCATAATTTTTTTTTAAATTCTGATAACCTTTTTATATATTTTATATATATATTTTTGGTAGTTAAATGTACAACAAAATGAACTATAGCTCAGTGGCAGTCTGCTGCCTCGTGCAGATAAGGGGATGGATTCAAACCCCAAGTGCTTTAGGTTTGTTTTAAACAAAAGGGTAAAGGTAAAGAATTAAAAACTGAAAGGACTTAAAATTACTTTGACATAATCTAATTTTAAAATTTCATTTGCATACCCTGGGTTCAATTCCAGGTCCCCGACCCCAGCTCCTCCACCCCGGGCAGGGGTATAAAATTTGACCCCGGCCCCGGCCAAGTTCCTTGGTTTTTCGGGTTATTACCTGGCTTTGGTTGTTTGGGTTTTTTAGGCTCGTGGCCCTGGTCAGGTCAAATTGCTACTCTTAGTTATGGCATATGTTGTAATGGGAGTCATATATGTCATCTTTAAGTGTAATTGAGTGATTAAATTGAAATGGCATTCCAAGTGATAGATGGGTTGAATTGTCATAACACCTCAACCGAACCTATTGATTTGTTAACGAGGATTAAAACTTGATTTTTGTATCTCTAAGAATATTACTTATACAAATTTTCTAAATAAATTCTCAACTATATATAAATTAAAGCCTGATTGTTTTTCTATCTAAAGTCTGAATTTTACTGAATCTCAAACTTCAGACTTTTGTACATTGATTGTTTTTGGGACAGAACAATTTTTTCTCAAATAAAAACATCTGAGTAGAAAAAGTTGTATTTTCCAGCTTTTATCTGAATAGTAAAAGACCTGAATGGATTGCCTATTTTTTATGTTTTAAAATGCTCTGAAAATTTTTATTTAATTCCTATTTTGTCAAATATTTAAATGATCTTTCTTGTCTTTTCCTATATTTTTTGAATATTCATTTATTATTTTTTAATTACATAGTAACTAAAAAAGAATTCATATTATATGTGAGATACATTAATTAAAAATTTATTTATTTTTGCACTGTAATATTTTAATTTTAATTTTAATTTTGATTTTATTTTATTGATTATTTACAAATGCTTATAAAACATATACAATGTACAATATATATAATATTAAATAAGGGCATATATATCAAATTAATAGCTTTATGATGCTTTTAGTTATTAAAAGCAACCAACTTAAGACTTATTATCATATCTTAAAAAATAAAAAGCAATCATAACATTCAGCCTTAAAAAATTAAAAGCAATCATAACATTGAGCCATTTGTATTCATACCTATTCAGATTTCAGTCAAATTCAGACCCATTTAGATTTCAGGAAAAAAAATAAAAATAAAAATCGTCCCCTGAGTCTATGAACTATAAACCAACTTTTTCTAAATGTGATATATATTTTAAGGATTAGAGATAGACTTTAATTGGAATTATACTACAAATATAAAGTGAAAAAAAATAGGATCATCATACAATTTGATTTGGTATAACCTCATTGGGAAGTAAAATACATAATAGAAAAAAATAGATTACAATAGTGGTATAGCATCCAATAGTAGTATGTCCCTTTAGAGTGGTTTTTTAACTCAACAATTTTCAAGGAGATGAAAATAATTACAACTTACAACTAAAAATACATATTCAATTTTCGAACTTTCTAAAATTTGTGTGCTCAAAATTAACCTAGTTAGCTAATGAATTAGATCTCCTCTAAAATACGAACAAGTTTTTCTACGTTAAACTGCTATCGAGCCTCCGGCATGCTCATTGATCCCATATCGTATGAATAACAAGAAGGAGCCATAGTGTCAACGCGTGTGCAAAAGGCAGGCTGTTTGGGGGATTGAAGAGGAGCATTTGGATTCTCAAGCATAAGAACTACTGAAGACATTGTTGGTCGATCCGTTGGCAATTCTTGAACGCACAACAGACTTACCTTGATGCACTTCTCAACTTCACGTACACAACATGTATCTCTTATCGCTGGATCCACTATCTCTAGCTCTCTACCTTCTCTCCATTCTTTCCAGGCCTAAATCATACATTTGTATATTTAGATTATGATCATATCTAAAAGGCAATTACATTGTTGGCATGTAATGCTTTACTAAAAATGAGATAAAATATATGACATGTATGACTTACCCATCCAAGGAGGGTTAGATATATTTCGTCACAGTTAAAGTCGGTGTTCTTCTTGCCGCTTACAATCTCTAACAACAACACCCCAAAGCTAAATACATCCGATTTTTCTGAGAATTGCCCATATAGTGCATATTCAGGTGACATGTAGCCACTACATATATACACCAACAAAAAGAACATATATGGTAATGGTTAGATCTACAAACTCTCTGTAACTACAAACTAATAAATACAAAATTAAACAGACATGATGTGACTGGAAAAGCATATATATATATATATATATATATATATATATTATCAGATAAATGATGTGTTAATTGTATAATAATTCATATTAGATTTTTTTTTTGTAGATTTGCTAAGTAAAACATTATTCAAATACAAATAATTAATTACAATAGAATTTGTAGTAGCATGCATTCAAAACGGATTATAAACAAACTTTGAGATAAAAGAAGGGATTACGTATGCAAAATAAGAACATCTATACTTACAATGTTCCCACCACTCGGTTGGTGTTTGCTTCAATTTGATTCATTTCAAAAATTTTTGCCATTCCAAAATCTGATATTTTGGGGTTCATTTCTTCATCTAATAAAATATTGCTTGCCTTTAGGTCTCTGTTGACTTTCAATCTAGAATACTTGTGGAGATAAAGAAGACCTTGAGCAATACCCTCTATGATATGCAAGCGTTTGGTCCAATCCAAATTTGCTTTTTCCGAATGATCTGCTGATGATATTCATATATTCATGACACAATTAAAGATTAGTATCATAGTTCATTAAAGATTATATCTATGTAATTAAGGTTTCGAGATGATATAATTAATACCGAGTACAACAAGATAATTAAAGCTGGATAGTCCATCAGAAGATTGAGAAAGAGAAAAAAGAAGTACCGAACAAGGATTTGTCCAAGCTTCGGTTGGGCATGTACTCATAGACCAATACTTTTTCCTCTTCTTCAACACAGCAACCTAAGAGCCTGACAAGTTTTTTTTTTTTTGGAGCCTGGCTATAAGTTTTAACTCATGTATGTATGTATGTATATATCAAAATTCATTCTCACGTAGCACAAACTGAATAAATTTTTTGTTGTGAATTAAGTAATAATCTTCTGTGACGCTATATTACCTTGTAAACAGGGCCAAATCCACCCTCTCCCAGTTTATATGCTTCGGAGAAATTGTTTGTGATGGCTAATATACTCTTGAAACTGAACATCACCAGAGCCATATCGCTCTGTCCACCTACAGCTGTATTGCTACCGTTAATTATCTCTTTCATGCTTCTTCCAATTCTCCCTGTTCATTTATTAGAACAAAGTTTGTGAATAAAACGGGACAGTTTCGTTGCTAATTAATTATTGAATACAATTTTTGTGTGTGTGATGCCAAAGGCTTCATTGATGTTGTTGTAGGTGTTGCTTGAGAGTTTTTTTTTTTTTTTTTTAAATCCTTCTATTGACACTTATGGGTTTGAAGATATATATATATATAGAGAGAGAGAGAGAGAGAGAGAGATAATAGAAGGAAAAACAAAATGGTGTGCTTTCAGATGTTGTAGTGATTTTTAGAAAAAAAAATTAAGTGAACAAATCTTATTCATTCAATATTAATTGCAAGTGTCATATGTGTGGCACATATAGCAAGAGGGGAAAGCGAGCACCTTTCTTTCTTAATCTTTTTCTCCAACAAAGGTAGCCAGCAGCTATAAAAGTCAGCAATCCAATGGAGACTATTAGTAAGACAACTACAAGCAGCTTTTTCTTAGCACCCGCAAAATTATCAGCTACATGTTCCCCACTACCAACTGTATACAAAAGAAAGGAAGATATACAAGTAGCTTGTCAACCACAAACATCTTTTTTTCCTATTTTAATACTCTATATATATTATCATAATATGCAAAAGGTGGGGAATTAAAGTGCGAAAATTTACCTTGTCCTGATTCCTGAACGCGAATGTAAAGATCATTCCCATTAGTTCTAATGTTCTGGGTGAGATCTAACAAATCACCGTACCAATTCAAACAAAATACACTTGACAATGTATAAGCTGTGCAAGAGCAGTTCCGACGGCATTCAGATTCGCAATCACTCAAACTCATCTTTCCCAATGGAAATGAATAATCTGGTAATTTCATATTTTCATATCTCGAAAACTGATCTGCCTTGTCACATGTTAGTTTCTTTCGCCTCACACAGCCACCACTCCAATTACCATTGCGCCATTCTGTAGGAATTTTTGGTTCGAAACCTGTCAAGCACTTGCAATAATTGGGAGAATGATTTTGGTCGCAGCAACCAGATGGACCACATTGACCATAAATATCACAGTAAGTCTGCGGCGCTTCCCATATAGGTAACATAAAATTGCCATTTTCAGTCCATATCATCAACTTAAATTGCCCATTTGGATCTAACCAGTACCTTGATTCAAATTGGCGTTTTGAGGTAACATTGTAACCAATATACAGCTCGTCACCTTCTAAGCCTGAATTAGCGCAGTAGGTAACCCCTTCATCAGAAGATATTAGTTGGCACGCGTCACCTAAACCATAGTTATATGGGCCTCTCCAATACGGTTTGTTCTCCTTCCTTACTATAAGCTGAGGGTTACCATGGGGTTCTACACCTAGAGAGTAGATTCCTGGGCGGGGATCTTTAGGGCTTGTCCACGATATAAGTCGCTTTTCTTTGTGAGTTTTCAGGTGATAGGAAACATTCAAACTAGGCAATATTGTATCAGATGGATAATCAAAACTCTCCCACAAGATAGCTTCACCAACCCTCAAAATAAGGTTTCCATTATCCATTAGTAAAGCAGACGCGTTGCTCATGGCTGAACCAGAAACGGATGCATTTGATGACCACATAAGCTTTCTTGTTCCATCCAAAAGCACAAGATTTCCGTCGATGCCGACCATGAAAACGCCTGGCGAATCAAGTGGGGATTGTCTGTTAGCTACCCATACAACTTCTTTGCTTGGGATCAAATGATACCATATGCCCAAGTAGTAATTTTTACTTGAATTTCCGGGTTTGAAAAAGCCTAGAGCAAACCTCGCACCGGCTGAAATTATGGTTTGGTTTCCGGTGATAGAATTGCCCGGAACTATACCATCTTGTCTGCTACGAACAAGCAAGTGAGAAGATTGAACTATTATAATCAGAAACAATGCGAAATTCCAATGCATAATGATAATACTCATTAAAGACATTTAATTAAACCAAGTTATATACATGCTTCAATCATTTCATTCAATAATGTCTGACAACAATGAAAGCAACACTAGTAAAGAACCATTATATTATAATCAATCAAAATCTTTCTTGACTATTGTACCCACTAGTGCGCATTATCCGTGTGTTAGGTGTTGAAAATAATTAAGAGAAAATACTTACTTATACCGGGCACACGTGCCATTTTGATAACGCGGTGTCTATCCAATAAGATATTGATATATATTACTAGCTGAAAGTCAAAAAAAACTTTTTTTTTCTTTTTAATATTCAAATGCACTTCCTTCTCTTCACGGCAACAAAACAACTTCCCTCACTAACTTTTTTGTATCAAAAGTCCACGGACCAATTTGAAGTTGCTGTTGCTATGGAAAAAAAAGTAGTTTCTGTTTCACTGTAAAAAAAAATCAGCTTAAAAAAAAGTGAGAGGCTGTACAACAAACTAACTTTTAAAAACTGTTTCGTTTTTAAAAAATAGGATTAAAGTGTTTGGGATTATTGTTGGTATAGCTGATATTATATATAAATGATCAAAATGGATATATGTATTATTACTTTGTATAATATTTAACTATTAAATTCATAATTAATTTTTAAACTATTTAGAACAAATACTATACGATTTCATTTTTAATTAATAGAAATTTTTATAATATTTTAAAAGTATAAATCATTTTTTAATTTATGTCAAATGTATGACTAAATAACTTATATCAAAGTTTAAATTTAATTTTTAATTTATATCATAATCAAATTAATTTAAAAGTTAACATTTAATATGAAAAATTCGCATACTTCTTTAGAAAATAATTTGAAATTTACAACAAATTAATAAATATGATTTTATATTTTTTAATTATTAATGTTTATTGGATTTATTTAATATATTTTTTAGTTTAAATTATATTCATTTAATTTTAAGTAATTAAATTTATTTATGAAATTTGAAAAACTAAAAATTGAAAAAGAAAAATGAATTCCTACTGTATCCTAGCTTTTACCCCCAAAAAATTGTTATTTATGAACTTTTTATAAATTCATTTACAAAATTTAAAAATTTTATTTAAAAAATTATGCATCAGTTCTTTTTTTGCTGCAGATTTCATGCTTTAATGGCTCTAATATGTCCTTTTTATGTTTTTAAATTTTTTTTAAATATTTAATAATTATTATAAATTTTATTATTAATTGAAGGCATTTTCGTATTTATTTATTTTCAAAAAATATATAATGAAAATAAATAAATATTTATTTTAATTATATGTATAAATTTAATAAAAAACTTTAATAAGTAATGGTAAATTTATATTTTTGTTTTTCATTGAGGACAATTTTGATATTTCAATTTTTAGAAGCAGAAGTTGATTTCTAAAAGTAAGTGGTTCCTGCTTTTAGACTCTTTCACTAAACTTGATTTTTTCTATAGCAGTTCCTTTTTTAAGCACGTTACTTCACACTTATTCATAAAACCTCATTTTTTCTATAGCAACTTTTTTTGAAGCAAGTTAAGAAGTAACCCTACTCAACTATTGTTGCGGCAGAAAAAATCGCTTTTTTCCATGGCAATAATAACCCTAAACTAACCCTGTATCGCTGTCTTTATTCGGGGAAAAAATGTCAAATCCCTAAAAATCTAAGAAACGTTCATCCCAATTGCAGTTCTCTTCTGCAGATTAGAGACTCTAGCTAGTTTTGAATAACTAAAGGCTTTGTATCTAATTTTATGGTAGCAACGTATTGTGTGTTAAATTACCTTGAACCGCCATTGCATTTTAGGCTCAGATATCATGTTTAAGAGTCCTAAACTGCCATCGAAGTTCTTTTTTTTTTTTTTTAATGGTTTTCAAAATGTGAAAGATAACAAAACTTCAAACTCCGAGAGAAAGAGGAGTTTTGTCTCTCATCTCCTTTTCACCGAAGTTTGGAGAAAGAAGAGATTAAAAAAATAGAAATAAAAATAATGTGGCACCACATAATTGCAAATAATTGGATAGAAATATCACATCATCAAAATTAATGATATGGTATGTCGACTGTACGTAAATATTTTTTTTAAAGTCATTAATATGGACAAATTCAATATGATTTCCCAAATTATCTATCAACATGAATTGTATAGGTTTGTTAAACATCTTATATCTTTGTTGATTTTTTTTTTTATTTCTCTTTCATTGGGTCGGATTTAGAAGTAAACAGTTGTCATTTTACATTCCTTGTAGAATTTGACAAGATTTTGGTCTTAGCCAATAGCAACTAATTAATGGAAGAATAGGCTGCAATTAACACATGTACAAGCCATTGTAGTCGTCTCCCTACCCCGCTACCAACAATCCCCACCCCACCCCGCACCCCCACCTCTTCCTTTTCTAGTGTATTAGATGTTGTCACGATTTGTAGATCGGAATCTTGTATTGACATAGCGGTTGGATTTTGGTTGATTTTATTTTTTCCAACATGCGGTTGATTTTTGCGTTTTTTATATTTTTTGTTATGTCATCTAATAATTTGATTGCTGTAATGAATATGCTATATGAATCTAGCGATGCTTGTTGAATTTTTTTCTGCGATAAATATTGTGAATTTTATTCATACGATTCTATATAAGGGTTTATTTAGTTAGGTTTTACGGATTTTACAGATCGATTAAGTATTCTATATTTCATCTATCATATATATATAGTCAAGAGTTTATCAACTTCAACTTCAACTTCTTGTACGAAGAAAGTTAAAATTTTGGAGTTCCTTTGTTATATAGTTTATGTTGTGAAACCTAGAATAGTTGACGTGTTGATTGATGCTTTTGAGGTGTCCGTGTAATTTGCACTTAATTATTGTAAAGAAACTAGATGGCGACGGGGTCAATTAAGGGCAACCCGCCTGGGCAGCTTCGATCCAGGTTGTCTAAATTTGTGCATTAAATAAACCATTACTCTTGCTCCTAGCTTTAATATATTTTATTACTACGCGGTTTCCTCTATATGGATGAAATTAACAAGCTAGCTCTGCCTCATATATAATTTTTTTTTTTTAATTTGACAGAACCAATCAAGATAGTTTTTGTGACAACGATTGAGGTAATCAGGTGCAATGAGTTCGAGCTTCTGTATCGTATGCGCGATTTTACATTGCATAGTTAGCTTAAATACAAGGTTTATATCCATCTTGAAATTTTTTCTCTTTTTGAGCTGAACAAGTTTAGCTAATATATTTCTTATAAAAGCCAATTTGTAACAGTCAAATGGAATTGTTTAGAAGAAACTAAGACCAAAACTTTCTTGGCTGAATATTTATGCTGCATGGACAAACCAAAAAAAAAAGTCAAAAAAGAAGAAAGCTTCAGCTCATTTCAAAGTTCGAAAAATACCGACGCGTTTTAAATTGGGTTAATTAGAAGCACCTAGCTGTTTGATGTCATTGTACATTTGTGTCTCGTTCAATTGTCCATCACTCAAAACAGTCTGCTTAGATGGCATAATCCAAGACTTAAAAAAGTAGTTTAAGATCTCATTGGCTAGTAATATATATAATTTGACAAACTGCACTTACTAAACTTTGCATCCTTACAGGATATTTGGATATTGCCACTCAATACCAAATCAGATTTAAACTTTAAATGATTTATTGTGGAGAAGAGAGGTACACACACTCACAAGTAGCTTAATGCAAAATTAAACTATAAGTTTCAAGCATACACACAAACAGAGAAAATAAAGAAAGAACACGAGGACATAAGAATTTATGTTGGTTCAGATCACAAACGTGATCGTACGTCCAGTTGTTGGCGATGAACAATTCACTATGATGAAAAACAAGAGATTACAAAAGTGTTTACAGGGACAACTAGAAGAAATTGAGTTATCTTTCTTCTCAAGAAACTCTCAATCTCTCTAAACCCTAACTCTCTTCTTTCCTCTCTTCTCTTTGCTTTCTCAGATCTATTTTTACACTGAAAACACATCCCCTTTTTATATTCCAAGGCCTACGGGCTAAAAACTTACATGCCAAGAAACTTATTTAGACTAGAAAAATCGGAGCTGCGCGCCTGTGCAATAATCCTCGTAGTCTAACGTAAACTTTTTGCCTTGATGTGTTCCAGACTCAGAATCTACGCTCCTGTGCAAAACTTCCCCCGCACCTACATCTAGTTACTGCCTGTAGCAACGCCCCTGCATAGCACACCTTGTGTGTTGGCGCCAAGTCTCTGCCTTCAATGTCTAATGCCGCATCCTAGCGCTCCTGATCAGCTAAAGCTGCGCTCTTGCACCGATTTTCTGTCTGCACAACACAAGTTGAGCCATAATCCTCACAAATCTCCATCATGGATCAAGCTTGTGTTCCATACTGTAAACCGCTATAATGGATTCCTAGCCACGACCATCATCAAGATAAGACGGTCCATCCATTATTTGTATCAAATCCAAGCAAGTGTTGAACTTGGCACTCGTAATGGGCTTATTAATCATATCAACTGGATTCCTTTTAGTTTGTATCTTCACTACTGAAACCTTTCCTTCAGCAATAATATCTCTGATGAAATGCAACTTCATATCTATATGTTTGGTTCTTTAATCATGATACATTTGATTTTTGATCAAATATGTAGAACTTTGGTTATCACAAAACACCTTTACCTTGTCTTGTTTTACACCAAATTCACTAACAAGCGTTTGCAGCCACAATGCTTCTTTCATAGCTTCTGTAGCAGCTATCTATTCAGCCTCAGTTGTTGAAAGAGCCACAAATGATTGCAAATTGGCTTTCCAACTAACGGTGCAACCAAATAACGTGAACACATAACCGATTAACAATTTTTTTTTATCAAGATCACTTGTAAAATCTGAATTCACATAATCTATCAGCTTCTTATCAATGTTTTTGTTCCTCTTGTTCACTAACCCATAGCTCAAAGTACTCTTGAGGTACTTAAAAATCCACTTAACAGTTTCTCAATGATTTCTACCCGAATTTGCCATAAAATGACTCACCAAACTAGCCGCATATGCCATGTCAGGTCTTGTACACACCATTGAGTAAAGCAAACTTCCAACAACACTAGCATAAAGAATTTTAGCCATCTCCTCTTTTTCTACATCCGTAGTAGAAGACTGAGACGATGAAAGTTTAAAGTGAGCTGCCAAAAAGTCTATACCTTCTTTGTTCTAGCCATGTTGAACTTTCTCAAGTATTTTGTGTATGTAGTCACCTTGAGATAGAAATAACAATCCTCTATCCCTATCTCTACTGATCTTCATCCCCAAAATCTTTTTAGCACATCCCAAATCTTTCATCTCAAATTCCTTGTTCAGCTGCATTTTCAATTTCTGAATTTCTTCCACGTTTGTCGATGCAATCAACATGTCATCAACATACAACAATAAGAAAATCCCAACTCCATTGTTTAACCACTTGACATCCATGCAACTATCATATTTACTTCTAGTATAGCCATGTTTGATCATGAACTCATCAAACTTCAAATACCATTGTCTTGGTGACTGCTTGAGGCCATACAAAGATTTCTTCAACAAACACACTTTGTCTTTACTTTCTATTTTCACAAAACCTTCAGGTTGCGTCATCACAATCCTCTCCTCCAAATTATTAGGAAGGAATGCGGTTTTGACATCCATCTGCTCTAACTCCATATTAAGTTGGGTTACTAGAGCCAGTAATACTCGAATGGACGTGTGTTTCACGACAGGAGAGAAAACTTCATTGAAATCAATGTCTTCCTTTTGAGTGAATCCTTTTGCCACCAACCTAACCTTTATACCTAGGCTTTCCATCCTTATAAGCATTTTGTTTTCGTTTAAACACCTATTTACAACTTATTACCGTTTGTCTAGTAGTGTCATCGATTAGAAGCTAGGTATGATTCTTATTTAAAGGGTGCATTTCTCCCTCGTTGCCTGCTGCCAATGAACGCTATCTTTACTAGTCATCGCTTCCTTATAACTTCTAGGCTCATTACCATCAATCTTCTCAGACACAAACAATGCAAAAGCTATAAGATCAACATAACCATACCTCATTGAGGCCATTGTTGTCCTTCTAGCACGATCTCCTACTAGTTGATAGTCTCTTAAGTAGTCAGACTTATCAGGACCTTCTTCAACATCATCATGTTCAACCGTTTCATCTATCTCTTCTTTTTTAGAATCTTCAGCATCATAGAGCTCCACTTTAGTCATAACTCTACCTGCATCTGTAACATTCTCACTAGGTTTCAACTAAGGTATCGAACGGCTCCCAAAATAGAACTATGAGCCTTTAAAAGTGATATCTCTACTTGTGAAATACTTTGAAATATTAGACTCTTGTCACCACAATCTGTACCCTTTTACACCATCTGGATAACCAATAAACATGCATTTCTTCACCATTGGCTCTAGCTTACCTTGCTTTATATGTGCGTACGCCATACAATCAAACGCCCTCAAATGACTATAGCTCAGAGGCGAACTTGTCTACACTTTTTCGTGGGTCTTGAAACCAATAGTCGCTGATGGACATCTATTGATCAAGTGTGCTGCTATGTTGACTGCTTCTCCCCAAAACTTTTTAGGCATTATAGCGCTCAACAACATGCATCTAACCCTCTCAAGAAACGTTCTACTCATGCTTTCAGTCAAGCTATTTTGTTGCGGTGTCTTAGATACCATCTTGTGCCCTACCACTCATTTATTGTTGCAAAACTGGTTGAACTCTTCATTCAAGAACTCCAAACCATTATCAGTTCTAAGCTTCTGAACTTTTCTACCTGTTTGGGCATCAACCATCTTTGTCCAATCTTTAAATTTTTGGAATGCCTCGTCCTTGGTCTTCAAGATGTATACCCATACCTTCCTTGAGTAGTCATCAATAATAGATATGAAGTATCTATCTCTACCTAAAGTTGCATGTTTTTATATCGGAATGGACATAACTAAGTGTTTCCTTTGTAATATAGGATAAGGAAACGAATTTTACCCTTGTTGCCTTGCCAAGCACGCAATGCTCGCAAAACTCCAATTTCCCCCACTTGTATCCACACAATAGACATTGTTTCTGCAGCTTCTTAGCCCTCTTTCACTCACAAGGCTAAGCCTCTTATACCATATATAGGCTTTATCTTCTGTGCCCGATATCATACCCATTTCTCCAATTATGGTGTTACCTTGGAGAATTTACAAACCGTTTTTTCACACACCTTACATTACAACCAAGGATCCTTTTATAACTTTCAAGGTGTCATTCTCCCTTTTGTAACTACAGTAATTGGACTCAAGCACACTAAGCAAGATCAAATTCCTCTTCAGCTTCAGAATATGCCTCACAACTATCAAAACTCTTTCGATACCATCATGAGTCTTAATTTGAAATGTTCCTATGCCCACTACGCTACAAGATTTGTTGTCACCCAGGAGAACCTTTCCACCGTCAATCTTCTCATAAGTTTCAAACCAAATTCTATTTAGCATCATATGAAACGAACAACCAAAATCCAAGACCTATTGCTTTTCCAAGTTTTTAGTGGTCACAACCAACATATCGAAACTTTCATATCCATCCTCTACAATAGCATCATCACCCTTTTTGGCTTTTTACCCTTTCTGTTCTTCTTTCTCTTGGGACAAAGCCTTCTAATATGCCCTTCCTCGTGATAGTGGAAGCATTTTACAGCTTTCTTCTCCTTCGATTTAGACCTTGAGTGTGATTTTCCCTCATAGTCTCTCTTATCGCTCCTACCTCTAACATGCAGCCGTTCAACTAATTCATTCTTCCTTTGGAGATCTTTCGAATTCAATGCCCAATAACATCATCAAGTGACAATGTTTCCTTGCCATGCTTCAAAATATCTACAAAAGTCTCATATCATTTCGGAAGAGAATGCAACAACACCAATGTCTTATCTTCATCATCATATTGAATTTGTATATTTTCTAAATCTAAGCATAGCTTGTTAAATTCATTAATGTGGTCTTGCAAGTTCTTATCCTCAGCCATTTTGAATGCAAAGAATTTAGCTTTTAAATACAATCTACTAGACAAATTCTTAGTCATATAAAGGCTTTCAAACTTTAAACATACCTCAGCTATAGTTTTCATCTTCGAGACTTGCCCAACACCTTGTAACTCAAGCAAAGAATTAACGTGTTGTAAGTCTTCTTCATGATTTTGCTCCTCTTCTCAACACTGTATCAGGCATCTTGCTTTCACATCTAAGAGCTTCATATAGTCCTAAGTTGCTTAGCAAAACCAACATCTTCATTCTCCAAATAACGAAGTCGTTGCTACCATCAAACTTCTCAATCTCATACTTGGTAGTTGATTTAGTCATCACAAGACTTTCGTTGAACATCTCTCCTACTGTGCAAATTGATGCGTTCAAAACTAGCAAGTATACTAGTCGCAGAAGTAATAAAATGATGAGTAAGATATCGTTCCCACGAGGATTGATTCTAATTAAATTTGTTATTCGAAAGCAAAAACAGAGTAAATAGGGGGTTTTGTTGATTGATTAACTAAGTGAAATAATAATGCAAACGAAGAATAACAAAACAGAAAGTTAATTCGAATGAAAAATCAATGAGAGAAAGCTGGTTAAGGGATCCTTCTCTACCACAAGATATGGATTTGCGAATTAATCGTAGAATTGTCATCCAATTACAGCATTGAAGTTATCAACCGTAGATAACAACAAGCTCTGTTATCCCAATCTTTCCTTACTTTGTTGTTAAATAAAACAAGCTCTTTATTTAATCTCTATCCATTAAACAACCTAGAACAAGCTCTCTGAGTTTAATTCAATGGATGCATTATGATAAGAAAGATAGGTTGATCTAAGCAATAAACACACAAGCTCGGATTATTTAACTTAGGTTATATTCTCCAATTATAATCTCTGATCACAATTTTGCTACTAATGATTAGAAATTCAAGACAATTACGGATCAAGATTTCTAGTCTAGCAATAAATCACAACCAGATTATATTCAGTTGGCCACTCAAATACAATCAGCAAGCAATCATAAGCATTAAATATGGGAGAATACAAGCAACTTCAATTAGAGAATTGGATAACAATTCCTTACACAATCAACTTACAAAAACCATATCAGGGGCTTTGAAATCACCCTAAACCAATTCAGATTCAGTTACACATGTTTAAGAACGTGGTAAATACAATACAACATGGAGACATTCCAGAAAATGAAAGGGAAGGGAAAAACTTAGCAAATTTGATGTAATTCTCTTTGGATTGTAGTTCTTCCTCTTTCCAAGCTTCCTTTCTCCTTCAAGAACTCCAAGAGATGAAAGAATTCCAGAGCTGCAGCCTCCACCACGTTCTCCCCTCTTCAAGTTATCAAAATAAAACCCTAAAATGTGTTTAAATACTCTACTACAGTGAATTGCTACAGTGCCCCGTATTATACATGCTACAGTGACTTGTGGAATTATATTTCTATACATCTCACACTGTTTTGATTACAACTTTTGGTACACTGAATGGATTTATAAACCGTAAATTTCTCCAGAAAATAGACTTCGAGAGCTTTCCAACGGTATATAATATGTCGTCGGGTTCATTGTATATCAATACAATTAAATCCGAGAAGATCACTGACTAGCAGAGGTGAAAATGAAGGGTTTTACTCCATTTTTGTGCAAGTTGCTCCGAAACTCCTACAAACATCAAAACACACAAAAACATAAAAATACCAAGGAATATAGCAAAGAAACATGGACGAATTGATATAAAAGTAATACATAAATAGACACCTATCACAAATACGACTCAGGGCTTTTATCGAACACCTACCGTGCCAAGAACTTCAACCACCAAAGAACCCCGAATTAGCCGTAACTAGGCTCTGATACCAATTTGTTATGGAGAAGAGAGGTACACACACTCACAAATAGCTTAATACGAAATCAAACTAAGAGTTTCAAGCATACACCCAAGCAGAGAAAACAAAGAAAAAATACAACAACACAAGAATTTATATTGTTTTAGACCACAAATGTGATCTTATGTCTAGTTGCTGGCAATGAACAATTCACTGTGGTGAAAATAAGAGGTTACACGAGTGTTTACAGGAATAACTAGAAGAAATTAAGTTAACTTTCTTCTTAAGAAACTCTCAAACTCTCTAAACCCTAACTCTCTTCTTTCATCTCTTTTCTCTGCTTTCTCAAATCTATTTTTACATTGGAAACACGTCCCTTTTTTATATTTCAAGGCCTATGGGTAGACTAGGAAAACAGGAGTTACGCTCTGCGCAATAACCCTCGTGTTCCAGTGCGAACTCTCTGCCTCGATGCTTATCCAGACCTAGAATATGTGCTGCTATGTAGAATTCCGTCTGTGCCTACACCAAGTTATTGCCTGTAGCGACACCCCTGCACAACACACCTTATGTGTCAATGTCAAGTCTTTGCCTTCAATGTTTGACTTGATGCTCCCACACGGCTCTAGCTGTGCTCCTGTTAGAAGTGCACACAGGTCGAGTCGGGTCGGGTTTTGTCCCACCTGACTCAGCCCGATGATGCATCAAGTTTTGAAAAATGAACCCGTCATCGGGTTTTTGAATGTATGAACTCGATGTACAACCCGATGTCTCGGGTCGAGTCGAGTTATACGGGTTGGCTTAAATTCAATTTTACTGTGTCTTTAAATCATTTGTCAATATTTTTAGCAGGCCCATATATGATTTATAGTCTATATTATATACAAAATCAAGCCCATTATCATAAATTAAGGCTACATGAGATACAAAATAAGGCTTAACGGTTGCGGTAGCCCCAACCTAATAAATAGAATCACATAAGCCAACAACAATCTTGATTTTACAATACCATAATCAATCACTAGCTTTCAATCAGAAAAAAGAAAAAAATTTAGTACATACATTCATTACTATGCCCTAAGTTAATGATCTGATGATCAATATTTTATATATATAGGTATATATGTATATATGTATCAATAGTGCTAGGTAGTGATCAGCTTTCGGCATTGTCTAATTACATTAATTAATTAATAAAAAAATCAAAAATAAATAAATAAAACGAAGTCAGAAAATCACAGCATTGATCAAAAGCTCATCTTGCACATTCTTCCCAGAAATTGCAACTCACATAAGCAGAATATTAAAATTAAAAGATAAAAATCTCAAACAAACCCAACAACAAAATGAGATCTCAACAAACCCAACGAGAAAATGAAATCTTGGTGTCCACCTCCACCATATCCAGCACCAGCAGCTCAAGAAACCCAGCAATATTTTAAAAAAAAAATATGAGTAAAATAATGCATGCATGACTCGAACACTATTAACCTCAATAATCTTCAAGTTCATTTAAATAAAAACCAAGATAACAAAAAGTTAAAAAAAATCAATAAACGAATAACATGACACTTACCGTGAGTGATAGAGAGAAGAACTGGTGGCAATAAAGGTGGCCATGATAGAGGAGAGTGGAGGCAGCAAAGATGACCGAGACAGAGACGGTGGAGATTGAAGAGAATGGAGACCTGCAAGTAACCAAACTCATAGGAGACTGAGGGCTCAGAATCGGAGCTAACTAGCGACGGTGGAGGGGAGCTAACCAGTGACGGTGGAGGGTAGCTAACCAGCAATGGTGGAGGGGAGCTTTGGTGCAGCGCGGTGGAGTTGGAGGAGGAGCAGCTTGAGATCGATTTAGGTTAGGAATTGAGGGCGTTTCAATTTAGGTTTTTAAGAATTTGTTTTCAATTTATATCAGTAATCTGGGTGGCAAGACCTACTGTGATATTAACATTTCAACCAATCATATGGAGACATGTGGCAGAATCGAAATTTTTTATAAACTTTAAGTCGGCTCGGGTTTCTTCGGGTTACGAACAAAAGACCCGAAATTAACCCGATATCACAAAAACCCAAAAATAAAAACCCGATTTCGGGTTATTTTTAATCGGGTTATTTTTAAGCAATATCCGATTAAGACCCGATCAAACCCGATCGGGTCAGATAATTTTGCACACCCCTAGCTCCTGTGCTTATTTTCTGTCTGCACAACATAAGTTGAGCCACAATTTTCACATGATCGAATGTAATAGTATTAACTAACAGCTAGTGGTGAGTGAGGATGATTTAGATCTTATTTTTAATAATTTACTTGTTAATGGAATGCATCAGGAACCAACCAATGATATGTGTAACACTATACATTATATAATTTACGGTGAGTGAATGTAGTGTCAATGATATCCACTCGTAATTAGCTAGTATCTACGTACAGGCAATGATTTAGAGCTTCTTTATTTTTTTTCCAGAATTCAATGGTTAATGAAATGTGTGAAATGACAACTGTTTTCCCCTTGGCACTTCAATTTTGATCATAATTGACTGCTAAATTTATTAATTTACTGCCACAGGAGAATTTTGTTCATATTTCCTAAACCTTGAGGGTACAACTTTATTTTCAGTAAACATCATGCCATTTAAGAATATTTTACCCAAAAACAACAACAATAATAATAGTGGAGGAATTCAACGTATTTTGAAAAACATTAGTCATATAATTGAATATAGTAATATTTGATTAAATAAAAAAAGCACAATTAAAAAATGGATGGATCATTTAAATCCAAGAAAATACTGTCAACACTTATATTTTAAAGACCAAATTTATCAATAAAATACTTATTTAACAATTTACCATTTAGAATATATATATATATATATATATATATATATATATATATATATATATATATCAATCATCATCTAATTCAATTGTTTCTATTCTAATAGAAATTTTAATTTCTTTTATCCGATAATAACAAAAATTTATAATAGATTTAGATATTCTGTTATCTAAGTAATAATGTTAAACAAATTATTGGATGATAATCCCTAATCTCTACAAAAAGTTTTTTTTTTTATGCTTAATGAAGCATCAAATCAATTAAGCATTAAAAAAAAAAAAAGCTGTTAAACACCTCATATATAAGAACACTTTTACTTCCCCAAATGATAACATTTTTTATTTGAGATCAAATTTTAAAAAAAAATCAGTCAGAAGTTAATTAATAACTATTAATCTAGCAGGTTTTATACGATTACGATTAAGAAATCAAATACTAGTCAACATGGCGTGGGAGAACAGAAAACTAAATCCACCTGCCTACAATGAGAGCCGAGGAAAAACAAGACCTTAGATCTTTGCATAAAGAGTAGATAATACTCTTAAAGTTAAATTATTTAAATACTTGCAATCTATTAAAATGATCTAACTAGCTTTAAAGGATATTTTAATATTAAAAAGGTTATGGAAGTAATAATTCATTTTTCAAAATTTGTCAATAACCGTGTAAAAAATTAGGCGCTAAAAAATGCCTCAACCTTTGACCATATTGGTAGAATAATGAATTTATAAAAAAAATTCCCATCAATTTAATTAAAAAAAGGAAAGAAAGAAAGAAGATTATGAGAAAATAATCAAGTTTCGAGGGTTGTTTTGAAAAATAATCAAAATTGATTTTCTTTTAATACCAAACTATCAATTAATCTTTTTATTAAGCCTTAACGCATTAATGAATTAAGTATCCTTTTTAAGAGTATTTCTATCTACATTAAACTTGATTATATAATCAAATAAAAGATTAAACGTATTATTTTTCAAAACATCTCCTAAAATTTGTTTGTTTTTCACTATACGTGAAGAAAAAGAAAGAAAGTCTGGTTTTATTTGTATTTTTTTTCATTGAAGTTATCCATTTTCCTAGGTAGGTAAGGAAAGTCAGGAGTTTACTGTTACTTATTACTTTCTAACCGATAACTGCCGTCATTCCAAAAATAAGATGAAGTTTCCAAATGGCAGGCAAGTGCCCTTCAACTGTAGTTCCAGAACCTTAAAACCTTCGCTTCTAAGCACATGAAAACAATTATCAAAACGGCGTTTCTGTTTGTGTTAAAAGAAGTAAACAGTCAACCACGTCATGGTGCTGGCTGTCAAAAGCTACTAGACCCCACGTCTTTTTATAATCTAAATCTTTCCTTCACAAAATTATGTTCACTCAAACAATTTATCATCTTTAACACTCCAAAAAGTCTCAAAGCCATTGAAGAAAGAGCAAAAGTCCTTTTCACATTTATATTCAGTCTCATTTCCCTTCAATTCAAGCCAAGACCTTGATACAGAAGTGGGGTTGGTCTTCTCTATCAGTTTTATGGAGAAGGGAAAGTGAACTTGAACAGTGATGATGATGGACTCTAAGTCTTCGCTCAGGTTCATCACCCACCAGTCTTTTTTCTTGGCCGTCCGATCAGGTGATCTGGAGGCCCTGAAGGAGATTGTGGGTAAGTTGACAAAAGATGAGGCTCCTGATGGATCTTCTTTTGTCTTGGATCTGATGGGGATGCAGACTGATGCAGGGGAGACTGCCCTGTATATTGCTGCTGAGAATAACTTCCAGGAGGTGTTTGGTTACTTGCTTAGGTTTTGTAATGTTGATATTGTTAAAATCAGGTCCAAGTCTGATATGGATGCCTTTCATGTTGCTGCTAAGAATGGCCACTTGGGTATGATCTTGGTCCTGTAAAGCTTATATTGATTCTGATCTTTTGGGGATTTTTCATCTTCTTTTTTTTTTTTTTTATAATTTGATGGGTTATTTAAGGTTTTTAATGGACTAAAGAAATCCGGAAATGTTTATCTATTTTCTGCCCCGGATTTGTTGGTTCTTTGCTTTTATTGGACTAATTGGTTACTTAAGCTTTTTCTAGGCAGAGATGTTTTTGTATTCATAAAAGGAAATTCAAATGCTTTGGATTTTGCGTTTTCATGGTTTTTTTTTTTTTTTTTGGGTTTCTTGAGGGAGAACAACTGCATCTTGTGGTTCTGAATGAACTAAATATGTCAAACTGAACCTTGAAAATGTAAAACTGTTGTGTGATTTAGGATCACTAATCCGGTTTCAATTCCAAATTGACCGCCAAAGTTTTTAATATTCCTGTTGGTTCAATACTTAATTATATATTTTCTCTGTCTGTAATTGGGTGTTATGATGATGCACTTGAATTGTGGTTTCACAAGATTACCATAAATGGCTCTTTTAATCATAAGGTTGACATAAAATTGGAGAAATACTGGCTTATTTTTAAGTTAGAAGTAAATTAATTTTAAGGGGAGTAGATTGATAAGCCATTTGCACTAGCAACATGGTGGAAGATAATAGTTTGATGATGTAGAATTAATGCCGATGGGTCTCACTATAAAGAGTCAATAGATGGTATTCCTTAATGGTTTACTAGTTTCTGCATGCATAATTTCTTTATTTTAGGAAAGACTTGAAAGTAGCAACTGTATCTGTTTGGTTCTTTGGGTCATTCCAACGCACCTATTAAATGCTTGATGTAAGTGGTAAATTTTAGCTCTTACTAGCCTTTAAGGATGTTAAAATATAATATCATCTCCTAATCAGCTTCCTATATATTGCAGTGATTAGCATAACTCGTTGGGGTTTTTAAGTCTATAAATTAGAGGATTCAAAGATCTAGTCTCTAGAGCTGGGCATGAACCTTTTAGGAACTGTGTTATGTAAACATTTACATACAAGTGCTGATTGAAGCAAGTAGTTCATCTCTCAGAGCTTGGCAGGTTTCTTAACTTGATATGACATTGATTGTTGTTATTTTATTTAGGGATCGTGAAGGAACTTTTGAGCATCTGGCCTGAGCTTTGTCAGTTGTGTGACTCCTCAAATACTAGTCCCCTTTATTCAGCAGCTGTGAAAGACCATTTGGATGTGGTTAATGCCATCTTGGATGCCAATGTCAGCTGCACAAGAATTGTTAGAAAAAATGGAAAAACTGCACTGCACAATGCTGCAAGGTATGGCCTTACTGATATGGTGAAAACTCTTATTGATCGTGATCCAGGAATTGTCAGCATCAAAGATAAAAAAGGTCAAACTGCTCTCCACATGGCTGTAAAGGGTCAGTGTCCTTCAGTAGTAGAGGAGATATTACTTGCTGATCACTCAATACTAAATGAACGTGACAAGAAGGGGAATACAGCAATGCATATGGCTACAAGAAAATGTCGTCCACAGGTACCTTTCATTTATGTTCTGTTTACTCATGAACTTCTTGTCTGTAATTATTTTTACCTTTTCTTTCTTATTGTTTATTTCATAAGCTTATGATCACTTGGAGCACTTACTATATAATTGTGCTCACTTTTAACACCAAAAAGGAAACAGAGTATTCCAAAATTACACAGCCTCCAATTTCTGATTAATGAATTATCTCCTGAAGGGGAATTCTCTTGCAGCATTAGTACTACTTGGCGTGGAATCTGTTACTTCATTTGCTGGTCCCACATCAAAGGGGCACCTGTGGTTTTAGAAACTAGAGACAAATTAGGGTAAGAAGCATGATGAATGACGATAAAGAACATTGTTTGATATATGAATAACAAAGAGCATTGTTTGATTGGATGTAGATTCCATCTTATAAAATCTATCTTATAAAATCCAACTTTTAGGCTAGAATAATCACATGAAACTGAGAGAACTTCTTCATGTTTGACCTTTATGCCAAGTTTTAAAAATCTAGAATGTTATTTAGACTTCCTGTCTCAAAAATATAAGAGTATCTGGCATAGTAAAAATGTGAAATAGTTTCACTAGTTCATGCCGCTGCACTTCCTTCTTTGAGTGAAACCTTTATTTACTATAACTTATCCTTGCTGGCGCTTTTGCACTGACTTCTCTGGTACTGAAATTCTGTTCTCTATATTTCAGATAGTAAGCCTACTGCTAACTTACACATCCATTGACGTCAATGCCATTAATAATCAGCGAGAAACTGCAATGGATTTGGCTGACAAACTACAGTATGGAGAATCATCTTTGGATATCAAGGAAGCCCTTGCAGAGGCTGGTGCCAAGCATGCTAGGTTTGTTGGCCAGCTGGATGAAGCAATGGAACTTAAGAGGACTGTAAGTGATATTAAACATGAAGTAAGTGCACAACTCATACAAAATGAAAAAACCAATAGACGAGTTAGTGGTATTGCCAAAGAACTAAAGAAACTTCACAGAGAAGCTGTCCAAAACACCACCAATTCTGTCACCGTTGTCGCTGTTCTTTTTGCCTCAATAGCTTTCTTGGCATTATTCAATTTACCTGGCCAATATATAACATCTGGAGCAGAAGTAGGGAAGGCTGATATTGCCGATGTAGTAGGTTTTCGTGTGTTCTGCCTGTTAAATGCAACATCCCTCTTCATATCTCTAGCCGTTGTTGTGGTTCAGATTACTTTGGTGGCCTGGGACACTAGAGCTCAAAAGCAGGTTGTGTCGGTAGTTAACAAGCTCATGTGGGCTGCTTGCGGTTGCACCTGTGGGGCATTTTTATCAATAGCTTTTGTTGTTGTGGGAAAAGGATATTCCTGGATGGCTGTTACTGTAACTCTAATGGGAGCACCAATTCTTGTTGGAACACTTGCAAGTATGTGCTACTTTGTTTTTCGACAACACTTTGGGTTCTTCCGCAGTGACTCTCAGAGGCGCATTAAAAGGGCAACTGGAAGCAAGTCATTCTCATGGTCATACTCAGCAAACATATCTGATATCGATGAGTATAACTCTGACCTTGAGAAGATTTATGCTCTGTAAACACCATTCAATGGCATATGGAGTTCGGAAAAGGTCAACGTTCTACTGTACACTGGATTCTCCTAGTCATTGCTCTATATAGACTTGGGTTACTAGAACTCAGGCAATATTATCCATGCGGTTGTGTTGTTTACTTGATGTTATCCAAGAGGCAGAGATGGTTTCCTTCTGGTGTATGTATAATCGACAAACAGAAGATAGAAGTGTAGATTTGTGTATAGATGAGTTAAATAATGAAGGGTCAATGGGTTGTTTTTTGTTTCCAACAAATTGTTGTTGATTGTAATAGTACTACTTATAATCTAGTCGTGCAGCCTGGTTATACATTTTAGTTTTTGGATTTCCCCGGCAAACCGTCAAAACTTTTTTTTCCCTCCTCTTCGATAGAAAGATAACCATATGGTCATCCGATAGACTTCAAACCAAAGTCATAAAAATATTTTAATTTTATTTAGGGAAACGTTTCTCACACAACCAAACTCCAAGCTCTATAAAAAACATAACCATAGATGAAACAAGCACATATTCGTAAGTGAACAAGCGCAAATGTGTACATGAATTAGCTGATTACTTATTTAATATAAATAGCTGTAACAGATAAGAAAAAGAACAAACTGCATTTCTAAATTTATATATTTCTCCCTCCAGCCCATATGGTTCCCAATAAAAAAATAACACAACCACACGGGCAAAATCCCCATTACAGAAAGAAAAGATAAAAAGAATAGCTCAGGGAAAAAACCCAAGCTTTTGCCTTATAATTCAAAACCCAATTTTCATCATGCCAACCTCCATAAGTCCAATAAAAGCAAGCTACTAGGATATACAATTTTACAATTTATACCAGATCCCATTTGGTGCTGAGATCGAAAACACCAAAATGATTAAAGTTGTAACTGCCCTGGACCTTTCCTCGATGATCTTGAAGAAGGCCTACTTGTGTCTGATGGAGGAGAAGGTCGATGTTGTTCTTGCGATCTTTGCAAATCCTGCACATTCATCCCAAGTATATCAATGAATACAAAAATAGAACAATGCCGCACGAGGAAACAGGAACTTCAAACTCCCTCTCACTTTCAATCCCACATCATGTAAGTGGTAAGACTACCTCATGAATATTAAGCTACAGCAAGGTCAATTACTCTAGTCAGCTGGGAACCAGGCACAAATTATTAACCCAGCAAGTAAATAGATATTCTATTAATGCCAGAATTGTGGTCAATTTTGGTCTTTTCATTTTTCTTTACAAATTTACCTCAGAAGTGTAATTTAGAATTAATTCAGAACGCTTAATAAAATAGCTAACAAAAGCTGAATATTTATAGTGATAATCTCAATGAGTTCAATAAACCTTTGATGATGATGTAGAACTATTCCGCAATTGCGCTTGTGCTTTGACATGCATCCGATGCTGGCGCTGCATCTGCTCAAACTGTTGCAGCCTCGCAGCAAAGTTAATACCATTGTGTGAGCTCCCTATGTCTGGGTTCACGTCACCATCTTCACTAAATTGTGATCCAGTTGGCATGCTATGTAGTATCTGAGAGTAAGGATTCCCGGAGGATGTTCGCTTGAATTGCTCACCATTGAAGGAGTAAGAAGGTACAGTCTTCAAACGAGTCCTCAGTATCTTAAAGGCTGCACTTTGCTGCATAATGTCACAAGAAAGATTAGGTATGAGACTGAGAAAAAGAAGAATATATCACAAATGATGATGGGGGGTAATTGGGTAAAATTTTTAAATAAAACTATTATGGTATCATTTTTTACGATTATTCCAAGATTACCAAAACATTTCCCAAACTCCTAACACATTGAGTCAGGACTATCAAAACACGGTAGGCACCATAAGCAGCATAATATTTTTTTCAGGAACCAGAATAAAACTTAACATATAATGCGTGCCAATTTTCAAACACCAATAAAAATAACTACGTTTCCCTGCCCGCTTGAATTCCTAGTTTAGAAAAAATTACGAACCAGAAAAATTTAACATCTACTATGTTTTCAGTATGATCCATATAATAATTAGTATATTGTCTTTATCCTGGTAAACAGTCTATTTTTCAACTACCATTTTTCCAGCTTAATTTAGGAAAAGATCACCACTAGTTTTTCATTCCCCCAATTCTCCTAATTATTTCAGTTTTCTGATAGAGGAAACTAGAAATCATGAACATAAGATTGTTTAATGCTCACAAGCATTTTGCAGCCCTAGAAAGTAAAATTTAAATTTGCATGTATAAATGAATAACAAAATTATAAGTAGAGAAAGAAGTCAAAATAGAAACTAAGAAAATATCAACAAGTATGGATGAATGCAAATTTAAAAAAATTGTTGGAGGGAAAAAGGGTAGCACCGTGCAAGACATACCTGCGGAAGCAACATCAAAAGACCATACAAGGCTTTCAACAACCATGTATACCTTCCAGGTTCAAGAAGCTGCAAACCACAAAATTGCTCAGCTACTAAAATATCTCTTGTTCTTGAAAAAACAAAATTAAAGGCAAACATAACAAAAGGCTTTACTAGTAGCAAATGCTACAACCATTCACCATTTCACACAGAAGCAACTGTTTCCAGAGTTGTAAGGCTAAATCAATAATTGATATTCCAGAACTGACTACAGCAAAATAGTCAATTGGGAAAAGTTCTTGATGGTAAAAATTTTAAAAATTATGACGAATGTAATATTTGACATAGCTGTCATCAGAAAACACTCATTCATCATTTATCTCCCAAACCCCGATAGCAATTTCCTTCAATATATGCCAATGACGTCAAAATTTATAACAATGTTCAACAGATTGCTTTTGGAGAACACACAACAAAAATTAAAATAAAATAACAACCCAAGTTGCTTAGTAAACTTGGAAAACAACTTTGAAGAGATCTGGATGCTAATTACAAAGGTATACATTGACATGTCCATCCGCAAGTAGGAGAACAATTTTGCATCCAAAACTTTTTGAGATGCCCATTAAATTAGCAAATATCAGCATCATTATAAAAATAAAAATAGAAATAAAAAAAAATCCCCAATGTTAATAAGACAGCAGAAAGACCAAAAATAACAAGACAAATGTCTTCAACTTACACACCTGCAACCTAAGATAAGCAAAGATTGGAGTCTCCAGCAACCGAATCAATTTATCCAGCTGGACCAAAAACTTGACGTTTATATCTTCCTCCACCAGAGACTGAATCACAGCACTTGCGTGCTGGTAAGTCTGTCAAACAAGAAATGCGAAATCATGATAAAGATAGCATCATGAAAATGTACGAGGGTTTACCGAGAGGGAGAGATACAAAAATGAAATTAATTGCTATGACAAAGTTCTAGTTTCTTACCTGAGCTAATAAGCAAAGACTTATAATTGCCATGGGAGAATGGCACCATGAAGCATACAAAGAAATAAATAAATCTTTTCCAGCAGGGTTAATCAGTGATTGCTTTAAAAGATCTCGAAGCTCAGACAATTCAGAGGAAGTAAGTAAAATCAAATTCAAAGCCTGAAACAAGAATAAAAACATGCACAATATGATTATCATGAACGTATGGACAAGAAAAAGGATTTAAGTGAAAGGACAAATGATAAGGCTAGAAATGTTTTAAGAATATTCTGTCTATTTACATGTCAAACACATCACAATGTAGAAGCGACTCAAATTGCTTTTGGTTCTACAAATAAATCATGCCCAACATAGTTTCATATGGTCACTCCTACGTTACTGCTTTATTTAAGTACTCAAATAGAGGACAACCTGAACCATAATACATGCAAAATCCAGGTCTGCTTCTCCCTCAAGTATCATAGAGAGTTGCCGGTAGACCCTTTCAGCATCTAAAAGTACACAGAGTCGGCGGATTATCAAAGCACCACGCCTGAAGAAACAAAAAGGTAATTTGCAAAAGAAAGCAAAGTTATAATAGATAGAGAGTTAGCAAGTATACCACTTGCCAGCTATCCTAGAAGTTTTAAAACAATAAATAAATAAACAAAGAATAACAAAAGACTCACTTCTCGAGAAGGGAATTGTCAACCCGGAAATTATGTACTAAGAAAACCACTAGCTGGCGAAAATGTTGTGGATCTTGTGCAATGCATGCATGAACCTCAATAACCAGAAGCACTACCTGAGAAAATTTCAAATTTCCTTTTAAACACATACAGAGAATAATGCTATGAAATAAGTAAAATAAAGGAGGGGCTTTTGCATATCCAAAGCAAACACATGTAGTACTAGGAACTATGACAACCTTTTTTCTGTTTTTGGGTTTTTCTTTTGGTGGGTTGGGGGGTGCGCGGGGCGCAGGCCGCAGGGGTTGTGGGGTTTAAAACCATGATAACTAGCACATAAGGTTTAAAAGAGAAGGCACTATCCCTCTGGAATACCAAAGATCCATGTAACAATTATAGTAAAAGCAAATAAATAAATACAAAAAAGTTTGTTGGGGACCTTGAATGAATTCTTACCAAATGCAAATGCAAAATGGAGAAATAGAGACCATACGCAACACAAATAAGTTCAGGGATTTGAAAACGGAAACATAGTTATGTATATAAACCATGCTTCATAATAAAAAGAAAAATAAAATTAAAAAAATCCATGTTTGGTACATCAATCAGTGTATAAAAGGCAAATTCAGGAAAATGAACTTACCTCATCCGAAGGATCTGACAATGCTTTTAAAAGTGTGTCAAAAATTTCATTCAGAAAACATAGTACCTGTTTCAGAAAGAAATTGAAGCCACATGTTATCCACATAATTAGACTAAGACCATGAAGAAATAAATATATTACATAAATGAAAATAAGCCAAGAGTAGGTTTGCACTTTAGTATCAAAAAAAATTAAGACCAAAAGTTGGATGAACCATCATTCTGAACAGATACCAACAACTGTTAGCCAACACAAAGCATCATATATACAGACCAAACAAGACGACCAGAATGTAATGACCAATAGTGCACTTATAAATATTTAAAAAATAATAAAGAAGATTGAACTTAATCCATCTGCAAGGAATTGTAGTAAATAGTAGTTAAGGTTTAAGAGGTTCTTTACATTGAAATATTAAAAGAAAAAAAAATACATTAAAGTCCGCTTAACTCCCAATCCAATAGTATTTGCAAACAAATGCATAGGATGAATGAATCTCTGAAACCTATCAAGCAATAAAGAAATTAGGGTAATGAGACTCACTAAAATCTCCAGCGGCGTACAAGCATGTAAGCAATTGAAAAAGGTCGACATTGTTCACAATAATGCATCAAGATGTAAGCAAAAAAAAGAAAAAAAAAGAAAAAGAAAAAAACACAGAACCAAATATGCACATGATTCATCAATAAATGGGAGCTCACCTCAGCCCGATGTCTGTTTAAAAGGGTTGATATCCAGTGTAATGCCTCAATTCGAGTAGCTTCCCAATCACTAGATAGTTGCCTAATCAGTCAAAATAACAAGCAATCACTACTATTATCATATGCAGTTAAGCATCACAACTAACTTATACAGAGATCCCTCTAAGCACTTTTTCTATAGCTCTTCAAGTGTAAGAAGTGCTATATATACCAACAGAAGTGCAAACTACTAACAACATTTCAAACCTAGCTTTTTCCCAGGTTACAAAAACTACACCTCCTCGCAATTGAGAGAATTGCTCCAACATCAAATCCTTCTGCTGTATCAGCCCTGATTGCACGAAGCTCTTCATTGGTTTCACGAGCAACCTTATAAAGAAGCAAAGAAAACAGATCAGTCACCAAGATGCTCATAAACAACGCAATAGTAGTTCTTTTAATTTATTCAATACATAGTAGCTTATGGTCTTACCACTCTGATTTTTTCCTCTTTATCAGATATGCAAGGAAGAATGGCTCCAAGAATATCAGCATAGTAAGGAACTAGCTGGTCCCCACCAAGTTTTACAAATTCATTTATCTGTTTAACAAGAAATAGAAGGCATTGGATTACACATCACAAGAAACTGCATGCCACAAAATTAAAATAAATAATAATGCCTATTTCAATCAATCAATGTCTAGAAATCAGTGTATAGAAATTTCTTTATAAGAATATAATGAGTGAAAAGACTACCCATGTGATGGCCGTTAACCGAGTAAACTCATCTGTAGAAGCTGCCCTCTGCACCAGTATTTCAGCCATGCGACCATAATCTACAGACTTCAAGAGTAGCACTGCTCGAGTCAGAAAATTACAAATGAACAAAAGAATTCATGACAAATACTTGATACAAAAGATCAAAAAAAAAAAAAAAACTGACCATACTCCCAAAATAATAGAGAGCACTTAAAGGCAAGTAATCAGGGATCAGATAACAAATCCATGAATAGTAAAATCAGAAATTTAAAGTTAGGGGAAGTCTTACTGGGGAGTTCTTAATCTCTTGAAGAAACTCTGAAAGGGCTGAATCAGCTTGTTGCCGAATTTCATGGCTAGAATCACTTAACATATTAAATAAACCTGAAATTCATCAATAACTTTGAGTTTACTCTCAATGACTAGAGAGAGAATAAAAAAATTAAAAAAAGACACTTGAAACTTATTACTAAATAAAAAAAAATCTGCATAATAAATATCATTTACCATCAAGAAAATCAGGAAGAAAACCCAGCATATCAATATCCGGAACACTGTCCAATACAGTGATCCATCCAACCAAAAACTGCCGGACATAGGGATTTAGAACATTCATGCGCTCTCTCAACAAAGGAATAAATTCTTCAATGCTGAGAATAACACAACAAAACAACAAAAGTTACATTCTAAAAGCAGTTGAAAAATACTTTTCTAGTTTTTGCCTCTACATAAAGGAAGTTCTAGGTTGGAACCAGAATAGAAGACTTTATACCTGAACTGATCACTTTCAGTGACAATGTCCTGTTTCAAAAATAGTAAAATCTGAGATTTGATCCAAAGAAAGGAATTCCTACTTTTAAACAATCACAAAGGAAAAATACAAGATTTATGGAAGAATTGACCTTTACAAGGCGATCTAAAAGATGTGCAGCACTTTGCACATTGGCATCTGAATCTGCTGAGAGCTTACATAATGCGTCAAAAATCTGATTAAAGAATATGATAAAATCTCCTCTTACAACCTGTCAGCAGCACAAGCCAATATATAAACTTCAATATAGTTTAGGAAGAAAAAAACCATAAATTGTAAATTAGCCGATGAACTCTCACCTTTGCGATGTTGTACAGAGCTTCACAAGCATAATAACGAACTCTGCTATCTTGGTCAGAAAATGAATTAAGCACAGGTGGTACAATTTGCTGAAAGGTAGCATCAGAGAAAGGATATGCGATAAGAATGCCAGAAAAGAAAGGGGAAAATCAAGATAAAAGAAATCAATGCACAAGGTCATGTAAGAACGTATTAGAAGGAGGAAAAAGAAAATGTAACAATGAATAAAAAGGATAAAAAGAAGATCAGCACACCAGTAAAAAAAATGTAGCTTGGTTGGTTTGATCTCTTGCAATGGACAAAAAAATCTTAGAATCAGATCCCCCTCAAATCAAGCTTGGCGAGGAGGGAACTATGTAGCTTTTCCTTGTGCATGTTCATAAGGAGGGGTGGGGTTGGGATGGGGAGAGTTGGGGGATAATGTTGTAACAGCTTAGTATGAAGTTCAATTAATCTAGTCATCACATAAATGATTCAATAAAACTACCAATAGCATAGCAAATGACTTCTTTTTCCAGTCTACAAGCAATGAGTACTGTCTCTTAGGCAGAAGAGAACATTTCCTGAAAGGCCATCATATGTCAACTAGGTTTGACCTGACAGTCACACCCCTCCACCTAGCCAAACCCCAGAGGACACAGAGGAAAAAAAGATCCTTTGACTAGCACCTTGGTTTATGATTAAATCCAATTTCCATTTTCTCTACCAAATGCAAGCACCAAGCAACTTGGCATCAATTAAGAAGCAATTTAAAGGAACTTTTTTCTATTTCCAAATAGATTGGACCGCTGTGTCTTAATTTTCTGAATTTCTGTCTTTAAGGTGATTTTCACACACTATTGTTGATTTCATGTTTTAAATATATATATCTATAAGAGATTTCTTTTCTTTTCATTACTGCGATAAACCAAGGGAGAGATCTCTTGTCTAAATATGGATCTAAAACATGCTAATGTTTTTCAAATTCTGTATTTAAAAGTTACAATATTGAGTATAATTATAAAGGAATTTCAATGGCAGTCATCCAGCATGTAACCAGTGCCCAAAAAAGTAATCAAACTACTTTTATTCACAATAAAATTCAAAACCCAAAAGTAATATCCACAACAGAGTATGTATACTCTACCAATTATAAACCTTAAAGAGTGGGAAATTACATAGGGAGAGAAATAGCCTTCAAAACGGATAATTATTCAGCCAACTCCAGCATTAAAATTCAATTTCTCAAATAGGAGAGTCGTACTGCATGCTATAGATGCAAAACAGCAATACAATCACAAAAATTCGAATTCATACAAAATCCAGCAGTTTAAACAATTTTTTATTTTAAAATATATATCATTCCTAAAATCATATTTTCACTTTAACAAATGAAGAACTACAAGAAAGAAGAACAGGATTACCTCAAGATGCTGAGCTGCTTCACTAGTCAACCCAACTGTGGCAGCAGCTAATCCTATCAATCCTCCCTAAACACATACAAATTTCCATTCAACAAAACCAGTAAACAAAAGTTCCCATTTGAAAAAAATAAAATAAACCATCCCTTGGACCTAGCCCATTACAGTAAACAGATGAGTACATAAGCCAACCTTATTATAATTCATATCTCATCAATTTTTAAAAAATAAAAAACGAAAACAGTGCTGAACAATTAAAGTATCACCTTCCATGTTACAAGAATACTATTGTATCCTATAAAAAACTGATGTCCCAGTAAAGTTGCAGGTAAGTTGTTAATCAAAGACTTGAATGTTCTTTTATATATACTCAAATCTAATTATTCTTCATAATATTTTATTTTTTATAAGATTGCAAGTTACCCTCCACCATGTAAGCATAAAAATATCCCATTGTCACAAAAGCCCGTTGTTAAGCAACACTACTACTATGTAACTAGTCCCAAAAATTAATTTAATTAAAATCTACTAAAGCATGAAAGCAAGATTTAAAGAAATAAAATTTATTAGAAAACCTTGCGGTGGTTGGCCTGCGGCGAGTACGTGAACTCGGTGGTCAACAAATTGATCACAGCAGATATCTTGTCGTGCTCCCCCGCTGCCGCCAACTGCTTAACTATGCCCTCAACCTACGCAAATAAACGCCTTAATACACATAACAAAACACCTACAAAACCCTAAAAATCAAACATGGCAATAAATTAGAGTAAAAGAGCGAGTCACAGACCTCGAGGGCGGCATTTTTGCGCTTCTCGTAGAGCTTATCCGATAGATTACGAAGAACCGAAGTAGGAATCACCGAAAGCGCGTCGGCCATGTAAAACTAGAACTGAAACCAAAAACCCTACCAATTCGAATCCTTCTTTCAACGATTGAAGTTGAAGAGAATCAACGACGCCGTTTCATGATCTTTCTTTCTCTTCTCCTCCTGAAGAGGCTATTGAACTGGATTTTTTCAGATCTGGTGAAATTAAGACAAGAACGGAAAAAGGAAACAAATCGGTGCCGAATTGTTTTGGTCTTGTTTCTGTTGCGAATTAAATAAATTAAATAAAAATAAAAATAAAAATAAAACGAATGCTACCCGACTTTTGTTTTTGTTTTCTTCGTTTTTGTTTTTGTTTTTGTTTTTTAAAGTTATTTTTGAGTTCCCAAAGTGACGCAGTTTTGGGTTTAATCTTTGTAAGAGGAGTAGTGCATGACACAGAGAGATGGATCTGAGATAATCAAAATGACCCTAATGCCCTTCCCAGTTTTATTTTATAATTTCTGTCTCTTTCTAATCAATGTTTTGGATAATTCTTTTTTTTTTATTTCTGGCTTTTATCAATTTTTTTTTCACCGGGAATTTTATATGAAGAAAATTTTTACGGCTAAAATATTATTTTTTAATACAATTTAGTATACGCTTTTTTGGTTGAAAATTTATATTAAAGTAACTACTTATTCATTTTTTAAAGAAGTATTCGAATTATTTTCTTTAATTTTGAAAGGAATTTTTTTAATTTTAATCAAACAATTTAGTGTAAATATAAATTAATTAAACTAATATTACTCTTATAAAATTTATATATAATATTTATATATAAAATTAATGTGATATTACTCGATCAATATCATATCAATCATAAGTATTTATTACTTTAACTAACTTTCAGTATTTCTCAGTAGTATTATTATAAATTATAATAAAAATATTTCTTTGAATAGAGATAGGATATTTATTACTTATTTTTACCAGTTTTAACTCATTTCCTTGCCATACACAAAACAATTTATTAAAAGCTGCGAAAGAAAATATATTATTTAATTTCTTAGATTGGATGATTTATGGGAAGCAAAGAGCTGGCCAAAATATATATATATATATATTTGCAAATGAGAATCCATGTGAAAAAACACACCACCAAATGCATCATATTAACGGTAAAACCCCATAAAATGCAGTACCATGAGATGTCAAACCAATCTTATATAATTTGGTAAATCTTAATTTTTAAAATTAATATAAATATTATTATATTTATACTTTTTGTGCTGTTATAATAATTTTTTCTTGACCCATAATCCTCAAATGGAATACAGTGATTTTATTCATAATTGACAAATATTAAAAGTTTAACAGATTATTGGATTCATTATGCCTATTTAGAGAATGATAAAAGATTTTGTAGATTTGGGATTTGAAATGAAGGTATCTTTCAAAATTATTTTTGATGGATTTAGCAAACAAGTCAGACAAAATTGTAACAAGAGTACAAGCCCAAGGAATTCAAAATCTTCCGTATTTGATTTGCATTGTAATTGCTTTTTAGGATCTAAATTCTAAAGGGGTGTTACAGATGTCTAGACTCTAGACATGAATGTCATTTGCTGAAAGAAAAATCTTTATTTTTTTTTTATTTTCTACTAAGCAGATAGAATCATTGCTAACGTAATAGATAGACCTATCCTTAAATTGTTCCTTAGGTCATATTATAACCTTCCGAATGGACATGAAAGCTGCAATAATTTCTCATAGGGGACAAAACATATTACTATTTTGTAATCGTATTTAAATCATGATTTTGAAACAACTGTTAACTTCGAACCGTGATTCAAAAACTCATCCAATGCCATTATCAAATCTATAAATTAATTATTCTATATTTATAAACGTATTTCCCATATCGAATAGACTTAAATAGATCTGCTTTCCAATATCAAATAGACTTGCATATAAATATTTTTATACATATAATCAAATGATTCAAATCCATATAATTTAAGAAATATTCCTCTTTTATGTGAAATTGATTATATATCATACCATATATGGGGCAAGTTTAGGAGTCCTTGTTTGACCTAATTTTTTTTTTTTTTACAATAATATCTAGCTCTTAGATTAAGAAAGAATAGAGGATTGAAATTAGATAATATGATGAAATGAAGATTCCCTTTCGTATTTCTTCTTCTTCTTTTTTTCTTCTCATTAATTCGTTTTCACTACTTTGATTTTTTTTTTGTATTATAAGGAAAGATTTAGTTAAAAAAATCAAATAGTTGAATATTTTTATTGTTAAATACTTTTATATACGGAATATCATTTTGAAAAAAAATATTTAGTAAAAGATAAAGAGCTAAATATTTAATAATATGCATTTAAAAATAAATTAAATATAATAGTAAAAAAATACCTCTTCATATTTGATAATAGTAATAGTAATACCATATTTATAAAATCAGAATACAAAGTTCTTAATCCAACTTATGCAACATTAAACGAATGAAAATGTAAATAAAAGAAAATTAATGCAATAAATAACCAATCAAGTTTAATCATTGATTGAATGATACCATGTTAATTTTATATATAAACTTTATGTCATGACTTTGTAAGTATAAATATAATAGTACTATTTTTTATATGAAAATTATTGTTGATAAGGAAACATAAATTTTAAGAGATAGAAGAGAGAAATGAGAATAATTAAAATATAATATTGATTCCAAATCCAATGCAACTTTCATTACATGTAATCAATCAAATATCAATCTCAACCCTTCATTCTTCCTTAATATAAGGTTAGAAATCATTATTAAAATTTGTTAAAAAGAAAATTCCTGCACTGTTCGCTACTAGTAATTCCACCTCGTCATAACGCGTGCTGGTCAAGTCATAAGTGAGCGATAAGGTTTGATTGTGTTAATTCTTCCTGATAATCGACCAACTTATAAATTGCCAGGATAAGACATACTATAACTGACAGATTCTCTTTGCTAAATTTTTACGACTATTAACCATAATTCAAGGCGTTTGCTTGTTGCTATCTAATAAATATTTATATTACATCCCTATCCTTTTCCATATTACATGCAACTGCAATATGCGTCGTGTTATGATTCCGGAGAACTTGAATGCAATTACACTTGTTATCCTCATATGATTGCATTACAATCTAATAATAAGAATTGCTAATCGTAGTTCATAGATGCACAAAACTAAATATATGAAAGAAAAATGGTAAAATCTTGGAGCAAATGATGATGAAAATAAAAGAAGAGGTCAACAATCTAAACCTTTTCTTATTCGACACGGTGTAGAAGCTTTTCTCTCCATGAGTGGCTATAACTCCTTCAAGCTTTGAAGTCGTCACTGAAGTAAAGAGTATCACATGTGAAGTGTCAATAACCACCCACTTGTGATTGCTAAGCACCCTCAAAAGTCATGCCGCGGAAAAAGTTCCAACATTGACTAGCAGCTAACAGGGCATTTGACATGAAATTCAACCATAATCAGAGACACCTAAATCTAATCAACTACTACAGATAATGAGCACAAGCTTTCTGATTAAACCAGTGGAATCGTGGATCAATTGAGGGTTGTACACTATGAACCAAGAGGAAAAACTAAGCATTGACCAAACAAAAATCAAAAGAAAAGATGTACCAAATGTGAGCCTGTATGTCATTGTCATTGACCGTTTCAAATAGAAGGCACTGCACTCCTCGCTGTTATTTGCATCTGTGAAGTACATGTTTCGACCAGCATAACTTGAACGAGTACTGATATCCATGACCAACAGATAGATCCTCATATTCTTCAAATGGTTTTAAATTGGGAAGGATGAGAACGAGAAACTTTCACCAGCTGCTTGGATTTAACAGGGCCAAAACTCCAGAAGAGATCAGTTTTCGTCTTCCTCTAGGTGTAAAGGCAACACCAATCTCATAAAGGAGCCGCAAATGGATACAGTAGTAGCCATTTAATCGTCAAATCAAAAGTGTAGGCATCAGTTAGTTCCAAATTTTTTACAAGGCATCCGAATGAGGCTTCGAGCTCTCATGCTTTAAAAGCCAATGCAACCTTTACACAAGAAATGTTAAGTATTAAGCATAATGCTGCATGAGAACTTCCAATGGTGAACCTATAACATTTTTATTGCAAAATTCATGTGACAAGAAAAAAAGAAAAATTAATCATACAGTATTATATCAAACAAGAAACATCAAAACCGATCTAAAGGAAAAGGATTTATCAGGGATTCTTCAAGTTCTCGAAATCCTCTGTAAACAGCTTCGGTCCGGCTCTGTGGAAGGGGTAATCTTCGTACCTCTGTCATATACCTGGTACCCAAAATTCAAAGAGAACAGAATTAAATTTGCACTGAAAACATGATTTATCTGTAGATGTTATTTCAAGCCATTAATACAAGCAACAGTTTGGATCCCCCCAGTTAGATCAGCACCGTGAAACTGCATAATGAAATGGTATGTCTTTAAGGAAACAAATATCTAAGGGTAGATAATGGCCATTACAGTCATCACTAGGAAATGGTAATATTATCCATATAAGACACATCCGCTTATAAGGTCCCTTCTACATTTATTTCTGTTCCTTTGCCCCGTCTCTGTCAAATGCCAATAGGTGTTTGCTAATTAATGTAAGATTGAGTTTGTCTAAGAACTTGCCAACTCCTTTGATGTTGCTTGCATGTAAAAAGAAGTTAGCATACATCATGCAGAAAAAAGTGGCTCAAAGGAAGAGGTGAGGAGAAAAATACTAAATATTGGTATATTTAAAACTTCTTTTAACAGTCTCCCAATAACAAAGGTTCAAAGTATAAAAGGAAATTTTCTAGAAAAAGAGAATTCCACAGAAGCAATTCACAGATTTCTTGCCAAAGCATGACTGCAAAGATTGGTTGTACTGCCAGTCTGTTTCTGTTTTAAAGCGTTAAATTAAGACTCTTATAGGGCTCATCTGAAATGCACTTGCCTCGAAAACAAATAAAAGAAAAAGGATGGAAAAACTTAAACAAATTATAAAACAGCCTTGTAACCAAAAGAGACCACATGCAACTTTCCACCTTGCCCCTTCAAGTCTCCTACGGTTTACATAGATAAAACACACAAAGATTAGAAAACATAAGAATTGACCTGTTTGCTGCACTGGTGATCTTATCTCGAATCCCTTGGTTAATGACTGCTGTTTGCTCCATTGAAAATCTTCCACCTAATATTAAAGAGGCTCCAGTAGCACTTGTACCCATTCTCTGAGCAAATACAGACATTGCCCACTCTCGAAGTACCACAAGCACTGATCGAAGAAGGCGTAATCTGAGGTTTGGTGATGGCAAAATAGCTCCATTTGATAATAATTGATCATAAGTGTTCAATACAGGTTCAGCTGCTCCTTTGCAAGCAGCCAGAAGAGCTCTTGCTACATCTTCATCTCCAACAGGTTCAATGCCTGTCTCCAATCTCTCCTACAGAAAGATTTTTTGAAGGACAACAAAAAGAAATCATTTTAAAGCATAACACAAAGGAAAATATACTGAATCACACTTGAAGCAAATGGTAGTCTTATAGTCATAAATATAATTTTGAAAATCTGTTACCATATCAAACAGAAATGCCTATACATACAAACACACACACACACACACACACACACACACACGAAGCATATGCTTAAACATGCACAAAGCAGATAATGTACCAGAGCAGCCTTCTCAATGTGAAGACATAAAGTGTCCAGAGGTAAAACAGCTCCATCGCCAGGATATATATGGGAACCAATCCTCTTTAGTACTGAACAAGCTTCCGCAATGCCACCCTTTGAAAGAGCTTGATCAATAAGTCTAGCCCAGGTTTCTCTCACAATGCTACTGTCAGCATCACCAGAATAGTTTGCAAAGTAGAGCATTTCCAGACATATCTGAAGCAACAATATCAGCAAAGCTTTTATATCATAAAATTTGAAATAAAAAGCATAAACTTCATTACAACGTTTCCTAGACTCTTTTCGTTTTTCCCATTCAAAAATCGGCTGACAGAATTTATACATAGCTTCCTCCAGTAATTATAGAATACCAAAAAGAAAGTAGTATCATAGTATATTATTAGAAATGAAAAGAACAGGCAGATGAGACCCAGTTCTCAAAATATATATTGGTCCAGAAAACAAGGGTAAGATGAAAAAGAAACAGCATGATGCTACAAAGCAAGGAGTGCATATATCCTAACAAATAATTCAAGTCCTGTACTTGGTCCCACGTTTCAATATTCTCAAAGTTCTTGACTTTCCAAACCACACTTTGAATTAGATAAACTAACAAATTAAAAAATTAAAACCATGAACGTGGCAGTCACTATACAAAGCACTTTGCCATCCAAGACTCAATAGAAATGATACAATGGGAATCATTTTCACCTAGCTGGATAAAACGAAATGGAGAAAACTTAAGTCACAAAATAATCCCGAATTTAGTATAAGATAGAAGAATGTAGAATAAAGTTTAATTTTCGTTTATGCCCTAATTCATGTCATAGTTTTCCTGATAATAGCTTTAGAAGAAACGAAAATCATGGTCTTCCAGTAAGCCATCAGTTCATTGAAGCTTAAAGGACCCAAATATAATAGATTATCTTATGAAATATCAATTTAAATGCTCTAAAAATTAATCAAAGGGAAAATGGAAAAGGAACAAATATTTACCTCCCACAGTTCAAACGGAACTGCGTATTCATTATAGAGTTGAGTAATGCTCTTTAAATCTAATGATAGCTCTTTGGCCTTTTCTCGGGCAGTGTTTGCATAATTGGCATTAGTTGTAGGATCACTTTCAGGTGCTGATCCATCTTCAGCAGACTCAGACATGTCACGTGATAATTCTACCCTGGACGCAATAGCCTCCAGTTCCTCTTTGATTTTTATTTGAAACCGAAGAACAGCAAGCTTACCTTCAAGTAAATCTAACAATCCATTATCAAGAGCACCCCGGGAACCTACTAGACTATCACTACTACTTGCATTCTTGGCCTGTAGAACTGCATTACTTAGGTACTGACGCCTGAGTGACAAAATGAGAGCAACTATTAAATAATAACCAAGTCAACCCAAGAACGGACCATACAAAACCTCGTTGGTTTTGTTGGTTTATCTTGAAAAAGTAAAATTCCAAATTCCAATTAGAAGATGAGCAACCTATAGTTTACTCAACTATGGCTAAATAATCCAAAAGTTGATTTAAGTGGTCAAGGCCTTTGGTTTCAACCAGCAAGTCAAAGGGTCAACTCCATTTTGGACCACCTACTTCGGCTATTTTACCCACAAGTTTCTTGACTAGCAAGATTGTAGAGCTGAAAACAGTACACAATTCAGAATCATGTAAATCTATATTCATGCTATTTATCATGTTTCATGTGTCAAATGAAACCGATAGCTGTTTCAGCAGTCGACCCTCCCAGCCCAAACTTTATTAAGTCTGTTTTTGGTTATATAGACAGTTGTTTAATCCTAAATGGTAAAAACCAAAAACTGCATTCAACCATAGGTTGATGCTAGTTTGCTCTAGGAAAGAAAGTTGCAAAGCTGGACCAAGCACAGTTTGAATTAAGAACTGAAACAGAAACAAAACGGCAAGATTGAAAAGAAACCTTCATACCTCTGATCAAGTGTGGGAGCATCCCTTGCATCAGTTGATCTTCTTTCAGCAAGCCTTAGCAATACATGAGCTGCAAGTAAATGCTGGCGCTTCAAGACATAATATCGCGACAAAAGATCAAGGTATTTGGCTTCTTTAGATGGGAGAGTGGCTGTTTGACCCATTAAAGATGTCGCTGATGTTACTCGAGAAACAGCTTGGACCTACAACACGGATAAAAAAAAGATTAGAATAACAATCAATGCAAACTTTTGCTAGAACACACTCTTAATGTTTCAGATAAATGGAGCAACAACAGATGTAAAAACTTTGGAAAAGAAAGTAACTATAGTCCAAATTTAAAACCTACGATTTCTTTAAGAAGAATCCAATATCAGAAAAACCAGAATTGACATAATCCCAACCTCTTGTAAGGGTTCACGACCAGCACTTTGCAGAAAAGGCACCAAATCAGGACCTCCATACTCCAACAGCTCATTTTCAAGACCCAAATCAATCATAGTTCTATAAAGGTAGTCATGAAAAATTCTATCCGGTGACTGGACACCAAGCTGAACAATCTGGCATATATATTTCTTCCGTGAGGCTGGATCAAGAGCAGATCGTGCAGTAGCAGGTCTAACAGGAGACCCAAAGTCTTTCTGAGAAGCATCACCTTTCAGAGATCGCAAAGCACTAGTTATTATTTCATAGCACTGTTCACGCAGAGCACGTGCATGTTCTCGGGTTGCTGCATCAATTTGATCATTTAAGGCATCACCAGCAGGGTCAAGAGCCTGTGCCTTTTGCAAGGGTAAATGAACTACAGCTTCGTAAAATCTACATCAACCAAAAAAGTGACAATCTAATTTAGGCATTAACATATTAAACACCAGCTTTAGCTTTGAATTTAGTTGAAAAACAGACCTTAAGTCCTCAAACCGTTTACAAACAGTTCGCAAATCCGCAGATTCTGGGACTTTACTCAAGAAATTGAAGGCCTGTCTAGCAAGATTCTCCTTCTCCCGAGAGTCTGAAGTTTTTGCAGCCCTTTCAAGACATTCCACAGCTAAAAAGAACTTGTAATCAGACTCCTTGAAAAAGCTTGGGCATCCTTCTCTTAGTCTCACACTAATATCATCAACCGTTCCCCTGCCATCAGGACCTGTATAATACTGGAGAAATGAATAACAATTGACATTAGTAAATGAAACTTACCAAAATGGAGAACTAAATGGCAGATAAACCAAAACATGCTAAGAAACACCTAGAGGGAACAGAAGAAAGTTTGTAATGATAAAAAATAGCTTATTTAACTGGAAATAAAGTTTATCACTCCAGCCAAAACATCCTACAAGGTCTGATATATGAAGCTGCATTACCTCCATCAAAGTAGAAATAAGCCTTGTAGCAAGGCGGTCGCCCTCCTCAGAACAAACTAGTTGACAAAATGTCAGTTGAACCAATTCCTGCCGTAAATTAGCATCAAACCCTTGAACCAAACGAGTCACGTGATGCTGACAAAGAAGCTGGAGCAAAAACAGAGCTTCAGCGGATCTAAGAAGCAACTGCCTGATACATTCCATCGCCCTTACCTGTAGCACATCAAACCAGAAAGTTGCCAAAGGAAATGAAAAAGAAAAGTACAAACATATAAATGCATCAAGCTATTTCATCAACCTCCATTGCAGCCAGTTCAGCGGGAGCATATGGCAAGCGCTGTCTTTTATTTGACAAACCAGCACCATTAGAATCAATATTCCGTGAGTAAGCACCAAATAAGTTTCTAACCATACTCTGGTCACCAGCACCTAATTCGGAACCAGTTCCATACAAAATAGAACCACTTAAGTCTCCTAAACCAGCAACACAACCGTAAAGCCCCCTTCTCTGGTTCCTCATACATCTTAAGAACTTCTCCAAAGAACGGATCTTGTTTTCCAGGACTTGCATAGCCCCAGCAGGAAGTCTGCATACAACCACGCCATTTTCAGACAAAGAATCATACGAACCTGAACCACCCTTTGAGACCATTACGGGAAGCTCCCAAATGGGAAAAAGCAACCTTGATGAACACAGGCAGAGCCCTTCATGTCCACCAGAAAACACAGGCTCGGCTTCCTGAACAACCTGTCCCATGCTGAATCCCCCTGCTGCTGTTCTAGTGTTAGCCAATGAATTGCTACCTTCCAGTTGGGGCATTCCAACAAGTCTTGGGTCCTCAAAAGCTTCAGCAGCCTTCTCAGCGACAGCATTGGTTATAAGATTTTCAGAATGAACTATCCTCGCAGCCAGCATCAAACACATTGCAGCTGCCTCACCAGCTCCATAACGATTAAAAAAATCTTCTAGGATTGATCTTGGTGAATTAGCCTCAAACAACTTTCTCAGAATATCCACAGGCCTGTTGAAAACTACTTCCATCATGCCCATGGTACTAAAAACAACAATTCTTCTCCTTGGCAGTATATGTTGGGTTGAAAGGTCACCTCTGGCCCAAAGTTTTCCAGATGCCTTTTCACAAGACTCCCCTGAACTTTCAAATCCGCAAAATTCAAGTTCCGAGTATAGAGATTGAACAGTGCAAGCAGTGTCAGGTAAAGGTAGAACATCTGCCACAGAAAGCATTCGGCCTTCAACAGGTAAAGAGGTTACAATTTCCCTCAGTGCTCGAGAAATCCTAGCACTTGTCCCCAAACTACCAGAAGAAGATGATTGTGAACTTGAGTCCTTGCTTACAATAAGAAGGGAACACATAGTTGGTGGGGATGAATCAGAAAGGACAAGGGTTCCAGCTGAATAATATGCTGATTCAACCTTTAATGAAAGATCCTCACTCTGATTTCTGCCAGCTAGAGAAACAGCTCCAAAGCCAAGCCCTCCACCAACCCCCAAAGGAGGAGAAGGCCTGGTTGTTACAACTTTTAAACAGCTAGGCCGATGATGATTGCTAAATCCACCCAAACCTCCAACAGTGCCAGTATTACCACCAGATGGAGAAGTGGAAAGGTACATTCTTCTTCCATCAGATAAAACAGCAACAAGATGCAGCCACTTTGATTCAAGTGTGGATAAAGGTGAAATGCAAGCTATAGATGGTTTTGTTGATCGATTTGGGGCTCTTGGTCCTGTTGATTGTCTACCTCCATAATGCAAATCCCTCTGATTGAACAGATTCCTTTCTTCGGCCACTTTCCTTAGTGGACCATCTCCATTTGGTCCCAGAACAAAAACCTGAAGTTTCGTCTCCTCAGTTCGTGCATACAAAATTTGTCTTTCATTATCAAAAACCATTTCAATAATGGGGTCAACAGCTCCAAATTTAAATACATTTGGCACTATCCACCTGGAAACCATTAGGGCATAATTTTTTAACATAGTGTAAGTTAAAAGCTCATGCACAAATTAAAAAAAAAAATGAATTCAAAACATATCAATTCACTTTCTTTAAAACATCAGTTGAACTTCCTGATTCGGGAATGTAATAAAATCTCATTAATATAAAGAACCTTGGGGAGACATAAACGGTTTGTTTCATTCTCTAGCGTTAAATAATAAAATACCTCGAAATAACATTTCCAACCCCTGCAGTAAGGCATACTTTACGACAACGCTTATACCAGCCAGAACCAGTTGTGTAAAGCAGCTCATATATGTGGCCATCACGGCCTGCCAAGAAAATACGCCCCTTATCAGTACATGTTATACAAGTCACGGTAACTCCATCCGATGGTACTGTATACTCTGGCAAAGGCTGTAATGAAATCTCCGCATAAGGATCTGTACCGTCACCTACGCCAGAGCAACATACTCCTACAATAATCAACTGATAAAAAGGAGTGGTTAATAAGATACAACAAGATCATTAACATAAATTCTATGATTAGTTAGGAAGAAAAAGACAAATCAACAGTGTATTACAAGATGAATGATTATTAATGTGGTCAGACCAACAGCATATAATGGCGAAAATAATGCCAATAAGCAATGCCACAAGAACCATTAGTCAAAATAAAAATCCTCACAAGGAAAAGATCATAATTGTTCAAAGTATTGGGGGAACAATAAAAGCCATGACTGTTAAGTGTGCCTTGGTTCATTTCACTGACATGTAAAAGCATCCTTTTGTAAGTTTACTAGCTGGAAAAAAAATTAAAAAAATTAAAAATAAAAAAAAGAAGTAAAAGCATACATGTTTGGTTCTGCAAAGAAAAGCCAGCAACTTGTCCATTCAACTCTGATGATCATAACATAATATTTATTAACATTACAAAAACCATTCTCAGACATCAATTATGATTCAGCACCAATTAAAAGAGAGCAATAATTTCACAGCTAGTCGTACTATGGATCCATAAATAGCATTTTTCATGTTCTATTGGCAGATAAGGTCCAAATTAACATGAAAACCATTTCAATATAAACCCTAATTAGCAGATTCAATTGGGTCAAATATCAACCAAGAAATACATCATCCCGAGAAATATACGGTCCAACATACCAGAATGTTTCATTGGAGAAGTGCAGAAAAATTATTTTTCCACAGAGAAATTCTCCTCCATACAAATGAGTCAAATGACACTGGAAAAGCAAGGAATATTGAGAAATCCAAGATTTGCATGACATCAAAAATGCTATGGAATACAAACCTCTTACATAAATAGAAATGAAACTTTCAAATCAAACAATTAGCAATAAAATTGCTTTTTCAGAATAAAAAAGAAAAAGGCTAAGGGCAACTACCTCAACTGGTGTTGCTAAAATTATAAGGTATTGGATAGCTTCAATAAAAATTCCAGGTTTAGATTTTGCAAGACCAACAGCGCAAATAACTTGTTCCTCTGCATTGTATTCAGGACATTGACCATCCCTGATAAAAAAAGATAAATGCCCACAGACAAATATGACCATGAGAAGATGGATTTCAACAAGTTACATAGCATCAAGGAAGAAAAGTAGGTCAGGACCTTACTACAATTACAAATGCTTGGGAACAGAGGTTGCCATATCATCCATACACTTCTCTGATAAAACCATGTCATATACATACATCTATCCTTTCCTTTATCTAAACCACAATCATAATTGGTAGCTTCTTAAGAAAAATGTATGTGATGCAAGATTTGATTATATGAATGTAGGACAGAGATGGTACACTAGTAGTTCCACCAAAGATTCTCTCAAGAGAAAGATAAGTACCATTGTATAAGACCTTCCTGTTACATAATAACATTGACAACGAAATATTATATATTTTAAATCAACTTTCTTCAAATACATTTCAAACCCTCTTATTAGATATTTCAACCATTAACTTTGAAGAATTATTTGTACTATTTAACATTTCGATGCCCAACCATTTGTGTAATAATGTACGCTTGCACACCTTTGCAGAACCCTGTCCACTTGCTTAACCTCTTTTCAACCTTTCCATTTACTGTCAAAGACCATCTCAGCCATGGGTAATTCCACAAAAACTTAAAAATGGGGAATAAAAAGATCTTACCACTTGTCAAAACGCCAAAGAAACAAAGTATTATCCACAGATGCCCATGCCCTGCGTATCTCAGGAAATATTCCACATAGCGCATTTCCTTCACCACCAGCTGCATTATATCTGTCAACAAGAAGCGTAGGCAAGTCCCTTGTATCAGCCACCTCAACCAAAGGCGGCCACTGCAATGATATTAACAAACCACATCATAACGTGCTACTTATCCCACTACTACTCCATTTCTACATAAATTAGAAACAAAGTAACTTCAATGTATTAGTTAATTTTCACTATTTACCTAACATACAACTTTAATTGCCACATTGCACAATTGCACACCGTAGTGTTGCAATAATAACATTAACATAACGCAAACGATTACTTGTACAAGTTGCGCTTTGCATTTTACCAAAATAACTGTGTCATTATTCATTGGCTCTTATCAATATAACACTGAATGCTACAAGAATAGCATCGCCTATAGCAACGGTGTTTTGCAGCTCATAATTTGTTATCAATTTGAGACATGTTATAAAGGTTAGTGATCCGCAAAACGGTACAAGAATTTGTGCGGCAGAAAAATAGCTATTCTCTTTGTTAGACAGATAATGCTGACAATTTTGGATTCAATTTTCCCACTAATTTAAAGAAAATTTTATCTAATAATTCACCAAAATCTGCAAAAATGTACCTCTCTAGGGTGAGTGGAGTAGGGGTGGCTGGCGTATCTGGAAGCTTCCAGTGCTTCTTCAACGTCCAGCTGAGCTGCAGCTTCACGGCCAATGCGGTCGCTAACAACCAGCCCTGCATTCGCGACGTCGCGCATCACAACCTCTTCTTCCCACGACATGGCGTTTACTGAGACAAAACCCTAGAATCAAGAATCAAGACCGGAGACCTTTAAAATCGGTCTCCAAGGAAGAAGATTCTAGGGTTTTTTTTTGGGCAGTTTCTTGGGAACCAAGCAGGGGAGAATTTGATTCGATTTGATTTGATTGGGAAGGAGAGAAAATTCAAATGGGAAAGAGCGAGAGAGCGGGCTCGAAAGAGTGTTTTAAGTGGAAGTGGGAATTGGTTTAATAGGGTTTTTTGGAGGGTTTTTGTCAGTGGCGGGCAAATTCAGCCAATTTTGGCGTAATAGGGGTTCGCTGAAATTCCCTAATTAGGAATTTTATTTATAAAAAATGCCCATTTTTTATACGAGAATTTTTTTAAAAATAACTTTAATTAAGGCTACTTTTATAAACTGACTACTTTTTTTTAAATTTATGTATTATGACCACTAATTATCGAATCCGCAGACCAGACGCCACATCGGACATTACAAGAGAACCCATGTCGAAAGCTCTGTTAAATATGGTCACGGCGTGCATATCTTAATAAACTGATATGTTTTGCAACCTGCATTTAATATTAGGATATTTTCATAAATTTTACTTTTTTATATGAGACTAATTATTTTCATTGTAATATATAAAGCATTTAATTCTGTTATTCAATTTACTAATACTAGATACGGTAATACTTATCATCTTTCATGTCACATATATTAATTACTTCTTAATTCTTTTCAGCCTTTATCATCTTCATATAATTTTTTTGTTTATTATAATTTTTCTTTAATTACGATGAAAACTTAATTTCCAAACTGAAATTTATAATATAAAGAACTCATAACATTATATGATTTCTAATAATATTGTTCTTATAACTCCAGCCAACCAAATTCAATAATGAACTAAAGCAAAAAAAAAAAAAAAAAAGTTGAGTTTAATTAATTGGAAAAATGAGATGAATTGACTTGTCATTCGGAGTTGAATCAGAAGAGATTCATGCACATGTACGCAAGAGAGCTAAGTGAAGAGTCACAGCAAATTTGATAAACCCATGAATTTAATAAGTCAATAAATTATTTTTGGCAAATGATTTTTTATACCAAATTATATACAAATTTATAACTATTGATCTACAAAATCTAATGATTAAGATGATTGATGAGTTGATTATATCATATGCAATTTTTTGACCTCCAATCTCAATAATTGGATTTGATGAGATAAATTTTTATAAATTTATGTCCATAAATTATTTTAAAAATTGGTATCAAAATATCTTTTTCTTTTTTTATATTAAATGAAAATTACTATTTAAAAATTATCATTAACCTACATTATTTATTAATAAAACTATTTCTTATATGTCACTAAGATCGTCAAACATAATCAAAATTTTACGTTTTAATTGTATTTTTCATATAATAAAAATATATTTATTAATTTAAAACTGACTATTAATGTTATTTTAAATATTGATCATGTGTTTTGGATAAAATTTGGAAAACACCACAAAATAACCAAATCAGGAGGGCTTTTCTGAAAATGTCAGTCTAAAAAATTTAGTTGATTGCCTGGCCAAACTTACCCTCCTTAGGACAAGAATGCCCTCACTGCATGACTCAATTAAAGCCCATTTTTCCGTTCCCTGGCGCCACGAAGCGTTTGAAAAAGAGAGACGAGAATTCAACGGGCATCCCAATCTGTCTTTTCCGCCCAAACTTCAGTTGCCACTCCACTCTGTAGGAAATGTCAAATAAAGTCGAGGGTTGAGTATTGCATGTATTTGGCTTGCCGGGAATTGACGATTTGGAAAACAGTGGAAGCGGCATCCATCTACAACAAGGTTTGTGACTTGAATTTGTTAGTTTAGTGACGACTTTAAATTTTTAGTTTAATGATAAAGGATTAGAACTATTGAATGGCTTGTGTTTTAGTTTGTCTGGGCTTGCATGAGGCTAAGAGAGGAGTTGGAGGAGGGGGTAGTAAGGTAGATGATGAACTCGTTGGCATATGTGGGTTTGACGAGTTGAACTCGTTGACGCGTTGTTGGGCATATACGAGTTTGACGAGTTAAACCCGTTTGCTAGTTGAGAGGCATCAAGGTAGTTTTAATTGCTAGATCAAATTTGTTCAATATTGGATTTTTGTTTTTAGCTGACGTCAAAGGTCATGCAGAAAGAAAATTGTAATCTTTAATGCTGAGCCCTACCCTCTACATTCTTCATCCACTCGATATCTAGTTCTATTTCTCATTTCTTGCTTGGCAAGCCATCGTTTTTGCTCCAATGGACACTCTTCTTCTTGGCTTCTCTCGTTCTTCTCTAGTAATTTGCTGTAGTAAGACTGACTTCTCTTGATTTGGTTGCTTTTATTTTTTCTGGGTTCTTTTTTTTTTAATCTGGTTATTTTTTTAAAGAATAGTTTTATTGAAGTATCTGATTGATAAGGCAAAACAGGATTATTGTCAAGGTCAAAGCAATTTTTTGTTTTTGTTATCTTTACTTTTAATTTTCTAATTTTGTAGGAGGTTAGGTTATGGAATGATTAGGTTGAATCAGTTGAATTGAAGCCTTCTTATTTCTCATACTTGATATTTTTATATTCTAATTGATGGATTGTGAAATTTTTTAGGTTACTCTGGCAAGACTAACTTCTCTTGAATTTTTGCTTTTATTTTTTCTGCCTTCTCTCTTTTTTTTTTTAATATAGTTTTTATTTTTTATTTTTAAGAATAGTTTCATTTAAATAACTATTGATAAAGCATGAACAGGATCAGAGTCAGGGTCAAGGTCAGGGTTAGAGCAATTCTTCAATTTTGTTACCTTTACTTTTAATTTTCAAACTTTATAGGAGGTTAGGTTATGGAATGATTAGGTTGACTCAGTTGAATTGAAGCCTTCTTATTTCTGATACTTGATATTTTTATGTTCTAATTGATGCATTGTGAAATTTTTTTAGGTAGTAGTAGTTGCGGGAGCAAACATTTGAGGGCAACCTAGCTTCCAAGTAAGGTTTTTTGTTGTTAATATCTAATCTTGGTTGCATGCAGATTGTAGGCCCGTAGTTGTTTTGTTTTGCGATTTGGAAGAAGAAGAAGAAGAAGAAGAAACTATCTAAGGATGAAGAATTTTGGATATTTATGTTTAGAAAAGTTTTAATAGGCTTAATTTTGAAATTCTTTTATAGAATCATAGCAGTACTTTTTGTAGGTTGATTAGACTTTATGAAGTTATTACAATGTAAGATTGTGCTAATGTTTTCGGCTTTGAAACTAGTCTTGTAGTTTAAACATTCTAGTAACCAGTATCCTCTTGTCGGGGGGAAAAAAGTTAGGAAAAGAATATTAATAAACTGGGAAGTTTCGTTTAGGAGTTGTATCCATGCCGTGCTCTTTTTATCCATTTCGTAGTGACAGGAAATGTGAAGATAGAAGTTGTAATTGTCGCACCTGTTAACCCGTTGATACCTTTTTACGAGTCAACGAGATAAACTTGTTAACCTGTTGATGCCTACAAGTAAACAAGTTCAACCCGTTGACTCATTAAAGCTCTTCGATGGGTCGACGAGCAAATTTCTAGGAAGATATATAAACGGTTTTTTTGGTTATTTAGTTTTGAATAATTATTGTCTAATGTCTAATATACATATTGTAAAATGATTCAAAGTTGTCACGTTTAATTTGAAGACAAAGCTCGAGGACTACTATTACACCCTTGATACTTGCACATGCTTGGTATAGCTTGCCTTGCGCTATGCCAATGCTTGGATAGGGCAACAGTGGTGCATGCCAATGAGAAGCGCATGGGTGACCGCTTAAGCAAGGTGGGATAACACGCACGCACGGGTAGTGGGCGTGATGTGTGGAGCGCACACGGGAGTTGGGCTGGACACAACGATGTAATGTGTACGTTAAGGCAACGTAGCGCAATTACACTAGCACATGCACGCATGCGGGTTGAGATGCTTACGAGACAGCGGGTACACGCACATGCAGTGCACAACTATACAGCGACACGGCGCATGGCATCGGACGACATGGCGCGCAGCGACGGTTCCTGGTGTAACTTGGTAGTGTTAGTGGGCATTAATCATGGCACATGTCCAGGGGGATATGGTCTCTTAAAATTAAGGAAGTAGTGGGCAAGTGGGCATTTCCTAAAGTGTAGGAAGTGGTAACACAAATGGTGGGCTGCACTTCCCCACTAACTTGGTGGTTGAGTGGACTCAACCATGTCCCTAAAACGTAGGAGTGAAAGTGGGTAGTTACTTGGGGAAGTTACTCCCATGATTCAAGGCCATGATCTCTACTCATGGGTAGTGGGGGATGCTTGTGAGAGGAAACGGGAAGTGGCTTAAGGTAGTTATTCCCATATTCCATACTATGATCTCTACTCATTGGCAGTGGAGGATGTGTGTGTTAGTGTATGAGCGCACCACCTCGCCTAGTAGTTGGGGATGTCAATTATATGGACCATGTGGCGCTTAGCCCATGCAAATAGGATCTAGTAACCAGGGGTGTTGGTTGGCTCTTTCCCTATAAATTGTACCAAGAGGGGTGGGCTGGAAACACACACAAGACACACAAACAAGAGAAGCAAGAGAGTGCTTACTCTAGAGAGGCAAACACTTAGCGAATGGAGTAGCTAGTGTTAGTGTGGGTGTTTCCAAAACACAAGCTTGGGGCAGATTGTAATCTTTTCTTTTGAGGCAATAAAAGAAAAGTTGGAAGTCGGTGCTTCCGTAAATCCATTGTGTCTTGTATCGAAAAATTTGTGGGTGAATTGTGTACGTTGTTGGGTCAAAACTTCCAAAGCAGTTTAACAAGTAGCTGGCTGAGCATGGCTTATCGCTATCGCAGGGCACTCCGCTTAGCAAGAAAAAGTCATGTGACAAGTGGTATCAGAGCGCAATTAAGGTAACTTGCGTGACCCAATTTTGCTTACTCATATCTTGGTTATTTTTCGAGCACAATGTTGAGTGAGACACTTAAAGATAAAGTGGCACGGTTAGAGGTGTTGGTCGGCGCACCTCAGGCTCAAAACGTGGGGAGCTTGGAGGAGCAGTCTGAGATGCTTATGACTAAGGTTGCAACTTTGCATGGAACTTTGGAGAAGTTCATGCGCGAGGTACATGAGAGATTTGATGCTATTTCGGAAGATATCGCTGCTTTGACGGATACATTCAAGCGGAGCCTTGCTGATGTAGAGGACAAGATGAAAATACTCAAGCAAGCAGTGAGTAATGCACCAGGGGCGAATGAGGTAGTAGCTTCTAAAATTAAGGTGCCGAAACCGAAAAATTTTGGCGGAGCAAGGAACGCCAAAGAGCTAGAAAATTTCTTGTGGGATATGGAGCAGTATTTCAAGGCTGCTAGAGTGCCCAAGGCCAAGAAAGTGACTATCACCAGCATGTACTTGGTGGATGATGTGAAGCTTTGGTGGTGCACTCGTATATAAGAGGATGCCGATGCAACACGATCAGCCATTGAAACATGGGAAACACTTAAGCGGGAATTGAAGGGTCAATTCCTACCTTGCAATGCGGGATGGCTAGCAAGGGAGAGCTTGAAGAAGCTCAAGCACACAAGAGCTGTGCAGGAGTACGTAAAGGAATTCAATTCTTTGATGTTGGACATCAAGAACATGTCGGACAACGATAAGCTTTTCAATTTCATGTTGGGATTGTAGCCATGGGCGCAAGCGGAGTTGCGTAGGCAAGGGGTAAATGATTTACCACATGCAATCACTGCTGCGGATGGCTTGGTGGATTTCAAGCTTAGGTCTCCTTCTCCACCCAAGAAGTCCAAGGGAAAGAAAAAGTCTGGAGCTTCCAAACATGATGGCAAGAAGGGGGAAGCCGAGTCCAGCAAAACCAAGCAAGAGGATTCGCAGAAAAAGAAAAGCGGGAGTATGGTGTGCTTCATTTGCGATGGACCTCATAGGGCAAAGGATTGCCCAAAGCGAAGTCAGCTTAATGCCTTGGTGATGGATAGTGAACACAAGGAGAATGAGAAGAAGGTACTTCCTACTCGTATGAATTCTTTGCAATTGTTGAATAACATCTATGGCATGTGCGACATTACGGGGCTCATGTTCATTTGGGTGTTTATCGACGGGTAAGCGTTGCATACTATGCTTGACACGGGTGCTACACACAATTTCCTAGCATTAAAGGAAGTTGACCAGCTAGAGATCGGCATAGAGAGCGCACCATGTGAAGTGAAGGCGGTGAACTCAGGAGTGATGCCAGCATGTGGTATGTCTTTCACAACCATACGGATTGGTTCGTGGGAAGGGTCGGTGAATTTGACGATAGTGCCCATTGATGACTTTGAATTAATACTGGGTATGAAATTCTTTCTCCAGTATAATATTTCTTTGATTCCTTACTTACGTATTATAGACATACCAGATCTGACGAATTCGATCACTGTGAAATGCCAACTGTTAGCAAAGGGAAGGAATGGAGTGCCATCAATCCAGTCCGCTAAACAGTTTAGCACAGGTTTGTTGGAGGAGTTCGTGGAGGTAATGACTCAAACGCTCCCAAAAGCCTTGCCACCGAGACGTGCAATTGATCACCACATTGAGTTGGAACTTGGTGCAAAGCCCCCTACCTAAGTTCCTTATTGAAAGGCGCCTTCCGAGTTGGCGGAACTCCGGAAGCAACTAGACGAGCTGCTGGATGCGGGATATATTCAGCATTCGAAAGCTCCCATGGCAAGCCAGTGTTGTTCCAAAAGAAGCAGGATGGTACCTTACGGATGTGTGTGGACTATAGTGTATTAAACAAGGTGACGGTAAAGAATAAGTATCCAGTCCCTAATATTGCTGACTTATTCGATCGTTTAGGACGAGCCTCCTACTTCACAAAGTTGGATTTGCATTCAGGGTATTGGCAAGTTCAGATTGAAAAAGGTGATGAACTGAAGACGGTATGTGTCACTAGATATAGTTCTTTTGAATTTCTTATAATGCCGTTTGGGCTTACAAATGCTTCGGCTACTTTTTGCAATTTAATGAATGATGTTCTTTATGATTACCTTGATTGTTTTGTGGTTGTCTATCTAGACGATATTATGGTGTATAGTAAGACCTTGGATGATCACCTCGATCATCTTAGGCTGGTGCCCTCGAGGTTACGAGCACACTGACTTTATGTCAAGAAAGAGAAATGCAAATTCTGTAGGCGGGAAGTGATGTTCTTAGGGCATTGGGTGAGCCAAGGCAGAATTCGGATGGATGAGAGGAAGGTCAGGGCGATACTTGACTGGCTGACGTCAACAAAGGTGACCGAATTGAGATCTTTCTTGGGATTAGCCAACTACTATCGAAAATTCATTGAGGGATACTCGAAGAAGGTGAGTGCTCTCACGGATTTGCTAAGGAAAGATTGCAAATAGGAATGGATGGAGGCACAATAACATGCTTTCGAGAAAATAAAGAAGGCAGTGGCGTCAGAACCAGTGTTAAAGCTACTCGACTTTGGGAAGCCATTTGAGGTACACACGGATGTGTTCGATAGAGCCATTGGAGGTGTGCTGATCTAAGATGGTCATCCGATAGCTTTCAAGAGTAGAAAGTTAAAAGATGCGGAGCAACGGTATTCTACACACGAAAAAGAGATGACGGCAGTAGTGCATTGCCTCAATATGTGGCGACGTTACTTGCTAGGTACGAAATTCACTATGTTTACGGATAATGTGGCTAACACTTATTTTAAGACGCAGCGAAAGTTGACTCCAAAACAAGCAAAGTGGTAGGAGTTCCTTGCTGAATTCGATTTTGTGTGGGTACACAAACCTGGGCGGCAAAACCAGGTAGCGGATGCTCTCAGCCGCAAAGACGTTGAGGCCTATGTTGTAGCCTTAACATTGGTGGAATCAGACTTTCTTGACAAAGTGAGGCAACAAGTGGATGAGGATTCTACTTATTGCAAACTCCGTGATGAGATTAAGCAGGGGCTTGTGCGAAGGTATCGGATTGAGGATGAGCTCATTTATGCATGTGGTAACCGATTGTATGTTCCCAAGGGTGGGGACCTACGAAGACAATTGTTGAGGGAGACACATGACCCTTATTAGGTAGGACATCCGGGGGTTGACAGGATGGCAGCGTTGCTAGAACGTTCGTATTATTGGCCCTAGATGATAGAGGACATAGAGGCCTATGTCAAAACTTGCCTTGTATGCAACAAGACAAGACGGAGAAGGCGAAGCCAGTGGGACTTCTATAACCTTTGTCGAATCCCGAGAGACCATGACAATCAGTTTCTATGGATTTTATTTCAGGCTTAACAAAGGTTGACGGATTGGGATCGATTCTAGTGGTGGTGGATCGATTTTCAAAGTATGTAGTATTTATGCCTACACCACACTCATGCACAACTGATGTGGCAGCTGAGCTATTTTTCAAGTATGTGGTGAAGTACTTCGGTTTACCGAAAGATATAATTAGTGATCGTGATGCAAGGTTCACGGGCAAATTCTGGACAGCGCTCTTCAACACCATGGGGATGGAGTTAAAGTTTTTTACTGCAAATCATCCTCAGACTGACGGGCAGACTGAACGAATAAATGCACTATTGGAAGAGTATCTACGACACTATGTGACGGCAAGTCAGAAAAACTAGGTGGATTTACTTGATGCAGCATAGTATTGCTATAACATCCATCGTTCCTCAACAACGAGAATGAGTCCAGCGGAATTGGTAACAGGGCAACAGCCATTGACTCCCCATGACGTGGCTATGCGTGATACCGATGGGAGGTGTCTCGTACCGTATAGATTTACGTGCAACAAGCAAGAGATGATCGAGCAAGCCATAGATAGCTTAGCTAAGGCATCTCGACGCATGAAGAAGTATGCGGATGCTGGTAGGCGGCCATTTGAGTTCAATGTGGGAGACAAGATTTTGTTAAAGCTGACGCCTCAAATATGGAAGAAAATCAGTAGCAAAGTGGTACATCGAGGCCTAGTTCTGAAATTTGATGGCCTTTTTGAGGTGGTAAAAAGGGTTGGCCGTGTAGCTTAATGTCACGAGCTTAGAGGTTTGTGTAGCACGCTCGTGCGGCACTTAGACAACTTGAACCGAAAGTTGCTAAGTAAGCCTTGATGCTAGTCTTCTCGCTCAAAGAGAAATGAGGATCGTTGAGCCGTAGAGCTTGTAGGCAAATAAGAGAAGAGATGGAGACAAGTATTGCTAAGCAAAAGAGCTTTGTATTACACTAGAAAGCTTTACAATGCTTGGATGCTTTGTGAATTTGTGGATTTGTGGATTTCTGTGAATGATTTACAAATAAGCATTGGAGGGGTTTATATAGTGAACTACCTCTCAAATGAATGGCTAAGATCTAATGCATCTAAGGGTCCTAATTCATCCTCATCTACTATATTATCTAAATATGTACAAGAGAATATTATCCACTAAATTATCTAGATAAAAAGAAGGGATAATTCTAGAAGCTTATCTTGCTAGAGAATTCTAGAAGATGCGTTTGGGCTTGGGCTTGAGCTTTCTAGAAGCTGGGCCAAGCCTCTAGCATATTTGGGTCACTCTAATAAGTAAATTGGGCGGGTCGTAACATTAAGCTACCGGAGAGGTTAAAGGTTCATCCAACCTTTCACATGAGTTTCCTAAAGCCCTTGCATGAAGATTTGGTTGATACTAGGCACCAACAAGCCAAAAAAGCTCCTCCGGTGATTCGGAAACAATTTGACAAGGAAGTGGAGAAAATCCTTGATCATAGAATTATGGGGCAAAGCAAAAAGAATCGAAGAACGGACTATCTGGTTCAATGGAAAGCCGATAGCGAGGTGGATGCTACTTGGGAAAAGAAATTTACACTGTGGCAATTTGAGAAGCAAGTGAAAGTGTATCTGACACCTTTCCGACGAGGATGTCGGGCTCTTCCGGTGGGGGTGGTTTGTTATACCCTTGATACTTGCACATGCTTGGCATAGCTTGCCTTACGCTATGCTAAGGCTTAGTTGTGGCAGCAGTGGTGCATGCCAACGAGAAGTGCACGGGTGACCGCTTAAGCAAAGTGGGATAACACGCACGCACGGGTAGCAGGCGTGATGTGTGGAGCGCACACGGGAGTTGGACGTGACGCAACAATGTTACGCGTAGTTGAGGCAATGTAGCGCAATAACACTAGCACATGCACGTATGCGGGCTGGGATGCTTAAGAGGCAATGGGCACGCGTACAGGCAGTGTACAACTATGCAGCGACATGGCGCAGCGGCGGTTCATGGTGCAACTTGTTGGTGTTAGTGGGCATTAATCATGGCACATGTCCAGGGGGATATGGTCTCCTAAAATTAAAGAAGTAGTGGGCAAGTGAGCATTTCCTAAAGTGTAGGAAGTGACAACACAAATGGTGGGCTGCACTTCCCCACTAACTTGGTGGTTGAGTGGACTCAACCATGTCCCTAAAATGTAGGAGTGGAAGTGGGTAGTCACTTGGGGAAGTTACTCCCATGATTCAAGGCCATGATCTCCATTCATAGGTAGTGGGGGATGCTTGTGAGAGGAAATGGGAAGTGTCTTGAGGTAGTTATTCCCATGTTCCATACCATGATCTCCACTCATTGGTAGTGGAGGATGCGTGTGGCAGTGTAGGAGCGCGCCACCCTCTTAGTAGTTGGGGATGTCAACTACATGGACCATGTGGCACTTAGCCCATAGAAATAGGACCTAGCAACCAGGGGTGTTGGTTGGCTTTTTTCCTATAAATTGTACTAAGAGGGGTGGGCTGGAAACACACACAAGCACACAAACAAGAAAAGCAAGAGAGTGCTTACTTTAGAGAGGCAAACACTTAGCGAACGGAGTAGCTAGTGTTAGTGTGGGTGTTTCCAGCACAAAAGCTTAGGGCGGATTGTAATCTTTTCTTTTGAGGCAATAAAAGAAGAGTTGGAAGTCGGTGCTTCCGCAAATCCATTGTGTCTTGTATCGAAAAATTTGTGGGTGCATTGTGTACGTTGTTAGGTCATAAGCTCTAAAGCGGTTTAACGAGTAATTGGTTGAGCATGGCTTAGCGCTATCGCAGGACACTCCGCTTAGCAAGAAAGAGTCCTGTGACAACTACTATCATGTGATTCCTTCAAATATGTCTAGTTTAAAACCATTTAAGTTGGTGAGGGATAAGCTTACGAAGAGATGACAAAAACTTTTTAAGAAAACATGCTTTGGTCACCTCTTACACATACATGAGTTGAAATTTCTTGCAAAGCTCATACATGATATTCTATTTAGAAAGGTTGAGATTGTTGGGCTAAAGAAAGAGCTATGGTTTCTTGTATCAGGTATTTTTTGTATTCGATAAATATTTTTTTTGGTGGATATTATAAAAATGATGATAGATGTGTAAGCATTGATTTTATGCTTATGGTTCGAACCTAGCAATGAGGAGCTTTAGCCCAATGACAAGAACTGAATAAATATTGAGTGATATGGACCGTTGACTTGAAAAATGGATTAAAAATACTCTAATCACCTAAAACCAGCTCCAAACAAAAACCCACATAAATAAAAACCTATAGAAAATCAAGTTGGGCGTAGTTAGGCTAAAAATGTTTAGTATAGAGACCTAAAAAGCCCAAAAGCCCAAAAAAATCCACGCTTGAAGGACAGGCACGCGTGCCTATGAAGGAGGAGGGTAGCATATAAAGCAATAAGCATGGCATTTGAAATTTTTCTTGTGGGGGGGGGGGGGGGGGGGGGTGTGGTTGCATGCGTTGTTTCCCCCATTTTCTATAAATTCAAGCACTCTTCGACATTTGGGCATCAACTATTCACCTCGAATGTCGTGTAAGCTTCACAAAATTTCACTTCAGCCCCTCGAAACCCTTTCCTTTAAAATTTTCACAAATACACCCCCAACCAAACACAATTCAAGCCTTTTTTACTTCAAAACCTTACATACATACCCTCATTTTCAATTGGTTTTCAAACAACCCAACACAAGCACTCGATATTTTGTACAACTTGAGGGTAAATCACCACATTTCCTCTAGTCTTACCACTTTTACATTTCGCATTTAGAATGGAGAGTAGGTAAATACAGATGAGTGGTGGTGGATCGGTGATGACAGATGGCAAATCACCACTCAAGCATGATTCTGTTTTAACATTCACCGTTCATTTTATCTTTTTTTGAATTTTCACTTATTTACTTTACTGCACTTTTATCTCTATTGCCATTAATTTTTTCGTTATTTACTTTATCAAATTTTCTGTTTCTGGAGTTTACTTTTCGTGCTTATTTACTTTATTTTCTTCCACTTTTACTGTAATTTACTTTATCGCTCATTTACTTTATTGCATCTTTACATTATCACACTTTACACATTTGTACTTTACTTTTATTATACCTTTCTTTATCATCTCTTACTCTATTTTTATCACCATCTGAGGGGTATTGTTTAAGTCATAAATGGCTTTCCAGATTGCTTTTACAGATGCCATTCAATTCATGAATAGTTGTCCATCTCGGTTCGTTAAAACGTATTGGACTCTATTTAAATCGATAAACGGACTCATGAGTAATGCACACTCGCCACTTCATAGTAACATCTCTCTTACTTTATCATTATCCTAACAATTATATCTGCATTATTTCCTTTCTTGTTGAGATGACATGATGCTGGTTGGGCCAAGTAGACTCATACTGATGGTAAGGAGCCCGATCTTGTGGAGTTAGATGAGCACAACGATGATTGGACGGTGGATGGAGCCACAATGCATGGTGGTGGATCCAATTTCTGATAGTAGGCCTGTTGAGCTTAGCATGGGAAATAGGAGTGTAAATTTACTTTCTTGCACACTGTCTTCCTTCATTTTTATTCTCACTGCACTTATTTATGAGTGTAATCCCCTTCCTTGCTTATTCTTGTACTTTATCTTGATGAATGCTTATAAATTGTCACACTGCACATGTAATAATTCAAGATAAAATTAGTTGTATACATGAAAACGAATTGAGGATCAAGACAGATAATAATTGATCTATTAAAACCTCAAGCTCGACATACCTTAGTGGTAGCCAAACTTTGTTTGTATAGATCAAAGATCTGTACCTAACTTCCCGAATCCGACTCGGAAGGAATGATGGATAGTTGGGTCCCGAAGCAAAGGATCGGTTATCGTCATCCAACTATTTCCAAAAGTTAGTTATCCAGGTGACGACTTCAATGACCTCTACAACTTGTCTCTGTGACTTGTTCTGTGGTACCCTTAAGTGTCAAAAGGCCTTAGACAATAGTGTCATAGTCACAATAGCTTGAGGTAGGATGGAAGCCTAGCCCACAGTGGCGACTCCACTGGGGACAAGAGAGAAGTTGATTTCAAGTGGGAATGTCAAATTTTATGGTTTTCTTTTATTAATTACTGTCTTTTGCATCACTACACTCTTGCACACACTGTACATAATGTGCCTTTTATTAACCGTGTGGCATTTGTGTTGGAAGTCATCGTATTCTATTCGAGTCTTGGACGCCTCATGTCAATGTCACTATCTCTAAGCACGTATCATTTCGACGATATAAAAAAAGACTAGCCTAAGGGGGGAATCTCTTGCTCGAGGGAGCCCAAACCATGAAACCCTGTTGACTCAACCTGTATAGAATGCTTAGTTTGATTCCCCTTAGGATTACCAAAACATTTGTTTAAAGTGGATGTAAGCCTTTCAAAACCAAAAAGCACTATTCACATACTGTTTTTGTTCGTTGTAGAACCTTGTGCAACTAAAAGACTGGTCCATCGACCATGAATCCATGACGATTTGAGATCAGGTATCGTGGATTCATTGCCAAGATAGGTCCGACCTATCACATGTTCATTGCACAAGCTTACGCCAAGTGTAAACAATGCATGAGTAAGAACTTGACTATTTGGCAATGAACCTATGACGGTCTAAGATCAGATGTCATGGATTCATTGTCAAAGCCGATTCGAGCGGTTGCACATCGTTCACAAGAATCACGCATAGTCCACATATTATGAAACTCTTTTTAATATCTAGTTATCCACTCACGAAACCATGATACAAGGCTGTGTAATATCTGTGTACAGTTTGGAGGGTACTCCAACATAATAAAGCTTGGATCAAGGATGTAAGTGATCTGGTGTTGTCAATAAAGGTTTCGTAGCTTGTGGTTAAAAAGATCATGTCAATAGAATAAGGAGAAAGCTCTATATCGGATCCCACATCCCATGTTGACATCGGGATCAAGCCAAAAAACCTAGAGAAATAGATTATACCAGGTGTGGGAGGCATAAGGTTGGAAGGCTATGTTGCTATTTTTGCTTTTGTGATCTTGTTTGCGTATGCACTACATTCATATATACATGCACCATGCTAACCAATTTACGTTGCAGCCATTATAGCATGGACTAGAAGAGGAAAGAGACTAGAACGAATAGAAGTCTTAGCAGACATGGCAGATCACAAAGAAAGGTTTCGTAAAATGGACGAGAATATGGAAAACAGGAACAGACAAATGGACCAGTTAATGGAATTGATCATTCGAAACAATAGGAATTCAGTGGGTAATACTTATGAAAACCTGAACGAGCATGCTGAGAATCCTCATGGTTCAAGAAACAGGGACGGAGGAGGACAGATGAGGAAAATACTGATGACTTCTTTAATAAAGAAGAATATGAATGAGTTAAGAATGAAAAATAGATGGAGGTCATAAAAAGGTTGGCTAAAGATATAGAGAAGTTTTAGACTTTTGTAAAGAGGAAAAGAGTTGAGAGATTTGGAAGACTTGAAGATAATGGGAGAATGCAGTCTCCTACCAAAGTTTAAGATGTCAGACTTTGTAAAGTTCGACAAAAAAAAGGATTCGAGGTCTTTTCTTAGAAGATATATGGGGGACTATTGGGCTTTCCAAAGAAATGGTGTTGAAAATTTTCATGTACTACATGGACGAAGAGGCTATGGAATAGTATATCCGGCTAGAAAAAGCTATGAAAGAAGATTGGAGCGAGCTAGCTGAACAATTCGTCCATCGTTATAGGCATAACATTCAGTATGAGACTACTTTAAAGGATTTGGAGAACACTTGCCAAAAGTCGAGCGAACCATTCATCCAATACTTGACTAGGGAAGGCCAAGGCAATAACGATGATGAATCGACCTACGAAAAAAGATCAGATATATATCGTAATTGGTGGTGCTCGTGCCGCTATTAAAGATCGGCTCTTTGGAATACTGATCAAAACTTTTGAAGACTTGTATGATTCTGGTGTTTAGATCGGAGCAGTTGAGTCGAAGTAGCCCAAGAACTTCCAAAGGAGGGGAAATAACTAGTAAGCAAGGTGGCAGTTCAAGCACGAAGAATATAGATGTTAATGTAGTGAACAAGCCACCAAAAGATTCAGCAACTTGGGCAGACCATTGTCATAAGTATTTCTCAAGTTAAAAGAGAAGAGAGAATTGATACTGCTGCCAGCAAAGCAAATGAAAGGGCCTGTACCACAGAGCCTAAAGAACAAAAGCTACTGCAATTTTCACCAAATGTATAGACATGTTATTGATAACTGTGCCAGCTGAAGCACGAAATACAAGACCTGACAGACAAATGGTGGATTCCTGATCTAGAGAAGAAGGATCAAGATACCAAGAGGAATCCACTATTGAATTACAAGAATGTATAACATACGTACATGATTAACTCTAGCAGGTCTGAGCAGGAAGTAGTTGACTCAATTAGAAGGTGGGAGATTGAGGAAAAACAAAGGGAAATGGAGGCATTGGCCAAAAAGAACGTAGAAGCCATTATCAAGGAAGTTGACGAAATAGTATACAAAGGACAAAGGTTGGTTGAAGAAGAAGTGTTGGCAAGTAAAAGTGAAGATAAGGCACTAATAGAAGAAAATGAGAAGTAAAGACAGTCGGAAGAGAAAAGTAAAAACGATGAAGGAAGTAAGGGCCTTTGTTAGGAAATGGAAAGCCATGAAAGGAACCAGGAAACGTTTGAGGAATAATGTAAGTATCCCAGAGTGATAAAGAGAGCAAGAAAGAAGTACAAAGCCATTACAGGCCAGAGGAAGCGAAAGAACAAAGTAGGTACATGCCCATAGGAAATGAAGAAGCATTCATGATCAATGTAAGAGTGCCAATGGTTCAAATCGAGGGTGAGTAGGTAGAAATGGCCCCAGTTGAATTAAAATAATGGGCAATGAAAGGATCATCATCCCAGACTATACTGATCAATGACAATGAAAAAAGCATAAGTAGTAAAGAAGTGATGGAAATTTGGGATGAGATCCAAATAAAGGAATCGCTCCATGACTTTTGGAAAAGCGTTAATGAAGAAAACGCTGAGATAAGGAACTGTGAGAAAGAAGAAGTTCAAGGAGTGGCTAGAAGTGGACTTTTTTATTTAGAGAGGAAAGCTAAAGGAAATAATGACGAGGATGTAGAAGAAAAGAAGACTGATAAGAAGAAGGAAGGAAAGAAAGAAAATTATAATAAGTGTTTGGGATTTACTGATGGCCTCTTAAGAGCACAAGGAGGCAGTCGCATGAGCACTAGTTGACTTCCCTATTAACATGGTATCAATACCAGAGGAGATGATCTTGACCGTCTCGTAAATGGCAAAAAGCAAATGAGTAATTACGTTCACAGATGATGATCTTCTGCTTGAAGGAAAGGTCCATAACTTTTATTATTATAGAAATTCGTGGAAGGAAGATGCCTAGTGTGATGATTGATGACGGTTCTGCTATCAACTTATTTCCTTATAGAAAGCTCTCGAAATACAACATTAAAGAGGATGAACTAGAGCTCTCACAGCTGACCGTAGAACCATATCATGATTCCAAACAAGTAGCTTTCGGAAACTTCAAAGCTATGGTAAAGACTGGTCCCATTATATGGCATTTTCTTATTCTATAAATATGGGCTCTCATTTGAGAAATGTATATACATTCGGGTTTTACATGAATGAAATGCTCTCATTATCTCTTTCTTTTGCATCAACCTTCATGTTTTAGTTTCTTACAGTTTCCCCTTTTAACTTTTGTTATACTTTATTTTATTTAATTTATTTCACGTTATCAGCACAAATAGCTCTAGTTTTGTAACTGTGCTCTGTGGTTGCCACATTGTTGGATCTTCCATATCAGAAAGTAAAGCTAGTCTATTTTTTTTACTGTTATTTTGTTCTTGTTATTTCTATGTTATACAACTAAATAAATAAGAGGAAGCATCAAGAAGAAGACAGAGAAGTCTGGAAAAATATTTTGAAGATGTCAAATTTTACAAGCCTCTAACTTACTGCTTTTGATGGGAATGAAGAAAATATATACAATGGGCAAGAAATATCAAAAATCATTTACGGGAAATGAATCTTGAGCACACCATCAAGGAAGGAAACCAAACTACTTTACAAGCAAAAGTAAAGGCTTTGAATTTTCTTCTCCATCATTTGAATGAGAATTTGTAATCTGAATATGTTGATACAAAAGATCCAGTAATTTTATGGAAAAGCCTGGAAGAAAGATTTCATCTTCAGATCCATGTTATGCTTCCTCAAGCTCAACAAGATTAGAATAACCTACGATTTCACGACTTCAAAACGGTTGCTTATTACAACTTGGCAATTTTCAAGATTACTTCAAGGTTGAAGTTTTGTGGACAGGAAGTGATCGAGATAAACAAAATTGAGAAGACTTTGTCAACATTTCACTCTTAAAAAATCGTTTTGCAACAAATTTATCGACAGTGTCGTTTTAGACGATATTCCGATTTAATCACATGTTTGTTGGTTGTTGAGAAAAGTAATGAAATTTTACTACAAAATGAATGATCACCTCTAACTGGTTGATTACCAATTCCTGAAGCAAATGCCAATAGTTACAAAAATGAGAATGGTAACTAAGGACATGGACAAGGATGTGGACTTGGACGTGGATGTGGACAGAGAAATCGTAGAAGAGACAGTTATAACTCTTTTGATTATAAAAGTGATAAGGAAGGTCATCAGAAAAAAATGATTATAAAGACAAAATGAGTGGAAGAAAAAGATTGGCTGATGATGATATTTGTTACAGATCTCGAACAAAGGGCCATTAGACTCAAAATTGCCACACGTCTTAACACTTGGTAGATCTTTACCATGCATTTAGAAAAAAACAAAGGAAAAGACATTGAGACAAATGTTCTTGAAGATTTTGGCAAACAAAAGACCACTCCTCTTGAAGTTTCAGATTTTTTTCAAGACATATTATAATCTAAGTAATAGGAAATCTTCGTCTTTATTGTACTCTTTTTTTTGTATTTAATTGTTGTTTTACAGTTAATATATATATTTTGATTGTCTTTTAATCTTCTACTAGTGCACCAATTAAAATTTTTTATTCCATCAGTCTTACTCATTTGACCACATAGTAAAGTGGCAGATTTTCCTTTTATAAGGAAATTCAGTTTCCATCATCTCTCAAGTTGATAACCTTCTAGTTATATCATTTATCTCCCAGTTGGGACTACTTCTAATAGAGACTTACCTTCTAGTGGAGACTGCTTCTAGTTGAGACGTACCTCTCAGTTAAGACTACTCATAGTGGAGACTTATCTCCTAGTTAAGACTATTCTTGGTGGAGACTTATCTCCCAGTCGAGACTACTCCTGATGGAGACAAAAAAAAAAAAGGTTAAAGCTCTTGAGGAAGTTGATATCTTTCATTGAGACATGGAAACGAGAGATAATCCATTGTCAAATAACATGACTTGATTGGAAAAGACATAATTTTGATTGAGTTGACCTATTTGATAAAATAAGAAAAGAATGTCGCTTATAACAAAACTTGACTTGTAACACAAAGTTTCCTGTCTATGAAAACCTAAAATTGATAAATCATATATAACTATAATGATGCGAGTCTATTTAACACTTGTCAGTCTTAACAAACTTGAGGTGCATTTTATTGCATATTAATATGGTATATCATATACTAATTCTTTGCAAGAAAATCTCTGGCAGATCGAGCATAGTTCAGTTTTGCTACTATGAGGAGGAGTACCTAGCAAAGATATGGTTTTTCGAGGTAGCATATCCTAGACATATGTGCAATGTACTCTTCTTCTCTTGATCAGGTTTTATCCTATTGTATTTTACTGACATGGTTTTTAACGAGGTGGTTGCAGTCCAACATCACTTTTTTAGTTCATTATATTTCTTTTCTAAAGTTTTATCCCATTGGGTTTTTCCTTAGTAAAGTAAAATACAATTATCTAAAAATGGTGGAACTTCAAGGGGGAGTGTCGTTGAGCAGGTGACATTCCCACCATTTCTCCATATGGCTTCTCTAATCAATTGCCACTCAAAGTTTACAAGTGTTGTCCTCATTTCTTCGCCTATGTGTGGAAGATAAAGGAAAGCCAAAGCATTGTAATTCCACATGTACAATTCTCTATTTGACACAAACTTCATTGTATGGCATTTCCTTATTGGCTAAAGTATTCTATAAATATGGGCTCTCACTTGAGAAATGTCTATACGTTTGGGTTTTACACAAATCAAATGCTCTCATTCTCTTGATTTAGAGCTTAGCTTCTCAATTTGGTATCAGAGTCATGGCAAGTAATCCTCATAAATCTGTGTCTATTGTTTATACTTCTTCTCTTTGAAAATCTTTTTCATATAATATAGATAGTTTATATGAAATTCAATATCTTTCAGACAGTTCTCAACTCCCCACTTCTAATCTTTCTTATCTTAATCCTTATCGTGTACATAAAAATCCCTTTTCCTCTTTTCACAAAACTATAAAAATCTTGATCATTAATCCTCTTCCTAATGTTAAAGAGTATGTTCAATATAGTAAGTTTAATGCCTATCAACTTCCTACTACCCAGTCCGAATAGTTTCTTCAAATTGATATTTCAGATTATTTGATTGATCTTTAGAAATGGGAAGGTTTTACTCATCTCTACTTTGGAGAAATTCGTTTTGCTCTTACTATATGGCCACTCTTTAATATCAGATGGTGTATAGAGTCCAAGATCATGCTATCGATATTGCTCTTCCAAATGAGACAAATGATTATATATTTATTAATGTAGAATCAAATCAAGTTTCTAGTTGTACTTTTGTTCTTAAACAGATTGCTCGAGAAAAACTCAGAGTTGATACCCACCAAATGGGTAACCAACTATGAAGAAGCTCATGCAACCTCTTCATCAAATCAACCTGTGCAATTTATAAAACCTTATTTCAAAAGAACATCTAGTGGAAAAATAGAAATCCATTTTGCTCCTAGAAAACCTTTAACTTAACCTTTTTCAACTCAGTTTGGAATTTCTCCTCATATTCCTACTGAGATCTATGCCTTTGATGATCAAGGAAATCCGATTCATATGTTTCAAGAACATCAACGTCATAATCCTTATTGCAACTGTCCTGCTTGTCTAAAGCATTCTAATCCTTTCAGACCACCGAGTAGAAGAAGAGCTTACAGGCTTCTAAAGCCTCGCACATGAGATGCCTTTTATGAAGCTTACAAGAAGAAAGCTCCTGGTTATGATTTACTAGGAGAACCAAGTGGCAAGTTTGACTTTGTAGTTAAATACATTAGTCCAAATCATCAAATGATTTCAGAACCTTCTAGATGGGATGATACAGATGGTGATTCTTATTTTGATTCTCCAGATCTAGCACCATCAGTATCAATTTTTGCTCCACAAAAGAGATGTATGTCTAAAGCTATTTGGATCCCGAAGAAGCATGCAAAAATAGCTATTCCTTCTGTAGCAATGTATCAACCAGATCTAGCTTCATTTCCTTCTCTTGAGTCTAAAGAAGATCCTATTACCAAGGAAAAATCAGCATGGAAAGTCAAACCACTAACTTTCGAAAAAGCAGATGGACACCATGAGCATATGACTCAAGTAAAAGCAGTATTAAATGGGCAGTCTGAAAACACAGTGGTTCAAAATCAATATCTTTAAAAAATAGAGGAAGCAACAAAGAGAATCGAGTCAAGAATGGGTTCTCAACAATAGCAGTTGTTAACTTCTCTTGAAGCTTTAAAGAAAAAAATTGAAGGTCTTAATGAGATTATTCTTCAACATCTGAAGCAATCCATTCCTTTTCAACATCTTTGAACTAAAATGAATCAATTAAAACGACAACATACTTCTTTAAAAGGAATGATCTCTTCTACACAACCCCGATAATATCTTTTAGACGGACTTTTTACTTCTATCTCTCCGCTATCTCTCTTGCCTAAAACACCACAAGCCTTGACACATCCTAAATATCCTACTCTTGCTTCTATTTCTGGGGATAGTTCATTGTTCCTAAAAAATCAACATCCTTTGCCTTAGAAACCTTCAAAATAGAAACAAAATCCTTCTTCTAGTAAAAATTCTTCACTAAACTCACCAACCTAACTTACCATAACTCATAATCCTATCACTACATATCTCCAAAATCTCACCATGGAACACCAAATTTCAGACTTATCTTCTTCTTAAAAAAATATGTCTGATTAAGAAAAATTTCAAAATTCTAATTCAAATTCTGATTCATATCAAATTCTACCCATCATGATACAAACTGGTGATAGTGATCCTCAGTCTTCTCATACTCATGCCATTGTTCAAGATCCTTTTGATGAAGATGAGTCTATTGAAGATACTATTCATGTCAATCAAACACACTCATCAACCTGCTTGTCACAAGACTTCTCTATTCACCTTTGATGATTGCAGTATTGATGATCATAGGAACAGAATACATGAAATGACATCCTGGTGCAATACAAAAATGTTACGCCTTGGATTCACAGTTAAAGGTGTTATTCTTGATTTTGTACCAAAAATGACAGGCTCTTTACGGGAACGGTGGTTAAAACTTAGAGAATATCGCCAAATACAAATTATTGATTCTGTGGATATCAATCAATTCATGTTCTATATTTACTCAGAATTTCTAGGTAGTCTTACTCATGTTGAAGACAAAGCATGAGAAATTTTTTTTAGTTGAAATGTTGTTCTTTTAAGCCTAAGCATATTCATTGTCGTTTCAAAAAGGTTCGTGAGAGATTTTATCTCATAATAGCTTAGATGATCCCAATCTTAAGCAGGCTTATCTCAATCAATTTTCAAGTCCTTTAGGATCAGAAACCTTGAGGTTTATTACATTTAAAGGAATGACTCTCTCTCAAGTATCTTTAGGGAACTTACTTCAATTTGTGCTATAACAACTTCAAAATCTTTGTAATAGTTTCAAATTTCTTATTGAATACAACAATGTTCGGAAGAAACTTAGAAAAGTTTGTCAACGACCAAACCTCAAGATTCAGTGTAAAGGTGATAATTCATGCCTCTGCCCAACCAAGAAAAAGAAATATTTTCGAAGATTTAAGAAACAATCTTCTCCTTCTTGGTCAAAGAAAATAAGAAGATTTTTTCGCAGAAAGAAAACAAAAAGAAAGTCCAACAGATGTTATATCTGTAATCAAATAAGAGATTTTGTAAAACAGTGTCCTCAAAAGAAAAAGAAAGACAAGGTTTTCCATACTATTTTTCAAATTACAGGAATTTCTTATTATGATGAAGACCTTGAATCTATCTTCTCAGAACAAGAACAAGAAGATGAAGATACTCTCTTTATGATCAGTCAGCCACATACCTATTCAGATGATCATTTAGAAGAAGAATTTTATGAGTTCTACGGAGTTCAACCAATCTCAATACAGCCAATTTGTGGAATGTCAAATTTCATTGTTCCTATTGTGCCAGTCATAATACGGGTATCCAAGTTTGTTAGGCTAATCAATTTACTTGCTCTCATTGATACTGGAGTTGCCGCTTCAATTTTAAATCCAACTGTTCTTCCTTTGAAATATTGGATTTCATATTGGCAATACTTTCGTGCTACTAATAATGAGGTTTTCTCTACAGAACTCATTAGTAAAAAGGTATACCTTGAAATCTTTTCAGGTTTATCTTTTGCTCACAAATTTCTGGGTTTAACTCTCCCTGATAAAGGCCTTGTTATAGGTTTTGATTTATTAGCCTAGTTTTTTACTAAAAGAGTTCTGATTAGACCTGATAGGCTTAGATATAGAAATTATTTTCATTCGTGGGTTAAACTAGATCATTCTTATTCCACAAATATTTCTTTTCCCATTATTTTCTTCGAGAAGAATTGCTGCCCTATAGAAGTCACTAACATCAGTTTGCAAAATTCTTTTTCCGCTTGAAGGAATTTGCAATGGAGGAAGATTCTAAGCAATCTTCTTGATTTGTAAGTCGTCGTGGCACTAGCGCATCACAAAAGGAACTTTTATTATTCAAAGGATAGCTTTAAAGTGGAATTAGAATCACGGCAATGAAAAGCAAATTCTATTTGAACTTCTTTCTAGAATACATACCAAGGCTGTGCTAATGATTTAAACTCGGCTTTACATGTGAGAACTCCCAATTTATATCACCAATGGTTCCATAATTTAGTTCCACTAATGGAGATATATTAAGAAAAGAAAGAGATTTAGTTCCCTAATGGAGATATATTAAGAAAAGAAAGAGATACAAAATGCATAAAGAGATTTTTCATAAAGGGTCTTCTCTCTCCTCTATCGAGAGACTAGAAAATCTTATTTATAGTAGAAAGATAAGAATATCTGCCTGGTTATAATATATTGTCAAGACACTTGTAGATCTCCTATCTATACACTTGTTACCAGGATTTCTTTTGGTTATTTCTAGTTACAAGACACATAGAAAGATAGGATTACAACAAGATAAGCTTAAAAGTAATTTACACGTTTATCACACCTTTCATACTTATCTATATAGACATTTTTTTTTCTTTTTGACATAATTAAAAACATGGATACATGGAAACATATTTTACATAAATCATGAAGACATATCATGATAACATGCGAAAAGCAAAAGTAAAGCTTGAATAAGTTCTCGTGACATCTCTTTATTTAGGAGACGTGGTGATGTTGGAGATTCTTGCATACTCGTTAGAATCATCATCACTGTCTGGATCCCACCACGTCAACATGTCAAACTGTGGGATATCCTCATTCTTTTTGTTATCTTGAACTAGCATGGATTCCTTTTCCAAGAGTTGTTGAAGATAAGGCTCATCAAGACTGTATGGATCTTGAGAATCTTAGAAATACTGAGGGTAAAATTGTCCTTGAGATGCAGATGGTATTGTCGGCTATGGTAAGTTTTGGAGACTAAGTTTTCTAATGGGTCAAATGAATAAGAATGATCTAATTTAACCCATAGATGAAAATAATTTCTATATCCAAGCCCATCAGGTTTAATCAAAGGGATTTGAAAACCCAGTAGTCATTCAGAATTCTTGATGAAATGTTCAAATCCTCTCTGAAAAAATTCAGAATTCTTCATGTCTCTTCACTTTAGGAAAAATGAAGATGTTAGCCCTACCAAAGCTAGCCATAAAGGAATGAGCCCTGAACATTATAACATCGCCATCCAAGAGCTAGAACAATTACAAGCTTAAGGATTAATTAAACCTACAGAATCCGTATGGGCTTGTGAAGCTTTTTATGTCAGTAAAAGACCTGAGCAACTCAGAGAAAAATTAAGATTAGTGGTTGATTTTCGTCATCTCAATCTTTTCCTAACTGATAATGAATTTTGAATTCTTAACACTCATACCTTCTTTGCCAACCTTGCTAAAGATCGTGTTTTTTCTAAAGTTGATATTTAAGTAAGATTTTAACAATTCGGAATTTTAAAAGAAGAAAGATTCAAAACCGGCTTTTGTATTCCTAATCATTATTTCCATTAGACTATTATACCTTTTAGGTTGAAAATTGCCACGTCTATCTTTCAAAAAACCATGATCAAGATCTTTTAACTTCTCAAATCTAACATGCTCATTTATATAGATGATCCTCTTCTGTATTCCTTAACAACAGAAGAACATTTAGAGCTGCTACAGCAAATGCATTCTCTTCTTCTGTAATATGGTATAATGATTTCTTCCAAGAAATGTATCTTTGTAGTCCTAGAGGTAGATTTTTTGGGAATGACAATTACTGAAGGGCAATATCGTCTTCAGTCTCATATTGGAAAACAATTACTGGAATTTCCTGATGAGAACCTTACTAGGAAATAGATTCAACAAGTGTTTGGTTTCATAAATTTTATGGCGGATTTTATTCCTAAGCTGTTTATGGTCATTCACCCTCTTCAGATTATGCTAAAAAAGAATGCTCCATCTTGGGGACCTGACAAACTAATGTTGTCTTACAAATCAAGAAGATTGCTCAGAATCTTCCTCCATTGCAAATTCCTTCCAGTGGAAAAAGAATTTTGTAAACTAATGCTAGTAACTTCTACTGGGCAATAATTCTTCTTGAAGAAAAGAATTGGAAAAGAAATATTTGTGGATGCAAAAATGGCTCTTTCTCTGATTCTGAAATTCATTATCATTCCACATTTAAAGAGATTCTTGCAGTCAAGAAAAGGATTGAAAAATTCTAATTTCATCTTATTGGCCATCATTTTCTTGTGGAAATGGATATGAGCTCATTTCCAAAAATATGGTAGTTCAAGCAAAAACAACTGCCATATCCTCAACTACTTAGATGGTTAACCTGGTTCTCACAATTCACTTTTGATTTTAAACACATCAAAGGAAATACTAACATTCTTGCAGGCATGCTTTCTCGACCTTAACAGATCAAAGTTAATCAAAGCAACTCTCCCTAACTCATTCCATTGATACATATGATGCACCCTTTTTCATCTTCTTCAACAGAAAAAGAATTCATTCCTCTAGAAGTTCCAGCCTTGATAGCAAATCAATCTATGAAAAAATCTCATTGTAAGCAAATGATGGAATATCAGGCTAAGATCCTCATACAATATGGTACATTCCCCCTTGGAACTGTAGAGATCCATCCATAATTTCCATACATGAAAATCTACCCAAGATATTGAGAAAGACTTCAGTCTAGAAAGCCTACGGTTTCTTTGGCATCTTATGCAGTAATTTCCTATTGGCATTGGGTTCAATCTCAATTATATGCTAAATAGAATGGCCCATACAAGTCTTTTGTACAGCCATAAAACTCTCAGTAATCCTTCTGGATGTTTTCAGATTTTTCTTGAATAGTTTCATCCTTTCTTATGGTGGAAAAACCAATTCGAGTATCAAAGATAGAAAAGTTTTAATCTTTGTGGACAAAAAGCAATGCACCACATCATCTACATTTTCAAAAGAACGAGCATCATCACTAATAAAAATTTACAGTTCTTTTCTCATGTGCAGGAATATTGTCTATCTCTATATAGCTTGGCCTAACAATGGAACGCATATCCCTATGAATTTAGGGAATTTCAAAAGAGAATTTCATAAATAAATTCCAGAATTCCACCTCAAATTTGGTCGTCCATTTAAGATGATGCACCATGAGAAGAATATTTTCCTTCATATTCTGACCAACTCAGATAATACAGAAAGGTGTATCATTCTACACACAAACATGTGAAAAAGGAAGAAAGCTCTTGTTCTCAGCAAGCCCAAGCCCAAGATTATAATGATAACGATAATGATTGACTCCTTCAACGTAGTCTCCAAAGCTTATCACAGTCGACAATTTCATCTGCATCTCAACGACGTCTTACCCTTCATATTTTCAAGATTCTCAAGATCCATATAGTCTCAATGAGCCTTATCTTCAACAACTCTTGGAAAAGGAATCCACGCTGGTTCAAGATAACAAAAAGAATGAGGATATCTCATAGTTTGATATGTTGACGTGATGAGACCCAGACAATGATAATAATTCTGACGTGTATTCAAGAATCTCCAACATCACCACGTCTCCTAAATAAAGAGATGTCATGAGAACTTATTCAAGCTTTACTTTTACTTTTGCATGTTATTACGATATCTCTTCATAATTTATGTAAAATATGTTTCTGTCTGTCCATGTTTTTAATTATGTCAAAAAGAAAAACATGTCTATGTTGATAAATATAAAAGGTGTGACAAACGTGTAAGTTGCTTTTAAGTTTATCTTGTGGTAATCCTATCTTTCTACGTGTCTTGAAACTAGAAATAACTAAAAAAATTTCTTGTAATGGGCGTATGAATAGCAGATCTAAATTTCTTAAAAATATGTTATAACTAGGGAGAGACTCTTGCCTCCCTACTATAAGTGAGCGTTTCTAGCCTCTCGATAGAGGAGAGAGAAGACCCGGCAGTTTCCCCTTTAACTTATGTTATACTTTATTTTATCTAATTAATTTCAGATTCAACGCTTGTAAAGTATGCGGGATAATAATAAGGACGAGATTATTTATGCCCAAGAGAATCTTCTCAACACCCAAATTTTGGGAATAAATTTTACTATTATTCGGCCAAGTTGTTATAATCATTAATTTATTTAAATTACAAACCCTGACGCTCACGGCTTCGTCTTCTGTTCTGTTTGCTCGAAGTTAAAACTGGAAGCCTTCCACGCCATTCGAATTGCTCTCTCTGATGTCTCTCTTTGGCACCTTTAAGGCCCTCAAGTCCTCCACTCTCATCTCCTGGAAATCCGTACTGTCCCTCTCTCTCTAACTCTGTTTTTGTTGTCTATCTGTACGCTAATGGTTTGGTTTTCTCTGAACATTTAGTGGAGGGAAATATCTGATTAATCGGGTGATTAATTGTCCACTGGGTTTTATCGATTTTCTTCTAAGCTTTTGCTTTCAGTTACCAGATGTGTTCTTTTGGTGACAGACGGGTCGGCTTCAGCAAACCATAGCTGCATGCATAGAAAGGAGTGGAAAGACTCTGCACTCTGGCAAGGTTTCAACGGTCAGGATATCTCCTGGCTTTGCTGGTGAAGGAAGGTACTTTGAGTTTCGATCCAAACTGATTCCTGCATTCATTGATTTTGCCAAACAATCCCCGTTGTGTACTACGCTTTGTAAAGATGGAGTTAGAGTTGGGACTGTTGAGCACTTGCTCTCTGTTTTGGAGGCTAAGGGTGTTGATAACTGCAAGATTGAGGTTGGAAACTTGGATTCTGATAACCAAGAGCTTGAGCTTGAGGTTGGTGCTGTGAACTAGTTTGCATTGGGCTAAATTATTTATTTTTTTCTTTTAAATGCTTCAATAAATTGATGAGTCTCATCTAACACTAATTTTTAGTAAACAAGTGGCATGGGTTTTCCAGCTTTTGCTGTTTTGTGCTCTCTCTTATATGTTAACTAGATTTTATTCTGGTACATGAATTTTCAAATGTGGTTGCTATAGTGGAGACGTAAGTGTATCGGCCTTGGCTTCAAAAGAGAGTATTTTTCATCAATTATATGACTGATGTGTTTTTTTTTTTTTTTTTTTTTGGGAAAAATATTTTTGGATATACCTGGCCTTAGGTAGAGTACAACTTTTGACGAATGAACCGTTGGGAGTGAATTTGTTGAAAAAACCACTATTTCAGTAAGTAAGGTGTTAATAGTAGATAGGGATAATACATCTTAACACCAGTTTACATTAGACATTCTTGGGAGTGGGATGAAGGCCAGTTGTTCACTATTCTTGAACATTAAACGTTGATGATTGCCAACAACTGACACAGGTTCCTATTTTTGATGGGTCAGCACGTGAATGGGTGGAGGCAATAGAGCAAGTTGGTGTAAAGGAGGCCTTGGATCGGCATGGAAACACTGCCGAAAAAATTGCACCATATTTGAATGAACCTGTTTATGTGTGGAAGAATGATTCTTTTTTAGCTGCTTTCCCTTCACCAAATGTTCGCATCACTTGTGGAATTGACTTTCCTCAGGTATCCATCAGCTTTGGTTGATCTGATAATGTACAGTAGCTATTGTGAGGGTTTTGTTGAACTGCATTGCTTATTTGTGTTAGCTATACATAATTTTGGAATATGTTTATATTTTTCCTGCCCAATAATTGCTTTAAAATCTGCTTAAGATAACTTAATAGCTTTATGCTTGCAATGGAACATTCAGACCATATCATTTGATGTTGTGTGAAAGGTCTGAAAACTTTTTAGTAATCCACGCATTTCTCCTTTTTGTTGGTTTAGGTTCCTGCTATCGGCTGCCAATGGTTTTCTTCAGCCCCTTGGGATGACTCTTTCTATGCAAAGCAGATTGCATCTTCAAGAACTTTTTGCATTTATGAGGAGGTTTTTTCCTTTCTTTCTGGCAGTAACCTTGTTATCATTCTATATGAGTAGCATTTTTGCTCATTTGACGGTTTAATACTTTCCTTTTCAAATCTGCTATGAGGGATACTCTGCTGTTGTTTGATGCGCTTCTGAAGTTTATGTAACAGAAAAACTGAGATGTTAGATTTGCTTTCCTAGAAGTCTAGTCCATGTGAGTGGATTGCATTAGTGTCAGATGTGCTAGGATTCTTCTATCGAAGAACTTCGAAGTTTCCTGATGACTTGAATCAATATCTTGGCAAGGGTGGCATATCAAGTAAATTTTGATAATATATATAAAAAAATGTTCTTAAAATATTTTGATTCTTCTGGCTCTCAAGTATTGGAGGAGGTGTATGAGGTTTTAAAACTATAGGTTGGTATGCCAATCCAAAATAACCATGGTGTGTTCCTCCATCGCTAAGGCTATGTGATGCTCTATCAGATAAAGGCAGATGTGTTAGCTATTTTTATTTTTATATCAAACTTGCTGGTGGTTATATTAAACTGAAAGAAAGTTTGTAATTTTTGTTGTCGATCCTGAAGTGCTCTGAGATGGTGCCGTATGACAATCAGCTACCTTTTTCCTAATGTTTTTGGTATTTTAAAATGTGATGAAATTTTTGGTACTATAACTGGCCTGTGATATGATTTTACTCTGCTGATATTAAATCTGTGCAGTCTATGACATGATTTTAACCTGCTGATATTGAATCTGTGTGGGAAAATTATTTCAGGTGGAGTATATGCGCAATGCAGGACTAATTAAAGGGGGTTCGTTAGAAAATGCCATTGTTTGTAGGTAAGATATTTCATTTATTTACATGAACCATTAGGCTTCACGAATGTAAAATCAGCTGGCATTAGCTCAATATGATGTGTTGGCCAAAAACATTAAATTGACTATCTATGCCACAAAAGAATGAGTATTAGACAAGTTACACCTTCTAGATAATTTGTGAGAAACAAATTATTCAATAATGTTAACTTTGGCACCATTTACTTGGAAATAAATCAGTGATTCAAGAAATCTTTCACGTTTGGGCTTGTACTTCAAAATAACAGAACTTGGGGTGGATTTATATGCTCTGATTTAGACTGTTTATTGCGCATAATTTTTCCTTAAAATGTAGCTAGGAATTGGACTGACATGAGATATTGGATTCTGTTCATGCAACTCAAGTGCAGAGAGCTAACATGAAAACATGAAATAATTTCTGGAGGATGTCGAATATCTCTCTCACTATTTTTTTTTTCTCCTTCTGTTTGATAAAGGAGGGTGCTGAATATCTACTAGTTTCAAATTAAAACATAAGAAAGTTGTAGGAAATTGTGCAAATGTCAATGTTGTTTTAATGTTCTCAACATGACTTTCTTTTTTAAATGATCAAGACCCAAAATTTAATCATCTTGCTCATACTTTGTGTTAAGTATTTGTTCTTTATCTTCTGCAGTGCTAGTAAAGGTTGGCTAAATCCCCCTCTGAGATTTCCTGATGAACCTTGTCGGCATAAGGTCTTAGATCTTGTGGGTGACCTATCCCTATGTGCACAGAATGGTAGTCAAGGGCTTCCTGTGGCTCACATAGTAGCTTTCAAGGTTTGTCTCTCAGCTTTATGAATTGTCTACTTTAATTGTGGTTGGTTCCTTATTCTTATAGTATTTGTGGCAAAAAATTATGTGGATGATCAGTGATGTGTTTACTTAGGCATAATTATTGTTATGAAAATGACAACTTGGGATTAGTCAATGATTAAATTTAGAGAGAAGTTCTATCATTGCTCATGTTTAATTCATCACACAACTTAAAAGGTGAAAGAAATAGTTAACATCCTGATCGGTTTTGTTTGATATTCCATGATTATCAAAGTATACTGTAATTACTATTACGTTTATCTGACTTTCAGTAAAGTCACGGACTGTAATTCTTGCTTGCTGTACAGGCGGGCCATGCACTTCATGCTGATTTTGCACGTCGCCTATTAGGAGTTGATTAGGAGGAAATGTCCTGTTTTAGACTTCTCTTCTTAGAGGATCAAATGCGTGCATGCATTCATTTTTAGTGGCTCATTTCTAAAGCTTTCTACTTTTTTGGAACTCTGTAGCATTTTATTCTTCAATTTACTGACAATGTCCAGCATGCGCTCTGTTCCTTTCTGTAACCATTAGATAGATGCTTCAGAGATAGGCGAACTAATGAGCAGTGGTATCATAGTTGCAGTTGGGGCCTGTTTTGGTTTGGTAAAATGGACTGGTTTGATTATGTTTTTAGCGACTCGTAATGGTTTGAGTATCATTTCATGGGCAGTCACGGACGATGATTACTATAAGCAAAAGATACGATAAACATACATGCAAACAAAATCTGATGTTTAATGCAGGCAGTAGCATTAGCATACACTCATTTTATGTTGTAGAATTTCCTCTGCAAAAGAAAAGAAGAGGCATTCAAAGACCAATGAAACTACAGTATCAACTCTGTATTAAAGTAATTAACTCTTAATTACTAGTAGAATTTTTATGGTAGTTATTCAATTACTAAAGTTTGGTAATTTATTTTTATCAATAATGTGAGTCTCACGAACTCTTATACAAATTTTGCTTTACAAATGATGTGATAGTTGAGTTGGCATTCCACATCATGTGCCATGTCATTGGCTGAATTTCATTATTTGATTTTTTTCCTATTTTCATGCTTATATCTCTACATGCCATCGGACGGCCGATGTTTGCACATCTGCAAGGAAAGTTCGTCTCTTTTTCTCTAATTATTATCTGGAATTTCAATATTTTTTGTCTGATTTGTTCTCCATGGGAAAATGAGGATCTCTCTCCCAATTTCTATGACCATAATCAGTCTCTGGTTTCTTGGTGTATGCAATTTCTTTAGCCCCAAATTGCTAGAATACTAACCCGACGGACAATAGAATTCTGGAAGTTTTGGTGTACTTTAAAATATTGTGTTGTTTTTATCATAATTTTAAATTATCATGGACTTATGTTTCTTAAGGATAAATTTGCATATTAATTTATGTTATTTTAACTCTTCAAATGCAGATGATTTCGTCGTTGATCGGAAAACTCTTGACATGTCTTCACGTGGAATCAAATCAAACAACTTGAATAGTTAAAGGACACTTAACTGAACCAAGGAGAAATTATCCTCCGTCAACACATAAAACTAAAATCAAATAATAAATTTCCAAATAATATTCAGAGACGAAGACTAAGAGAGATCCTCAATCTTCGGAGTCGAGACGAAATATGGGCTTGAAAAGAGGGAGAAGAAAATAAAAATCTTATAATAAAATGGATGGGGCTGTAAGAACCGCTAAATATACTCTATAGTCTATACATCCCGTTTCTCAGAAAAAAAAAAAAAAACCCTCCCTCTCAAAATTTAAAATTTAAGTTTTACTCTATGCATCCCTTTAAATATCATATATTCCCTTAATGAATTTAATTGAATAAAATTTTAATATGTTGTATAAAAATAAGAGATATTAACAATTTACCCCCTGAGGTTAAGGGGAAATACAAATTATCCTCTGCAAGATTTGAAATTGTAAATTATCCATTGATTTTTGAATTCTGACGTTAAGTTAAACGAAGTAGAGGTATTATTGAAAATAAAACTTGTGCAATAAAATTAAAGGATATTAATAATTTACTCCATGAGGTTAAATGAAAATACAAATTTCTCCCTCTTGGAGATAAAAATAATTAAAAAATTAGAATGAAAACAATAATAATAATTAAAAATATTTAAAACTTTATTGAATAAATAATAAAAAGTAAATTTGAACCAAATTGAATACACCCTTTAATCCGAGCTTTAATTAACAAACCCAAATTAGGTGGTGGCGAGTTCTGGTAGAGGAGAGAGAGGAGGAATTGGTGACGAAAGTAATTTCGTCAATGAAGAGAATGAACGACGATTGTGGAAGTAGTAATTCGTGTCATGTGTGTCGACTTATTTAATTATTTGTGTCAAGACATGAAACACCGGTTCGACACGATTATTAAATGTTTCACCCATGTGTTGTAATCGTGTCATATTTAATTAACATAATTTACTTAATTATTTAATCTAATTATGCATAGTATATCATATTCTATATATTTATATCAATTAATTTTTTTAGAATATAAATAATTGTTAGTAGAAAAAAATTATTAAAATCATTACAATTTACTATTATACAAATTAATTTACTTCATAATATAAAATTTTTAGTTTTATAATATATATGTTGTAAGAAGATAAAAATTATATCATTAAATGAGCTTGCATGTTAATGATTGACAAAATATATTTAACTATTCTTGTCATTAAACCGATAGGCGTGTTAAACATCCTTAATATGAATTCGACCCATTTATTAATCGTGTGTCATATCCGTATCGTATTCATGTCATGTTTGGGTGTCATGATTCAAATTGCCATCCCTAGACGATGGTGGTGTGGTGGAAGATCTATTGAAGTACTAGGGAGGGGTGGTGGAGATTGCTAGTAGAGAGGAGACAGAGAAGGAGACGAAAGAAGAAAGAAAGGTAAGGGTATTTAGGTGATTTTAGAAAAGTGAGTGAAGGTATTTGTATTTATATAAGGGCAATTTGGTCGAGTAGCATATATTATCCTCTCTCTCATCTTTTTTCACTTAATTTAATGTCAAAATTCAAAAATAATGTGACAATTTACAATTTCAAAATGTGTAGAGGGAATTTATATTTTTGCTTAATCTCATGGAGTAAATTGTTATTATCAAATGACCGAACATGAGGTTATTTTGATAAAATTGTGAATAGTTTTTTCTCTCTCCTCCTTTTCCGTTTAATTTAACATCAGAATTCAAAAATCAAAGGGTAATTTGTAATTTCAAATCTTGTAAGAGAAAATTTGTATTTTCGCTTAATCTCAGAGGGTAAATATTAATATCCCTAAAAATAACAATTCCTAATACTTAGAAATCTAATCAAGAACAAAGAGGGAAAGTATTTAACAAATAATTTATCTCTATTTCCTTATAAATTTACATAATTAAAATCAAATTTACGATTAAGTATATATATTTTTTTCAAGAAATCATTCTATCTATACCTTATCTCTATTGAAATCATTCTCTCTCTTTACTTCATCTCCTCTGCAAATCTACAATATTTATAAAGAGGAAGAGGAAAAAAATTAAAGGAGTTTTAATTTGATTAACGGTTAACGTTTGTTTTCCTCCCCAAGAAATCAATCTATCTCTTTTACCCTATCTCTACTACAAATTTGCAATTGAAAACATGAAGAGAAGATAAAGGAGGTTTTTTAATTTTTAACGTCAATTGCAAAGATGAAAAGGAAATATAATAATTATTTTCAAATAATTACTTTGATATGTATTCAAAAATTGATTCCAAATTGAGAGAAGATTTGATTTGTTCAATTAACACCTAAAAGAAAAAAAAATTAGGGTTCATGAAATGGGAATAAGTAAAATCTATATAAAAAGTAACAGTACTTTTATAAAATCAATTAATCATTTATTTTTATGCAAAGTTATTTTTTGTTATGTCCTTAATAGTAATATTCTTAATAGATAATTTAGGTTTTTACTTTTTTCATTAATAATGGGTGTATAGAGTGTTTTTAGGGGTTCATACAGCCTAACTTTAGTAAAAAGAGTAATGTTATACTTAAAACATTTATACAATGTAAGCTCTATAATATAATGTTGCAGTCTATATGGCTAAAATTCGGAAAAAAAAATAGATAAGGAAAATTACATCTCTAATAAGATTGTGTTATTTAAATTGCAACGTCATGTTGTAGAGTTTATGTTATATGAATGTTGTAAGTCTAGTATTATTGTAATAAAATTCACTTAAATTGATGACATGACATATGATATGTATTGCCAACTCAGCTGCCATATCAGTTTGTAAAGCAAAGTTTTTATAGGAGTTTGCAAAACTAGAATTACTTTTTTTTAATTGTTTTGACAAATTTATCAAAAAAATTGTATATTCAACTAATTTTTGTAACATTTATTTTTCTTGGGGTTTTTATATGTAAATTCATATTCTGTAATAGACATGTCCAAAATAAAAAATTGGTGAACAACAAATTCATATGTAATGAATAAAAAAAATATAGATAAAAATATAAAAACAAGAAAATATGCAGAGAGTTATAGAACTCGGATGGTAGACTTGAGAGAGTTTAATAGATGGCAATAGAATTGAGAGATAAGTTTGTACTTTGTAACGTAAGAAAATGTGTACAATATTAAAACTTTAATTTTATATAATAATATTTGAAGTTTTCTACTATTATACATCGTTGAAATTGAAAAAGACTTTTTTCTAACTTTGGAAATAATTAGCGGAAAAAAAAAAAAGAGAATGAGGGAGCAAATTTGACTTATTCTTTTAGATTTATAGGGCATGGTAATTCCTATTTAAGATTCTAACATCAGATTGGAAATTATTTGGTAACAAATGTAAAATAGCATATCGAACCAAATGTACGGTGAAAGTTGCGTGGCCCTTATTTGTATGCAGATATAAGCTAGTCGAAGAAAGAGGAGAGAAGAAAAGTGCAACAATGGCTTTTAACAAGTGTATCATCCTCTTCCTCTCGTTGTCATCTCTTCTCTCATTGTAAGCCGAAGCGGCTGCTCCTGCTGCTTCCGAATCTAACCCTGGACTGGAACGTGCATGTAAAGTGACTCCAAATCCTCAAGTATGCGTGGACTCAATTGGTCATTGGGTATCGAAAGATGTAGAAGTGGATGGCTTTCTCAGGCAGGGCCTCAAACAATTCCACGAAAACCCCTCGGGGGTCATAAAAACAGTACTTAGAACGCAAGGAGAAAGTAACTAATAACCCGTCCCTGGCAAACTTGCTTGACGAATGCACGAAAACCTTTTTCAGTTTGAAGGAAGGCAATGACAACGTGGTTGAACCAATTAAGGATGGTAAAATTTCCATTGCGGAACCCAAATTGAAACCATTATCGGAGAGGTTACTGAAAGCCAGAAGAAGTTTGCCAGCGCAAAGGAGGCAGAAATAGAGAAACTCACTTGGGATCTAGTTATCTTGTTGAAGAACAACATGGCCCTTGCCAAGAGTATGCTCACCAAATCAACTCCTTGAGAACATGAAGAGGAGAGACTTATTCGTTGACGTTGTATTTGGTTTTGCACGGTTTTGCTTATATTATTATTACCTAACGTAACATAACCAATGCAACAATTAATGATGCATGGAAGGAATTGAAATATATGAGAAACGTTTAGTAAAATGTTTCGGTATTTTGCCATTAACTTCAATGAATTTTGACTAACGACAAGTTCACCGTTGATATTTAAGCAAACCTTAGAGTTATCTTTAATATTAAGTCTTAGTTCAAGGTCATCAATAATATTTACCTTAATTTATATATAAAAGATTAGTTCTTGGTACAGATTTAGTTTGCAATAAAATGACATGGTACATAGCTAGGAATTGCGTCTGTTTTTGAATTTTGTGATTTTGTTTTTCAAATTTGGTAAGATTATGTGGTTGATTTTGATTTTTTTTTTAAATTTTGAAAATAATATATGATGGATATTGATTTACAATGCTTAAATAAATGAATTTGAAACACCTATCCAATAAATTTGTCAAACATAATCAAATTGTGTCAATTAGGTTGTATAAGTTTAGTTGTATATGTAAAATAATTGATTGAGTTTTACTGTTTTCATAATTTCATTACTTGTCTAAATTAAGTGGTAATCAAAGGTATAACTTGTGCTTATAATATACTATTCCGGAAACTTAGAGGATTGTAATGTATATACATGTCATTCTCAAAACTTAGGTAGAAAAAGTAAACCCAAAAAGTAGGGAGTATTTATAGCTTAGAGATTTCATTCTTAAACAAATTAAGTATTTCTAGTAAACAAATAAAAAAACTATAGAAAATAAATTGCATGGCGAAAGTCACGTGGCTCCATGGATATTTCCATGATTTGTCTACTTTAGTTGCTTTCAAAGTATATTTGTCTCTCAGTTATGAATTGTCTACTGTAATTGTGGTTGGTTACTTAATTCATCTAGCATTTTTGGTAGAAAAGTATGCGGTTAACCTGTGTTATTTTTACGAAGACATAGTTATTGTTGTAAAAGTAAAAACTTTAGAGTAGAGACTAATTAAATCTAGAAAGAAGTTATATCGTTGCCCATGTTTAATTCATCATACTCATATACAACGTAAAACGTGAAAGAAATGATTAAAACCCTGATAATTTTTGTTTGAGATTCCATGATTCTCAAAGTATATATACTGTAGTTACTATTAAATTTATTCGACTTCCAGCAAATTAAGTCGCGGACGGTATTTTTTGCTTGCTGTACAAGTGGGCCAGGCACTTCATGCTGACTTTTCATGTCGCCTATCGGGAGTTAATTGGTAGTAAATGTTCTATATTCTTAAACTTACTCTACCTTGATGATCAAGTGTGCGCATCCATTCATTTTTAGGCAGATTAAAAGATGTAAGCTTAAAATTCAAGAACACTTGTTCAAGAGAGCTTTGTACATTTTCGGATCTCTGTAGCATTTTATTCCTCAAATTTTTTATTAATTGCTGTAATACTGACATAATGTTGAGCATGCACTCTGTCTCTTTTGCGTCCCCTTTCTCTAACCGCCGGATGCATAAGCTTCACAGGAGATGTGGGAACTAATAGCAGTGGTATCGGATTTGCAGTTAGGTCCGGTTATAAATGGCTAATTGTCCGGAAAAATGGACTGGTGTTATTATGTTTTTAGCAGCTGGTAATGGTTGAATATCATTTCATGGGCAGTCTACGACGATTGCTATGAGCACAAATATGATAAACATTCATGCAAATAAAATCGATGTTCTATGCCTGCCGTAGTATACCCTCACTTTATTTTCGTTGTACAATTTCCTGTGCAAATTAAAAGAAAAGAATAGGCCATTTATACTAATGAAACATCTGTGTCAACTCTGGATTAAGTAACTTTTAATCATTGGTGGAATTAAGATCCTCGTTCTTGAAAATTTGCCTTAGATGGTCCTGATTTTATTAGTGCAAATTTCAAGGATTTCCAGGATTTGTCTTCATAACTCTAATACAAGATGATAAGGATTCTCAGATTAATTTTGAATGAAAGAAAGCTTAAGTTGATATTATTGTTTGATTTTAAATGAATAGAAGCTCAGATAGACATGACAATGGACTCTAATGGAGCTCATGCTCTACGCTTCGGAGTGCCAACTAAAGATACTTAGGTCCGGGCCTAAGACAAAAATTTGCGCAATTCTATAAACAAATCGTACTTTATTATTGTTTCTTTTTCCTTTTTCTCACCCTTTCTTGATCAATATTAATACTGTTTGCTATTATCCCTTGTTAACTATAATGCTAGAAACTCATTTATTGCATTAAGAGACCTCTCATTTGACAAAAGAGGCAAGTGAAATAAAAGGCTTGATTTGATTACATATAACTAGCAATACTTGATTTAAATGATCTTACAATTAAGTGGGGCTTACAAATAAAATTGGTGGGGCTTAAATAACAATACTCAATTATAAAATGGCTATTCACATATAAAATAAAAAATTAATTAAATTTCTACTAACATCTTAATTTTTCTTTTTCTAATAATCATCACCTATTGAATCTATTAATATTAATTATTCTATTACTAGAGTTTGATATATATTTTTGATGTTGAGATTTGTGGCTCGTTTCCTAATTCAAGTTCACTTCTACATGCAATAGGGAAAAGTAAAAGAAATAGAAAAGTAGCATTGTTAAATAAATAGGAGTCCTACTTCTATTTGGAATAGAATAACTCCACATAGTCTTATAAATATAGGAGTTGAGAATCAATTCTAGGTATAAGAGAGGGACCAGACATAAACTTCTACATGCAAGAGGGAAAAGTAGAAGGAATATAAAAGTAGAGTTGTTAAATAAATAGGAGTCCTACTCCTATTAGGAAAACAACAACTCCACATAGACCTATAAATATAGGAGTTGAGAATCAATTTTAGGTATAATAGAGGGACTAGAGATAAGGATTAACCAAAATACATACCCTTGTAAGGATGTAGGAAGGGATTCATGAAGAGTTGTAAAAGAAATAGTTAAACATCGGGTTGAGGAGGTGAAACGAGGAATAGTTTCAGTAAATCTATGATTTATGATCTAGTGGAACTATCTATACTCTTCCGTGGATATTGGCAATTGATATCAAACCACGTTAAATATGGTGTCTCTTAGTATATGTAATTTATTTTTCACTTATTGCCAATCTCGATGCCGAATATACTTCCACATAATTTCTAAGACTTGAGATATTTATCAAGAATTTTTAAATTCAATAAATTTTTCTAAATTTCTTTTTAATTTTTTTCATATATAGATTCATATCTTATAATGAACATGCCTAAAATTAAAATAAAAATGAACTAACGACAAATTAATATTTTATGTATAAAATAATATCCATATATAAAAATATAAAAAAACAACAATAAAATAATATCCACATATAAAAATATATAAAAAACAACAAAAACTCGAGAGTTATAGAACTTGTATAGTAGACTTGATGGAGTTTATAATATGTTAATAGAATTGAAGAAAAGTTTGTAATGTAAGAAAATGTAATTTATATAATAATTTTTGAAGTTCTTAGATAGTACATATCCCCTTGAAAAAGTTTTCTTTTAAAAAAAAAAAATCTTTCTTCGAAACAATTGAAAAAAGAGTGGTTCTATTTAGCCCCCGCTCTCAAACTCTTCAACTCCCACTTCTAAATTAACCTACTCAAAATATTTAAATTTTATATTTTTTCTCACCGTAATTGTAGACTAGACGTTTTGAAGAGTCTTAGAATTTAAGTGGATGATCTTTCAACCTCTGTAAATCCCTTAACCGGAACTCTGGATGATCTTTCCACCTTTGTAAATCCCTTAACCGGAACTCCATTGGGTTGTCATTCCCTGTTTAGAGAGTTCTGCTTGTAGTCGATTTTTAATCATCACAATTTCCTACTTACCTCACGGGGAAAGCCATTGCGGAGGGTTGAATTCAGGACTTCATCGTGGCCTTACTAATCTTGTCTCAAACTCATATGTCTGTGAAAAGACGGAATGCATCGCGGTATACCGCTTCTTGTGTTGCTGACCGCCTCTCCTGGGCCACCCTTGCCACTTAAACCAACCCATTGTGGGTGAACTTGATATCATTGCCAAACATGTTTAGTAGAAAAGTCGAGCAAATAGATCAAGAACACTACAAGAAGAGAAGCACTACAAAACTCATAAAAACCAAGTCAAAAAGTGGTTGGGAAGGGGTAGATTCAATTTACAATTGAATCATCCTCTTTAGTAATTTTATTTGGGATAAAATTGTCAAGGAATATAAATATAAAAGTGGGGGACGAAGAGTTCAAAACTGGGGGTTGAATAGAACTACTCTTGAATAAATTTATATATTCAACGTCGGAAATAATTTGTTGGAGAAAACAAGATAATTGAGGAAATAAATATTGACTTATTCTTTTAGATTAGTAGGGCATGGTAATTCGTATCATGCACAGTATCAGATTCGGAAGTATTTGGTTATAAATTATCTAAAATAGAGAACAAAATGTAAGGTGAAAATTTGCTTGGCACCCCTATTTGTATGCAGAAATAAGCGTTGGGATTTTCCATATAAGCGTCGACCCGATCCTGATATGTGTCTCCTCAGTGTCTCCTCTTGTGCTCCACCGCCAAGTTGTGAGTTGAAGAGAGAAAAGACGAGCAAAGCAATGGCGTTTAACAAGTGCATCATCCTCGTCCTCTCGTTGTCATCTCTTTATTCATTGTACGCCGAAACGGCTGCTCCTGGGCCCCAATCCCTTGAAAAAATATGTCGAGTGACTCCGCAGCCTAAAATGTGCGTGGACTCAATTGCTCCACTTTTACCCCCTGGAGTACCTGTAGACACCGAAACAGCACTCCAGTTAGGGCTCAAAAATTTCGGTGACAACGTCAACAGTTCCCTTCCAGAGTTCCAAAAACTCAAGAAGGAAGGAACAAGCCAAAACGATCTTAACAAATGCATCGATGATCTTGAATTTATCGCGACTAAGAGGATGAAAGGAATTATGGGCGCAGTTAGTGCTCTTAATTTTGCCGCTTTGGGAGAATACTACGATCTCATTTTTCAAGAGTTAAGTAATTGCAATGAGGGGCTTGTCAATCAGCATGATACAGAATTGGAGAAAACCTTGAACTCTCTGATTGTGACCAATGAGAATAACCGGGCCATTACCGACAGTATCATGAAATCAACTCCTTGAGAGAGAAGATGAAGAGGAGAGACTCATTCATTGTATTTGGTTTGCATGCTTATATTGTTATTATTTAACATAACATAACCAATGCAACAATTAATCTTGCATTCAAGGAATTGAAAAACATGAGAGACATTTAATATATAAAAATGTTTTGTTTTTGTTTTTATGAATTTTTCTTCAGTATAAAATGAACTCACAAATCTTCTACATATTCATCGGCAAATTAATTTAAAGGCGTCAAAAAGATAAGAGGTATATATATCATGGAATTGAAGTACCTAGCTCTTTAAAGATCTTGAGAGACCGCTTGACTTTTACTTCAATTTTAATCTGCTTTATATATATTTTAGCAAATTGATTCATCACTACTTTTAGTGGGAAGAATATTATCTTGTATATATATATGCACAGGAATATCAACTTAATTAGCATGTAGGTTATTTCAATTCTAAATTTTGATAGAATACAAAATATTGACAATGAGATTCTTCAATATTATGCTATGCGTATAATTATTTCGGACAAAGAAGCAATTAGGCTGGCACAAAAATGGGACCGATAAGAACAAAGAGAATTGGTCTATAGTAAATCTTGATAAATAAATATTCAATAAATTAACAATATTGTTTAAATAATAAAATCTTCGCTTCGTAAGTAGGCTATTAATAACTTGGTTAAATAATAAAATCTTCTGCTTCAACTTGAACCTGCATACTAATTAAAATTTTTGTTAAATGCATAAGATAATTTTTTTTTTGTCATATCATTTAGGACCCAATGAAAATATAAATTAATAATAGATAAAATTTATAAAATAAAAAATTTATAAAATTCATAATATTAAGGAGTTTTCTTATTGACAACTTATATTTTCCTAATTAAACTCTTCTCATTTTAGATCCTCTCAATTCTCTTTTCCAAAATACATATTTCTAAGTCATTTCTTCTTTTCTTTGTATTTAAATTGAACTCAACTTTGTCCTTAATTTTTTTCAAAAACATGCATATATGTATATCAGAAAATCTCTAGTCCTGGATTCTAAAAAAATGCGGACCTGAGATTATAAGCGTCAGATTGATCAAACGGTAAGAAGAGAAAAGTTTCTAAAAAATAAAATAAATGGTAACTTACAATACTTATTATTTCTCTCTCTTACAAAAAATGGTGCGAGTTTTCTCACGCTTAAGTTGAAAAAGTTATTCATCAAGTGTACGTGTCTCTCTTTTTCTTCTTCTTTTCTTCTTGATCATCAGCATCTCTCCCTCTCTTCGTCCAAAACCTCTCTGTTATTACTTGCAGCTTCCATTCTCTTAAGGCTTTACAGCACCCAATTTGGCTAACAAATCTGCTTCTCATCAACACGCATTGGGTGATAAAGGGTTCTCATCTTCATATATTTTTTTTGAATCCACTGTTTATAATTAAAGTTTGATCTTGTATGCTATGCTTTGCCACAAAATTTTGCTCTCAGCAGATATTAATACATTCTCTAGTTTTGTTATCGATTTCAACAAGTTTTTCATCATTTTAAACAACCCAAACCATAAGATTTGTGACTTTCTATCTTAACACTTTCCAAATCACATTTCCATCCTTTCCCTTTGATCACTTTAATTGCTCAATAACCATGTTGCAATCCTTGCCCTCTTCCTTAACTCAAATAATTACGAGATTGAGAGTATAAGTTTTCTATATCAATCTTCGAGACAGAAGAAATAAAGAACTAGGAGTATAGGAAAGCTCTCTGCAGCAGAGGACCTAAAATAAAAGGCAAAAGTGTTTGAGAGAGGTAGAGAGAGATAGTAGATTTGATGTTCAAGAGTCATAAAATATTTTTACTAATAAAGCTGCTTAAATAAATCCCAGCCACAAAAGATATCTAACCGCTAATAACTCAAGTCCGTATTTTTTTACAGCATAACAATTAATTATCATTAATATTATCAGCGAGCGTATTCATTACTCCTACGATAAACTCTTTATCAATAGACAATTCTATCACAACATAAAATTCTTATTAAATTAATAAATATTTATTTATCAATAAATTAATATATTATTTATTTATCGATAAGTAAATAAATAACCTCTCTAAAGTAATTTTTTTTCTTAGTCTTACTAGTATTCATGTATAGTGGTTTTAATATAGGGAAGGAATATTTTTGTAAATTTGCAAATTAATTTAGCGGCCCATCAAAACCATAAAGCAAGCAAGTATATGCATCGGAATGGAAGCACTGGCTCTTTGAAGACCTTTAGATTTTACTAAAATTTAAATCTAAATTATATATATTTTTTCAAGTTTAATTTGATTCGCTATTTTTAGTGTGGAGAATGTCTAGTATATATACAAAGGAATATCAGCTTAATTAGAATGTAGATAGATTTGTAACCTAAGCAAAGCATAAATGAAAGAAGACAATGCACTAACATTATTTCAATTTTAATTTCTCATAGAATGTAAAATATTGACACTGTGATTCTCCAATGTTATGTTTAGGTATAATTATTTCCGAAGAAGATGCAATTAGGCCGGCACAAAAATAGGACCGAGGAAGGAGAGAGAACTGGTCTACCATCTAACTGAAATTAGAAATATGGATGTAATTAATTAATTAATAGGAACTCTTTTCTCTCGAAATGCAATATGAGAATGAAAGTAAATTTTTATTAATTTTTATGTAAACGACATTAGTAATGTTTTTTCTTTTAATAAAATTAATAAATGTTACCGATTTAGTTTGTAATAAAATTAAATAAAATGGCATGGTATGTAGCTATAGCCTATAGTTAGTAATTTCTTTGCGCAAGAATAGAACAGGCAATTCAATTAATTAAGATCACCAATAAAACTTCAGTCACGAAGTCTGAATTACAGAAAATGACCTCTTAATTACCGGTGAAAGTCTCTAACTTGACATAAGGATATATGACTTAAGATTGTGGGGTTGTAATGAATTCGAAAAGCTCATCAAGATCGATATATTAGTAGGGGTATCAAAGAGTCTTAGCTTAATTGGGCATATTAATCATCCCAAATCATTTTCATTTTAGACAAGCTGAGCTTGAGCCTGATCTCCTAGTCATAAGCCAAAAAGATTAATCTATTGTTTCATAATTTCATTGCTTGTGCAAATTAAGCGGTAATGAAAATCTCAATTCCAAAAATTGAGAGGATTGTATACACGTCATTCTAAAAACTAAGATAAAAAAAGTAAACACAATAAAATAGGGGTATAACTCATCATTTGATTCTCAATAAAAATATTTCTGGTAAAAAAAAAATGGGTCAAAAACTGAAAAATCAATTGCATGGTGAAAATTGCGTGGGATCTTCTATTTCTATGCAGAGGTTGTTGTTGGCATTTCTTTATAACCTGACCCTCCATTAGCTTAACTTCATCAACCTCCCCTCTTTTGTTTCTCATCCAATTAAGTTTAATCAAATCCAAGGGAGAAGAGGCACCAATAAATATAAATATGGCGTTCAACAAGTTCATCATCCTCGTCCTCGCTTTGTCTTCCCTCCTCTCATTCTACGCCGAAGCGGCGAAATCTGTCCAACCCGAACACGATGATGACCCACTCTTGCGGAAGATATGTAGAGGCTGTCAATACCCGGCAGATTGCTACAACTATATCTCTCCAGAATTAGCTGGAAAAGAGGTGAACTCTCTAACTGCGCTTCAGGCGGGGCTGAAAGTTCTGAGTGGCGAACTGCAGAAGGCTATCGATCAGACCTACAACGCCCTGTCGCAGGCAAAATCAACCGAAGCTAAGCAAATCCTTGACCAATACTTAAAAGCCTATCAAGAAGTAATTCAGACTAATGAAAGAGCAAAGAGTGCGGTTGCAACGCAACAAATTGGCAGTATGGAAAGCGACCTCGTGATGATGGAAAGTAAGATGACTAACCTTAGAAACATCATGTTTGAGAAGATGAAAACCATCCCGGATCTTCAAAAACTGTCTGAACAGAACAGTTATGTGTTCGTGATTGTCAAGAACAACGTTGGCATTGGTCTGGATGCGAACAAACCACAGTATGATGATTGAGAATGATCGACCATGGGGGCACTCTCATTCGCTGCTTGTTCTATTTGATGGCTGAGCCACCGAGAGACCTCTAATAAAGCGTTTTTTATTTTTAATTTTATTTTGAAAAATGATCTTTCCATTTGTACAATGAGGATCTTCTGATCCTCTCTTTGTTTGAATTCTTTTAATTTAAATATTTATGACATGTTTATGTGAATTTGATTAATTTAAAATTAAAATACTTTTTCATTTTCCTTCTCTTTTAATACCGTATTTTCATTAACTATCAATCATATTATTATTAGATTATTTTAATAAAACAGATTAAGTCAATTAGATCAGGAGAATTGCATAATGATCATTTAATTGAATGAGATGATAGAAAAATATTCCTTAAAATTTAATTTTCTTGTAAAGCATATACGATTTATTAATTAAAACATATATGCAATGTAATTTAATGAAATTTAGTTATCTTTATTTTTTTACTACCTCAAAAATAGACTATTATCCGGTAAACAATTTTTTTTTTTCACTTTATAGATAGACAAGTATATCGATCAACTTAAAAAAAGATGATCGAGAGCTTGGGTAAGATAGAAAAACAAAACTATTGCCATAAGGTACACTTGCTATAAATTTTTAATTTTAAAAAAATAAATGAATGGAGTTCAAAAACCTACTAAGAGATTTCAAATAAATCCGGTTCTAACTTGTTCGGTCCAAGTTATGGTCATAAGGGAAAACAATTGCATCAATGGTCTAAATTCCCAAAAATACGAAAGACGAGTAAGTAAGAGAAGAGTAATTATTTTATATGTACGACTATTTTGTACAAGTAATTTTTATATGTTTTAATATAATATAATATTATTGGATAGATAAAAATTATTAAAAACAAAAAAAAATCACTCATTCAGTATTACTATATCACATCAAATTGTATAAGATTGGTAGTACAAGTTAATTGTATGTACAATTTTATACGTAACATAATGGAGTTTTGTTATTGGACTGCAGAAATAGTCCCAATTTTGTATTATTGTATTTTTTCTATTTTTTTTAAAGGTTGGTTCGCATATATTTTCATTACTACATTTTTAATTACATAAAATATCTTAAGGTCAATGTTGTACGCCTGCACTATAATAAAAAATCCGACAAACCCTTTTCCCTTGAATTAAATTTAACATGTATGGTTAAATTTATGTTGAAGTAACAAAAATATATCTAAAATAGACCTAAAAAAAAATCCTTAAAAACAATATAAATTCAAAACATCGAGTTTTGTTTAATATATAATTTATTAAAAAATTTTAAAAGATTTATCCATTACTTTATTTTGTTTTACTATAGTTTTAAATTTATATTATTTTTAAATATTTTTCTTCAAATTTAGTATTTTGAGGATATGTTTAATCATTTCATTGAAATTTAATAAAACATGTTAATTTCAATTGACAACAAAGAAAAACATGTTAACTTTAATTGACAACAGAAGGGTTTGCGATATTTTTTAAACCATAATGTTATACAAAATTTCACTATAGGGGAAAAATATGAAAATTACCTCATATTTTTCCCAAAAAAATAAAAGAATACTTGTTAAACGTTTAACTTTTAATAAAAAAAAAAAAATTTGAATGAAGACTTACAAATGATGATGATCCAACTAGAGTCTTTCCTTACTTTATATAGAATTATCATAAATTTTCTTATAATGTTTCTTGTTAAATTTCATAAAATTTATCATAATCCTTTTAAGCACACATTTAGCATGTCAGACAGAGTAAATCCACAAACATAGTGCTTGATAATGAAACTATAACACATTTCCTTTTTTTCTATCACATCCATGTGTATCTCATTCAGATTTAATACCAGATGCAGTCAGAGTTCTTCAGTTGCCGAAGAAAAGCAAAGCTGCAGCTAACAAATAAATTGCCACTGTTTGCTCAAATCAAACTTGGAAAGGAATACAATGCAAAGAATCCGCTATGTTGATGCCTATTATTTGCAATCAAACGGGTACACTCTGTATAGTGGAACTTAATTGACACGAATATAAAGGTACATGAAACCATTATTTTCCATCCTACAAATAACTACAGGGAAAAAAAAATCATAAAGCACAAACAGAAAAGCTGCAAATCAATTGCTCCAGTTTTGCACAAGTGCCTGAAATAATTCCATGCAGAGGCAAGAAGAATAAAACAAAACCAACAGGCTAGTAAACATTAACGAAGCTCCAACGCCAGATATTGTAAACTCATTATGAAAAAAGAGTTTGGAGAAGCTTCATTCGTTCTGCCTTGGTTTCTCTTGTATATACAGACAGTGTGGAGGAACAAACCCAGCCATGCACAGTTTGGACGTTCCTCTTTTCCCTCGCTTCATACTTGATCATTTCCCTTGAGAATATTGTACTTGCATAGAGGACATGTTGCATTCATCTTAAGCCATTTCACAATGCATGTAGAATGAAAATGATGGTTGCAGGGGAGAGCATGAAGCTCTGTCCCATCCTCGTATGGGCAGAGACATATACAGCATTCCTATGAAAAGGAAAAGAAATGCCGACATCAAATTTCGGAAATCATATTCCATCTAAGATCTTTCATATAATATTCTGGGATTAGGATGCCCTTTAAGAAAATAACCTATTTATACTAGATGATCTCCACACCTTTGGGGCATTATTTGTCTTTGATCCTTAATTTTTATTTATTTATTTATTTTCAACACTTCATTGAAGTATCTCCTCCGCTAAATGCTTGTGTTATACTTTGACACATCAAATAGCAGATGTAAGACTTGCTGAAGCAGCATTACATAAATGACAGGAAATTCCAGCCGGTAACTAGCCAGACTATTGCCACATAAAAATCATTAGAACCAAAACCAAGCTGGTCTCATTAGTTCAGACTTCCAGGGTCCCAATTTTGATTCCAAACTTCTTTTCTTCGTTTCAATACAACCATTGGTATGATCATCTTTCAGTTGATGGTTTGTTGAATCAAACCAACATATTATACTCTGATCAAGATTTTAACAAGGAGAATTTACTTCTTCCCAGACATCTAGTACCTCCTCAAGCAATCCCTTCTTTTAATCATAAAGCTAACCGTTGAAGCATCGTAAGATTTTCTATAGTTACAATTACTATACTCGAGAACTATTGATGATTCTATTTGATCAAATGCCTATAGAAGTGATAACGGATGTCAATAAGTTTAACCTGAATAAAAATATGTGACATACATAGAAACAAGTGGTATAATCAAATCCTCCTTCGTTTAGCTAAAACTCAATTTCCTATCCTCTATCCCTCGCTCAACCCTTTGCCTCTCTCTCTCTCTCTCTCTCTCTCTCTCTCTCTCTTTCAAACCCACACAAAGCAGTAAGGGACAAGGGAAAAAATGGGGGTACTCTCTTTGTTTTATACGAAATTGAAGGCAGCAATTCCAATCAAATATGATGTGATAGAAGAAAACAGATGTGGCATTAACATTGTATCAAAACTAAGATTCTCATAATAAAGAATAACTTACTGCATCCTCAGGTAAAAGTATACGTTCATTTGCCAAGTATCCACTGCTTGTTTCCAAAGGAACCATTTTTCCTGCTCCCACACCAGGCTTTTCATCATTACTCACTATCTGAAATCTGTATTTTGGAAGAATACTGAGATCTGCTTCTGATGCACCTTCCTGCTCAGTCACAAAAGAAAAGATAACACTGATAAGCTGTTTCAAGTTCCTCAATTTTGTTAACAAATTTGTCAATTAATAGATCATAATCCCTTATACCTGTCCTGCAACAGCATAAAGAATTGCAATAATGCATGGCAAACAGCAACAGAGTGCAATCCCAATCAGACATGCCAAAACAACACAAAAGATGGCAAAGAACACATCAAATGCCAGAAAAACGACAGCCAACCTGCAAATATGAAGAATTAGAGATCCCAGCAGTCTTTATTCTGCAGATACTGAAGCATAAAAATAAAATAAAATAAAATGAAAAATTCTAACCAATCTGTCAGGTTTTTCATCAATTTAATTAGATTGGGAACTATAGTCTTCCAGTATGTATATCGATTTTTTCATGTATAATAATTAGGCAATCACAGGAAAATCATAATTCTTTTGGAATTTTGCTTGTGATAGCAGTTTACGTATCAGACAAACAAAATGTAGTTCAATTTTAGTGCTTTTTTTTTAATTCTCTTGTTTTGATAAATAAGAAAACTAGAGGAGTGCAAATGAAATCACTTCGTAAGGATAATTCAGCATAGCATCAAGAGCTGATAATTAGAATTACAAGAATATAAAAATAAAAAGCCCCAGTACTTAAATTTAAAAGCTCCAGAAAATCCAAGAATTGATGAGATGAAAAATAAAAATCACGACATTAGAAGAAAGGTTTCTACTTCTTAGGTGGAAGTAAAAGAATTACACAACAAAAGAGTACACTGCAAATACAAGTAAATGGAAAATATAATCAAATAACAGATCAGTTGAAAAGCATACCAGTACAAACGAGGAGCTTTCTGCAGAAGTATGTCACCACCAGAGACTACCCAATAAAATCCAACAATCCACCAGAGAAATGATGCCATTGTATTTATAGATTCACATCGTTTAGTGAAACTAAGTCAATCATCATCAAATCAGTAAGTGGTTAGTGATTTAATAAACCTCTAGTAAAATTACTAACACAGCATATAACAACTAGAGGAAATTACATAGCAGGAAGAACAAAAACACAGTGAAAACTCAAATAACCACAAAACTCTAAATAGTTGTATGGTAGCATATTTTGCAGCATATTCAATCAACTCCAACAACTTTAGAAAATGGAGAACTAACTTAAATGAAGCTTTCCTTTTAATTTAATCTGCTGGGTCAGAGAAATTAGCATATAGTTATCCAAAACAACATTCTGCATGATATATACTAGCATATAATGCAGAACTTCTGATGCTCAGTTTTACTGCAACCTGAGGCCCCCTTTTCATCTCTTATTATTTCTACCAAATTAAAATATGTAAGACAACTTTCTCCTGCATGTTATGCCTAGGTGAGGTAGAAAAATTTGAAAATTAGCGCAATTCTGGAATATCTCATCTTCGAATAGTTGAACATAAATAAGCATATAGTATCTATATGCCACGTTCTCTTATTCCAATGTAAAAACAACAAAGAGTATAAGAGAAGAAGGAGAAGAAGAAGCAGAAGAAGAAGAAGAAGAAGAATTTGCATAAGAAATTTTCATCTAGTTGCTTCATCAAGAGCAACCTGCACTTGTTATTTACATACAAAAACTCTTTCAGAGTTCAAGCATGGCATAAACTATCACAATTCTCCACACCAAGACCATTCAACCAAGATTTCCAGTCAGGAATCCCAAAAATTTTCACCATTCAGCTCCAACACACAACCACTATCAAGAAATAGAAAATGACAACCAAAGTCAAAGTCAATCACCTACCCAGTTAAGCTCAACAACCTAATTTAATTATCCAAATTCAAATTCAAAACACAAAAAAATTCCAAATCGGTAAAAATCCAAATTGAAACTATAACCACATCCCATTCCACTTAAAGCACAATCCAATAAAGTGTAAACCTGCATCCAGTTTAGCCCAAAAATTAACTACAATAAAAAACAAACAAAAACTTACCTGGATCGACTTGAACTCGAGGATCCTACACCATCCTCCTCCTCCTCCTCCTCACTATCATTATTTACATCCCGCGCATCCCCACGACCCCTCTCATCATCCCTCACTCTCCTTGTGTTCCTCCTCCGGTACTCCAACCACACCAACACTACATGAACCAAACACTGCAATGCGTACCTGACAAAAATTGTGTATAAAATATTAAACAAGTTTACTTCAAAACCAAAAATGAAGAACGCTAAGATACCGGCCGGCAACATTACCTCACAACTATAAAGTCACTAAAAATAATTCTAATTACCAAACTCAGGAAGGGAAATTGGGGATTACCAAACCAATTTAGTCCGGTAAAACTGCCGGACCGACAAGCCGGTACCATATGATTATTATTAATTCTCCTATAACCCATGGAAGTGGATGACAATTTCGGTACCGTTACCGGGACTGTTTGTACTCACAGTAAAAACAAAGCAATTCCCAGAATTTGAATATGTAGATAATCAAAATTTAAATAAAAATTCAGAATAAAAATGATGCAGAAATTACCCGCAGATCCATAACCTAATCGGCGTATTGGGTTGCTCATTCATAGTTATAAACAACATCACCGCCGAAACGACCACGAAGGCGGTGTTCCACATCATGTCCAGGGCGACGACGGGTTTCGAGTAACCCCAGTCAGCGCGACGCTCTTCCAGCTCACGCGCGGCCGTTTCGCGGACGAGCATGGAGGGGCCACGGCCGCGGCCGGTCGCGCGGCCAAGGAGGAGGGCGAGGGTGGCGGGGCGGGCGGCAGCGGATGTGGGCGACTGGGTGGAGTCGCGAGGGCGAAGGAGTGGCGCGTGGGGGTCGGAGCCATCACCCGCCGTGGCGGCGTTGGCGGAGGTCTCAGAAGACGACATGGGGAGTGAATTGGGCCTGAAATTTAGTTGGAGAGGAAGTGCATAGTTAAAGAGAGGATTTCTGTTAGTTGATTGTTGTGGGTAGAGAAAGAGAGAGGGCTTTTGGGTTTCGGTTTGTTTGGACTTTGTAGCGTTGAATGGTAGATGATACGAATACGAAACTGCGCGAGAAAGAGAACGACAGAGACGATGGGTTTTTATGTCGTTTTCTTTTTCCTTTGGGGTTTATTGATAAGCCACCTATACCTTGGCCGCCAGAGGAAAGTGGAAAGTTTCTGGAACAACCTTGCTTTTGATTTTTTTAAATTAAATTTTAATGTTTAGAGTAAATGAAGAAAATAGAGATTTTTTTTTTATTTTCTGAATTGTTCTCTTGTATTTTAAAGAGATTGTATTTTTTATGTTTCCGAATGAAATTTTATAAACAAACAAAATTTACGGATTTGACAAAGCAAAAAAAATAGAGAACGGAAAGAATATCTTCTGTGTCTTGTCTTAAAATAAAAAATACCCCTTGCCCTTTCCTTTATAAAAATATTATTAGCTTCCTGTAAAATTTAAAATTAGAACAATGTGAGATGTATAATCTATCTATAATCAATCTTTTTTAGGATTAGCTAAAAATTATTAAATAGATAATTATCATGTCATACAATATAATATTCTTTATTTATTTTTATTTTTAACTTATCTGGTGATATTCAACTCAAATTATATAAAGATTCTGTTGTAAATAAGTCATAAATATAACATTACTCTTAAAATTATTTAGAATTTTCAATAAGGTTTATACAAATTATCAAAGACTTCTACGACTATTAGGATCCAAGGAGTTTTTTTTTTTTTAATAATAAAGAAGGTGAAGGATAATTTAAAAAATTGCGGGGAAAATAAACAAAATTTCACTTTTTTTAATTATAAAAATAGACAATATTAAAGACATTTTCCCATATTATCGATATTGCAATAGTTATAAAATCTCATTTTCAAATAATGTGTGTTTTTCTGTTTTTAACTACATCAAATATTTTTTATAAGAAAAAAGAAAAGAATACTTTTTAGGTGTTTAATATTTTATTCAGAAAACATTTTTAGCCGAGAGACTTTACATATGATGACGATACATTGATTCAAATTATTAAATGCCGTTAGACGCAGTCATTTTCAAGGCTTTTGACCTCAATTAGAGTCTTCCTTACTCGATGTACCTGGGCTATTAGTATACACACATTTACACAATCAATAAAAATCCACGTCAACTTAAAAATTCATTAAATTTACAATAATTATAAAATTTTCTGAAGTTTCGTAAATTTTAGCTAGTTAGACAGACTAATCCCAAGTAGAATTTGACGATAGAACTATAAATAAAGCAAATTAAAAAAAAGGGAATGAAGATGTCATTGTAGTTGATAATAAAATAAAATGTGATTATGAAATTGGATTGGAAAAAAGAGGAAGTGGGCAAAAACTCAATTGAAAAACAATAAAAAGGTTATCATCAGTTATTAAACAAATCAATTTTGCATGATAACGTGATCTGCAAAGTCTACATAAGTATTTCTAAATTCAATGTGTATCTCATTTAATACAAGATTTGGAATTCATTTGGTGATATGGGAATGGAGTAAAGTGACTTTTAAAATATTACATAATAATAGATGCACCAAACTTATCGGAATCGTTAAAACTTTCTTGCATAAGAATGAAGGAAAATCATAAGCATTTATTGAATGTGGACTTCATCACTCATGGGGGTCATGGATCATGTGCCACCACTCAAGAATGGGACTCTATATTTTAAGGCAAATTTGTCATGCAAATCTTTTGTTTTCATGGGCTAATATTCCTTTATTAATCTAATCATTCAACTAAATCATGAGATATTGAAGTTTCTGCTAAACATCAACAAATTCGAGATTTTAGAATAATGTTTCACATTTAAATGGTAGTTTAGATTTTATATTTTAAGTAATGTGTCTTCTTACATTATGTTGACATATAAATGATAGACTAATGTAATAAATAAATAATATGTCGATATCACTTGAGATTAAAAATTTGAAATACGATCTATAATACTTAATATTATTCAAATTTAAAACATTTTTCTTTTACATTGACCTTGATCTCTAAATAAAAAAACTATTGATAATTTAGATGTGATGTAATGAACAAGTAGAATTTAGAAGGTAAATTTAATTAATAATAAAGGTATACTAACAATCATTACATTTTTTTAATTATTTCTAATAAAATTTTCATTTATATATTAATAAAGGAAGATTTTCTAAATAAAAAAACTATTGATAATTTAGATGTGATGTAATGAACAAGTAGAATTTAGAAGGTAAATTTAATTAATAATAAAGGTATACTAACAATCATTACATTTTTTTAATTATTTCTAATAAAATTTTCATTTATATATTAATAAAGGAAGATTTTATAACATCATATTTTATTTTATTTCATTAAGTTTTTTATTACTCCATCATTTACTTTTGCCATCAAAATGCAAGTGTCACAGAAAAATTTGTTAATTATCTTTCAAACGAGCTAGTGTCAAAGAATTATAATTGCAAATTATCATACAGTCAATTATCATCATGCAGCATCATCACAATTTCTTATCTGTTTCATAAAACGCAATAAAATGAGCATGATATCATTACTCAACAAAATTTCAGCTTGTTAATTATCTCATAATCACTTTATCAATTTTTTTCATCATTCATATTTTTATCTCACAAAATCATCACCACTTGAAAATATTTATCACATAATAATCAGATAATGAATTAGTTGGAAAACATATATATATTGTACTACTTGTCTGTAACCGCCAACTTCTTGCAATAAACATATTTCATGTCGTCATAGATGAAACTAAGAAGAATAGTAAATTAACTTCCTTTCGTTCTTTAATGGAGCCAAAACGTAGAATTCTTGCACGCTTTGCAAATCTTTTGTAACGTATTAGTTTGAATAATATTTTTTGGCTTGAATCTTATATATATATATATATTATTTAATTACTTTTGACATTCTCAAATATATTACTTTGCTGCTTCTGCATGCAGCTTCCTTCAAAATCTTGGTCTCCATGTTAATATGAAAACCGAAGCACATTCACGGTTCAAGGGAACATTTTGGATCGATAAAGCATATTTTGTTACTTCTTTTCAGTGTTCATCTTCACTAATTTATTCAGGTATTGGTTTCCTTCTTAAACCCATTTTCCTGCATCGGTTTTCTGGTTCATTGCACTTGATTTTGTCACTTATGTTGTTTGTCTTGTGGGTTTGGAAGAAACTGAAAGTTGGGAGTAGACAGAGTGAAGGCTCAAAGGAGAGGTTTAAGAACAAAAGGGTTTTGTGGTATAAGCAGACTTTGTTTTGTTGTTTACGTGTTTCAGTGTTTAATCCACTGTTCTGTTTGTTGAGTTACTTCTATTTGTATAGAAATGGTTATTGGTCTTATGAGAAACTTGTTAATCTTTTGGATTTTGTGCTTAAGACGCTTGGTTGGGGTGCAATCTGTGTTTATTTGCATACCCAATTCTTTAGTTCCGGGGAACAAAAGTTCCCATTTTTTATTGAGGGTTTGGTGGGGTTTTTACATGTCTATTTCTTGTTATTCTCTTGTTATTGGCATTGTTCTTTACAAAAGACATGTACCTGTAGCAATTGAATATTTAGTGTCTGATTTTATCTCTGTTATCACAGGAATTTCCTTCTGTTACGTGGGCTTTTTGGGAAAAAATGAGGGTCAAGTACCTTTTGATTTGCGATTTTAGTGTAAGTAACTGTGAAGCCTCTTCAATCAAGTCTGAAGGGGCTGATAGTGTGACCGCTTATTCAAATGCTGGTCTATTTAGTATTCTTACTTTCTCTTGGATGGCTCCTCTAATTGCTTTTGGCAATAAGAAAACTTTAGACATTGAGGATGTCCCTCAGTTAGATGGTGGTGATAGTGTAGTTGGGGTCTTTCCAATCTTCAAAAATAAGCTTGATGCAGATGGTGGTGTTGGGAGTAGGGTGACTGCTCTAAAGTCGATAAGGGAATTGCACTTATTAGCTTGGAAAGATATCCTCTTGACAGGTTTCTTTGCTCTTTTATATACATTGGCCTCATGTTGGTCCATACCTCATTAATACTTTTGTCCAATACCTCAATGGGAGGCGCGAATCAAAAAAACGAGGGGTATGTTTTGGTTTCGGCCTTTTTTGTTGCAAAGCTTGTAGAGCGTTTCACGCAGAGGCACTGGTTCTTTCGGCTGCAGCAGGTTGGAATTCAGTTCAGAGTAGTACTTGTTTTGCAATGGTTTACAATAAGGGTTTGACACTTTCATCTGAGGCAAAGCAGGGCCGCATTAGTGGAGAAATCATTAATGTCATGACTATTGACGCAGAGCGAGTTGGGGGTTCGTTTGGTACATTCATGATCCATGGATGATGTTAGTGGAATTTTCTTTGGCCCTGTTGATATTGTATAAAAATCTTGGGCTAGCTTTATTGCCACTTTCTTTGCATCAGTTATTGTTATGTTAGCCGATTTTCCTCTGGGCAAATTGCAGGACAAGTTTCAAGAAAGGTTGACGATTTCAAAAGATGAAAGAATGAAGGCAACTTCTGAGATTTTAAGGAATATGAGAATTCTCAACCTGCAGGGGTGGGAAATTAAATTTTTGTCTAACATTATTGCTATCAGAAAGAGTGAGGCTGGATGGTTGAAAAAATGTGTTTATACTTTGAGCATTACAAGTTTCTTCTTCTCGGTTGCCCCCACATTTGTGTATGCGGTCACTTTTGGCGCCTGTATGCTTCTGGGGATCCCACTTGGGTTAGGAAAGATCTTATCTGCACTCGCAACAATTGGGATTCTTCAAGGGGAAATCTATAAGCTTTCTAACACAATTTCAAATATAATTCAGACAAAGGTTTCTCTTGATAGGATTGCATCTTTCTTATGTCTTGATGACTTGCAGTCTGATGTTGTTGAGAAGCAACCCAGAGGTACTACTGATACAGCAATTGAGATAGTTGATGGGAATTGCTCCTGGGATTTATCTGCTCCTTGTCCAACACTGAAAGATATAAATTTAGGAGTTTTCATGGAACGAAGGTTGCAGTCTGTGGCACTTTTGGCTCAGGCGAATCAAGCCTACTTTCCTGTATCTTGGGAGAAATACCAAAGATATCTGGTAATATTAAATTGTGTGGTACAAAGGCCTATGTTCCTCAGCCACCTTGGATATAGAGTGGCAAGATTGAAGAGCTTATTTTGTTTGGTAAGAAGCTGGACAGAGAAAGGTATGACAGAGTACTTGAAGCCTATTCCCTGAAGAAGGACCTGGAAATCCTCTCCTCGGGTGATCAAATTATCATTTAAAGAGAGGAATCAATTTTTGAGTGGGGGGCAGAAACAAAGATTACAGATTGCACGTGCAATCTACCACGATGCTGATATTTATCTGTTTGATGATCCTTTTAGTGCCGTCGAGGCTCAGACAGGATCTCTCCTTTTTAAGGCAAAATCTGTTCCACTAATAATCCCATCTTGGTGGATGTTAATTAAACTGTTCAACTAATGTATGTATATGTTGCTACTGCTACACCACTCTTGAGGATGATTTGTCGGCTTGGCTCTTGTCTTTCTTCTTAAATGGATACTCGGTGAAATTGGTACTTATCTTTGTGGCAGAAGTTTTGCTAGGCCTTATGAGTTCAAAATCCGTGATATATGTTACTCATCAAGTGGAGTCCTTACCTGCTGCTGATCTAATCTTAGTGAGCAATTTAAGCTACTGTCTTTTTCATAATGGAGTGCAGTTCTCTGCTTTCATGTCTCATGAATTCTTCTTATAATTTCTTTTTAGGTCATGAAAGATGGAAAGATTACACAAGCTGGAAAGTACCATGAGACTCTAAAATCAGGAACTGATTTTGAATAACTTTTGGTGCATATAAGCAATCTTTATCAGCACTTGAATCCACAGAAGGAAGGCCAGTTTCTGAAAAAATAAGCATCCGCAAAGAAAATAGTGGCTTAACGAGTACTAGTGGGATTGTCGAGAAAGAAGAAATTAAAAAATGTTGCAACTGATGAAGCAGATGAAGAAGCAGAGACGAAAGGGCAGCATGTTCAAGAAGACGAGAGAGAGAAGGGTAAAGTTGAGTTTTCAGTCTATTGGAACTATCACAACAGCATATGGAGGAGCCCTCGTGCCCTTTATATTGCTGGCACAGATTCTCTTTTCAGAGCCTTCAAATTGGCAGCAATTATTGGATGGCTTGGGCAACTCCAGTGTCGGAAGATGCAAAACCTGCTGTTGAGGCCTCTAAACTTATAATTGCTTATGTAGCTTTGGCAACAGGAAGTTCCTTCTGCATGCTTGCAAAAACCATGCTGCTTGTAACAGCTGCTCTGCTCTTTGATAAAGTGCATCTCTGCATTTTCCGTGCACCCATATCCTTTGGACGAATTCTAAACAGAGTGATTGAACCTAAATGATACTCTCCATTAAGTAATTCAAAATTGTCATACTTTAGGTAGCAAGACTTGTATCTGCTTCCCACAAATAAAATAGATTAAAAAAAGAAGCTTTTTCCTTTGTTTTTGCTACAATTGTTGAGAAAACCACAAATTATTCCAAGTAATGAATACTTTCTTAATCAATCTGCATTGCTCTTATAGGTTTCTTCTGACCAAGTTGCTGTAGATATTAGCATTCCATTTCAACTTGGGACTTTTGCCTTCTTAATGATCCAGCTTCTCGGAATCATTATTTTATGTCTCAGGTTGCATGGCAGGTTATTATTGTTTTTATCGCAGTGATTGCTGCCTGCTTCTGGTATCAGATAATCCTTGTGTTCTCTTAAACTCTTTTAGGGTATGCCAAGTTATGGCTTCTCATAACACGTTATATCATATATTTAGTTTCACCTCTTCTATTTGTGTGCTTGATATGTAATCTTATTGGTTTAAAAGCAATGAAGCATGATTCAGATAGAATTTTTTATAAGCTTTCTCATATTTCCCTCAAATCTCTCAATATATTTAGATATAATATAATTTCTTAAATTGACACCCAATTCAATCGGTTATACACAGGAATGCTCTAGTAGAAAAAGTGATGGAAAATTTATAGCAATCTAGAATGAAAATTGCAAACTCAAAATGGATATTACAATTTACACCAACTGGGAGATTGCCTACTCTCTTACAGAATTTTGTACTAAGGATTATAAAACAGTTTTTGTTATCTATAATGTGATCCTGGTCATTTCTGTGTTTCCTTGTTTTTCTAACAGAATTTTTAAGTGAGAAATATTAGTACAACGTCACTATGTTCAGTCTCACACACATTTTGACATTCGATATGTTATGGAAGAATTGTTTACCTTTGTGGAGAGAAGATGTCTCACAGTCTTGCAAATGTGCAGCAATATTACATACCACTGGCTCATGAACTTACCCGGTTGGTTCCAGTAAGCAATCTCCGGTGATACCACATTTTTCCGAATCAGTAGTCAAGAAACAAGGTTTCAAGGCATAAATATTAAACTGATATGGCTGAGCTTTCGCCTTGATATTTTGTCTTCTATCACATTTGCCTTCTCTTTGGTTTCCTTAATCTCTACTCCAGAGGGTGTTATTGATCCATGTAATTGATTCACCTATCTTATCGTTGTTCATTCTTCTTGGTGTTGACAGTAAAGGAGCATGAAACAAAATTTTCCTTTTCCTTTCTTTCTGGAAGCAATTGCTGGCTTAGCTGTGGCATATGGAATCAACCCAAATGCGTTACAAGCTTCGGTAATATGGATTCTTTGCAGACTGGAGACCAATTTTATATCAGTTGAAATGATTTTTCAGTACTTCCGTATTCCTAGTCAGTCACCTCTCGTGATAGAAGCAAGCAGGCCTGACAGTTCTTGGCCATCACGTGGAGAAGTTGACATATCGTGATCTACAGGTAAAGTTTTCTATTTTATACTGCCCTGACTATTTTCCTTTTGCATTGTATACTTCCATCAGTAGTTATGGTTATGGTGCAGGCCCGTTACGGCCCACACATGCCACTTGTGTTGCGAGGTCTCGCATTCACTTTCAAGCGAGGGAAGAAGGATGGCATCGTGGGAAGAGCAGGCAGTGGTAAATTGACCCTATTCAAGCACTGTTCTGGATTGCTGAACCTGCGCCTGGTCATATAACGATAGATGGCATCAACATCTCACTGATTGGACTGCATGATTTGAGGTCAAGGCTAAGCATCAGTCCTCAGGATCCAACCATGTTTGAAGGGACTGTAAGAAGCAATCTGGACCCTCTCAAAGAATACACGGATAAGCAGATTTGGGAGGTTGGTTGATAGGACCCTCATTGCAACAATGTCTAGAACACACACTCACACACACTTGTAATTGAAATTAAGGAACAACAGAGGTGGCAATAGCAAGAAATAGGATGAACAGAGGAAAACCAGAACAGGAAATGGATTACTGCATAATTTCTGTATTGAATTAAGGAAAAATAGCAGGCAATTCGAGAGGCCTGCAAGCTCTCCATAGACACTGTGATCTCCAAAAATAACAGAATTCTCCTATGCACTCTACTCTTCTCTCCTCCCTTATATACCAGCCTGTCCTTTTTCTCTCCTTTCCTAAATTCGGGGTAACTAACTCCACAACCTACACACCAAATAAAAGCAACACAAAAAAGCAGCTAAAAGTATAACATACTACCCTTGCCCATATGCCATTAACAACCCTGCCCCTCCCTTTATTTCCTATTCCACCTACTGTATGTAAACTTAATAGGTGGCCTATCATTACCCCCCGCCCAAACCAGCACCTTGTCCTCAAGGTGGAAGGCAGGGAACTGATTTTTAATCAAATCGAGCTGTTCCCAAGTAGCATCAAAAGCCGGTAGGTCCTTCCATTGGACTGAATTGTAGCTCCCTTCTTTTACCATCTGCCATAACTTTCATCCGGGTTTGTGCTGTGTTCAAATTCTGTTTCAGCTCCTCTAATATAGCATCCCTTTCTTCCAAGAGTAATTCAACAGTGGAGACAGCAGTGGAATCGTGTCCATAACGGACCAATGGAGGAGGGTCTCGGCCATACAGAATTTTAAAAGGCGTACATTTGGCAGAAGAATGAAAAGAAGTATTATACCAATACTCCGCCCATGGAAGCCATTTGATCCATTGTCTTGGTTTGTTGGATGCAAAGCAGCGAAGATATGTTTCCAAACAGCGATTCACAACTTCGGATTGCCCATCCGATTGGGGATGATAGGCAGTGCTTCTCTTGAGGTTGGTACCCTGAAGCTTGAACAATTCAGTCCAGAATAAACTCAGAAAAATCCGATCTCTATCCGTAACAATGGACCTAGGAATCCCATGTAGACGCACCACTTCCTTGAGGAAAATATCAGCTACAGCTGGGGCGTTGAAGGGATGCCTAAGAGCTATGAAATGGGCAAATTTGCTCAGCCGGTCAACCACCACTAAAATCGTATCAAAGCCTTCAGATTTCGGAAGTCCTTCTATAAAATCCATGGAAAGATCTTCCCATACTTGTGTAGGCAGTGGTAAGGGCTGTAATAATCCTGCTGGAGACATGGCAAGATACTTGTTCTATTGACACACCGGGCAAGCCTCCACATAGCGTTTGATAGTCTTCTTCATTCCCACCCAATAGAATTCCTTGATAATCCGCTGGGTCGTTTTCAGCAATCCAGAATGTCCCCCAATGGAGCTGTCATGAAATTCTTTGAGCAGCTTGGGGATTAAGGATGAATGTTGGCTCAATACCATTCGGCCCTTGTATAGTAGAGTGCCATGAACTATTGTAAATCCCTCCTTAATAGGGTTTCCTGCCAAAATCTCGGCTTTAATTTTGCTAAATTCAGCATCTTCATTCACTGTTTGCTGTATCTCTTGGAGATCGAAAGAAGGAGAAAAGGCTGTGGCAGCAAATTCCGGATGGCGGGAAAGGGCATCAGCAGCTTTATTCTCCAGTCCCGACTTATATTGAATTTCGAAATCGAACCCCAACAGTTTTGTCACCCATTTTTGGTGCTCAGTACTGATAAGACACTGCTCCAATAGATATTTCAAACTTTTCTGATCTGTCTGTACAATGAACTTGTGTCCCAAGAGATAGGGCCGCCATTTCTGGATAGCCAAGACCATTGCCATTGGCTCACATTCATAAACAGATTTAAGCCGCTGACTAGGAGGGAGTATATGACTAAAATAGGCTATAGGCCGATGTTCCTGCATTAGAACCGCCCCTAATCCCACTCCAGATGCATCAGTGTTGAGGAGAAATGGTTTAGAAAAATCTGGGAGGGCCAACAGTGGAACTTTAGTCATAGCTTGTTTTAAGCGATTGAATGCCTCCTCAGCTGCTGGATTCCACCCGAATTTATCCTTCTTCAACTGTTCTATCAGGGGTTGAGCTATATTGCCATAGTTTCTATCAAATTTTCTGTAATACCCAGTGAGACCTAGGAAGCCTCTCAACTCCTTCAAATTCCGAGGTCTAGGCCAATACTGCATAACCTGGATCTTTGATTGATCCACTGAAACCCCCTCTGGTGAGATAATGTGGCCCAAATAATCCAATTCGGTACGAGCAAACAGACATTTCTTCCTATTCGCATACAGTTTATGTGCTGCCAAAGTTTGTAGCATCATTTCAAGATGTTTCACGTGGTCTGCCAGGCTAACGCTATAGATCAGGATGTCATCAAAGAAGACAAGGATGAACTTCCGCAAGAATGGCTGAAAAATTTCGTTCATCAGAGATTGAAATGTAGAAGGGGCGTTAGTGAGGCCAAAGGGCATTACCAGGAATTCATAATGGCCGTCATGGGTGCGGAAAGCTATCTTGTGAATATCCTCCGGTCTAATTCTGATATGATGATAGCCTGATTTTAGGTCCAGTTCTGAAAATATTGTGGCCCCGTGAAGTTCGTCTAACAATTCATCGATCACTGGGATTGGGAACTTGTTCGGCACGGTGACTTGATTGAGGGCTCGGTAGTCCACACAAAACTGCCAGCTTCCATCCTTCTTTTTGACTAGCAAGATAGGACTGGAAAAGGGACTACTACTAGGGCGGATTATGCCAGCTGCAAGCATTTCCTGGACGCGGTGTTCTATTTCGGCCTTCTGTATGTGGGGATACCGGTATGGGCAAACAGAAATTGGTTGTCTTCCTTCCTTGAGTATAATGGCATGATCTTGGCTTCGTTTTAGAGGCAACCCAGGAGGCAAATGAAATACCGAATCATGGGTGTGCAACAACCGGCTTATTTTTGCTGGAATTTCCAGTTCTTCGTGTGCATTAGAAATTGACAGGGCACTCAACTCTAGCAAGATGCCTTGTCCCCCTCCTTTAACGGCCTTGAACAGATTCTTCAACTTAACTTGAGCTTTACACAGACTAGGGTCCCCTTGAAGGATTACCCTGTGACCATCCACAGTAAACTCCATGGTCAGTGCTTTGCAATCAAACCGGATGACCCCTAAATTTTCCAGCCACTGCATGCCCAAAACCAAATCCGATCCTCCCAACTCTAGGGGAAGGTAGTCCTCCACCACCTCCAACCCTTGCAGAGACAAAACAACTCCCTTACACACCCCTTTACCTCTAATCGGCCTTCCAGTACCTAGGAGGATCCCGTACCCTTCAGTCTTATCCAAAGGTAAGCTCAATTTCTACACCAATTGCCTTGAAATGAAATTATGTGTAGCCCTTGGATCGACCAGAACAATGACATCCTCCGTTCCCACAGTTCCCACTAGCTTAATCGTTTTGGGAGAGGTGAGGCCCACCACGGAATTTATCGATAGTTCTATCATCTCCGACTTTTCTGGCATCTGGTCGTCCTCATCTTCGATTTGCCCCTCCTCGGAATTCTGTTCCTCCCCCGCTTCCTGTATTACCATGACTTGCAACTCCCAGAGACGGCAACGGTGCCCCGGAGAAAACTTCTTGTCGCATCGATAGCACATGCCTTTTTCTCTCTTGGCCTGCAGCTCGGTGTCAGATAATCGCCGGAAATGCACGTCGCCCTTCTTCGCACCCGCCTTCTCTGGAAATGTCGTGGAACGCATTTAGGGCGTTAATGAGCTTTGGACTTGGGCTATAATGGGTTGGGCCGCACTCGTCCTTTCTTCAGAAAACCCACCGGTTTTATAACTCTTAAGGGCCGAGTTTTTAACTTCAATTTTCTGGGCCAAGTCCATTATCCTTCCCAGACCAGTGGGCCGATAGGCCCGTAATTCAGCCCTAATGTTCGATTTCAACCCATTCACGAATTGGCCTTCCAATATATGGTCTGGCAGATCTGACATCGTCGATGATATTCTTTCGAATTGCCGTCGGTATTCTCGCACTGTCCCTTCCTGCCGGAGCGCCAAAAATTGTTCCGATAACCCTTCCTTATTATCCCGAAATCGTTCCAGCAGCAGTTCTTTGAGCTCAGCCTAAGAACGGACTGGGCGTCTGGAGTCTTCCCACTGGTGCCAGGCGAAATCTTCGCCTTCCGTGGAAACCGCCACCGCCATCAGTTTCTCAGCCTCACCCATGTGGTTCAACGAGAAGAAATGTTCTACTCGGTACACCCACTCATCCGGATCACCCCCATTGAACGTCGGCATCTCTAGCTACCGAGTTTTGATTTCTCCTCTGCGCGTCTCACCAAGCCTCCAGCCATAGTTTCGGGGTTGAGAATCCTCACCCTCACCCTTTAATGGGCTTCCCCTTGAATCCATCTCCATCGACTCCAGCTTCTACAGAATTGCTACTATGTTTTGTTCTAGGTTTTAAACTCTAGTCAATCCGTCTCTGACAGCCCCGAGGTCTCCCTGGAACCTAGTAATTTTTTCTTCCAACTCCTCTATTCTTCCCTCCCCTTTCTTAGCCATTTAAGGATTTCAACCGGCTCTGATACCAAAAACTGATAGGACCCTTACTGCAACAATGTCTAGAACACACACTCACACACACTTGTAATTGAAATTAAGGAACAATAGAGGTGGCAATAGCAAGAAATAGGATGAACAGAGGAAAACTAGAACAGGAAATGGATTACTGCATAATTTCTGTATTGAATTAAGGAAAAATAGCAGGCAATTCGAGAGGCCTGCAAGCTCTCCATAGACACTGTGATCTCCCAAAATAACAGAATTCTCCTATACACTCTACTCTTCTCTCCTCCCTTATATACCAGCCTGTCCCTTTTCTCTCCTTTCCTAAATTCGGGGTAACTAACTCCACAACCTACACACCAAATAAAAGCAACACAAAAAAGCAGCTAAAAGTATAACATACTGCCCTTGCCCATATGCCAATTAATAACCCTGCCCCTCCCCTTATTTCCTGTTCCGCCTACTGTATGTAAACTTAAGAGGTGGCCTATCATTAACGTATGTTACGATCTACATCAACTAAGTATGAGATTAGTTGGTGGTGTTGTTAGGATCCCACATCGACTAAGTATGGGATTGGTTGGTGGCTTATAAGCCTATGGGCACCCTCCCCTTACAAGCCGATTTTTAAGGGTGAGTTCTACCCATGGGTTTGTAATAATTGGTATCAGAGCTAGCCCACGCGAGGCCCACATTGCGGAGGGGGCGACCTGGGAAGGGGCAACCTGGAAAGGCCAGAGTGGGCCACCCAGAGTGGGCCACCGTTGACGTCGGTGTCGGAAGCGTGGTGGTATGTTACTATCCACATCAACTAAGTATGGGATTAGTTGGTGGTGTTGCTAGGATCCCACATCGACTAAGTATGGGATTGGTTGGTGGCTTATAAGCCTATGGGCACCCTCCCCTTACAAGCCGGTTTTTAAGGGTAAGTTCTACCCATGGGTTTGTAATATTGGTTGACTTTATTTGATTTTAGGAGGAAGCTTTTCCTAGCTACCTTTCTTCCTATATCCAACATCCAGTGTTTTCAGACGCGGTAATTGAAGATGGGATTTGCTAACATTTACTTGAATGGTTTTAGGCCTTGGGTAAGTGCCAACCTGGGGATGAAGTTTGGAAGAAAAAAGGAAAATTAGATTCTAAAGGTGTGCTTTTTCATCTTTCTATTATACAAGTTGTTTAATCATCCATCATCTTTTCTTGAAAAACGCTCTTTTGGTATCAAACAGGCATGAGTTAACTTTGATGAACTTAATTATGACATAGAAATTTGATTGCAAATGGCCATACGGATATTACTGTTACAGAGAATGGAGAGAAGCGCATGTGATAAGTGTCTATTTATATATCATTTTCATATCAATTCGTCCATATTTCTTTGCTATATTCCTTGGTATTTTTATGTTTTTGTGTGGTTTTGATGTTTGTAGGAGTTTTGGAGCAACTTGCACAAAAATGGAGTAAAACCCTTCATTTTCACCTCTGCTAGTCAACCATCTTCTCGGATTTAATTGTATTGATATACAATGAACCCGATGACATATTATATACCGTTGGAAAGCTCTCGAAGTCTATTTTCTGGAGAAATTTACGGTTTATAAATCCATTCAGTGTACCAAAAGTTGTAATCAAAACAGTGTGAGAAGTATAGAAATGTAATTCCACAAATCACTGTAGCATGTATAATACGGGACACTGTAGCAGGTTACTGTAGCAGAGTATTTAAACACATTTTAGGGTTTTATTTTCATAACTTGAAGAGGGGAGAACGTGGTGGAGGCTGCAGCTCTGGAATTCTTTCATCTCTTGGAGTTCTTGAAGGAGAAAGGAAGCTTGGAAAGAGGAAGAACTACAATCCAAAGAGAATTACATCAAATTTGCTAAGTTTTTCCCATCCCTTTCATTTTCTGGAATGTCTCCATGTTGTATTGTATTTACCACGTTCTTAAACATGTGTAACTGAATCTGAATTGGTTGAGGGTGATTTCAAAGCCCCTGATATGGTTTTTGTAAGTTGATTGTGCAAGAAGTTGTTATCCAATTCTCTAATTGAAGTTGCTTGTATTTTCCTATATCTAATGCTTATGATTGCTTGCTGGATTGTATTTCGAATGGCCAACTGAATATAATCTGGTTGTTGTCTATTGCTAGACTAGAAATCTTGATCCGTAATTGTCTTGAATTTCTAATCCTTAGTAGCAAAATTGTGATCAGAGATTGCAATTGGAGAATACAACCTAAGTTAAATAATCCGAGCTTGTGTGTTTATTGCTTAGATCAACCTATCTTTCTTATCGTAATGCATCCATTGAATTAAATTTAGAGAGCTTGTTCTAGGTTGTTTAATGGATAGAGATTAAATAAAGAGCCTGTTTTGTTTAACAACAAAGTAAGGAAAGATTGGGATAACAGAGCTTGTTGTTATCTACGGTTGATAATTTCAATGGTGTAATTGGATGACAATTCTACAATTAATTCGCAAATCCATATCTTGTGGTAGAGAAGGATCCCTTAACCAGGTTTCTCTCATTGATTTTTCAATCTGTTTAAATTTGTATTGTGTTATTCTTTATTTGCATTAATATTTTATCTAGTTAATCAATCAACAAAACCCCCCTCATTTAGTTTGTTGTTGCTTTCGAATAACAAATTCAATTAGAATCAATCCTCGTGGGAACGATATCTACTTATCACTTTATTATTTGTGCGACTAGTATACTTGCTAGTTTCGAACGCATCAGCATGCTACCCAAGAAAAGCAAGGTCTTGGTACTTGATGAAGCTACTGCATCTGTTGATACAGCTACTGATAATCTGATTAAACAAACTCCTTGGCATCACTTTTCTGACTGAAATCATCACCATTTCCCACTGGATAACCTCTGTTATTGATAGTGATATGGTTCTACTTTTATCTCATGGTAGGTGTATATATACAGGCATAAAATTTAATGGTTCTCCAATAGATTATATCATTATGTATTATTATTGGTTCTTCCACATCTTGGTGTAGGGCTGTTGAGGAATATGATTCTCCATTAAAGTTGCGAGATGACAAGTCATCTTCTTTTGCACAGCTTCTAGCAGGGTACACTGCGAGATCAAATTCCAATGTTGAGAAGTCAACTGGAAATTGAAAGCCAAACCTTTACAAATGCTTTATTAGAGATTATGCTTTGAAAGAATAATAGAATATTTTTCCTTCATAAAACGTTTGAACCATTAAACTCCTCTTAATCTATCTAAATTAAAAATATCTTCATATTTTATATTAATTCTGAGCTTGCCTTTATAACCTTTTCTTGAGGAGGTCACTTGGCAAGGAAGAGGGAAGTAATAAACAAGGCGCAATCGATTTCTTCACAGGTAACACAAATATGTTCATGGATAAATAAGAAATAACGTATATAACCACTCGGAAGGATTGACATCCACAAGAAGATGATTTCAACATATCAGCAACAATTTTCACTTGGAATTCTGCAGAGCTATCTTCTGTAGTTCAGTTGTACCTTTCCCACAGTTTGCCTTTTGTATAAATTGTCTGTAATTTGTGATATAAAAGTTTTGTTGTAATAAATATTAAATAATGATATCATAAAAACCATTTTCTGATCATTTTTGAGTTTTTAATGATATGAAATGTTTGGGTAATTACAGTTTGACCCAATAGTTGTGGTATTTGTATTGTGGCCCAAAAGTTTGTAATTCTCTTTGAAGATAGTGGAAAGTTTCTTCAGCGGCGCCCGAGGACGTAGGTACTAATACCGAACCTCTTTAAATCCTGGTGTATATTCTATTTCTGCATTGTGGTTGATTGGTTACCTCGTTAGTTGTTATTATATTCAATTATCTGGCATAGTTGTGGTTGTGCATTTTGGGTTGTTTGGTTGTTTATCGCTTCCGCTTGTGTATAACAATTGGTATCAGAGCCGAAGGTTTTGGGTAGTTAGTGGCTATTTCTTTGAAGCACTTGCTACTGTTCTAGGCTGTTGATTTTGGATTGCTAGTTATTGAATATAATAGTTTGTTTGGAGCTTGGTTATTGGTGATTTGTGTATCGAGCTTATTTGTGAGAGGTAGTTATGGCATCATCGTCAACTGTACCTGAGAAGACAGTGACTGTGACAAATGCAAAAATAGATGTTAAAAAATTTGATAGTCGAAATAATTTCGGCTTATGGCAGAGTGAGGTGTTGGACGGGTTGTATCAGCAAGATTTGGATATTGTTCTGGAAGAAACAAAACCAGAAGATATCAGTGCCAGAGATTGGGACAGGCTGAATATAAAAGCTTGTGGGTTGATTCGCTCTTGCTTGTGTAGAGAACAGAAGTATCCGTTCACTAAGGAGACATCTGCAAGCAAACTGTGGAAGGCGCTGGAAAACAAATATATGAAGAAAAGCAATGAGAATCGGCTGTATCTATTGAAGAGATTGTTCTGTCTCCAGTTGAAACCAGGTACGAGCATCAGTTCTCATATTGATGAGTTTAATAAGTTAATTGCTGATTTGTTAAACTTAGATGAAACCTTCAAAGATGAAATTAAGGCTATGCTATTGATTGGCTCACTTCCGGATGAATTAGATCATTTGTGCATTACTCTTATCCATGGGAAAGATAAACTGTCTTTTGAAGAAGTTTGTTCTGCTTTGTTGAATTATGAAATTCGTAAGAAAGATCAAAGGGAACATAGGGATGAGTCAGTAGATGCATTGACAGTGAGAGGGCGTAGTCATAGTAGGAAACCAGGAAAAAGGAGAAAATCTTGGTCGAGGGGTAGATTAGGAAAAGATGAGTGTACCTTTTATCGTGAGAAAGGGCATTGGAAGAAAGATTGTCCTAAGTTGAAAAAGAAAGATCAGGGTTTAGGGTTTAGGGGGGGGGGAAGGGGGAGAAAATTTTTCTCTCAATTAGGGTCGCCGGAGTTACTGTTCACTCCAGCCAATTTGCGAATCAGCCTTTCAAATCTACATATGTTGTAGATCGGGATATCCTGAGATAAATTTTCTTCTGGGTCGCCCTCAGATTCCGACAGAAAAACGGTTAAAATTGCAAAAAAAGGTTTCGGATTTCACTATTTATCGTCGACGACGGGCGAGTGGGACGCCACCTTTACCATCATCGTGTTGGTCTTGACTCGATCTACAAGTTTTCCTTCATCAACACCACCAGATTCGCTTGTGGCCTTCATTTTCTATCTTTTTGTTGGATTGTATGTTTGGACTTTACGTCCTTTTGTAATTCTTGGGGTATGCCCCTCGGATTTTTTCATTATAACTTTTTTGGATTTATATTACTAAGTAACTTTTCCAAAAAAAAGGCAAGGCTGTTTCTGATGCATGTGTTGTTGAGCGTGAGGATGATAGTGATTCAGATATTTATCTAGTTGGTCATCCATCCACTTCTGTTTCTGATGAATGGATTATGGATTCGGGTTGTACTTATCATATGTGTCCACATCGGGATTGGTTCTTTCAGTTTGAAGAGCTTGATTGTGGAGTTGTGTATATGGGCAATGATGATATTTGCCATACTGCTAGGATAGGTTCGATTCGTTTGAGGAATCATGATGGACTGACTAGAGTTCTGACAAATGTTCGGTATGTACCGAAGTTAAAAAAGAATCTCATCTCTTTGGGAGCCTTAGAATCTAAAGGCTATGGTATATCTATTCGAGATGGTATTCTGAGGGTCACTTCAGGCGCTCTTGTGGTATTGAAAGGCACTAGGAGGAACAACTTGTATTACTATAATGGTAGTACAGTTGCTGGATCAGCGGCTACGATTTCTGATAATGATACAGATTGAGAGATTACGAGACTGTGGCATATGCGTTTGGGACATGCAGGTGAGAAAGCCTTATTCAGTTTGGTAAAACGAGGCTTATTGAAAGGTGCAAAGACCTGCAAGCTGGATTTCTGTGAGCATTGTGTTCTGGGAAAGCAGAAGAGAGTGAAATTTGGCACCGCTATTCATAATACCAAGGGTATTCTTGATTATGTTCACTCAGATATATGGGGACCTACTAAAACCGCATCTGTGGGAGGTAGGCACTACTTTGTTACTTTTGTTGATGACTTTTCCAGAAGAACTTGGGTGTACTGTTTGAAATCGAAAGATGATGTACTCCGTGTTTTCCTTAAATGGAAAAAGATGATTGAGACACAGACTGACAAGAAGATCAAGCATCTCAGAACAGATAATGGTGGTGAGTATTGCAGTGATCAGTTTTTGAAATTGTGTCAAGATGAAGGTATTGTACGTCATTTTACTGTTAGAGGTACACCGCAGCAGAATGGGGTGGCAGAACGCATGAACCGGACATTGCTGGAGAAAGTTCGGTGTATGTTGTCTAATGCTGGGTTAGGCAAAGAATTTTGGGCTGAGGCTGTGACTTATGCGTGTCATCTCATTAATCGTCTACCATCAGCTACTATTGGTGATAGAACTCCATTAAAGGTATGGGCTGGACAACCTGTTTCTGATTATGATTCTTTACATGTTTTTGGTTCCACCGCATATTATCATGTGAAAGAATCTAAGCTGGATCCTAGAGCCAAGAAAGCGATTTTCTTGGGAGTTGCTTCTGGAGTAAAAGGATATCGTCTTTGGTGTCCTAGTTCGAGGAAGATTATATCCAGCAGAGATGTGACATTTGATGAGTCTTCAATGTTGAAGAAATCAGAAAACCAGACAAAGGTGAATGGTAGTCCACAGCAGGTGGAGCATACTCAGCAGCCGGTGAAGTTTGAAACGACGACATTGAACCTAGTTAGATCTGTTGAGACAGATAATGGTACTCCTATGACAGAGGAGGATTTGGGAGATGATGGTGAGGGTTCTACTCAGGAACCTCAACAGCAAGAAGAATCTATTGCAATTAATAGGCCAAAACGTGAGATTCGCAGACCTGCTCGATTTGCTGATATGGTGGCCTATGCACTTCCAATTGTAGATGCTGATGTTCCTTCCACTTATAGAGAGGCAGTCAGATGTTCTGAAGTTGATCAGTGGAAGATAGCTATGAGCGAAGAGATGCAGTCTCTTCAGAAGAATGACACTTGGGAGCTAGCTCAACTACCGAAGGGTAAAAAGGTAATTGGGTGCAAATGGGTATATGTAAAGAAAGATGGATTTCCTGACAAGAATGACGTCCGCTACAAGGCAAGGTTGGTGGCTAAAGGCTACGCTCAGAGGGAAGGAATTGACTACAATGAGGTATTTTCTCCAGTTGTGAAACATTCTTCCATTAGAATTTTGTTGGCCTTGGTAGCTCAGATGAATATGGAACTAGATCAATTGGATGTAAAAACTGCATTTTTACATGGTGACTTGGAAGAGGAAATCTATATGACTCAGCCAGAGGGATTCAAAGTTGCTGGTAAGGAAAATTTGGTTTGCAAACTGAAAAGATCGCTTTATGGTTTGAAGCAATCTCCCAGACAGTGGTATAAGCGATTTGATCGGTTTATGATTGGTCAGAGGTACACAAGAAGCAAATTTGATAATTGTGTGTATTTTCGGAGGCTACGTGATGGTTCTTTCATTTATCTACTCTTGTATGTTGATGATATGTTGATAGCTTCGACGAATGTTGAAGAAATTGTAAAGTTGAAGACTCAGTTGAATCGAGAGTTTGAGATGAAAGATTTGGGTGAAGCTAAGAAGATTCTTGGCATGGAGATTAGCAGAGATAAAGGGAGAAGCAAGATTTGTTTGACTCAGAAGCAGTATCTGCAGAAGGTATTACAACGGTTTGGCATTACAGAGCAGTCAAAATCTGTAAGTACCCCACTTGCTCCTCATATGAAACTCAGTGCATCTTTATCTCCTAGTACAGATGAGGAACGAGAGTATATGTCTCGAGTTCCGTATGCTAATGCAGTTGGTAGCCTGATGTATGCTATGGTGTGTACGAGACCCGACATTTCACATGCAGTTGGAGTTGTGAGCAGATATATGCATGATCCTGGTAAAGGACATTGGCAAGCAGTGAAATGGATTCTACGGTATTTGTTGAAAACCGTAGATGTTGGCTTAGTCTTTGAGAGGGATGATACATGTGGTCAGTATGCTATTGGTTATGTTGATTCAGATTATGCTGGTGATTTGGATAAACGTCGATCGACAACCGGTTATATGTTTACTCTTGCAAGAGCACCAGTAAGTTGGAAGTCTACTTTACAGTCTACAGTGGCTTTGTCTACTACGGAGGTAGAGTATATGGCTATGACAGAGGCTGTGAAGAAAGCTATTTGGTTACAGAGATTGCTGGATGAATTGGGAATTGGGCAGAAGAAGATTACTCTTTATTCTGATAGTCAGAGTGCTATCCACTTAGCGAAGAATCCAGTGTTCCATGTTTGTATGAAGCATATTGATGTTCGGTATCATTTTGTGCGGGAGATCATTGATGAAGGAAGAATCTTACTTCAGAAGATTGAGACTGCCGAGAATCCCGCAGACATGTTGACTAAGGTTGTGACAGCGATCAAGTTCAGTCATTGTTTGGACTTGATCAACATTGTACGAGTTTGACCACGCCATTGGGCGCATTTGGAGGCGTTACAGTTGTGATAGAGAATATGGGAAAAAGAAGAGTTTTGTGGTGGGTTGGCATATTCGCCAAGGTAGAGATTTGTTGGTGTTTGGCTCATATGAAAACAAAGTGGGCGAGATCCCACATTGCTTGAGAAGCAAAGTTGGGTCTCACATTGGCCTTATGAAAGAGGCCATGTGGGAGAAATATATGTGTCCTAAGTAAAATATCCTCTACCCCCCTATATTTGTAAGGTCTCACATATAAGACCTCATAGTTTAAGGGCCTTTTCGTAAGGACCTTAAAGTTTATAATATTTGCTTTTTCCCCCTTTGATTTTGGGTATTTGTAGTATTGCCCAATTGTTTGGATAATTGCAGTTTGACCCAATAGCTGTGGTATTTGTATTGTGGCCCAAAAGTTTGTAATTCTCTTTGATAGTGGAAAGTTTCTTCAGCAGCACCGGAGGACGTAGGTACTAATACCGAACCTCGTTAAATCCTGGTATGTATTCTATTTCTGCATTGTGATTGATTGGTTGCCTCGTTAGTTGTTATTATATTCAATTATCTGGCATAGTTGTGGTTGTGCATTTTGGGTTGTTTGGTTGGTTATCGCTTCCGCTTGTGCATAACATGAAGGACCTTCATTTATATCCTGCATCACTTTTCTGCAGCAAGACCGCTTTGTATGTAATTAAATTTTCTCGCAAGTAATAAATCAGAGTTTTTTATGCCCTTGCTTAAAAGATGTTTAAGCTTATTTGTCGTCCTATTGGCTCGTTTTGTATGCAACCATAAAAGAAGACTTTGTGTTTTTATTCACACGCTTTAAGAAATTAAGATGACTTTGATTTTCAATAAATCTGATTTTGGTAGAGGTAAGGTTATTTGGAACAATCCAATAAAATTTAAAAGCAAATTATTATTTTGTATACTTTATTTGATAGTAAAATATCCTTCCAAATTAATTGAAATTATTAAATCATTTTTACGTATATGCCTATAGAATTCTCAAAGTTATCACATATAGATGTTGTTTTAATATTCATCTGCCTGAATTATCTTCTCAACTTCTAAAGCCACTCTGTAGTAATCTTTGCCCTTTTTTTTTTTAATATAAGAAGAAAACTTAGAGTTACAAGAGTTTATTTGTTTTAGGATTCAAATAAGATAGCCTACAAGAACAACCTAGAGAGGAAGCTCCAACAAAGGAAGAAGAAATAAGATCAGAGTTTTTGGAATATTTCAAGAGGGAAAAAAAATAAAACAAAATGAAGAAGCCAGTAAGTCTTTTTCGCTTGATCACTAACTCACGAGCAAGGCCCCTTTCAGCCCTTAACTTAGGTAAGGAAATAAAATTATGATAGTTTCTTGTTTAATTTGGATGAGCCATAATTAGAAAAAAAATTGGGTTTATAGAGGTGAAGGTAGACGATGATTACTCAAAATTATATACTTTGTCCTTAATAGTAAATTACTTTTAACAACAGTAATTATTATTAAATTATAGGTGTTCATAATATTTTTATGGGTTGGTAGATAATAATAAAGACTATATGAATCAAATGACTCAAAAGCTTTTATTTAAGTTTTTGCTTTTAATCAAACGGAATTGAATAAGGTTAAACTATCAACATAATTGAGCAAAATATTTATTCAAGAAGAGATCATTTAACAAGTTCTGTATTCTTTTGTCTGCAGTAAAGTTGTACTGCCAGCATTGGAGAGGTTGATAGTGGAGGAATTGTAATAGTTTAGAATTTACATTTTCATCTTCTGTGGTTAGAAAGTCTTCCAATTTTGAGCTCTTAGTATATGCAATTGTGAGCTCATGGAGGGAGTGCCACTCTGAAGAAAGTGAAAACCGGCAATATTAACTTGAGAAAAATATGGCAAAACCAACTAGCTTTGAATCCGTCAGCAAACTGCATGACGCTAGAGCACTGCAATAAAAATAAACTAACGCGTATTTTTTTCCGTCTAATATGGTTAAAGGAATGAGAGACTGAAGTCTTAAAACACCCAGTGAACGAAAACCAGGACTCCATTCAAACCAATATCACCGGTTGTTTTAAGGTCCAAATAGCAAGGGGTTTGCCTTGCCATTTTCATAAAATTAAAGATGCAAGCAGTTCCACCTCAAGCCTGGCACTTGGTGGATGCTCTTTTAAGTGATAAAAATGCCTATAGACTAAATTCTTATACAGCATATCGATATGTAACGTAACGGCCAGCAGTCTCAGTCCAACGTATAATCTTCACAACTTGTCCACGCATCATCCCATGATATCTTGCAATTGGATCACTCACTTGGATACGAGGCAACTGAGATCCAACAATCCCAAGAAAATAACAACATTACATTATAACAAATGAACAAGATTTTAACAAAGTTAATTGAGCTGCATATTGAAAGAGAGTATTCGTTATTCATCTTAATTGGGAGGGGGTCTAAGAGATAGTTTTATAGTTTTTTTATTTTATTGTATTAATACTTGTAATCCCTTTCCTTTTAAGTTTTATACTTCTACAGTTTGCTGAACTTAAACAACATATATATATAACACACTCTGAGGCATAAATCACTTTTGAGGCAGATAAATATTCATGTACTATTTGACCTTAAGATTTTCCCTTTTACGTAAATCACTAACCAGCCATAAGCATAAAGTTTCAACAAATATTCCTATCAGTTCTTCTAGTTAAATCAATCCTCAATATTTGGTTGGACATTTACCTATATGCATCCTGAAATTTTATGCTACAAAAAAAGAAGCAAAAGACATGAATATTGTGCATGAAAAGGGTTCATGGTAAAAATAAAAGGACTTCACTTAAAATAATTAAACTATCAATATTATAAAAAATTTGACACTGTTAACTTGTTGAAAAGAGGCAGCAGCATAATTATGATCATTTATAACTTGACTCCATTTATAGGGACTTTCCCATGCGAGGATGCACTTATTTATTTTTAATTTAAGACAATTGTGTTAGATCAAACGACACCTTCAAGCAAACAAAGTACATGTTTAAGATTTGATGAGGAACGGACCTGTATTTCCTTCAACGTGTATCTTTTCAGCAAAGTCTTCTTCTCTTCATCTGTAAGCACCTGATGCTCGGGAACAAGAACATGATCTTTGACATTGACCAGAAGCTCTGCCTCCTATTTCAATGAAGTGCCATAATAATATCCTTTAGGTTCAGAAAGTTGAGCATTACGGTTACTAGATATCTAGTTCACGAAGATGGGTGAAAGGATTGAGAGTGCGTGTCCCCTAATTAACAAATAGGATTTTGTAGTGTGTATATCATACAAGCAATTACTATTTTACCTGGAATACCTCTAAGCGGAATTTGGTAGAGATCTCATTCATACAACTCCGAGCAAAGGGAGAGACATTTTGTTGAACCACCAATATTGCTCTGAAAACATTATCTGATTTCATGCGATTAGTATAGGTCTTTATTGCCTTGACTCCAACTTTTGGAGCATCGGGAAAGAAAACATAAATCTGGCACACAAGGAGGATAGATTAAGAAGAGTCATTTCTACCCTACGTATCTTTTCGAAAGAGTAACTTGCTTACAATAAACACAAAAGCATTAATCTGATGTATGGATACCTGATCAGAGGTGTTGTTCCGCATAGCTTTATTTATAACAAGGTCTTCCCTTTTCATGTTCTCACCATATTTCGAGAGGAATTGATCCTTGGTCATGTTTATCTCAAAGTCTCCAACCAAATAACCCTGATCCCTCAGCATCTGCATCACTGTCTTGTGGACTCTGAAAAGCCTTTTAATTTCTTCGTCGGACAAACTCATCTCTCACTGGTAATAGAAATCATCGTCCAAATAGTTCAACCTTTAAAACATTGTCATTCCACCACTATTAAATGAACAAAAATAAAGTTGCAACATCTAGTAAAATGCAATCAAAATTCTTGTTAATAAAATATATCTCTTCCTGGATCAATTTTGTACTCATTATCTTTTAAAGAAATCTTAATGCACAATTCCACAAGCAACAATCTGAAGGGATCAGCATCTTCTGTATAGACTGATTTAACACTACGTTATGTCTTAATTTGATGATTAAAAGTTAATTAGTTCAATGCTGAAATTTGAGTGCTTATTTACATTATCTTTGAGATAGAAAATACATTAACAAATAAATAACCTATATATTAACAGCTTAATTTGTAACTGAACCATTTTCTGTCAACGGAATTAGATGTCAAGGGTATATAGTTTTTTATTAAATAGGGGTGTATTTAATAACTTTTTGAAATTAAAAGGGTCTACGATGATAAATTCACAAACTTGATTTCCATTAATATAATTTCACAAAAGGCAAAGGGCAGTTTCAAGAACTTGACTTCCATTAATATAATTTCGTAAAAGGCAAGGGGTAGCTTCAAGATGTTTAGCTTCAAGGTTGGCTTAACTTGAATTGATAAAATATCGTAGCAGCTCAACTGTCAATTATTAGCAACAAAGAACTAGCAAGATATCTCACTAAAGCACCAAAACTCAAAACAACGTACTTTAATCACCCTCCTTCTTCCCCACCGTCTGCGCCTCCCGTCCAGCCACCACCTTCCGCCATCTTCAAATCAATCATCGGTGAGTACAAACTGCTGTGTCCTTTTCTATATTTCTTCAACTTAATTTTTTATTTTTCTAAAAGAAAGTTGTTAATTTATTATGTTTTTTCTATCATAATCGCCTTCTCATTGATTTGAAATTTTGTTCCTGTTACTGATAATTATTTTAATTATTATATTATGCTACTGTGATACAATTATTATATCAATATTTTACCTTTAAAAATATATTATTTTTGTATAAATATTTTATTCTTACATTTTAAACATAAAACTATTGTTTTAATAAGTATTGACTAATCTAACACTAACTTATGTATCTTTATATCCGTTGAATCAAACCAAAAACAAATAAGTAAAATTAAATTAAATTAAAAAAAGGAAAAACAAAGACTTACCAGCGGTGATTGCGGCTGTACTGTAGATGACTTGGTGGACAGGGACAGCCGCACTTTGGGGTGTTGAGGAGATTTAGAGCTCGGAAGGGTTATGGGAAAGAAAGATTAGCTTTTAATTTATACATACTCTTTGATTCGAGTCAGAGTCTGGATTTAATTAGGAGTTTTATTACTTAAGAAAGTCAAATATTAATTTTTTTTGTTTAAATATGAATTTTAGTATTTTAAAATATTTAATATTCATAGGATTTTATTTTCGTAATACAGTTTTTACTTATTTTACAAATATTAGAAGTTTTTAGCAATAAATAAGTTTGTAATATTTCATTATAATCAATCAATTAATAAACAAATTTAGAAAATTGATGTTTGAGAGTGTTTTTCTTTTTTTTGTTGTTGACTCGACATGTAGACTTGCGCCTGTGCTAACCTAAATACTGACATATTATTGTTATATGCTTCTACTCATATCTCATGAATGGTTGGTTTATACACAGTTTTGATAATCTTATTGTCAAGAACTGTTAATTGTTATTATTATATTAGAATACGAAATTAAATCCTAAGTAAGTAGAAGAGATCAATTTTAATCGCAACAAAATTAACTAAAAAGGCAATTAAAAATTAAAATTAAAACCAAAAATCAAATTTTAGTTTTTAATGAATTTATTAACATCCGTAAGTCCAACAGTATTGTACTATAAGGTTTCTAGTTTTCAGTAGTTCCCAAAATAATTTAGCATGATAGTTTTAAAGTTAATTTCCAATTAAACACAACTGAACAAATTTTATCTACAATTTTCTTCAACCAAAAGTATAATTTTCTAAGCGCTTGTTATATCCACTAGATCACTTAAAAAACAATGAATCCGAAAGAAAACTATGTTTAACGAATAAATTAATTTTATGATGCATAATATTACTGATTATGTATATTTTAACTAAAAATCAAAACTAGAATTATTAATGATAAACACAAACAATTAGGAATGAGTATAACAGAAAATCAGTACAGTTTGGTATCATCAAATCTGAGTATAATAAAATTTATAAATACAAGAATTAGAAAAAATCCTCAAATTTTTTTCAGGCCTCCAAGTCCCAGGCTCCCAAAAGGTTAGGGGGTTGGGGCCTTTTAAGATGATGGTCATTGAAATCCTTTGTCAAATTTTTATTTTGGACTTCTTCATATTTGGTAGTCTGCAAATCCCAAAAACTATAAATCAAATTCTTAAATTTCAGAAATAGGAAATTCCGGAGGCAGGGGAAGGAATTAGGGAAACATATTGAATGGGGTATTTAAGGTCAATCTAAATTTTCATCCATATATATTATTGTTGTCGAGTAGATTCTGTTCCTTCTCAAGTACTCCTTCTTATGCACTTTATTTCCTCTCAGCTGCAAATCAAAGATAAGTTAAGAGGGCAAAGCCAGTGTGTAACCTTCTCTTGCACTCTTATTATGCTTAAATCACTTGCCTTATCAAAGGCACATATTGCCTAAAATCTCTGAGTAGATAGTGTTTTTAAATATATATATTTTTTGTTGTTTTAAATTAAATTAATCCGTTGGAATATGAGGTAGACTAGTAGTAGTAATCAGACTCTGTACAAGAATTGCTATTTTTGAAACTTAATTTAAATCTAAATTAATGTATATCCTAAGTTATAGCTACTTGACAAAAATCAATTGTAACATATATAAAAGAAAATTAACTAACTAGGCAAAAATTGAAATAATACAAATTTAATTAAAAATGAAAATAAAAAAATTAACCATCAATAAATGAGATAATATCAAAACTACCCTTAAGGCATGGACCGATGGAATCCAAGCTTGCCTTTTTAATCAAACTTCCTGAGTCCCTGACCTTGTCATCTTTCACCGACTGCCAATTTCTGTTAATAATCAGACTAGTGAAAAAAAAAATTATAAAAAGTCTATTTCTTAAACTACACCAATCCCAACCTAGTCCTAGTTAATAGAAGTTATTATGTAAATAGGTGCTACATAGAAGTCACCAGAAACAAGAGTTACAAATAGCGCAAGCTTTAACTAGATAGTGAGAAATAAGAAATAACAAGAGGGCAATAACTGGTGGGTATTACTCAAGTGTTTTGAGAATAACGTAGGACCGATTAGATTAAAATTACGAATAAAATTTGATTTGAGGGATTTTGACTATTAAGGATTTTGACTTTCTAAATTGGAAGTAATCCAAATTTGAGTTATTTTCTTAATAAATAGTTTATTATTTTATCTAAGATTTAATTTTGGTATTTTTTAGTTAAACTAGGATTAGGATTCTATTTCCTAATATGATTTTATTTACTAGTAGAACTATATTATAAGGTCCTATGAATATGAGTCTTTAGTTATGTTATTTTTCAGATTTGATTGTTATTGTTTTTTAATCTTTTAGTAAAAAGATTGTCTTCTTCCTCAATTTCACTGTATTACTTCCTTAATTTCGTCTATTTTCTCTCATTTGCTCTGTCTACATCTCCCTCCCTTTCTTTAAACTTAACCTCGTTCCTCATCAATTAGTATCAAAGTCTAATATCAATTCCGTAGTCACTGTTCATGATGAGCACTATTTATATCGGAGTAATGCTCATGATGAGTACCGTTCATATCGGATACTGTTTACACAGATTACTGTTCATAAACGAGTATTGTTCATACAGGAGTTACTATTCATCCGGAGTTATTGTTCACCGCAGCCATCGTCACAATCTCCATGTCATTATCTATAATTTGTCCTTCAACACCAACTTCAATACTGTCAATGATGCAAGCTTTGCAAAATAGGATGAGGATGCCTTAGAAATCTATATGAAACAAGCCTTTAATAATATCCAATTTCAATTGGCACAACTTCTCCCAAAACAAGACCCTATAGCCAAGTTATCGACCAAACATAGGAATCAAAGGATTTTGGGTGCAACTCCTAAGAACCATGAGGATGAATGTGATGATTCTAATAAAGATGATGAAACAAGTGAGGTTGACCTTGAAGATGGACATGAATCTAAAAGTGACATTGAAATTAAAGGTCGGATGAATTTGAAAGATAATGTGTAGCCTATATGTGAAGTCGAATCCATATGTGAAGAAGAATCATATGAGATCATTCAAGAAATTGATTTCATAGGTTGTGAGTCATAATTGGATTAATCTACTGTTATCATTGGATCTACGTCCTCAATGACATATTTCATGGTGAATATCGTTGCTTCCTTGTCTAAGGATATTGACACATCATCTAAATTTCAGTCATGTATGCATGTGTAATTCAACTATCAAGAGAAGATTTGGGTTGACATCTCTTTAATGCTTGCACAATACAAGACGTGGTGTTTTCTTATGTATTGGCTACTTTCTCCTTGACAACTCGTCAGGAGTTGAGTTATTTCAAGTGGGGGAGAACTAATGTAGGATCAATTAGATTAAAATTAATAATAAAATTAGGAATTTCAATTTGATTCTAAGGATTTTAATAAATCTGGTATTTTGACTATTATTAGGGATTTTGACTTCCTAAATTGAGAGTAATATTAATTTGAGTTATTTTCCTAATAAATAGTTTACTATTTTAATTTTGTTATTCTCTAGTTAAATTAAGATTGGGATTCTATTTCTCAATGAGATTTTATTTTCTAGTAGAACTATATTGTAAAGTTCTAAAAATACGACCTTTGTTATTTTTCAGATTGGTCGTTATTGGTTTTTTTATCTTTTAGTAAAAATATTATCTTCTTCCTCAATTTTACTCTATTACTCAAATCAATTTCTTCTATTATTTATGCTACTAAGGTTCAAAATTCTTTAAATCGACCCAATGAGCTCTACCTAGCTAGCATTAAAGTTAATAATATAAAATAAAAAACAGAAGAAGAAGGTAGGTTCCATGCTTTCAAATTTGTAAAAACAGATCCAAATTTTAATAGTCTTTATATCTTATCTATCCTAAAATCCATTTTTCTTTATCTTCTTTTTCCTACAATCCGAAGGATGTTCTACATATAAATGTTTGAGGATTTAAATCTTCAACAAGCATCATTTTATTTTGTCATCATATAGCTGGGAATGATGTCTTCCATGCAGTACTGATATAGAGTAATGATTTGATGTAGTAAATTTCGCTCATTTATTTAATAATGAATCTGGGATTATACTGCATAACAACAAGGATAATAAGTCAAACAAATTCAAAATCAAACTTTATGTCAAACAATTTCTTAACATCAAGCCTGATTCAATAGCTCATACATAGCACCGGTCTAGCGCCAACGGTATTTTGAAGACGGGATGGAGATTATATAGCAATCAAGAATGCAAATCAAAGCCTCAAAATGAATACACCAATTGGGAGATTGCCTACTTTGTTACAAAATTTTATTATACGTGTTGATGCACGATTTCCAAACGGTCGGGAAGCGGGTCGGAGCTTGGGTTGTACGTCGCGTCTAATCCTGCGAGTAAAAAAAAACAGTCAGGGGTGCCGGCGGTGATGTCGGCGAAGACCCTCCGACGCTCAAGTCAGTTTCTGACACTCCGAAATTTTCTGGGAGAATTTCCTAGAGAGAGAAGCTCTCAAAAGTGAAGGAAATCTAGAGCGAGAATAAGTTCAGAAAAGTGTGCATACTTTGAGTAATAATTCGGAGGGTTTATATAGGAGTCAGGATGGGTCATTGTGGGACCCAGATAATGGACCCAAATAACGGGCTTCAGTAATGGGCTTACTGTATTAGAAATAATTGGGCCAAGATGGGTCATTGTGGAACCCAGATAATGGGCCCAAATAATGGGCTTCAGTAATGGGCTTACTGTATTAGAAATAATTGAGGCCCAATATTGTTATGGCCATAACAGTAGTCCCCCCAGGCCCAAGTTGATCAATGGGTCAGCGTAGGGACTATTTAGTTGTTCAGGGCTATAAATTAAATGTGTTAGAGGGCCGGCCCAAAGATGTGATTCATTAAACCCTAAATTGGTGCTCTATATAAGACACAAGTGTTGGGGAGTAGGGTTTACTCAAAAATAGGAGAAGGCACCCTAGAGGCAAGCAGTACAAGTGATCCGAGCAAACAAGACTTTTCAATCTGAGCCAGAATTTTCCAGCCGCCATAAGTGAGTACTTTTTTCTTGCGTATATACTTCAGAATGCATGGACTAGGTTTAATTTTTCTGCTTATTATTGTCTTGTCTATTTTTTTTCAATAAAAAAAATTCTTGTGCGGATTATGCCCTATGTGTGTGTATATGATTGTGTGAGAATATGCCAACGCTTGCATGTGTTTTCCCTTGCGGATTCGTGTGTGAAAGAAGAAGAAACATGAATGTGTGTTCGGGCGTGATGGAAAAAGAAATACATGGGGTGTTCGGGTGTGAAGGAGGAAGAAATACATGGGGTGTTCGGGTGTGAAGGAGGGCCAACTCGCATGGGCGAGCGGCGTGCACAGCAAGCCCGCGTGGGCGAGCTGCTACGCATGTAGGACGACCGCACGAAGTCCTGGGCGGGCGGGAGAGATCCTGCGAGGCCCTTGCGTGCGCAAGGTGACCTTGCGAGGTCCTGGGCGCTCGGGCGTGGCCTTGCGAGGCGCTGGTGCATGCGGGGCGAACTGCTGGAGAAGCAGGCGAGGCGTGCTGCGAGGGCAACTCGCTTTTGCGTGTGCCTGGGTGCGCTGCGAGGGCAGCTCGCCTTTGCGTGTGCCTGGGCGCGCTGCGAGGGCAGCTCGCCCTTGCGTGTGCCTGGGTGCGCTGCGAGGGCAGCTCATCCTTGCGTGCGCCTGGGCGTGCAGGCGAAGGCGCAAGGCGGGAGACGAACTGCGTGCTGAGCGAGCAGGGAGAGGCGCAAGGCGGGCGGCGAGCCGCGTGCTGGGCGAGCAGGGAGAGGCGCAAGGAGGGCGGCGACGTGGAAAACTCACGTAGCCCTTGCATGCAGGCTACGTGAGGCATTATTAATCTGCAGGGGTCTCTCCGTAAATTTTTAAAACTTCATATATATTAGCTGCAGGGGTGTTTCCGGAATTTTTTGAAACTTTTATTTAAAATGGCGGGGGTGTTTCTGCGATTTTTCAAACCTTGATTTTAACTCGCGGGGGTGTTTCTGCAGAGGTTTGAAACTTCATTTTTAAACTGCGGGGGTGTTTTCGTGAATTTTTAAACTTTGATTTTTATTCGTGGGGGTGTTTCTGCGAAATTTCAAACTTTGATTTTTATTTGCGGGGGTTTTTTCGCGAATTTTTAAACTTTAATTTTTATTCGCAGGGGTGTTTTCGTGAATTTTTAAACTTTAATTTTTATTCGCGGGGGTGTTTCTGCGAATTTTTTAAAGTATTTTTCGAGAGCTATTTTGAAAAACTTTCAATACAGTCCCCTAGCATTTTTTTTTTCAGCTCTTCCCTCCCTCAGTAGACTTGGTTTGATGACTAACGAACCCTCTTTGACTGTGCAGATGGCTAGAGTGAAAACCACTGTGAAAGTGCTACGGGAGAAATCGAGTCATCAAACCCAGTCTTCCAGGGATAAGGATCATGTGACCAACCGTAAAGAAGTTAATGAGTTTTTTCAAAACTTCTTCGGTCAGGATCGTGAGCTAGGACAGAATTCTGTTAACCACAAGGTGGTAGATACTGAGGGGGATAGCGACTGGTCGTCTTCTGCTACCTCAGATAGTGAACCGGAGGTTGAAAAGTGATGGGAGGCCGACCATATTGATAATCAACTCCCGAGCGATCGATTAAAAATATATAGAGCCCATTTCCTCATCCCGACTTCAGTCATCCTATTTCTTCCAAGGAAAGGTGATCGGTGGAGTAGGCCACCACGAGGTGTCATTGGTTTAAGCCTAGAGTTATTGAGAGTTGGTCTTCGGATGCCTTTTGATAACTATGTACGTCGTATGCTTGATGCTATGGGCATTGCCCCTACCTAACTGTCGGCCAATGGATGGAGACTTCTGATAGCTTTCCAAAGTTTATTTAGAAGCGCAGGCCTTGGTGATCCTACTACCAACCATGTTAAGCACATTTTTGCCATTCACCCACCAAATGGAGAGAAAACGGGTTACTATTACATATCCCAGCGAGGGAAGACGGATGACCCCAACCGCCTTTTTGGTATCCCCTCCCATGTGAAAGAATGGAAGTATAAACAATTCTAGTGTGATGGCGGTTAGAAGTATCAAGAAGGTGCTCGTCCAAAGGGGGAGAAGTTGAGGATCAGGAGGCGTTTTGGTTTTTGTGGTACCATATTATAATGACTCTCTATCTGTCTTTGTTATGACAACTCTTGATCAACTGACATTCTTTTCTGTTTTTATTGCAGCTCCTTGGACCAAACGTCCGCTGTTATCTCAAAAAGAGAGAGACGACTTGCAAGTGGTACTCAAGCTACCCGTGGACTCGAAGAACGTGCATAGCCTCACTGATCGGGAGCAATTGGTCCGTCTTGGCTAATCACCTCTAATTCCTCCGGAAGGTAAGCTTGATCATTACTTTCCGATCTTACTTCATCAAACATGTGCTTGTTGTCTTACCAGTTTTATTTTCGCGCAGGACTATTCCCTTTACATCCTACCAAGAAGCAATTTGCTCAACTTGTAGCCAAGATGTCGCTTACGCTCTTCACTCATGATAGGCCTAGTTCTTCCCAGAAGAAACGGAGTGGGAGTCCTCCAACTCTTGGACCTTCGAAGAGGAGAGCCAGTGGTCACAAGGAGATTCCCATACGGAAGTCGGTTCCTGATAGGTCAACCTCCGTTCAGCCTGCGGATGAAGTGGCAGCCTCGAAGCCTACTGGGAGCAAGTTACCCTCAGCCTCTCAACTACCCAAGCGTTTTACTTTTGACAGTACGGGTTTTCAGAGTGGCTTAACATGTGGAGACTACCTTCGGGAATTGTCTCAAAGTGCTGCACCTCTCATGCCTACCAATGTCTTTCCAGAGAATGTAAAACTCACATACTTTGATGCGATCGCTGTCGGGATGGGCATCATACTTCAGGTCAGGTTTTACTGAGACCCTCTTTTTTTTTTTATACTTTTGAAAGTCATGCCTTATCTTTTTTTCTCTCTTTGCCTTTCTTTCTGTAGGCGACAGGACCCTTAGCTCAAGGGGAGTCTACTAACACCAACCTCCTCAAGGAAGTTAACCATCTCACTTCTGAGGTTGACGACTGGAAGGCGAAACATCTAGTCTGCCTCGACAACTTAACCGAAACGAAAAGAAAAATGGCAGAGATGAAGGAACAGATGGGCAGATTGAAGGCAGACTTGTCCGAAGCCAAGAAGGAGGCAGCTATCCAACATAAGAGGGCCAATAATTTTGGCCAAGAGCTTCGAGAGAGGAATGTTGTTGAGCAAAGTAGGATTAACAAAGCAGTCGCTCGCTTCCGTAGGGGTCGTGTCTACCAGCAAGTTATGGAACGCTCCTATATTGATGGAGTCAATGGGGTGCGTAGATGGTTCCATGACCGCTACCCAGAGATTGATCAGTCACCCATAGCTGAAGAATTAAACTTGGTAGCAGAGTCTATCCCGACAGCGAACTCTGATCCTGAGCAATTCCACCACCTCATCCTTAAAGATGAGGATTATGAGTCGATATTGGACACAGCAGCATGGGAGGCCAAGCAAGGCGATTCTACCTCATCGTCTTCAGATGAAGAAGGAGATGATGAGGCCACTTCTTAGAGTTAATTGGAATTGATTTTACCTTTTATTATCTTTGCTTTCAGTTCAATGTTATAGGTGAGGAGTTGTCCTTACTTGGACTATATGTATGGCACTCCTTAACTAATTTTGAAATAACAAGAACTCCAAGAACTTTAATTTTTTTCTGGTGTTATATTCTTTTACTCTTTCCATCTTATTGTAATTTGATTATACATGTGTTTGAAGGACGTACAATCACCAAAATTCTGAATAAAATAAACACTTCATTGATAATCTCTTTATTGGTCTCCTATGGGAGTTGTTACACATGCATAAGCTCCTGGAAGCAGTTACTGCACATATAGAGAGATTACGAGTAGTACTTCTTCAAGTGTTCAATATTCCATGGATGACGGAGCGACTCCCATCCATGGTAACCAGTCTGTAGGTGCCTGGTCGGATGACTGCCTTGACTTGATACGGACCCTCCCAGTTGGGCCCCAATGCTCCATCAGTGGGATCTCGGGTACTTTGTAGTACCTGTCTCAAAACCAAGTCTCCCTCTTGGAAAGATCGGCGCTTGACCTTAGAGTTGAAATATCGAGCAACCCTCTCTTGGTAAGCAGCAACCTTGACACTAGTGAGATCCCTTTCCTCCTCAAGAAGATCTAGGTTGAGTTGAAGGTTTCCATGATTAAGCTCTTCGTCATATCCCTCAGTACGAGGTGATGGAAGGCCAATTTCAACAGGTATGACTGCTTCCGAGTCAAACGCCAAGGAGTATGGGGTTGCTCATGTTACTGTATGGATAGTGGTTCGGTATGCCCAGAGCACTTGTGGAAGCTCTTCTGGCCATGCACTTTTCCTAGCATCTAATTTGGTCTTGAGGAGGTGTTTAATGGTTTTGTTAACAGCCTCCACCTGACCGTTTGCTTGAGGATGAGCTGGAGATGAAAAGCACAAAGAGATGTTCAGCTCCTTACAAAAGTTCCTGAAGTTGGAGTTGTCGAATTGCTTGCCATTGTCCGTAACGATGGTATGAGGGATACCAAACCTATAGACAATTGACTTCTTTACAAAGTCCGTGGTCTTCCTTTCAGTAATTGATGCGAGGGGCTCAGCCTCTGCCCACTTAGTGAAGTAATCAATTGTCACAATAGCATACTTGACTTGACCTTTACCCATTGGAAGAGGTCCAATAAGGTCTAGCCCCCATTGGGTGAACGGCCATGGGGCTGTCATGGGAGTCATGTTCTCAGGAGCTTTCCTTGGAATGTTGGCAAACTTTTGGCACTTGTTGCACCTAGTTGAGAATGCCTTAGCATCTTTCTTCATGGTTGGCCAATAGTATCCTTGCCTGATACATTTATGAGCTAGAGATCGACCACCAGAATGGTTATCACATATCCCCTCGTGGATTTCTCTGAGAACGTAATCAGCTTCTTCTGGGCGAAGACATTTTAAAAGAGGAAGGCTGAACCCTCTTTTGTAAAGAACACCATTTACCATAGTGTACCTTGACGCTCTCCCTCTTACCTTGATCGCCTCATTTCAGTTAGCCAGAGGTTCCCCCTTTTCTAAGAACTTTATGATGGGGTTCATCCAGAAAGGGCTACCGTTTATGGTCATTGTTTTCTCTGGCGGAAGCTCATGTTGTGATATGCTTAGAGATTCTAGAACGACTATGTGATAGGCGGTCGGTAGAAGGGGGTCTATTCCTGAAGCAATTCTGGCTAAACTGTCAGCCTTTGAATTCTCCACCCTCGGGACTCTTACAATATCGAAACCTTTAAAACCGCACAGAAGGGAGTTAACTCTACCCAAGTAAGCTATCATGGTAGAGCCTTTTGCTTGATAGTCTCCACGGATTTGGTTAACCACAAGTTGGGAATCACTGTGGATGACGATCTCTCCTACTCCCAAGGCAACTGCCAGCCTAAGTCCTCCAAGGAGAGCTTCATACTCTGCGACATTGTTTGTGGCTTTAAAATTGAAACACAGTGCCACAGCTACCTCTACTCCATCCGGGGTTGACAGAATCAAACCAGCTCCACTACCAATCTTGTTAGATGACCCATCTACGAACAAGATCCATGCCTTCTGTGGATCGATTCCCATGGACATAGGTAGATCATGTGACCCTGTACTGGCTTCTTCATCCTCCTTATCTACACTACTTGAGAATTTGGCAATGAAGTCGGCGATTGCTTGCCCTTTGATTGATGGTCTTGCAACATAATGTATGTCAAACTCTCCCAACTCAATGGACCACTTGACAAGTCTTCCAGAAAGCTCTGGACGATAGAGTATCTGTCGCAAAGGGTGATCAGTTGGGACCATGACAGTATGTGCTTGAAAATATGGGCAAAGCTTTCGTGCCGCAACAACTAAGGCGAGAGCCAGCTTCTCCATAGGAGGGTATCTACCTTCGACTTCTGTCAAGGCCTTACTCACATAATAGACCGGCCTTTGAATTCCCTGATCTTCACGGACAATAGCTGCACTCACTGCGCATGCAGAGACTGCTAGATACAGAAAAAGTGGTTCCCCCAAAATTGGTTTGGAGAGGAGAGGAGGAGAACCTAAGTACTTCTTCAGTTGTAGAAAAGCATTCTCACACTCATTTGTCCATTCAAATTGTTTGCACTTCCGTAACGCTTTGAAGAAAGGGTGACATCTGTCAGTCGCCCTAGAGATAAAGCGATTCTCACAGACGGCGCCAACTGTTGATGCACGACTTTCGAACGGCCGGGAAGCAGGTCGGAGCTTGGGTTGTACGTCGGGTCCAATCCTGCGAGCAAAGAAAAACAGTCAGGGGTGCCGGCGGTGGTGCCGACGAAGACCCTCCGACGCTCAAGTCAGTTTCCGACACTCCGATGGGAGAATTTCCTAGAGAGAGAAGCTCTCAAAAGTGAAGGAAATCTAGAGAGAGAATAAGTTCAGAAAAGTGTGCATACCTTGAGTAATAATTCGGAGGGTTTATATAGGAGTCAGGATGGGCCATTGTGAGACCCAGATAATGGGCCCAAATAACGGGCTTCAGTAATGGGCTTACTGTATTAGAAATAATTGGGCCAGGATGGGTCATTGTGGGACCCAGACAATGGGCCCAAATAATGGGCTTCAGTAATGAGCTTACTGTATTAGAAATAATTGAGGCCCAATATTGTTATGGCCATAACAATACGTATTATAGAACAGAGTTTATCGAGTCCATTCAAACCAATATCACCGGTTGTGTAAGGTCAAACTAGTAAGGGTTTGCCTCGCCAATTTCATAAAATTAGGATAAAGACAGTTCCACCTTAAGCCTGGTATTTGATGCTCGTTTTAAGTAATAAATCGGACAACGGTGTCAGACGACCGTATACTCTTCGCAACTTCTCCACGGTTCAGCCAATGATTTCTTACAATTGGATCACTCGCTTGGATACGAGGCAACTGAAATCCAACCATCCCAACAAAATAGCAACATTTTATCACAAAAATCTCAATAGTAATAATAATATTTTCGTCAACTAGATTAAAAATAAAAATCTTCTTTTAAGAAATTCAAGTCACTAAATAGAAAGAGTGCTAGCTCGACGATTTTCGAGGTCCAAGGTGAAATTGTAAAATGGGTTTTCATGTTTAATATAAAAATAAAAATATAATTTTATTATAATTTCAGATTTGGTATTTAATAATTTGATAATTCATTGGTTTTGTTAGTCTTATTAGGTCAAATATTAAAATTCGTTTATATATTTATAATATTCTTTTAAAAATTTATAAAGAAATTTTGGGAATGAAGAATTTTTCTAATTTTTCTTAAGTTTTGCATATATGGATTCATATTTTCTAATATATATATCTAAAATTAAAAATTAATTACCTACATGTTGATATGTAATGAATAAACGATAAATAAAATAATATCACTAAAAGTATAAAAAGAATGGAGTTATAGAACTATATATATACACACTGTTGAATGTTTTAATTTATATAATGATATTGAATTCTTTAATAGTGCATATTAATTACAATTTAGATATCTTTAAAATTTTAAAAACATATTTTATAATTTTGGAACTAAAAGATTAAGTCTATTTAATTTTATTGAGTGCTCATCCTCTTATAAATTATCTATACAAAATCACGCATGCAAGCCTATGTGATATTATTAAATGATTGTTACATCATTCACATTAATTATATAATTAAAATTCACTCAATTAATCAAATCATGATACATCATTTCATAGGAGTAAATTTGTACAAATTGTTTGTAAGAGTATTATTACTCAATTCTATTTATTATCGAAAAGAAAGATATTTAAGGTTCATTTATGATTGTCTAGTGGATATGTTGATAATGTAATGAATGATATGTTAATGTTAAAATATATCATATCATTTGGGATGCATAATTTTGAGATAATTTTTTAGAAGTGTATCGCTGTTCTTTTGTTAAGCCTTTGTTTTAGTAAGACATGGTATTTAAAAAGAAATTTAATTGTCAAAATCTTTGATGAAAAACAAATATTTTTTTTAAATTACTCTTGAGGTTACAAAAATTTGGGGCCTAAATAACATTGACTTATCTTATGAACTTTAAAAATATGAGGTCTTAATATAATTAAACTGGCTTTTGGGACTTTATTGAATTTGAAGATAGGAAGTCTATGTAATAAAATTAATATATGAGGCCTTACTAAAATTTTAGGCCCGAGGCGATTGTCTTCCTTGCCTTATGATTGAGTCAGAACTGAATAGAAAATGTAAAAATTCTTTTAAAATAAAGAAAATCACTTATAGGTGATGTGACTTCAAATATTAGTCTCATTAATTGTCCAAATTTTTCATCCCACTTTATATAATCATTCATCAACTCTTAAATTCTGAGAGGTGAATAGCGAGAGCGAAAACATGCAATTGCAGCCAGGGCCGGAGACAAAAAATTTCATTAACGGGGCCAACTTAAATAAAATAGAATAAAATAATTAATATGAAATATATACATTGAATCTTTATATTTACTTAATATTTCTATAGTTTTCTTTGATTTTATGTTTAAAAAGTGTTATGTTATAATTTTCTTTATATCCGAATATGATATCAGATTTTATTAAATTTTTTTAATACATCAAAAAGGATTTATATATAAATATTCTCAAATTAAAAAATAAAAAGATATATCCAAAATAAAAGAAAAAAATTATTATCAAACAAGTTGATGAGATTCAAAACTTTAGAAATTTTTCATTAAATATAAAAGACAAATATTATAAAATAATTAAATAAAAAGACAGATTATTTTATACTTCTATAACTCTTTGTCCATAGCATGGAAGTTAGAGTTAAATAAGATAAGTATTTTATACAAAATAATTTAATTTTACATAATTTATTGAAAAAAGTGATCGATTTACATGTTTAAATAATAATTTATATACAATTATAATTTAAAAAAAAAATTAATGGCCACATTAGACTCGTCCTAATGGGGCTCCGTCCCTGATTGCACTAGAGAATCTGATTGCACTAGATAACACTTAATCAGTTTACCAGTATAGAAATTTAGAAAACCTCTTAAAAACCATCAATAGAACTGATGGTTAAGCAGTACAAACGCTAACAATCTATAATTAATAAATTGGGTATCTTTAATCTCGTAATGTGCTATAAATAAACAGAATAAATTCACTATTAAATTAATATAAGTCATTAAAATACAAAAACCCTAGTAATGGGTAAGCTACAACTACAAGTCGTCCAGCAGGTTTTCCACACTTCTATTAACACCATACAAGAATGTTAATAATATAAAAAAATCAATTAATTATATTAACCCAGAGGCACAAACTAAAGAAAAAAAAAGGGGCTAAAAAGGATGAACATTTTTACTCAAGCCATTAACATTAGTGAATAAGCCAACCAGATCATGCCTATACGGTGAGTACGTCTTGCGTTTATGATCTTCCCTCATCTCTCTATTCTTGACGTAATGCTTCTCGTACGCAGACGACACCGTTTCAGGCTTCTTCACCTTGCTATTCCCCGTAGCTTTGCTTTTAATCTTTCTACCCTTGCCCTTATCCGACGTCGTTTTATCGGTCGTTGAAGATTTCTCTGCCTTTTTGTTATGGTATTCACAACCGTCATTATTATTTTTATGCAAGAAAACATACGCGTCACGCCCGTCGCTGTTGCTTCGAATCGCCATCTCCCGGAATCTCCAGAGCTTGGAGAACCCAGTCGAGTTGCTCTTCTTGCAAGCATCCAGTGAAGCTTCCTTCACCGTTTTGTTATTAGACGACCACGCACAGAACGGCCCCGAGGGTTCCTCCGTTTCACTCCGTTCTTCTAAGAAGAGCTTTCGTATAGCTCGCGGAGACGACGCTGGATTCTTTTTCACGTCTGCGTCACCATCACCGTTATCGTAGAGTAGACTCTGATCAAATATAGGAAATATTGGGCGGATCTGTCCGTTATGAAAAGCGTCATCCGCCGAAATCGGAGATCCGCCAGGATTCAAGCATACGAAAGAGAAATCATCTTCGTTGTTTTCGTTTTCTTCTAGTTCCGGCTCTACTTTTTCGTCAGCAACATTCAGCTTCAACATTTGGCCGAAATCCTCAGCAAATTTATTGGAAATTTTGAAACTTTCTTCAGGGAGAACTGAAAGTACATGCATCTTCTTCAAAAGGGTTTGCAGAGTGGGCGTTGTTGGAGATAAGAGTAGAAAGAAAGAAAGATTTTTTAGGTTCCGAGCGCTTTGTGTAATGGGCTTTTATTTTATGTGCTCCTAAATGAATGAAGAACCGCGTTAGCAGCCGATTTATTGGTAATATCGGTCGCTATTTTATGTGGACCTTTCAATTTCAATTTTGAGGTACTTGATCGTCAAGGAAGACGTTTACATTTTGACAACAAGCTGCCCACGTGTCCCTTGGCTTCATTCTGGAAGCTCTTACGGTTATCATCGTTAGGAGCTCATAAGATTGACCTTCTGTTTTGGAAAGTCCGAAGTCAATATTTTTATCTTCGCTTATTTTAATTTTGGTCTTGGCCCAATACTTCATTTCTTAAATTATTTATTTACTAATTTATTTAATCAATGTCGTTTCAGAATCTGTTGGGGATCAGATTCTATAGATGAGGGAGACATCATCCGTGATGCAATGGGCACTGCTTTGTTTGGTCTGCAGGAATGTCAAAAAAGTCAATTCATTTTAACTATTAGGGACAAAAAGAGTAATACATGTTAATTATAGGTTGATTGGTAACATAATATATAATTTATAATTTAAGATACAAATCTGGAATCAGCTAAGGATGTAACATTTTTGTAGAAAGTTTCAGGCATAAAAATAAGATAAAAGAAGATTCTGATTCATACATTTGAGAAGCATAATACTGTTCAATATTTATTGGTCTGTAGCGGTGGTTCGTTGCAATTATGATAAATGTCGCACCTAGTAATGAGGCGGTCCGCTTCTAACACTGAAATAAAATAGGATAGAGATGGGTTATGGGGCGGTTGACGACCGTTGTGCTTGCGCCAGCGCGATGTGGAGAATTTAATGCATGTCTCAAACTAATTTTTTTGTGCGACAAACCCAGTGAAAATTTTGTCTGGTAAAGAAAACAAGCATTTTTATATGAAAGTGGTGGTGAATGCCACAGCATGGCGTTTGGGCTGTTCTTCATTATTATTAAGCAAAATAATAATAATAATAATAATAAAATAAACGCGCACACAATCTTTTTCTTTAATTATTCATGTGGTTAGCCGGCTAATCCACTCCACTCCACTCTTTTTAGGACATGTTTGACGCGTTGTGAAGCGTCTTGCCTTGGATTAACACTTCATAAAGGGAAATGGAATAAAAAATTGTTATATTTTATTTTCGTGTCCACATGCTTATCTTTTCGGTGATCTAGATGCACACAAATAAATAATATATAATTTATTAAATATTTAAATAAGTAAATTTAATATAAATAATTTTTAAATTATTATAATTTAAAATATGTTATTATTTTTAAAAAATTTTAAATTATAAGATTAATACAGTCTTTTATCAAATACAATATTATTTACCATTTATATAATACAGTGACAAACCAAACTGTATATAAAATTTACTTAATCATATACAATATAATTTAATACGATGTTATCTATTACAATGATAATTATATAATTCTATACTAAAACGCACCCTTAATGTCTTCGTGTTGCTACCGTTTAAATACATTAAGTTAATTAATAACATTATTTTAAGTGGGAACCCAATTAGCCAAATGATTGATTGCATATATAACAGCCAGTCTCCAATTACTTTCCCTAATAATTAAATAGTTGATAACCATGACTTTGCTGAGTCAACTGTGGTGCACGAGTTCGATCTTTTTAAATGGAACCTTTAACGTGATGAATTGATTGAAAACTCCAACATGTTTGTGCATGAAAACAAACGAAAAAGTTACCACTGTAACTGTTGTTGCTGGTGCTAGGTAGGAAGGTAGAAGGTCCGAAATGCACCATTGGAGGGGGAGAAATTCAGCTCAAGCTTCCAATTTTGGCCTAAAATGGGTTCAGTGCAACTTCGCAGAATCTTTGATAGTCAAAGGTATGAATATGAGCGATCGCCAAACCAATAACAAATGCAATTATAACAAACTCAAGCCACGTCAACATGTTTGCCTATGGTTGAAGAATATTATTGCCTTCTTTAATTGGAAAAACGCATGAGATTTCTTAAGTGACTACCCAGAAGACCACCACACCAAGAAAATTCTAAGTTCAACATTTACGACTATTTTGCTCCGTGCATCAGTTTAAAATAAACTAAATATTGTCATCTTTAGTACAATTCACATGGGCGAGAGCGTTTCAGGGCAAAAGTACGCTCAAGTTGCTTGGAGTTGGAGGAGGTCAACAAACAGAAGCCAAAATCAACAACTTGTTGCATTTTGATTGGGCTCTTAACTCCTCCTATGCTCTTGGCCCAATTTAGAGTTAACAGGTTAAGACTTGAATCCTACACCAACTTTGGCCCACCTGACAAATGAAGGTGTAGAATGTACATTGAAAGCGCTTCCCAAACAGAAATTCGCATTATTTGTGATACTTGATAAAGAGTAAATAAATCAATTCACTCCTTTGTTTGATGTTGACAAATTGAAAAACAAATTTTTATAAATGGGTTTTGTACAATGCATTTGTTCATAGGAATTGGGAGATAACAATACATGCAATCCTCGTATAATTAGGATCTTTAGGGCCCGTTTGACTGCCAGGATATAAGTGGGACTGGACAATATTTTAGGACTAATAATTTTAGTCTTTTGTTTGGAGCATTTTAAGAGATTGGGATTGGGATTAATCTTAGTCCCAATAATAGCAAATCTTTGGGACTAGTAGTCCCATGGTGAACCATGGGATTACTTGTCCCAAGCTTGGATAAATGGTTTTTTATTTTATTTAATTAATAATAATATAAAAATAATATAATAATAAATAAATTATAATTTAAGATAAATTATAAATAAGAATAAATAATTGTATATATTATTATTAATTATATTATATAAGTTATAATATTAGTGAAATTAATATAATAAAATATTATGTTATTAGACAAATATTAATATAATAATATATAAATAATTTAGAAATATTATAAACAATATATTATTAAATCTAATAAAATAATAAATAAAATAAAGAATTCTTGATATAATAAAAAATAATAATAAATTTTACTATAATAAAATAAAGGATTATTAAGAAAATATAAATGTAAGAGTATAAAATATTGAAAAATACATATAAAATACATTATAATATAGTTATAATTAATAATTAATAATTTTTAATAATATAATGTTCAATTATATTTTAATCTAGAATTCATATTGAATGTTTAATTATAACAATAATGCATTAATAATATTAAATAACCAATAATATTAAATTTAAAATTAATATGATATTTTGAATTATTACTTTTAAAAAAATAAAATGTATTTAAATATTTTTAATCTGAATATTAAATTAATATTTATTCAAATTAAACTTAAATAAAAATTATTATTTTATATTTAAAAATTGATTTCTTAAAAATTTATTATATATTAATATAGTCAAATCCCATATTACACCAAACATAAAACAGTACTATCTATAGTCTAGTCCAATCTAATCCAATCTCAATCCTAATTCCAATCCCAATCCAAATCTTAATCTCAATCTCAGTCCAGTCCAGTCCAATCTCGACTGCCAAACGGACCTTAATATTTAGAAATGGACAATAAAGGAAAGAGAATTGAAAATGTCAACAACACCGTTCAGCTTCGTTACTGTCGTCTGCATGTTAATGAGGTGGAAAGGCAATTAAACGGTTGTCACGGAGTGCATGAACACATCACAAAAGATTTTTATGATTAGAACAAAAAGTCCATGCTTTTTGTATATCCCTATTGGAACTTCATCAACTGAATAAACTTAGACGGGTTCAATGCCCCTAATGTTTGTATTGGATTTGAGAAAATAAAACAAACATGTCAAGTCCTTACTAACTGCTAAACTCTTTGAAATAAACATTGGCCAAAACAAACTTCACCCTTCAAGTTCCTGTTAGGCTTAAGATTGAATTGCGAAGAAGCCGCCATTGCAAATTTTCCGCAAGGTCAGTACTCAAGCTTGTGGCCCCGCTACGGCTACCTCCCACTGAACTCCAACCTGTCATTAGAAATGACCAAATCAATATTTCAAAGAATTAAGACATTGACGTTACAGCATATGAAGGAAAGATGAAGAAGGAAACAGTGACTGATGCATGATTAATAACCATGCTTTGCAACTGCATAATTAATTACCAAATCAATGTATATCTGCGGGATCATACTCTATATAATGGGTTATATCCATGGGCATACACTTGCATATATTCATACACTTAAAAAATATACATAGATATTTCTCATACGAGTAAACTAAAATAAACATGCTAAAAATTTATCAGAGACTAACATCGTCATAGAGTGACTCCATTTGTACCTCCTTCTTATAAAGTGTGTAAATTGCATTAGACAACCTCTTCCCCGCTAAATGTGACCAATTTTCTGACAATTGATTCGCTGTAATCCTTCGATTCTGTGGTAAAAAAAATTATTTGAATAAATCATTGGACCCAATATCAAGGTTAAATGAATGAGAATACAAGGAATTCTAATGGAAGATATATGCGTACCTTATAATCATTTAGGTGTTTAACAAAGAGAAGCCTTTTAGAAGGATGAGAATACCTTGACAGTAAAGCCATTAAAATATTGTAAGAATTATCCGATCGAGAGGTAGGTGCAATAGCATTCAGTTGTGATCTTATGAGGGATCTGAACGCTGAACATTTAGAAGATACAAACAAAAGAGATTTTAGCTTCAAGTTCTAAAGAAGGACATCTAAAACATTCAAACAGAGCCGTATACGTTATAGTGTTTACCTTCACCTAAAGGGAGTTTGAAACTCAAAACATAAAGAAGAGAGATGTGAGAGTTCATGTTACAACTCCACATGATATATCTTCTAGGGTCTGCAATATTATCTACCCCAGAATCAAATTCCTTGCTACTTGGACAAATTTGCTTGGAACTAGCAGGAACCACTTCCATCTTCCCCAATATAACCCCGCATAAAAAGACATGCCTCAACCCATATTCATCCATCTCTGAGGATAACACACTGTAAAACAAAAAAAAAAAGTTAATTATTGTAAAATTCTGCTCGAATTCTTTAACAAAAACCTCTATTATCATTCATAGAACCATAAAATTATATTAACAACTTAACTAAGTTTAGACTTTTTACAAAACATTTAACATCAATATACTAATAATGAAGTATCATCCTCTGATTACAATGTCTAACACCAATTATGAAAGAACAAAAGTTTAGACAATCTCTATTACAACAGACCTAAAACAACTCACATAAATATTGTTAAACTCAAATATTGGCATTTTGTTTATTTTTTTATTTTTTAAACATGGTATCATAGTAAAAAATTTCAATTCAAATCCTTTCATCCTCACAAGTCTTAGTTTGATAAGTAGTTTTTGGTTAAGTAATTTCTTAAGAACATTGCCAAAAAGCTCCTCTCAAAAGTATTCCTTACAGACTCAGAGACCCAATAGCAACAACACCTAATTAAACAACATTGAATCAACATCCTTTTTATCAAACAAATCTTCAAACAACTAACACTATAAAGCTGTTCTAATTGTTTAGAGATGTTAAAGCACTGTTTGATTTTGGTGTTAACACTAAAATTATTAGATAAGCATCAAATATTAATATTTGAGTCTCACAATGTATAAATAAATAAATAAGAAATCACTTTTGCAGGCAAGAAGTAAACAATTAACTGTAACTAATTAAACTTACCCATCAAGAGAAAACTTCAACGGAACCAAGTGAAGGCCAATACCGTAGTTCTTGCCCTCTTCAGGCCGACAAAATCCATAATTAAGAATCTCATGAATCTCCTTCTTGGAAGCACCATACCAAGCGCTCCGAACATTAGCATTCCCGCCACACTTGCTTGCTACTTCCTCCGAGAAAACCTTGAAAGACCTGGCCCGAGCTATTGCTGTAAGACTGGAAAAGGAGTTCTTGTGTATAGCCACAATTGTCGTGTCCTTTGCCAGAGATCCCATGCCAAGAAGAAAATAGTCCCTGACTGCCTGGGCTTTTTCAATATCAATCTTGACCATCCCGTTCTTAGTTAAAAACTCGAATGCAGAATAACTAGACTCACACTCATCAGTGTCGTAACCATTATCCGGGGCTTCGTTATAGTCGATATTTATTGAGACTTGCGCCATGATCTGAAACCAAGCAACCAAGTCTGAATTCGATGTATCAATATAGAAATTAATAGGAACAAGCAAAACGACTAAACATAGAGCGGAAAGAGATACAGAACAGATTTTAGAATCAGAATCCTAATCCTAATCGAAATAGTTTTCCTTATATTATTAAGATTACGTTATTACTAAATTTCTTTAAATACAAAATTTCTTTTAAGACATCAAATCATAAGTAGTTTGTCAGAAAATAAATTTCTTCTGTTACAATAATGTCAATTTTCTGATAATAATGTCTTAAGGACATCACGTCAAACGGTGCCAAAAATTGTATTGGTTCATAAATCTCATTTTTTTTTTGTCAGTAAAAAGAAAGAATTATTGGAATTGGCCCCTTCTTTTGCAAAATTTTTATCAGCAAATTGCTGCTGAATCAGAAACGTTAGGAGAGCTTTTAGAAAGAGTTTACCTATGCTTTGACGTACTTTGACTTCAAAAGGCTAGAAGAAAGACTAGTAAAAACTTATGGAAAGACTTTATCTTGCCTTAGCTTTCCTCGACTTGATTACTTTAGGGGATAAAAAAGGGCTCAATTATATATGGTCAAGAGCTCCTCTTCCCCTTTTAAATAGTCAATGTGGGATATATATCACATCAAGATTACCTCTTTCCTTTTGCTAATTGGAATTAAACTCCTTCTTTAAAATATAAGAAAAATCACAAGATCCCAACAATTTAATTAATAAATTGAATTATGCTTTTAATTTTTATTAATAAATTAAAAAAGAAATTGGTTTGACGGTTAAGAGCAAATATCAAAAGTTGTCTTGTTCAACTGTCTTAACTGAAAAGGTAGTGGCATGGTCCAAACGAAATACTGTTGGATTGGGCTCAAAACTCCACTTATGATCTTGGCCCAATTTGAAGTTCAAGGTTTAGTATGTTTATTTGGAGTGATATCTAAACAAAAATATGTATAATCTTGTTGTGAATACTTCTGTAAAAGTTAATAAATTTAAATAAATCAGATTTACTCCACTTCTTTGACGTAGACAAATTGAAAAGAACAAATCTTTAAACATGGGCTGCCTACATTGCATTTATTCATAAGAATTGGAAAAGAATTACTCTATTCAATCTTAACTTTCTAACTCATCAGGCCCCGTTTCTAAATTCACCACATTAAAAATTAAAAATTATTATTATTTTCTCATTGGACCGTAAAATTTTCCAAACTATCCTTTTTTAGGGGAGATTTTCATTGTTCTCCACCATCTTCCACTTCTTCTTCAAAGAGGTAATAATAATAATAATAACAATAATAATAGTAATAATAATATTTTCACAGTCTGTCTTCATCTAAGTTAAAATGGGTTAGCATGCATATATCAATAGAGATTTTATGTTTGTACGTGGAATCATTTTTAACGTTTCCATACCATCAAGATTCAGTTTATTTGGTGGTCATAGGTGTAGATTTCAGTTTTCTTTCTATTGGATATAACCTAGCTAGCTCTGCACCTAAAGTCCTGAGCTAAGAAGGCCTAGCTGCATCAATAGAAATATTGCAAATCCAAAATAATAAAGATAACAATAATAATTCAACTATCATCACAAAGTCTTTCTTATCGACTTGTAAACAAATCAAAGATAAATGTATTTGGAAACAATCTTTAGTACTCAAAATCGTAAAGGGTGTTTAAACAAATTATAATTTGTAGCTTAGTAAATTAGGTGATTGTGTATTTAAGAGTTTTCTTTACTCTTTAGTAGATTAATGTTAGGATAAAACTGTCATAAGAGACAAAAAAAAAAAAATGGAGGTTAACGGGTTAAAAAGTGAAAGCTGAATAGACCTACTCATTGGAAAATAACAAATATGCAATTGGCATATTTAACAAGTATTTAGGATTAGACAGTTAAGGTTTTCGCAACACAATTCAGCTTCATTCTTGTCTTCTGCATGTTAACGAGCTTGAAAGGAAATTAAACGCTTGTCACTGAGTGGATGAATTCATCACAGAAGGTTTTTTATGATTAAAACAAAAAGTTAGTGCTTTGTGTGCACTGGCATTTGTCCTTCAAGTCTTGTACAATTTCTGACTTGCCTTGGCGGTCAAGCCTAATAAATGCTAAATTTGCCTATTGGAACCGATGAACTGGATAAACTCAGACGGGTTCGGTGCCTATACAGTTTGTATTGAATCGAGAAAATGGAACATACATGAAAATTCCTTTCTAACAGCAAAACTATCTGAAATAACCATTTGTCAAACGAAAACTTCACCCTACAAGCCCCTGTTAGGTTTAAGATTGGATTGCGAAGAAGCCAGCTTACACTTACTTGTCCATTAACAATTTACAAGAATGTCAGTACTCAAGCCTGTGGCATATCCCTTCTTGGTCTGGATGGCCCCACTGCTGACTCTGGTTGACAAAACTAAAGCAGCCACAGAACACTAACCTCTAATTAGAAATCACCAAATCAATGTTTCGAAGTACTCAGATATTGAAGTTACAGTATATGAAGGAAAGGAAGAAGGAAACAGTTACTGATGCATAATTTTTAACCATGCTACTGCTTCGTTAATAGTCAAATCAATGAATAACTAGTGCAGGATCATCTTCTGTATATAGGGTAATCCATGGTTGAACTCTTGCATATATTCGCATACTTAAAAGGTACACATAAATGGTTCTCAGACAACTAAACTAAAACAAATATGCCGAAAATTCTCACTAACATATAGCTATGACGAATGTCAGTTGTTGACGATTCGAAAGCAGAAAGACTCGAAGGCATTTTTATAATCTTATTGTCATTGACGCATTCAGGCGAAACTTATATGTCGCGATGGATATTAAAAAACGTTACAATCACACTACAACATACAATCCAAAAGCCACTTTCAGTATCAATAAAGTCCCTATCAACAAAAGAGTTGACTTGCTGCCAAAGTTTCTTCGGCATCAAACATATAAAAACTGGGAGGCTTTTGATAAACTTCCTGTACGTCCTTTTCAATTGACAAATAAAGTAAGAAATCAAATACTTCAGATGCTTTGAAAGGATAATCCAAATCAGTGATAGCAATATTAAATGTTTGAATAATAGAATTAATTACACACCCATAAACTAAAGTTTTTGGGTTTAAGTGGTAAATTTAGCATGTATAGAAGTCATATTAATATTAAATATATTTAAGGCATGTAAGGTAAGATGGATGTAGGGGATTCAAACAAAACTTTTTCTTCAAGAAACTTAATCCAATTAGGACTCAACAGATACAAACTTATATAGATTGATGATTTTGTTAGAGAAGAACTAAAGTACAAGTACAAAAAGCTTAAGCTTATTAAATAAATACAAACCTAATTAGAATGGCTATTTGTGCTACGAAATTGATTTTACATTATAAGTTGTAAAAGTCAACTTAAAAAGATTAACATTTGCAAGGAATAAAAAAAAGCCTCTGTATGTTCTGATTTCTACAAATTGAGTTATGATGATGTATATCTAGGCATACGGTAATAAACACCCAAAAACAAAAGGTATTCAAAGAGAAGTTCTAAATTGAAACTTATTGATCATTCATCAAAGAACATGTTTGATGTAACATCACAGTTGGCTATTCATATTTCAGAGATCAAATGCAACATGTGTTAAGGAAGTGACTTAACAATTCTTACCTCGTTCTTACAAAGTACCAAAATTGCCATAAACAACTTCTTCCCAGCTAATTGTGACCAATTTTCCATCAATTGCATCCGTGTAATGCTTTGACTCTGGTAAAAAAATATTTGAACAAATCATTAGAATTAAAATCAAGTTTCAATAAGTGAGAACAAAGAGATTACTAATGGACAATATGCATGTACCTAATAACCTGTATGTGTTTGGCAAAAGAAGGCATCTTAGAACGACGTGAATACCTTGATAGTATAACCATTAGAGTATGAAGAGTACTAGAACTTTGCGAAGATGGTCCAGTGGCATTCCCTTGAGGTTCTTTGAGAGACCTTAGTGCTGAACATTCAGAATATACATACAAAACAGAGTTCAGCTTCAAGTTCTAATTAAAGCAGAACATTTAAACGATTCTGATAAAGCCGTTCATATTACTGTGTCTAGCTTCAGCAGAAGGGAATTTGAAACTCACAACGTAAGCAGGATAGATGTGAGAGTTCATGTAACAAGTCCAAATGATATATTGTGAGTGGGTGAAGGCATTTTGCCTTTCACCCAAACCCACATCGGTGGGAAATTAATTTTAAGTGGAGAGGTTAGGCTATATATTAAAGCCTCCTCCTCCCCTTATACTTGCATCAAGCTTATGTATTAAGCTTTTCACTTCTTCCTCCCACATAATCTCCTTCATTCTAATTGTGAGAGAGATTGTAATATTTTTCTTCATAGTGAAATATTTTCGGTCTTGTCCCGTGGAGGTTTCCCTCAAATTGAGGGTGCTTCGTCTTTGTTTTTCTTCAAACCCCCAATCCGCTCTCGCTCGCCGCTACTAACGGGGTCTCGGTTGATTTCCCTTCCTTTAGTTACCAAGTTAAATATTTGTGGCTTTTTTTTTAATTATTGCCTTTAGTTTATTTATTGTGGAAGGCTGAGCCGCCCAAGTTGTCTATTTTATTTATTGTGGAGGGCAGTGCCACCCAAATTGTTATTTCTAACATAACAATTTGTTTCTTGTCTTTTATTTGAGCTGCGGTAGGAGTGTTCAATCTCCTAACAGTGGTATCAGAGCAAGGTTGCGAAGGCAGAGCCAAGGGTTAGGACAGTGAGTGGTTACTTGTATGGTTATATACATGTCTAGGAAAGCTTTGTCAAAAAGACGATAAGAGTCTAAGGAGACTGGATTTTAAGTGGGACCGCTTGTGACCCCTCCAGTATTTCCTGGAAGCTTTCCTGGTGTATATTAAATCGTACCGGCACTTACTACTATTCTTGGTTACTGTTTAGCAGTGGTGTACGTATACGGATACTGTTACTGTTCACGTATACGATACTATTCAAGGGTACTGTTCACATATACAGTACTGTTCACTACAAGACAAATGGCAGCCAAATTCAAGATAGAGAAGTTCGATGGAAACAACTTTGGGCTATGAAAAATTAAAATAAAGGCTATCTTGAGAAAAGAAAATTGCCTTGAAGCAATTGATGGAAGACCGGAAAATATGTAAGATGAAAATAAATGGGAGAAGATAGATGGTGATGCGATGGCAAGTCTACATCTAGCAGTTACAGATGAAGTACTGTCAAGTATTCAAGAATTAAACTCTGCAAAGGAGATTTGGGATACTTTGACAAGTTTGTATGAAGCCAAATCTCTACACAACAAAATTTTCTTGAAAAGGAAGCTGTACACTCTTCGTATGTCAGAAACCACTCCGGTGACTGAACATATCAACACTTTGAAGACGTTATTCTCTCAACTCTCAACCATGGAGCATAACATAGAAGAGAAGGAACGTGCTGAGCTTCTACTTCAGAGTCTACCTGATTCATATGATAATCTCATCCTCAACTTGGCAAATGGTTCAATGAAGTCATCTCTAATCTTTAATGATGTTGCGGCTGCTGTCTTAGAAGAAGAAAGCAGACGTAAAAACAAGGAAGACAGAATAATGACTTCTCAACATGCAGAGGCTTTATCCGCCAACAGAGGGAGATCAAGGGAACGTGGTTCCAGTGGGAGTCACAATCAGAACAGGGGAAAGTCTAAAGGAAGGAAGTTTATTAAATGCTACCATTGTGGAAAGCAAGGGCACGTGAAAAACGAGTGTTGGCATCTTAAGAAGAATGGAGAGGGAAACAGCAAAGGAAAAGAATCTGAGTCGTCAGGATCTCAGGGTTGTGTAGCAAGTACTTCAGGGAATGGCGAAATCTTGTGCAGCGAGGCAACAACAGTTGTGGAAGGCAGAAAAAGGTTTGCTGATATATGGTTAATTGATTCAGCAGCAACATGGCATATGACTTCTAGAAGAGATTGGTTCTATCAATATAAACCTATCTCAGAAGGGTCTGTGTACATGGGTGATGATCATGCCTTAAAAATCGTTGGTATTGGAACCATCAAAGTAAAAATGTTTGATGGTACGATTCGCACTATCCAAGATGTACGACATGTGACTGGCTTGAAAAAAAATTTGCTATCGATAGGACAGTTGGATGACCTCGGATGTGAGTTCCATACGAAAAATGGGATCATGAAGGTTGTCAGAGGCGCACTTGTGGTGATGAAGGCAGAAAAGATTGCTGCTAACCTATACATGCTCCATGGAGAAACGGTTCAGGAGGCAGAAATAGCGGTTGCTAGTTCTGGAGAAGAATTGTCTATGATATGGCATCAAAGACTTGGCCATATGTCCGAAAAGGGTTTGAAGATTCTCTCTAATCGAAAACTACTTCCTGGAATCAAAACTGTAAGTTTACCATTCTGTGAGCATTGTGTTATTAGCAAGCAGAGTAGACTGAGTTTTAGCAGATCTATTGCTAGGAGTAAAAACATTCTAGACTTGATTCATTCTGATGTTTGGGAATCACCGGTTACGTCCCTAGGAGGAGCAAACTACTTTTTATTGTTTGTGGATGATTATTCTAGGAGATGTTGGGTATATGTCATCAAGAAAAAGTCAGATGTATTTCCTGTATTCAAAGCCTTCAAAACACAAGTGGAACTTGAATCCGGAAAAAGGATCAAGTGTTTGAGGACAGATAATGGGAGAGAATTTTGCAACAAGGAGTTTGACGCATTTTGCAGTCAAGAAGGTATAAAACGGCAGAAGACAGTTGCTTACACACCACAACAAAATGGAGTGGCAGAGCGGACAAATAGAACTCTCGCAGAAAGAATGAGAGCGTTACTAAGGACTGCGGGTTTACCCAATACATTTTGGGCAGAAGCAGCCACTACAGCCTGTTACTTGATAAATAGGTCTCCATCAACAGCAATTGAGATGAAGACACCTATGGAGATGTGGACTGGTAAGCCAACTGATTATTCCTCCCTTCATATTTTCGGATGTCCTGCTTATGTGATGTATCATGACCAAGAAAGAACGAAGCTGGATCCAAAATCCAGGAAATGTATCTTCTTGGGATATGCTGATGGAGTAAAGGGGTATCGCTTATGGGATCCTACTGCCCATAAGATTGTCATCAGCAGGGATGTTGTCTTTATAGAAGACATATTTAAATGTGAAGAAAGTGATAGCACGAAGAAAAATGTTGAGACTATATCAATACAGGAAGAAACAGTTTCTTCTGAAGCAATACCAGAACACGATGATCAAGAACCAGTTGAGTCTGAAGCACCTGAAGTCCGTCGATCAACTCGAGAAAGAAGGGAACCTTCTTGGCACTCAGAATATGTGATGGCAAGCAATGTTGCATACTGTCTCCTAACAGAAGATGGGGAGCCTTCCACCTTTCAGGAGGCTATAAAAAGTTCTGATGCATCTCTATGGATGACAGCAATGCATGAAGAGATGGAAGCTTTAGACAAAAACAAGACATGGGATCTTGTGCCACTACCACATGGAAGAAAAGCCATCGGAAACAAATGGGTCTACAAGATCAAACGTGATGGGAATGATCAAGTGGAGCGGTATCGTGCTAGACTGGTGGTCAAAGGATATGCTCAGAAAGAAGGAGTTGATTTCAATGAGATATTCTCTCCTGTGGTAAGACTTACAACAATTCGAGTAGTCTTGGCTATGTGTGCTACTTTTGACTTACACTTAGAGCAGTTAGATGTAAAAACTGCATTTCTTCATGGAGAACTTGAAGAAGAAATTTATATGCTCCAACCGGAAGGTTTTGTTAAAGAAGGAAAAGAAAACTTGGTTTGCAGGTTGACCAAATCTCTGTACGGCTTAAAACAGGCGCCAATGTGTTGGTACAAGAGATTTGATTCATTCATCATCAGCCTTGGGTACAACAGACTCAGTTCAGATCATTGTACTTATTACAAGAGGTTTGAGGAAGACTTTATCATTTTGCTGTTGTACGTGGACGATATGTTGGTAACAGGCACTAACAAAGATCAGGTCCAAGAATTAAAGGCACAATTGGCTAGGGGATTTGAAATGAAGGATTTAGGACCGGCAAACAAGATTCTAGGGATGCAAATTCACCGAGACAGAAAAAACAGGAAGATTTGGCTATCTCAAAAGAACTACTTGAAGAAAATCTTGCGTCGCTTCAACATGCAAGATTGTAAGCCAATTTCTACCCCATTTCCTGTTAATCATAAATTATCCTCAAGTATGAGTCCTAGCAATGAAGCGGAGAGGATAGAAATGTCTCGAGTACTGTATGCATCAGCAGTAGGGAGCCTAATGTATGCTATGATTTGTACAAGACCAGACATTGCACAAGCAGTGGGAGCAGTCAGTAGATTCATGGCTAATCCGGGAAGAGAGCATTGGAATTCTGTTAAGAGGATCCTTAGATACATCAAAGGAACCTCTGATGCTGCACTATGCTATGGAGGATCAGAGTTCATTGTCAGGGGCTATGTTGATTCAGATTTTGCTGGAGATATTGACAAAAGGAAGTCCACTACAGGCTATGTGTTTACACTTGCAGGAGGTGCTGTGAGCTGGGTATCCAAACTTCAAACTGTTGTGGCTCTATCTACAACAGAAGCAGAGTATATGGCAGCTACACAAGCTTGCAAGGAAGCTGTTTGGATCAAAAGGTTATTGGAGGAACTCGGGCACAAACAAGAGAAGATTTCTTTATTTTGTGACAGTCAGAGTGCCTTGCATATTGCAAGGAATCCATCCTTTCATTCAAGAACGAAGCACATATGAGTTCAATATCATTATGTACGAGAAGTAGTAGAAGACGGAATAGTAGATATGCAGAAAATCCACACAAAGGACAACATAGCAGATGCATTAACCAAACCAATCAATGCTGACAAGTTCATCTGGTGTAGGACGTCTTGTGGCCTGTTAGAGACGTGAGCAGCATGTATAGAGACAAGACTGAAAGGAAAAATGCCTTCAAGTGGGAGAATGTGAGTGGGTGAAGGCATTTTGCCTTTCACCCAAACCCACATCGGTGGGAAATTAATTTTAAGTGGAGAGGTTAGGCTATATATTAAAGCCTCCTCCTCCCCTTATACTTGCATCAAGCTTATGTATTAAGCTTTTCACTTCTTCCTCCCACATAATCTCCTTCATTCTAATTGTGAGAGAGATTGTAATATTTTTCTTCATAGTGAAATATTTTCGGTCTTGTCCCGTGGAGGTTTCCCTCAAATTGAGGGTTTACCACGTTAAATATTTGTGCCTTTATTTTCTTTATTGCCTTTAGTTTATTTATTGTGGAAGGCTGAGCCGCCCAAGTTGTCTATTTTATTTATTGTGGAGGGCAGTGCCACCCAAATTGTTATTTCTAACATAACAATTTGTTTCTTGTCTTTTATTTGAGCTGCGGTAGGAGTGTTCAATCTCCTAACATATATCTTGAAGGATCTTCAAGATTATCCACCTAGAATCAAAATGCTTGGAACTTGGATAAAATTGCTTTGAACCAGCAGGAACCACTTTCATCTTGCCCAATATAACGTCACATAACAAGACATGACTCAACCCATTTTCATCCATCTCTGACATTACCACACTGTTTAATTATAAAACTTAATTATTACCAACTACTTAATATAACCCAAAAGCTTAACGTAACACCCACGAAACCAAGTAATGTTTAAAGCTCCCACTATATACAACGTCAACATTAATTCTAATAACTACATAATTAAGTTTAGAGCTCATCTCCAAAATATTCATTTGAGAAACTTCACTATGCCTAATAAAACTACATTCAACCAACATTGGTCCTTCATGTCAAACAAGTCTTCAAACTAGTGATGATTATCAGAGGAAACAAGTCTTCAAACTACTGATGGTTATAAAGTTCCTCTAATAATTAATTGCTAGAAATGCTAGATCGAGTATTATATTATTTAATTCTGGTGCTAGTGCTTAGACAAGCATCAAATATTAATATCAGATTCTAACAATTATCAAGAAAAGAGAAAAAGAAAGCAAGAAGTGCAAAAACTGGGAAAATGAAACTTACCTATCAAGAGAAAACCTCAAAGGAAACAAGTGAAGGCCAAAACCATGATTTTGCTGGTTCATGACGATAGCGACAAAATCCATAACAATCTCATCAATCTCCTTCTTGGAAGCATCATACCAAGTGGTCCAAACCTTAGCATTCCGGCAGCCACACTTGTTCGCCGCAGCTGCGGAAAATATGTGGAAAGACCCGAACCGAGCTTGCGCTGTAAAAGTTGAAATATTGGAGTTCTTGTGTATGGCGAAAACTCTGGTGTCCATCGCCAGTGTTCGCATGATGCACCTGGCTTCCTTCTTGAATCTTGGTCATCCTATGATAATTAGTTAGAAACTCGAATGCAATCGAACTAGACTAGCTCACACTCCCCGTCTCTAGGGAGCCGTTATCCTTGTCGAGCTTTGTGGCTCATATGCACAAAATAAAAGATCCCGCGTTGCTTAAAAAGCAAAGCTTAAGATTTTTGTAGGTTTATATAAAAAGTCTTTTGGAAAATGAATAAGTGTCCCATTTAAAATATTTTTCACCCTCCATAATTATAAGGTCTCACATATAAGACCTCATAGTTTAAGGACCTTTAAGTAAGGACCTTAAAGTTGGTAATATTTACTTTTTTTCTTTTTATTTTGGATATTTATAGTATTACCCAATTGTTTGAGTAATTATAGTTTGACCCAACTATTTGGATAATTGAGTTTGACCCAATAGTTGTGATATTTGCATTGTAGCCCAAAAGTTTGTAATTCTCTTTGAAGATAGTGGAAAGTTTCTTCAGCGGCGTCCGAGGACGTAGGTATTTATACCGAACCTCGTTAAATCTTGGTGTTCTTTCTATTTCTGCATTGTGGTTAATTGGTTGCCTCTTTAGTTACTTTATATTCAATTATCTAGCATAGTTTGTGTTGTGCATTTAGGTTGTTCTGTTGGTTATCGCTTCCGCTTGTGCATAACAATTGGTATCAGAGCCAAAGGTTTTGGGTAGTTAGTGGCTATTTCATTGAAGCACTTGCTATTATTCTGGGTTGTTGATTTTGGATTGCTAGTTATTGAATATAATAGTTTGTTGGAGCTAGGTTATTAGTGATTTGTGTATCGAGCTTATTTGTGAGAGGTAGTGATGGCGTCATTGTCGACTGTATTAGAGAAGACAGTGATTGTGAAAAATGCAAAAATAGATACATTGATAGTGAGAGGGCGTAGTCAAAGTCGGAAATCAGAAAAAAGGGGAAAATCTTGATCGAGGGGTAGATTAGGAAAAGATGAGTGTGCCTTTTGTCGTGAGAAAGGGCATTAGAAGAAAGATTGTCCTAAGTTGAAAAAGAAAGATAAAGGCAAGGCTGTTTTTGATGTATGTGTTGTTGAGCGTGAGGATGATAGTGAGTCAGATATATGTCTAGCTGGTCACCTATCCACTTCTGATTCTGATGAGTGGATTATGGATTCAGGTTGTACTTATCATATGTGTCCACATAGAGAGTGGTTCTTTCAGTTTGAGGAGCTTGATTGTGGAGTTGTGTATATGGGCAATGATGATATTTGTCATACTGCTGGGATAGGTTCGATCCGTTTGAGGAATCATGATGGACTGACTAGAGTTCTGACAGATGTTCGGTATGTACCAAAGTTGAAGAAGAATCTCATCTCTTTGGGAGCCTTAGAATCTAAAGGCTGTGGTATATCTATTCGAGATGGTATTCTGAGGGTCACTTCAGGTGCTCTTGTGGTATTGAAAGGCACTAGGAGAAACAACTTGTATTACTATAATGGTAGTACGATTACTGGATAAGCGGCTACGGTTTCTGATAATGATGCAGATTCAGAGATCACGAGACTGTGGCATATGCGTTTGGGACATGCAGGTGAGAAAGCCTTATTCAGTTTGGTGAAACGAGGCTTATTGAAAGGTGCAAAGACCTGCAAGCTGGATTTTTGTGAGCATTGTGTTCTGGGAAAGCAGAAGAGAGTGAAATTTGGCACCGCTATTCATAATACCAAGGGTATTCTTGATTATGTTCACTCAGATGTATGGGGACCTACTAAAACCGCATCAATGGGAGGTAGGCACTACTTTGTTACTTTTGTTGATGACTTTTCCAGAAGAACATGGGTGTACTGTTTGAAATCAAAAGATGATGTACTTTGTGCTTTCCCTAAATGGAAAAAGATGATTGAGACACAAACTGGCAAGAAGATCAAGCATCTCAGAACAGATAATGGTGGTGAGTATTGCAGTGATCAGTTTTTGAAATTTTGCCGAGATGAAGGTATTGTACGTCATTTTACTGTTAGAGGTACACCACAGCAGAATGGTGTGGCAGAACGCATGAATCGGACATTGCTGGAGAAAGTTCGGTGTATGTTGTCCAATGCTGGGTTGGGCAAGGAATTTTGGGCTGAGGCTGTGACTTATGCGTGTCATCTCATTAATCGTCTACCTTCGCTGCTATTGGTGATAGAACTCCATTGGAGGTATGGTCTGGACAACCTGTTTCTGATTATGATTCTTTACATGTTTTTGGTTCTACTGTATATTATCATGTGAAAGAATCTAAGCTGGATCCTAGAGCCAAGAAAGCAATTTTCTTGGGATTTGCTTCTGGAGTAAAAGGATATCGTCTATGGTGTCCTAGTTCGAGGAAGATTGTATCCAGCAGAGATGTGACATTTGATGAGTCTTCAATGTTGAAGAAATCAGAAAACCAGACAAAGGTGAATGGTACTCCACAGCAGGTGGAGCATACTCAGCAGCAGGTGGAGTTTGAAACAACGACATTGAAGCCAGTTAGATCTGTTGAGACAGACAATGGTACTCCTATGACAGAGGGAGATTTGGGAGATGATGGAGAGGGTTCTACTCAGGAACCTCTACAGCAACAAGAATCTATTGCAGTTAATAGGCCAAGACGTGAGATTCACAGACCTGCTCGATTTGCTGATATGGTGGCCTATGCACTTCCAATTGTAGATGCTGATGTTCCTTCCACTTATAGAGAGGCAGTCAGATGTTCTGAAGTTGATCAGTGGAAGACAGCTATGAGCGAAGAGATGCAGTCTCTTCAGAAGAATGAAACTTGGGAGCTAGCTCAACTACCGCAGGGTAAAAAGGTAATTGGGTGCAAATGGGTATATGCAAAGAAAGATGGATTTCCTAACAAGAATGACGTCCGCTACAAGGCAAGGTTGGTGGCTAAAGGCTACGCTCAGAGGGAAGGAATTGACTACAATGAGGTATTTTCTCCAGTTGTGAAACATTCTTCCATTAGAATTTTGTTGGCCTTGGTAGCTCAGATGAATATGGAACTAGTTCAATTGGATGTAAAAACTGCATTTTTACATGGTGACTTGGAAGAAGAAATCTATATGACTCAGCCAGAGGGATTCAAAGTTGCTGGTAAGGAAAATTTGGTTTGCAAACTGAAAAGATCGCTTTATGGTTTGAAGCAATCTCCCAGACAGTGGTATAAGCGATTTGATCGGTTTATGATGGGTCAGAAGTACACAAGAAGCAAATTTGATAATTGTGTGTATTTTCGGAGGCTACGTGATGGTTCTTTCATTTATCTACTCTTGTATGTTGATGATATGTTGATAGCTTCGACGAATGTCGAAGAAATTGCAAAGTTGAAGACTCAGTTGAATCAAGAGTTTGAAATGAAAGATTTGGGTGAAGCTAAGAAGATTCTTGGCATGGAGATTAGTAGAGATAGAGGGAGAAGCAAGATTTGTTTGACTCAGAAGCAGTATCTAAAGAGGGTATTACAACGGTTTGGCATTACAGAGCAGTCTAAACCTGTAAGTACCCCACTTGCTCCTCATATGAAGCTCAGTGCATCTTTATCTCCTAGTACAGGTGAGGAACGAGAGTATATGTCTCGAGTTTCATATGCTAATGCAGTTGGTAGCCTGATGTATGCTATGGTGTGTACGAGACCCGACATTTCACATGCAGTTGGAGTTGTGAGCAGGTATATGCATGATCCTGGTAAAGGACATTGGCAAGCAGTGAAATGGATTCTACGGTATTTGTTGAGAACCGTAGATGTTGGCTTAGTCTTTGAGAGGGATGATACATGTGGTCAGTATGCTATTGGTTATGTTGATTCAGATTATGCTGGTGATTTGGATAAACGTCGGTCGACAACCGTTATGTGTTTACTCTTGCAAGAGCACCAGTGAGTTGGAAGTCTACTTTACAGTCTACAGTGGCTTTGTCTACTACGGAGGCAGAGTATATGGCTATGACAGAGGCTGTGAAGGAAGCTATTTGGTTACAGGGATTGCTGGATGAATTGGGAATTGGGCAGAAGAAGATTACTCTTTATTCTGACAGTCAGAGTGCTATCCACTTAGCGAAGAATCCAGTGTTCCATGTTCGTACGAAGCATATTGATGTTCGGTATCATTTTGTGCGGGAGATCATTGATGAAGGAAGAATCTTACTTCAGAAGATTGAGACTGCCGAGAATCTCGCAGATATGTTGACTAAGGTTGTGACAGCGATCAAGTTCAGTCATTGTTTGGACTTGATCAACATTGTACGAGTTTGACCGCGCCATTGGGCGCATTTGGAGGCGTTGCAGTTGTGATAGAGAATGTGGGAAAAAGAAGAAATTTATGGTGGATCGGCATATTCGCCAAGGTGGAGATTTGTTGAGCTTTGTGGCTCATATGCACAAAATGAAAGATCCCACATTGCTTAAATAGCAAAGCTTGGGACTTTTGTAGGCTTATAAAAGAAGCCTTTTGGGAAATGAATAAGTGTCCCATTTGAAATATCTTTCACCCCCCATAATTGTAAGGTCTCACATATAAGACCTCATAGTTTAAGGGCCTTTCAGTAAGGACCTTAAAGTTTGTAATATTTACTTTTTCCCCTTTTGTTTTGGGTATTGTAGTATTGCCCAATTGTTTGGGTAATTACAGTTTGATCCAACTATTTGGGTAATTGCAGTTTGACCCAATAGTTGTGGTATTTGCATTGTGGCCCAAAAGTTTGTAATTCTCTTTGAAGATAGTGGAAAGTTTCTTCAGCGGCGCCCGAGGACGTAGGTATTTATACCGAACCTCGTTAAATCCTGTGTGTTTTCTATTTCTGCATTGTGGTTGATTGGTTGCCTCTTTAGTTACTATTATATTCAATTATCTAGCATAGTTTGTGTTGTGCATTTGGGTTATTCTGTTGGTTATCGCTTCCGCTTGTGCATAACAATCCTATCCGGAGCTTCATCATGGTCGATATCTATTGAAACTTGCGCCATGTGTTGATTGGGAGTGGTAAAACAAGTAATTTTGATTTACCAGTATCGCATCACAAATTGAAAGAACTTCAAGAAGAAGAAATTAAGTGAAGGAAACAGAAGAAAATGCAAATTTCAATCAGGAAGCCGTACAGAAAGAAAGAGAAGAACATAAACTTCTTGGGTAGTCAAGTTGTAGTTGGTGGGTGTGAAGATCTGTTCAGATGGCAAGAGAAGAAAAATTATTGCTCAAAATTATTTTTATTTAATTTGTGCTTAAATTTCATAATTATTAAAATTTAATGTCCAGTTAGATTGATGGATTGATTGTCAAGTCATTTTATTTTTTATTATTAATATTTAATAAAATTTAATTTAATTAACGGAGAGAGATATTGGTTTGGATTGGCGGTTAAGAGGAAAGATTGAACCTCGTCGACTTGTCGTGCCGCAAGTTCTAAACAGGAAGGACTGAAATGGCCAAGCTTTTCTTGTCCACGCCGAATTTTGATTTCAACATTCTTTGAATTACGGAAATATCCCCGTCTATTCGCATAAAGACCAAACCCTATTCATCACCCTTTTCTCCACTTGTTCACGTCATAGGAATGTTATGTTTTAGTTAGATTTTTATTGTATAAGTATTTATTTTTAAAATTATTAATTATAGTTTTATTTAATGAAGAAAAATAACAAAAACATAAATGCTAAAATCATAATTGATTATAATCATAAGTAATACACGAGTAGATAACCAGAAGTCTTGAAACCTATATTACAAAAGATATTTATATTTTGTTAAAGCGTGTTTTAGACATAATAGAAAATTTGAATCTATGGTTTAGAGCCACGTCAAAGCGACAACGTGTATTTTGTGTGGATTACTTTGTGATCAAGTTATGTAAAAGAGAGAATCTACAATACATTCGCTGCAGTGCAGCGGATGCAACCAGAGGCTATCACATAGGCTTCACATTAGTATGAGGCGCCTACGTGGCGTGTTCTGGACCGTCCGTTGCAACACAGCGGATGTACCCCAGATTCTCTCTATGTAAAGGATGTATGCTTGCATGCATAATGCATGCGTATGGCAGGAGCCACACGTGCTAGTTTAATATTATGCTGACAATCATGATACATCTTGTTATTATTTTCTTGATGTGGACAGACATGTAGAAAAATGGGACGGTTTTGATTATGTAATGTCTCTAATTTATTGAGTTCATAAACTAACTAGTTTATCTTTTTAAATAACATTAACATTTGGGATTCTTTGAGGCATTAATAATGTCTATGTCACATATATAATATAGTAATATAAGCATTTATTTGCTTCACTTTAAATTATTATTATATGAGACGGGATATTTTAATTTAAACTTTTTAACTTAATTTTAGACATTAATTAATGATCATTCATCTCACTAATCCAATAGTTGAAATTGTTGATAAGTTAGTATCATTAAATATAATTTTTTTTTAACTTTTAATTTCAACCATTGAATGGGTTAGATGAATGATTATTAATTGATTTATAGAATTAAGCTAAAAAATTTAAGTTACAGTATCTCAACCCTTAATTAAAAGCCGTAATACATATATTGTAAAGGGTCAGGCTATTAACTTAATTTTTTGACTTAATTAAAGACACTACACATTTACTCTTCATAGAAGTTTGATCTAATAATGGAGGGAAAATTGATTTGTGTTTGTGTATGTATTTTGAGTTTTTATTTTCAAAATTTGAAAATAATATATGGTTGTTTTTAAATTAATTTGAATTTTAAAAATGATATGTGATTGATATTGATTTAAGGTATATTAATAAATGTGTATTTTTATTTTTTTGAAAATGGAAACAAACATCTCTAGACATCATACATCACTACGTCGAGAGAGATACCAATCACTTGACGTGGTTATGCGCCTAAGTTCCTTACTTGAATTTTGACCATCCCACTGCTTGTTAAAAACTCGAATGCATTATAATTAGACTCACACTCATCAGAGTCTTAACCGTTATCCCGAGCTTCGTTATACTGGATACAAATTGAGAAATATTGCATCATGATCGGAATAATGAAAAACAAGCAAGTTTGAATTGATTTATCAATACAAGAACAAACTTAACCAAGAACAAAGCAAATGTATATAAATATATAGCAAATGAATTGATTAGATATTTTATCTATTTATAGCACCAATACTAATAACTCCCCTCTTTTTCTAATTGGAATTTAACTCCTGTGCCGCAAGATCCCAACAATTTAATTGATAAATTGATTCGTATATGTATTTCTTTATTATTTATATAATATATTTAATTTTTTTTTGAAAAAAAAAATTTGGTTTGATGATTAAGAGCAAAGATCGAAAGTATTAGTTTGCCCTACCGTGTAGTCTAACGGAAAGAGAGTGAGATGGTTGAAATGAAGCACTATTGGATTGGACTCAAAACTCCTATTATATGCTTAGTCCAATTTAGAGTTCAAGATTTAGTATGAAAGAGTAACTCTATATTAAGCCCCCACTTTTTATCTCATTAATCGTTATTTCTAAGTTAACCCCATTAAAAATTTTAAATTTTTTTTATTTTCTCAATAAACCCCAATTAGCACCGAACTACCTTTTTACTATTTAAATATTTGCTTTTCATTTGATCTAGATCTAATATTCTGCAGAAATACAATATATCTCATCTTATCATCTGCTTGGAGGTTTTGCATGTAGCAATAATTAATTATACATTTCTAGATATTTTTTTATAATGATTTTATTTTTATATATTCTCTTTCCCTAAACTTTATAATTTACCTTCAAGCGAAATAATATTGTCCCTCTATCATGTATCTTCATCGCATTGTCATTGCTATGTCTTTACTTCAGTTTTCTTTCTCTTTCATATAAAATATTTTACACTTTCGAGCTAGCGGTAAAGTTGGCTTAAATAATTAGGTTTGTTTCATTACAAAGTAGAATGAACCAGCAACATTGCTAAAAAACAAATACTATTTTGAATAACAGTTCGACTTTTGGCTTAAATATGCAAACATAATACTTTGTTGAACAGAGAGATTAACTTTTTCTAATACAATAAGTTATGGATGATTGACTGCATAAATTGCACTATTGAATATGAGAAAAAAAAAAAACTAAAAGCTTAACTAAATCATATTCTTCCCATATCTTGAGCTTTTTTTTGTAACTTCAAAAAATAATGCGTATTTGATAGGTGTCTAATTATATATCATTTTCATATTAATTCGTCCATGTTTTTTTGTTATATTCCTTGGTATTTTTATGTTTTTGTGTGGTTTTGATATTTGTAGGAGTTTTGGAGCAATTTGCACAAAAATGGAGTAAAACCCTTCATTTTCACCTCTGCTAGTCAACCATCTTTTCGGATTTAATTGTATTGATATACAATGAACCCAATAAGATGTGTATACCGTTGGAAAGCTCTCGAAGTCTATTTTCTAGAGAAATTTACAGTTCATAAATTCATTCAGTGTACCAAAAGTTATAATCAAAACAGTATGAGAAGTGTAGAAATATAATTTCACAAATCTCTGTAGAATGTATAATACGGGGCACTGTAGCAGAGTATATAAACACATTTTAGGGTTTTATTTTGATAACTTGAAGAGGGGAGAACGTGGAGGAGGCTGCATCTTTGGATTTCTCTCATCTCTTAGAGTTCTTGAAGGAGATTGAAGGCTTGGAAGGAGGAAGAACTACAAATCCTAAGAGATTTCATCAGATTTGCTAAGTTTTTCATTTCCCTTTCATTTTCTGGAATTGCTATATTGTATTGTATTTGTATTGTGTCTGAATATGTGTAACTAAATCTGAATTGGTTGAGAGTGATTTCAAAGCCCTTGATATGGTGTTTGTGAGTTGATTGTGCAAGAAATTATTATCCAATTCTCTAATTGAAGTTGCTTGTATTTTCCCATGTTTAATGCTTATGATTACTTACCGATTGTACTTGGGTGGCCAACTAAATATAATTTGGATATTGTCTATTGCTAGATTAGAAATCTTGATCCGTAATTGTCTTGAATTTCTAATCATTAGTAGCAAAATTGTGATCAGAGATTGCAATTGGAGAATATAACCTAAGTTAAATAATCCGAGCTTGTGTGTTTATTGCTTAGATCAACCTGTCTTTCTTTTCATAATGCATCCATTGAATTAAATTTAGAGAGCTTGTTCTAGGTTGTTTAATAGATAGAGATTAAATAAAGAGTCTGTTTTATTTAACAACAAAGTAAGGAAAGATTGTGATAACAGAGCTTATTGTTATCTACGGTTGATAATTTCAATGGTGTAATTGGATGATAATTCTACAATTAATTCATAAATCTATATCTTGTGGTAGAGAATGATCCCTTAACCAGATTTCTATAATTGATTAATTCCCATTTCAATTGAGTTTGCATTGTGTTATTCAGTAATTACCGTCGTATTCAGTTTTTCATCTAGTTAATCAACCAACAAAAACCCCCATTTATCTGTTGTTGCTGTAAAATAACAAATTTAATTAGAATCAATCCTCGTGGGAACGATATCTTACTCATCACTATATTACTTGTGCGACTAGTATACTTGCTAGTTTCGAACGCATCAAGTTTTTGGCGTCGTTGCCAGGGATTGATTTTCTAATCAATTTGTTATTTTGTTTTCATTGTCGATTCATTTTTTTTTTGTTTTTCTTTTCTGATTGTTTGTGTTTAGGCAACATGGCAGTAAACTTTCAACAATTCAGTATCGGATTTGAGCCACAACTACCATGGAGAGTAAATGAGGTAAGCACTCCGAACATTGAACAACAACTTTTTGAGCTAACCTCTCTTGTGGAAAATATGGCTGTAGGACATATGCAGAAATCTTATGCATGTGGAGTATATTCTACCATGGAGCATCCAATGGACATGTATCCAACTTTACAAGAAGAAGATGTGGAACAAGCCAATGCCATAGGTGGATTTTCAGGACAATCAAGACAATGGTATGATCCCTTCTCTAATACTTACAATGCCAGATGGATAGATCACCCTAATTTTATTTATTGGAATCATCAACCAATCGCCCCAAATGCCATACCAAATCGGCCACAAGGTTTTAATCAGCCTAGAGTGCAGCAACCATTTCAAATGCAACCACCACCAATGCCACAACCAGCACCACAACCAGCTCCAGAAAACTCAGGTATGTCACTCCAGGATATTGTTAATGCACTTGCCACTAACACAATGCAATTCCAGCAGGAAACTGGGGCAAGTATCCAAAACCTGGCAAATCAAATGGGACAATTGGCTACTAGCATGAGCAAATTCGAGGGCCAAGGCTCAGAAAATTATCTTCTCAAACGGTGATCAATCCAAGAGAGAATGCTTGTGTGATAACTTTGCAAAATGGAGAGCAATTAGATGTCCTGCCAAAGAAATCACAAACTGATAAAGAAGATGACACCACTTCCACTATGAACAAGACATCATCCTCTAAGGTAAGTCTTAAAATTGCTATTCCTTCTTATATTACTCCTCCACGTTTTCCTAGCAGATTGGCAAAATTGAAGAAGGAGGAACAAGAATAAGAAATCCTGGAAACTTCTCACAAAATCGAGGTAAATATACCACTTCTGGATGCTATCAAGCAAGTACCTCGTTATATAAAATGTCTCAAGGAGTTATGCACCAGCAAGAGAAAGTTAAAAGGAAATGAGAAAGTAAGTGTGGGGAAAAATGTTCCAGCTGTTCTACAAAGAAAAAATCCTCTGAAATGCAAAGATCCAGGTACGGTCACCATTCCATGCACCATTGGTAAAACCAAGTTTGAAAAAGCTTTGTTAGATTTAGGAGCATTTATTAATGTCATGCCATATTCTATTTATGCTTCTTTAAATCTTGGACCTTTTGCGAAAACTAGTATTACCATTCAACTTGCTGATCATTTTAATGCATATCCCAAAAGAGTTGTGGAAGATGTGCTTGTGCAGGTGAATCAATTGGTTTTCCCAGCAGACTTCTATGTCCTTAAAATAGAGGATGAGACATCTCCTAATCCAACACCGATTCTTTTAGGGAGACCATTCTCAAAAATTGCTAGAATCAAGATTGATGTTCATGATGGCACTTTCACCATGGAGTTTGATGGCAAAGTGATCTGTTTCAATATTTTCGAGGTGATGAGGTACCCTAGTGACTTGCATTCTGTTTTTACAGTTGATGTTATTGATTCTTTGCCACAACAATTTTTGAGTTAACTCGCAAGGATGGATTGGAAATGGCTATTAGTGAGCACATAGGGACAGAAAAATTCCAAAGAATCGAGAAGGTTGATACAAGTGTCCAAAGAAATAAGGAAGCTATGGATGCTTAGACTATAGCTATCACACAAATAGGTATGATGTTTCGTACATTGAATTGCCTTTATCTAATGAGAAACTTCTTCCTTCTGTGATGAAAGCCAATACCTTGGAGCTTAAGCTACTTCCAGATTATTTGAGGTATGTGTTTTTGGGTGACAAAGATCCTTTGCCAGTTACAATAGAAATGGGCCTTGCACCACTACAAGAAGAGAAACGCGTCCGAGTACTTAGAGTTCACAAAACAGCTATTAAGTGGACGATTGCTAACATCCAAGGCCCAGCCATATGCTTGCACCATTTCTTGTTGGAAGAAGGATCCAAGCCCACTAGAGAAGCACAGCGGAGATTGGATTCTCCCATGATGGAACCAACGTCGGGCTGAGGACATTAAACCAAGCGCTTATTGGGAGGCAACCCAATGTTTTTGAAAAATAAATAAAAGAAAAGAAAAGAAAATTAAAATAAGGTAATAATGATTGATTTTTGTGTCTCGAGGAGATTCCTTTCGTAGGCCATCAAATTGATCAGGTTTTATTTCTCTTTGCCATCTGTCTTATTTGTTTTTATATTTTTTTACTTGTTTTTTACTTTTGTTTGCTATTGTGTTGTTATCTCTTTTATGTGTCTTTATTTTCGTTTCTGCTCTTTTCTTTTCCTTCCTTTTGTTTAATTTGATTATTTCGTACTTCGAATTCATTTGTGCAACAACTTGAGGAAACATCCAAAGGGGAGCTGAAACCATTGCCCGAAGGTTTGAAACGTGCATATCTTGGAGAAGAACGGACTCAATAGCATTATCGGTAATAGCTCTCCTTTTCTTCTCTCCAATGGATGCCGATATCTTTCTGTCGAACCTTCGTAAATATTTCCCTTCACTTCCTCAAAATGCTGTGTTTAAAATTTATAAAGTACGGATGACTAGACTTTGGGTATTGATGCTCTTAAATCTGCCTGCGGATATCCGATGGCTTATCGAAGTCAAGGTAAGATTGTCCGGTAAGCCTGATATTAATCTAGCAAAATACATGCCTGGTCTAAGAAAGAGCTACTACGCCAAGAGGCGAAGAGCAAAGAGGTTACAAGTATGTTATAAATGTGCTAGATGGAATTGTAACCAGACTTGTCGTTCATTAGGTTTTGTGTTTAGGAATAGAGAAGATAAACTTTCGTTTATTAAGAATGGTTTGAGTAATGAGTCGCTGGATAATGTTTTATAACTCTTGAGTCACATTCTTGTGGACTTGTTCAGCGTGAATTGCTTAATCTATGACACAATTTCGTGATGAATTGCAGTGTTATAGTCTAGGGAATCTGACTAAAAACGACCCTGTTTGCCAGTTTATAAGAAAACTGGATGGGAAGCAAATCCCGACTCATAGAAGGCGTTTCAGCCGTTACTGGACGTAAAACCAGAGGAAGATGTGAGCCACAATCACAATTACTTGTATATTTGAATGTGTGTTGTTGTTGTAGAATTTTTTTTCTTGTTTCGTTTGATCTGATTATCAATGTTGTTTTTGTGTTGTTGTTGTTTGTTGATTTTGTTTGTTTTAATTTCAAGTTTTATTTTTGACAAACCATATGACTACCCCATGCATAAGCACACGTGGAGACAAGTGTGGAGGTTTTGTCAACCTCCGCCGAAAGTATATCTTTACTTTTCATGCTTCACGTGGGAGACAAGTGTGGCGGTTTTGTCAAACCCCACCGAAAGTTTATCTCCATTTTTCATGCACACGTGGGAGACAAGTGTGGAGGTTTTGTCAAACCCCACCGAAAGCATATCTACTTTTTCAAATCTCGGGGCGATAAATCTGCATCGAGCAACCCGCACCGAAATTATGTCCCCATGTGTCAAATTTGAGAGTTTTACGTGTGTATATATTCATTCTCCATATTTTCAAATGTCATTATTATAACCTGTCTTACATTTGAAAAGCATATTACCTAACGTGCATCATTGTTTTACACAAGGTTAGAGCACTTGTAGAAATGGAGAAAACACCAATTCGGCGATTCCAAAATATATGCGTATTTTGTGGATCGCAATTTGGTAAAGATGGAGAGTTTACAAAAGCAGCTCTTGATCTTGGTAGGACATTAGCTGCGAGGGGTATTCATTTGATTTATAGAGGGGGTAGTCTTGGGTTAATGGGGTGTGTGTCGACAGCTGCATCCCTAGAAGGGAGTAAAGTTCTCGGCATTATCCCTAAACCGTTAGCTATACGAGACATCATAGGCAAAACAATCGGGAAAGAGTTACAGGTCTCTAGCATGCATGAGTGTATTGCACATATGGTCATTAAATCTGATGCATTTATAGCTTTGCCCGGTGGTTATGGTACATTAGAGGAGATATTTCAAATCACCTCTTGGCCACAGCTAAACATCCATCGGAAACCCATTGGTTTGTTAAATGTCAATAATTTTTTTGATGGTTTGTTGTCTTTTCTTGATCAAGCTGTAGAAAAAAAATTCATCTCACCGTCGGCGAGGCAAATCCTGGTTATAGCTTCAACTGCAGGGGAGTTAATTGACAAACTACAAGAATTCGTCTATTCGCCTGATCCAACAATGGCTCGGATAAATTAGTTTGGAGAAGGCAATAAAAGGCGTCAACTAGATTTAACACTCCATCTGTAATCTCTGTTTCCTGGTTTGCTTCGTTTTTGTTTGCTTTCTTTTTATTGTGTTTATTTGAAGTTTTTCATGTTATTTATTTTGAGATTTTGCAGGTTGTTTCTTTCGCCCCAGGTAATATTTTCTAATCTCAATTTTTAGAGTGGTGGCTTAAAAAGTTCAAGTTCTCTTGAAACGCATTCTGGATCTCTTCAATCCATAATGGCTGAATAAGGAGGCTAACTTCTAAACTTTTTAGACCCATTCTAACTAACTTGTTTTTGTTTGCTGACTTGTTGAACTTTGTTATTTTATGAGTGAGTTTAGTTTTGCGTAATTTAGAGTTGTTATGTGTTTTTATCTTTATCAGTTTCGATTTAAAAAAAAATTTGTGGAAAAACCTGAGAATGGTAGAATATGGGGTTTCCTTAACCCTTGAAACGCATTCTTCCTTAATAACTTTGTAGTTTGTTTATTTCATGTTGTTTGAAGTGTCTTGTTTCTTGTTTTGTTCATAATAAAGGTATATAGGTTGGAAACCTTAAGTCTGCGGGCTACTGGTCCTACGGATTGTTAAAATATACAATCTTGACTCAAGTGTAACAACGCCATGTACCTCTTTTCTTGCATTTTGTGGGTCGATGATAAGATAATGATTAAATTGAGAATAACTCTTGGAAAATGATAAATAATGCATGGATCTGTGTGCTTGAAATGTTTATTGGTTTTCGCTTTGCCTTTGATTCCTTGCACAACATTGAGCACTGAGCTATTATCACTGAGTTATTTGTTTACTTAGAGAAAGTTTATGTAATCTAAGTGTTTCTTCAGATTTCAATGAATTCTAGAACTTGTTTGATGGTCACTCGAGGCGAAATCCTAGACTGTGCAACATTGGGGAAATGATTTAGGCCATCTTTGGACCCTTTGAGCCTTAATAGCCAACCTTGACTGAAATTGATTCCTAGTTACCCCTTTGAGCCTCTGTAAGCCTTTTTCTTTGTTAACTCACTAAAAGATTTTCTAACCTCAAATGAATTTGTTCCAAACTGATAGGTGTCTATTTATGTATTACTTTTATATCAATTCGTCGATGTTTCTTTGCTATATTCCGTGGTATTTTTATGTTTTTGTGTGCTTTTGATGTTTGTAGGAGTTTTGGAGCAACTTGCACAAAAATGGAGTAAAACCCTTCATTTTCACCTCTGCTAGTCAACCATCTTCTCGGATTAAATTGTATTGATATACAATGAAACCGATGACATATTATATACCGTTGGAAAGCTCTCGAAGTCTATTTTCTGGAGAAATTTACGGTTTATAAATCCATTCAGTGTACCAAAAGTTGTAATCAAAACAGTGTGAGAAGTATAGAAATGTAATCCCACAAATCACTGTAGCATGTATAATACGGGACACTATAGCAGGTTACTGTAGCAGAGTATTTAAACACATTTTAGGGTTTTATTTTCATAACTTGAAGAGGGGAGAACGTGGTAGAGGCTGCAGCTCTGGAATTCTTTCATCTCTTGGAGTTCTTGAAGGAGAAAGTAAGCTTGGAAAGAGGAAGAACTACAATCCAAAGAGAATTACATCAAATTTGCTAAGTTTTTCCCTTCCCTTTCATTTTCGGGAATGTCTCCATGTTGTATTGTATTTACCACGTTCTTAAACATGTGTAACTGAATCTGAATTGGTTGAGGGTGATTTCAAAGCCCCTGATATGGTTTTTGTAAGTTGATTGTGCAAGAAGTTGTTATCCAACTCTCTAATTGAAGTTGTTGTATTTTCCCATGTCTAATGCTTATGATTGCTTGCTGGATTGTATTTGGGTGGCCAACTGAATATAATCTGGATATTGTCTATTGCTAGACTAAAAATCTTGATCCGTAATTGTCTTGAATTTCTAATCATTAGTAGCAAAATTGTGATCAGAGATTGCAATTGGAGAATACAACCTAAGTTAAATAATCCGGGCTTGTGTGTTTATTGCTTAGATCAACCTATCTTTCTTATCGTAATGCATCCATTGAATTAAATTTAGAGAGCTTGTTCTAGGTTGTTTAAGGGATAGAGATTAAATAAAGAGCCTGTTTTGTTTAACAACAAAGTAAGGAAAGATTGGGATAACAGAGCTTGTTGTTATCTACGATTGGTAATTTCAATGGTGTAATTGGATGACAATTCTACAATTAATTCGCAAATCTATCTCTTGTGGTAGAGAAGGATCCCTTAACCAGGTTTCTCTCATTGATTTTTCAATCTGTTTAAATTTGCATTGTGTTATTCTTTACTTGCATTAATATTTCATCTAGTTAATCAATCAACAAAACCCCCCTCATTTAGTTTATTGTTGCTTTCGAATAACAAAATTCAATTAGAATCAATCCTCGTGGGAACGATATCTTACTTATCACTTTATTACTTGTGCGACTAGTATCTGTCTCTTATACACATCTAGATGTGTATAAGAGACAGTCCCTTACCTATGAGCATGTAGATCATTCACAATTAAATTCTGAGCTATGTTCTGGTTTTGGGAAGTTAGAGGAGGTTGGGATGTGTCATGAGCAACGCAAGTGAGTTCTATTATGTTTGTAAAGAAAAAAAAGCCAATCTGTACTTATCGTCCACGTACTTACACATTGAGGACAATGTGTTGTTTAAGTGTGGGGGAGGGGAAGTGTAAATAAAAAAAAAAGAAAAAAGAAAAAAAACAAAGAACAAAAGAAGAAGAATAAGAGATCTATACCCTTAAGTGTTCTTAAAAAGAATGAAACAACAAAGTGTGGGGGTGTAGTTTTCTTTTGTTTTCTGTAAAAAAAAAAAAAAAAGATTGATGTTCTAAATAAGTTTGGGGGAGTAACATGGTGAATTGAAATGAAGTTGTGTTATAGGGTTGAGCTCTACATAGTCTTGAATGATTTATGTGTTTGTGGGTGATTTGAGCCAAATTATTATCCTTTACCATACCTTCACCCAAGCCAAACGTTACAAGCTTAATAAAGTCCTACTTGATCCTTGGTGTTGTGCATGTCTACATTAGTGGAGAGTGACTTGAAAAGCAGGCCTATGGAGTTCATTTATACACACATCTTCAATATTAAATATGATTCATTTTTATGCATAAACTCATCCGGGTTACAAGTGATTAGGTGAGAATGGCTCTACACACACACACTTGAGGAATTGAAGTGAAGCGAAACTAATCTTGAGATGAAATTCTTGATCAAGTGCATTATTTTGAAGTTTTCCTTGGGTTATAATTAAGTAAAATCTTTGAGGCCTATTTGCAAGTTGAAGCATTTGTGTGTTTTAATTTTTCTTTGATTCTGTTTCGGTTTAGTTTTGTTTCATATTTGTAGTTGCTCGAGGACTAGCAAAGTCTAAGTGTGGGGGAATTTGATAGGTGTCTATTTATATATCATTTTCATATCAATTCGTCCATGTTTCTTTGCTATATTCCTTGGTATTTTTATGTTTTTGTGTGGTTTTGATGTTTGTAGGAGTTTTGGAGCAACTTGCACAAAAATGGAGTAAAACCCTTCATTTTCACCTCTGCTAGTCAACCATCTTTTCGGATTTAATTGTATTGATATACAATGAACCCGATGACATATTATATACCGTTGGAAAGCTCTCGAAGTCTATTTTCTAGAGAAATTTACGGTTTATAAATCCATTCAGTGTACCAAAAGTTGTAATCAAAACAGTGTGAGAAGTATAGAAATATAATTCCACAAATCACTGTAGCATGTATAATACGGGGCACTGTAGCAAGTCACTGTAGCAGAGTATTTAAACACATTTTAGGGTTTTATTTTCATAACTTGAAGAGGGGAGAACGTGGAGGAGGCTGCATCTTTGGATTTCTCTCATCTCTTAGAGTTCTTGAAGGAGATTGAAGGCTTGGAAAGAGGAAGAATTACAAATCCTAAGAGATTTCATCAGATTTGCTAAGTTTTTCATTTCCCTTTCATTTTCTGGAATTGCTATGTATTGTATTGTATTTGTATTGTGTCTGAATATGTGTAACTAAATCTGAATTGGTTGAGGGTGATTTCAAAGCCCTTGATATGGTTTTTGAGAGTTGATTGTGCAAGGAATTGTTATCCAATTCTCTAATTGAAGTTGCTTGTATTTTCCCATGTTTAATGCTTATGATTACTTGCTGATTGTATTTGGGTGGCCAACTGAATATAATCTGGATATTGTCTATTGCTAGATTAGAAATCTTGATCCGTAATTGTCTTGAATTTCTAATCATTAGTAGCAAAATTGTGATCAGAGATTGCAATTGGAGAATACAACCTAAGTTAAATAATCCGAGCTTGTGTGTTTATTGCTTAGATCAACCTATCTTTCTTATCGTAATGCATCCATTGAATTAAATTTAGAGAGCTTGTTCTAGGTTGTTTAATGGATAGAGATTAAATAAAGAGCCTGTTTTATTTAACAACAAAGTAAGGAAAGATTGGGATAACAGAGCTTATTGTTATCTACGGTTGATAATTTCAATGATGTAATTGGATGATAATTCTACAATTGATTCGCAAATCCATATCTTGTGGTGGAGAATGATCCCTTCACCAGATTTCTATCATTGATTAATTCCCATTTCAATTGAGTTTGCATTGTGTTATTTATTAATTACCGTCGTATTCAGTTTTTTATCTAGTTAATCAACCAACAAAACCCCCCATTTATCTGTTGTTGCTGTAAAATAACAAATTCAATTAGAATCAATTCTCGTGGGAACGATATCTTACTTATCACTTTATTACTTGTGCGACTAGTATACTTGTTAGTTTCGAACGCATCGGTATTAATCAAATGAAAGAAAAATATATGTTGTCATTTTGAGCAAAATTTTGGTGCTTAGGTTGTATATATAACTTAGGTTTTTAAAAGGTTAAGAAAAACTAGGGTTCATATATATATATATATATATATATTTATATATAACACTTTATTATTATTATTATTATTTTAAATCTATTTTAGTAAATTTAATTCAGGAAAAAATTGTCAAAAGAATGAAAAGTAAAAGTGCAGGTTAAATAGAACTATTCAGCATGTAAAATGATTGATCTTAAACCAAATTATTTATAATTTTGCTGTGAAAACTTTCGTAAAAGTTGATAAAATTATGATCAATTTGTAGCTGGAGCTGGTCGACAAGCAGAAGCCGAACATAAGAACTAATCCATTTGGATTGGGCTGGCAACTTCTCCGATGCTCTTGGCCCAGTTTAGATTAAAAGGTTAAAACTTGAGCTCCAAACTAACTTTGCCCCATTTTAGAGGTAAAAGGTTTAGAGTGTGTTTGAGATTGCTTTGCTGTGAAAAAATTGCTATTGAGAAGTGATGTGAAAAGAATTAGTTATTAGTTGTATTATCTCAAAAAGTTTAAAGTGTTTTGTAAATTAACTTTTCAAGATTGCTGTGCTATTCAAAAGTTAGAATATATGTTTGGTAGATTTTGATTTTCAAAAGTTAAATTTTAGTAAAAATACAAAAAAATATATTTTTTTAAGAAATATTACTAAAATTTAATTTTAAATTTATGTTTATAATATTAAAATAACTAATAAATTATGAAAAAATTAATCAAAAATGAATTTATCTATGTTAATATTAATTAAATTTAAAATTATCATATAAAAATATTTAATAAATAAATAAATTATTCATTATAATAAAAAATAAAATAAAAATAAAAAATAAAAAAGTTTCTAACCATCGTTCGCCTACTTTCAGTGAGTGGTGTGACATCGCCACCTTCATAAGCATTGCTAGAAGCCGCTATTCTCTGATCCTTTGACGTTTCAGGCATTAATGATGATAATAAGTGAGATCTGATAGGAACTCTAATCGTCTGATCCGACTGATTTTCAACGAAAATGACGAAACAGTTACTGTATTCATATATATTGGCTTTTGACAATTCTCTTAGGGCTGGAGGTGCCGCTCCATGCACTGGTCAACGACGGCTAGAGGCTGGGGACGGTGCTGCTCCTATAATAATTTTAAATTTTTTAAAAAGTAATTTTAAACAATGTAAAATATATTTAATTTTATAATTTATTAACTAATTACTTACGCTCTGTTCTTTTATGAATCCAAATCGTGTTTTCTGTGCTGCACATTTTCCAATGCAATTTACATTCAATCTCAACCACATATTCCTTTCAAAATTCAAAATAATTCAAAATCAACTATATATTTCTAAATTTAATTGAAAACAAAAATACTGAATTCATAGAAGAACACACCCTTAATTTCAACATTTTAAGTTTTAGGGTTATTTGGATTTATATTAAATTTAAAGAGACAATTTTAATATTTTAGTCTATTCAAATTTTGGCTTTTCAAAATCAGAATTTCAAAAGTTGCCTCGTCCATGGTTTTGCAATCTAATACAAAAATAGATTTTTAGAGTAGTAACTTCCTGGACAATAATTTTTTGAAGAGTTTACCAAACACCAATATAACTATAGCTAGTAACAGAATCCAAAAGCTACGGTGCAATAGCAGCCCCAAACACATTCTTAGAATATATATTGAAAGTGCTTCCTAAATGAAAATATGTATTATTAGTGATATTTGACAAAACTAAATAAATGAAGTTCACCCCTCTTGTTTGGTGTTGACAAATATAAAACAACAAAATTTTTAACATGGGTTGCGTGCAATGCATTTGTTTATAAGAATTGGGAAATAATAGTACATGCAATTCTCTTGTAATTAGGATCTCTACTATTTAGGAATGGGTAATTAATTAAATGCTCGTTATTGTCTTTTACGTGTTAATAAGATGGAAAGGAAATTAAACGCTCATCATTGAGTATATGAATTCATCACAAAAGATTTTTATGACTAGAACGAAAAGTTTATGCTCTGTGTACTATCGAACATTTATCTTCAAGTCTTCACTTTCAAACTTGTTATGGTGAGTCAATCGCCTACTATAAATCGAATAAACTTAGACGGGTTCAATGCCTATACTATTTGAATTGGATTGAGAAAATGAAACAAAGATGTCAAGTCCTTGCTAGCAGCTAAATTATTTCAAATAAAAATTGGCCAAAACAAACTTTGCGCTTTAAGTTCCTGCTAGGTTTAAGATTGAATTGCGAAGAATCTAGCATAGTGTCATGAGCTTAGAGATTGCGCAGAAGGCAACTTGAACCTAAAAGTTTTTAAGTAAGCCTTGGTGTTGGCTTGCTTCACTCAAGAAGAAGCTTGAGAGACCTGGATCATTGAGCTAAAGAGCTTTTAGGCAAATTATAGAGGAGTGAGGATTGCAGTCACTCACAATATTTTGTGGAACGCTCCAAAGTTTCATTATATGCTTGAGGAACTCTTAAGTGGCTTCATCCGCAGTGCAATCCGTGAAAACGAGGACGAATGGGCATATTTGCTAAATCAGTCAACCACCACCATAATACTTCCGTACCCCTTTGATTTTGGTAAGGCCATAATGAAATCCATGGTCACGCTTTGCCATGGCCTTTCCACAATTGGCAAGGTTCTAGTAACCCCGCTGGGTGTTAGTGCTTAACCTTATCTTATTGACACATAAGACAAGTCCTCACATAGTCTTCCACATCTTCCCACATTTGAGGCCAATAATATGAATTTTGCACGAGTGTAAGAGTTTGTGCCATACCTAGGTGACCAACCCACTTGGAGTTATGGCACTCCTTGATGATCTCCTTCCGCAAGCTCCTATATCTTGGCACGAACAAGCGACTTCCCTTCGTCAGCAATAGGCTTTCATCGAGCCAAAAGCACCATGTCTTTCCCTCACTAGCCAACTTTAATAAGGTCTTAGCTGCGGGATCGTGCTCTAGACCTCTTTTGATGCGGTCTATTAGCAAGCTTTGGGGTTGACTCATGCTTAAGGTTGCAAGCTCTACTTTTTGACTTAGCGCATAGGCCACAACATTTGCCTTGCCTGGTTTGTACTCGAGCCAATAATCAAATTCAGCCAAGAAATTTTGCCATCGAGCTTGCTTGGGGCTTAGCTTCTTTTATGTTTGAAAGTAACTTGTGGCTACATTATCGATCTTAATAACGAAGTATGAGCCAAGCAAGTAGTGACGCCAAAAGCTTAGTCAATGGATGATGGCGGTCATTTCCTTTTCTTGGACCTTATATCGTTGCTCAATGTTATTGAGCTTACGACTCTCATATGCTACCGAGTGCCCTTCTTGCAAAGCACTCCCCTAATGGAAAAATCTGAGGCGCCCGTGTAAATCTCGAATGGTTTTGTGTGGCAGGTAGCACCAACACGGGTTCTTTCAAAACCACCTTTTTTAGTTTTTCAAAGGCGAGTTGGTACCTTTCGAACCAGTGTCACTTATTGTTTTTCTTGAGTAGTTCGGTGAAAGGAAGGGCCTTAGAGGAGTAGCCCTTGATGAATCGTCTATAATAGTTTACCAACCTAAGGAATAATTATAGCTCTAGTACCTTGGTGGAAGGCTCCCATTCTTGAATAACCTTCACCTTTGTTTGATACATCATAAGTCTTCCATCTCGTATTTGGTGACCAAGAAACTCTACCTGTTGTTGAGCAAAGGAACATTTCTCCTTTTTGACGTAAAGTTCATTTTCACGAAACACTTAGAATACTTAATTAAGATGTTGCACGTGCTTCTCAAGAGTTGCACTGTAAACCACAATATCATCCAAGTATACTATCATAAAGTGTTCAAGGTAGGGATGAAATAGTTTATTCATGAGATTACAAAATGTGGCGGGTGCATTAGTAAGATCAAATGGCATGACTAACAATTCGTAAGCACCATACCTTATCATGCTCGTCGTCTTCAGTTCATCCTTTGGCTATGCGCAGTTGGTAGTACCCCAACCGTAAGTCAAGCTTTGATAAATAGCGAGCCCTCCCAAGTTTGTCAAATAACTCTACAATCAAAGGTATCGGGTACTTTTTCTTAATGGTGATTTTGTTGAGCGTTCGATAATCTATGCATATGCAGATAGATCCATCATTCTTCTTTTGAAAGAGGACAAAGGCACCGTATGAAGCTTTGGAGGATTAGATATAGCCCACATCAAGTAGATCTTGAGTTATCTTTTTAACTTCGCAAGTTCTGGTGGCGCCATGGCTAGAGGCTTAACACTGGGCTCCAACTCAATTTGATGGTCCACCTCCCACTTTGGTGGTAACTTCTTCGAAAATCCTTGGGGTATAACGTCCTTGTATTCCTTGAGGATGACTTGGACTTGTCTTGGCATTGCGTCTTTAGTAATGGTGACATCTTTTCCATCATTCAACTCCTGAATGGTGGCAAGGATGCTCAGATCCTTAGTTATCCCCCGCTTGAATTGTAATGCAGATAACGCCTTGCTCTTAACCTTGGCCGTGTGCCCCACTATGACCATGCATGGTTGACTCCTATTAAGGATGCTAAGAGAGTTAGAAGCCTGAATAGGGAAAACATGGATTTGGTCAAAGAACTCCATACCTAGCACCACTTAGAAGTCGTCCTCGGGGATGACGAAAAAATTGAGATTTCCCTTCCATGCACCAAATTGAACCGGTGTGGACTTAACCATGCCCACTATTGGCTTGGCGAGTAAGTTTATCGCCTTGATGGTGCCTCCTTCATTACATTGCTTGAGGCCTAATTGTTTGGCCTCTTCAATAAAAATGAAGTTGTGCCCATATCAAGCATCACTCGCACATTCTTGCCATTGATCAAAGTCGTTACATACATTAGATGCTTCTTGGTAGGTGTGGGTCTTTTGAATGCGCCAATTGTGCAAAGAAAGCCTATCTTTGCTTGGGACTCTTCATTATATGCACCCTCATGTTGGGCCACTAAGGCATTGATGGTATTCCTTTTTAGGTAGTCGTGTACCCAATGAAGGTCATCATAAATAAAGCAAGGACTTTTGGGTTTAGAGGCATTAGACTTACCTTTACTAGGCTTATCGTGCTTGTCTCCTCTGAATGATTTGCATGCACCACCTTTCTTTCGGCCATGGTCCTTCTTGGTACTCCACTCTTCCCGACCTTTATCGTGGTTGGCCTTCATTTCCTTGGATTGGAACATATAATTCGTGAGGGACTTGACTGCGGCTCTTGCTTCATCAAAGTCTTATATGCCACGCCTTTCAAGCTCTAGCCTTGGTCAATCGTTGAGACCATCAAAAAAGTAGAAGAGGGAGTCCTTGTCGGACATGTCTTCGATCTCTATGATTATTGTTGTAAACTTCTTGATGTAATCCCGAATGGTGCCACTTTGCTTTGACCTATGGAGGCGGCCCCTTTTCTCTTTCTCAGCATTGTTAGAAGAAATGCTTGCAAAGCTCTCTGTTGAAATCCTCCCATGTGCGAAGAGTGCAAATACCCTTGCCTGTGTCGCCATACTTTCAACACCGCCATAGTTGGGCTGCCTCACGAATGAATATGGGCGCATGCCGATCCTTGAAGTATCATCGTAAACACCCTTGACCTCGAAGTATTGCTCAATGCCAAACAAAAAGTTCTCGACCTCGGTGGCATTATAAGTGTCGTGGTATGTGCCAGGAGTAGGCACTTGCATGTTAATTAGCCCACTAGAACTTATAGAGGATGGGCTAGCTCATTCGCATCAGTGCCTCTTCTATTCCATGCGGGCTTCCTTTACTTCAGTAGGGATGGACTGCAATTCATGCTTCACCAAGGTCCACAAGCCGACGAGTTCTTGTGTAAGATTATGAAGCTTCTCCTTGTAAGCTTTGATAAACTCAAGTATGCTGGACTTAGTTGATTGTGTAATCTCCCTATAGTCTGTCTCTAAGCCTTCAAGACAGTCAGAGAGGCCCTCCATGGTGTTGTCCAAACTTGAGATAGCTTGTTCAATGTTAGCAACACGAGACTTCAAGGCTTTCGTGGGTGGAGATTTGGACTTGCCACTCTTCCCTTGCGGGCGAGGTTGTTGAGGTTGTTCCTCCCGTCCACAAACTTGCTCCTCCATTGTTACTATAATGGCGGATGCCATGCTCTTATGCTCAAACCTGGCTCTGATACCAACTGTCACAAGCTTAGAGATTGCCCAGCATGCTCGTGCGACATTTAGGTAACTTGAACCCAAAAGTTACTAAGTAAGCCTTAATGTTAGCTTGCTTCACTCAAGAAGAAGCTCGAGTTGAGCTAAAGAGCTTTTATGCAAAGTATAGCGAAGTATTAGAAGATGGAGATTAGAGTTGCTAAGTAAGAAAGCTTTTGTATTACACAAAAACTCTTTACAATTGCTTGATTACAACTTGGCTTCAAAATAAAGCTTGGAGAGGTATTTATAGTAAACCTCCTCCTAAATGGATAGCTGGGATCTAATATATTCGACTGGTAATATTTACACTCTAGATGTATCTACATAAATATCTCGATATTTACAAGGGAGGTTCTAGTCACTTATTCTTGCTAGAGATTTCTAAAAATCAGGCTAGGCCTTGTAAGCTCTTCTAGAAACTAGGCCAAGCCTTACAAATCTTTAGGTCATCCTAACAAGCAAATTGGGCAGATCATAACAATAGACTTACTTCACAATTGCTGTAGCTATTTGCTACAGAACACCAACCTCTAATTAGAAATGACCAAATCAATATTTCAGAGAATTTAGAAATTGAAGTTACAGCATATGAAAGAAAGATAAAGAAGGAAATACTGACTGATGCATAATTAATAACCATGCTTTACAACTACATAATTAATCACCAAATCAATGTATAAATAACTACATGATCATAATTTATATAATGGTTTATCCATAGATGTACTCTTGCATCTATTCAGATACTTAAAAAAATGTTCATAGATATTTCTTATACAACTATGCTAAAACAAATATGCCAAAAATCTTAGAGAAACTAACGTAGTTATTGAGTGACATTCATACCTCCTTCTTATAAAGTGTGAAAATTACTTAGTACAACTTCTTCCCAAGTAATTGTGTGACCAAATTTCTAACAATTGCTCCTTTGGAATCCTTTGATTCTGTAGTAAAAAAAAATTTGAACAAATTAGACCTAAGATTAAGGTTAAATGAATGAGAATACAAAGATTACTAATGGGCGATATATGCGTACCTTAAAATCATTGTGGTGCTTGACAAAAAAAAAGCCTTTTAGAAGGATGCAAACACCTTGATAGTATGGCCATTACAATATAAGAGTTATCCCATCCAGATGTTGCTCTAATGACATTCAGTTGTGATCTTATAAGGGATCTGAATGCTGAACATTCAGGAGATATAAACAAAACAGGGTTCTGCTTCAAGTTCTAAAGAAAAAAAGCTAAAACATTCAAATAGAGTTGTACATGTTAGAGTTGTACATGTTATAGTGTTTACCTTGACCGAAAGGGAGTTTGATACTCAAAACGTAAGCAACATAGATGTGAGAGTTCATGTTACAACTCCACATGATATATCTTCCAGGGTTTGCAAGATTATCCACCATATCTTCCAGGGTTTGCAAGATTATCCACCCTAGAATAAAATTCCTTGCTACTTGAACAAATTTGCTCAAAACTAGCAGGAACCACTTCCATCTTCCCCATTATAACCTTGTATAATAAGACATGCCTCAACCCATTTTCGTCCATCTCTAAGGATAACGCACTATAAAGTTGTACGAGCTTAATATAGTAAAATTCTGCTATGATTCATTACCAAAAATTTCTATTATCATTCATAGAACCAAATAACCATACTAACAACTTAGCACGAAAGCTTAAGCTTCCAAGTTTAGACATTTTACACAACATCAAACAATAATAATAAAGTATCATCCTTTGATTACAAGGTTTAACACGGTACCTATTATAAATCAAAATGAGTTAGGACAATCTTTATTAAAACACATCTAATTAATACCACTATACAATTCACATAAACATTGTTAGACTCAAATATTGACATTTCCCTTACCTTAATTCAAATAGATATTTAGTTTATTGTTAATATTATTATTATCTACATAGTTTCATCGTTAAAGGATTCAAATTTAAAAATTCCACCATCCTCACGTCAGTATCGGTAACAAGTAAGCGTTTAGTTCAAGTAGTTTATTAACAATTATAGCCAAAGAGCTCCTCTCAAAAAATATTCCTTACACAAGCTTGGCACTACACCTAATTAAGCAACATTCATCCAACATCCTTTTTATCAAGCAAGTCTTCAAACTACTAACAACTATAAAGCTCTTCTGATTGTTTGGAGATGTTGAAGTATTAATTTGATTATGGTGCTACACTTAAATGGTTATATCACCATCATTATTAATATTTGATTGTAGCAATTTATAAATAATAATAAAAGAAAAGAATTACACACTTGTAAAGGCAAGAAGGTAGAACAATTTGGTAACTGATCAAACTTAACGCATTAAAAGAGAACTTCACACGAAACAAGTGAAGGCCAATACCGTAGTTTTGCTCGTAACATGCCGACAAAACCCATAATTAACAATCTCATTAATCTCTTTCTTGGGAGCACCATGCCAAGCACTCAAAACATTAGCATTACCGCCACGCTTCTTTGCGACAGCATCGGAGAAAATCTTGAAAGACTTGAGCCAAACTTGTGCTTTACAGTAAACGTCAAGGAGAAGTGGTAAACGGGAGGGAGTAAAAAGAGTAAAACATGGGTACAGCCGCGTACATCAGCTGTACCCTAGCTTTCCCCCAAGGAGTTCTTGTGTATTTCCACAACTGTCGTGTCCATTGCCAGCGGTCACTGATGACGTTATGCGCCAGAGTTACTTCTTGAATTTTGACCATCCCGGTTTTAATTAGAAACTCGAATGCATACGCATTATAACTAGACTCACACTCATCACTATCGTAACCGTTATCCCGGGCTTCGTTGTAGTCGATATCTATTGAGACTTGTGCCATTTTCTGAATTATTAATGATACGAACCAAGCAAGTTTGATGAATCAATATAGAGATAAACTTAATGAAGAACAAAGCAAATATATATACATACAGCGGAGAGAAAGAAATGCAGGAGAGTTTACTAAACTGATCGATGCAAAACAGATTTCGGAATCTTAATACTAATCTAAATAGTTTTCATTATGTTTTTAGGATTATTAAGCTCAAGGACATAACATCAATCATTTTTTCGTAAGTTAAAAAAAAAAAAGTTTAATATAATTTAGTTTATAAAATTCTTTTTTTTTAAATAGTTTTACTATTAAAAGCAAAGATTGAAAGTTGTTCTGCCATGTAATCTCAACAGAAAGGGTGTAAGATTATCAAAATGAAGCAATGTTGGATCGGGCTCAAAACTCCTCATATGCTCTTAGCCCAATTTAGAGTTGAAGGTTTAGAGTGTAAATGTAAAGTGATTCTCAAAGAAAACAATGTATAATCTTTTGAATTATTCTCGTGTAAAGTTGATAAAATTTGAATAAATCAAATTTATTTCACGTTTTTGACTTTGACAAATTGAAAAGAACAGATTTTATTAAACATGGGTTGCGTTTTGCATAAGAATTGGGAAATAAAAAAACATGCATTACGATCCTTAGTATTTAGGATCAGACACTGAAAGGTTTTCACAACACAACAAAGCTTCATTTTTGTCTTCTGCGTGTTAAGTAGCTGGAAAGGAAATTAAACGCTTGTCACTGAGTGCATGAAGTCATCACAAAAGATTTTTACGGTTAAAACAAAAAGCCAATGCTTTGTGCACTATCATTTGTCCTTCAAGTCTATACAATTTCTAACTTGTCATGGCAGTTAAGCCTAATGAATGCTAAATTTGCCTCTTGGAACCGATGAACCGAATAAAACTCAAGAGGGGTTCAGTGGCTATACAGTTTGTATTAAATTGAGAAAATGGAACGTACTTGAAAAATCCTTTCTAACAGCTGACCTACTTGAAATAACCATTTGCCAAAACAAAACTTCACCCTACATGTTCCTACTAGGTTTAAGATTGGATTGCGCAGATGCCATCTTACACTTACTCCTCCATTACCAATTTACCAGAATGTCAGTACTCAAGCATGTGGTATATCCCGTCTTGGTCTGGATAGCCCCGCTAATGCAGCTGGTTGACAAACCTAGAGCAGCGCCAGAACACCAACATCTAATTAGAAATTATTACCAAATCAGTGTTTCAAAGCATTCAGGTATTGAAGTCACAGCATAGGAAGGAAAGAGGGAAACATCATATATGCTGGTTATGCTCTTGCATATAATTCATATACTTAAAGGACACACATACTGGTTCTCAGACAACTAAACAATTCCAAAGAAGGGTCACTAACATATAGCTATGACAAATGTCAGTTGTTGACAATTTGAATGTAGAAAGCGCACTCGAAGACACTTTTATAGTCTTATTGTCAATATTGACGGATAATTATATTATCATCAGGTGAAGCTTATATATTGAGATGGATATTTAAAAACGTTACAATTACACTACAATGTACTATCCAAAAGCCACTTTCTGTATCAAGAAAGTCCCTGTCAATAAAAGATTCAACTTGCTGTCAAAGTTTCTGGAGCATCAACATATAAAAGTAGGCTTTTGACAAATTTACTGCACGTACTTCTCAATTTACAAACAAAGTCAAATAATTCATGTTGTAGATGCTTTGAATGCTAATCTGAATCAACGATTTTGTAATATTAAATGTTTAAATAATAGAAGTAATTACACACATATAAGCTAAAGTTTTTGGGTTAAGTGATAAATTTAGTATGTATCAAAGTCATCTTAATTATTAAAGCTGGTCGTTTTACTTTAGTTCATCGAGTCCTTCTGCTGGCTTCCTACGATTTGCTACCCGATCTCCCCATGAAGCTTAGCAACCTCTCCCTATTTCTTCTAACCTTTGCCTTATATATATTTAAGGCATATGAGATAGGGATTCGAAAACTTTTTCTTCAATAAACTAATTCCGAGTAGGACTGAACAGAAACAATCTCATATAGATATTGATTTTATTAGAGAAGAACAAAAAATGCAAGTGAAAAAACAAAAGCTTAAGCTTATTAAATAAATACAAACCTAACTAGAATGGCTATTTGTGCTACCAAATTGATTTTACGTTTATTAGTTGTAAAAGTAATATTATGTTTAAGCTTTTGGGTTAAGACTTAACGAGGATTAACATTTAATTCGCAGGTAAAAAAACAACTCCTCTCAATACCCTATTGTATGTTCTGATTTCTACTAGCAAATTCACCTCTCATGATCATAAATTGTATATCTAGGCATATGGTAATAAACACCCAAAAACAAAAGCTATACAAAGGAGAAGTTCTAAATTGAAAATTAGTCATTCATCAAAAAACATGTATATGATATAACATCACAGTTGGCTACTCAGATTTCAGAGAAACGGCAAAATATGTATTTGTGTCAAGGAAGTGAATCAATAATTTGTACCTCGTTCTTATACAGTGCCAAAACTGCTATAAACAACTTCTTCCCAGCTAATTGAGACCAATTTTCCATCAGCTGTATCCTTGTAATCCTTTGACTCTGGTAAAAGAAATATTTGAACAGATCATTATACTTAAATTCAAGGTTAAATATATAAGAGTAAAGAGGTTACTAAAGGACAATATATGTATACCTCATAATCATGCAAGTGTTTGGCAAAAGAGAGCGTTTTAGAACGGCATGATGAATACCTTGATAGTATAGCCATTAAAGTATGAAGACTAGACCTTTGGGAAGATGGTCCAGTGGCATTCCCTTGAGGTTCTCTGAGGAATCTCAGTGCTAAGTATTCAGAATACACAAACGAAACAAAGTTCAGCTTCAAGTTTTAAAGCAGAACATCTAAACGATTCAAATAGAACCCTGCATATTACAATTTTTACCTTCAGCAAGAGGGAATTTGAAACTCAAAACGTAACCAAGAGAGATATGAGAGTTCATGTAACAAGTCCAGATGATATATCTTGTAGGGTCTTCAAGATTATCCACCCCAGAATCAAAGTCCTTGGAACTTGGATGAAACTGCTCTGAACCGGGAGGAACCACTTCCATCTTCCCCAAAATAACGTCACATAACAAGACATGCCTCAACCCATTTTCATCCATCTCTGACGCTAACACACTGTTTAATTATAAAACTTATTAATTATTGTAAAATTCTGCATATTTCATCGCTAAGAACTTTTATATATTATCATTTATTTATAGAACCTGCAAATACGTATATAACGACTTAACCCAATAACCAAAAAGCTTAACGTAACACCCAAGAAACCAATTAATATTTAAAGCTCCCACTATATACAACATCAACATCAATTCTAATAACTACATAATTAAGTTTAGAGTTCCTCTGCAAAATATTCATTTGAGAAACTTAAACTATACCTAACAAAACTACATTCAACCAACATCAACATTGATCGATGGCTCCTCCATATCAAACAAGTCTTCAAGCTACTGATGACCATATAATTCTTCTAATTTTCTAGAAATGCTAGATAGATTATCATATTATTTAATTCTGGTGCTAGTGCTATACTTAAAACTATTAGATAAGCATCAAATATTAATAGTTGATTCTAACAATTATCAAGAAAAGAGAAAAAGAAAGCAAGAAGTGCAACAATTGGGTAAAGGAAAGTTAATTACCTATCAAGAGAAAACCTCAAAGGGAACAAGTGAAGGCCAAATCCGAGATTTTGCCGGTTGGCCGGACCATGGCGATAGCGACAAAATCCATAACGGAGAATCTCATCAATCTCCTTCTTGGGAGCACCATACCAAGCGGTCCAAACCTTAGCATTCTGCCCGCCACACTTCTCTGCCACAGCCTCGGAGAATATCTGGAAAGACCTGAACCGAGCTTGCGCTGTAAGACTAGAAGCGGAGTTCTTGTGTATGGCCACAACTCTTGTGTCCATTGCCAGCGGTCCCAAGCCAGAAAGAAACCATTCACTGATGGCTTTATGCGTCACGCTTCCTTCTTGAATCTTGATCATCCGATTATTAGATAGAAACTCGAATGCATTCAAATTACTAGACTCACACTCATCGATGACGACACCGTTATCCGGGACTTCGTTAGAGTCGGCATCTGTTGAAACTTGCGCCATGTGTTAACTGGGAATGGTAAAACTAGTAATTTTGATGTACCAGTATCGCATTACAAATTCGAGAGAAACGTGAAGAAGAAGTAAGCAAAAGAAATGGAAGAAAAGAAAAAAGAAAATTCAATCAAGAAGCGTTAAAGAAAGAAACAAAGAGAAGAATAGAAACTTCTTGGATAGTGAAGATGTAGTTGGTGGGGTGCCAGAAGTATGGACGAGTTTCTTACTATAAAAAGGGGATGGCGAGAGAAGAAAAATGTCATTGCTCAGCTTAGGAGCCAAAAATTATTTTATTTGTTCGTAAATATTACAATTATTAAAATTTAATGGACTGTTAAATTGATCAATTGATTGTTACTTTTTTATTATTAATTTTTAATCAAATTTAATTTAATTAACAAAGAGAGACTTTGGTTTGGCGGTTAAGATGAAGGATCGAACGTCGCCGTGCCAGAAAGTCAAAACGGAAACCAGTAACATGGTCAAGCTTTTCTTGTCCATATTTTGATTTCAATATGCCTTGAATTACGGAAATAGCCCCAACTATTTTCACAAAGACCGAAACGCAGACATCACGTATTCACGTTATGGGAATGTTTTGTTGCAGTTAGATTTTTATTATATAAGTATTTATTCTTAAATAATAATATAATTTTATTTAATGGAGAAAAATAACAAAAATATACGTAATGAAATCATGATTAATTATAATTATAAGTAATAAAGATGATAAGTATTCTTGAAACCTCTTTTATTAAAAAAAAATTGTTTCAATTATGTTAAAGGGTGTTTTAAACTATTATGATATTGACTAAATAAAATTGAGTAAATCTTAAAAAATACTCCTAACTAAAAAGGATAATAAATTGAATCAGCAGGAACGACTTTCATCTTCCCCAATATAACGTCACATAATAATACAATCGTTCACTATGCGTACCACACATTTATAATTATAAAACTTAATTAGTTAATGTAAAATTCGGCTGATTCATCGCCAAAAACTTTTACTAATTATCATTTACAGAAACAAATACTTACATAACAACTTAACCCAAAAGCTTAACGCAACGCCCAAGAAACCAATTAATTAAGGCTCCAACTATACACAATTAACATAACATCTGTAGAGTGTAAAAACTGGTCTAAACTGTGGAGTGGTATAAAATTACCGAATGGAATCTTTATAAAGCTACTGAGTGGAACTTTCATAAGTTCAGAGTAGATCAAGTAGGTGGTGCTGAGTTCAAGGCCAATGGAACTCAATTTTATCGAGCAAAGCATCTAAGTTTACAAACGCTTCCGAGTCAAAATTACCTAGTAGATGAATTTAGCTTTGAATTTGAATTTTCAAGATAAGCTGGATAAGTCATCTACCAAGTATAGATTCCGAATCCAAAATTACCGACTGCTTATATGATCCCTCCTATTCGAGATTGGAGATAATTCGGTAAAATTGATTGTCATTATAATCAGGAGGGTTATCTTCATCTTGATAGAGATTAAATTCGAAATCAGAGTCTATCATATTTGATTGAATTCTTGTTGAACAAGAGTTAAAAATAGCTAAGACTCCACTATAAAAGGATGTCAAGACAGGGGGTGCGTGCGCGCACGGAACACTCTCAATTAAGCACATTTCCTTCGGTCAGTGACTTGAGCGTCGGAGAGTCTTAGCCGGCACCTCTACTAGCTAATCCTCTAACCATTTTTCCTCTATTCTATAGGTGCTCTGCTCTTCACAAGTTTGCCACATGTATTCTTCAAGTAGACGAAATTTTGGCATCTACAGTTGGCTCCATTTGTAGGGAGATACAGACAAAAAGTCATGACTACAAATCCAGATGAGGTTCACACGACAACAGTTTTAGAAACTCGGGATACAATAAACACCGGTGAAACTTTTTGAGAAATTTCAAAGGGAACGAAACCACGAGGAAAAACGACAAAAGTAAACGCTGGGGCCAAAAATTCAAAGGCTCCTAATGCTAATGCGGAAATGAGAGACCTAACCCAACAGAATCATGAGATGCATGATAAAATGAAGGAAATGATAGAGCAGATGAATAAAACCAAAGAGATAGAGCATGTTCATGATCACCGAAGCCATCAGGATCAGTCCAAGCATGAGAAGAGAAAAGAGCTAAAAGATGACAACACTGCTGATTCTCGTAGTAGACATAGGGATGAGTCCAGAGGAGACTCATTGACAAATAAGAATGCAAGATTGATCACAGAAAGTGCATCAGAGAGTACCCACACTCGAGTGGAAACTCTCGACAGAAGTGATCTAAGGCATTCACTTGATGCGCGAAGGCAGTCTAAGTGAAAGGATGATAAAAAAGGCCTTGATTGAGTAGATCAATGGCAAGATAGAGTTCGATATCTGAAGGAACAAATTGACAACCTTCGTGATTCAAATAACACTCGGACCAGAGGCTATGATCCTTTGAGGGAATTAGAATCACCATTTGTTGGGAGAGTAGAATGAGTTAGACTACCAAAGAGGTGTGCCATGCCGTAAATAGCACCATATATTGGGCACTCTGATCCATTGGCTCATATTCAACTATATAAAGAGCTAATGGACATGCAAAGGGTTTTTGATGATGCGAAGTGTAAGACTTTCCCCTTAACTTTCGGAGGTCTAGCTCGAACATGGTACATAGAGCTACGACCAAAAAGTATCCATTCTTTCTCACATCCATGCCGAGAGTTTGCTAACTAATTTCAAGGGGCCAAAAGTCCTGAGCGGGAAGTTTCTTCGCTTTTGGAAATCCACCAAGAAGAGGGAGAGTCTCTTCGAAGCTTTGTCAATAGGTTTCATAATAATGTGATGCAGCTTGGTGTTTCCGAAAATCAATATGCATTAGATGGAATCACTCGTAACATAGGCTCAAGTAGGCTTTGGTTTTCTTTTCGAAAAAATAAACAAAGATTATATCCTGAGGCTTACGAGCACGCATTAAAGGTGGTTGTAGCTGAAGAACGTTTTCAGGCAAAAAGAGAGTTTCTCGGTATAAAAGGCAAACGAAAGAATAGAGATATTAAGCAAGAAGATAGTTGGTCTGGAAGAAAATCCAGAATCATAGAACGTGATTCTACCATTGGGCAAAATTCAAAGGGATAGAAAGGCTCTACTTAGCACACAAATTTAATACCTCTGATAGCAACCAGGGAACAAATACTTACTACAATGCGCGAACAAAATTTGTACAAGAAGCCGCCCCCAATTAGAGGAAGTCTAGAGAAAAGAAACAAAATGAAGTATTGTGACTTCCATGAAGATTTTGGCCATAATACTACTGATTGTTATAACTTGAGAAATCAGATCGAAATGCTGATTTGTCAAGGCAAACTATATATGTTCATTGTGCAAGTGCAAGAAGCCCAACAAGGTGTCAGTAAGGCCGAGTCCGAACAAAAAAGTTTCGAGGATACAAGTGATGATGACTACATCGATAACATCTGTTAAGATCTGACACTAGCATAATTCAGTATGAGATGGGAAAAAAATATTCAAGTAAAATTGTTGTTGGGAAGGAATGCATAGAGATTAGACTCAGTCAACAAGAAGTAAAAAAGATCTGAAACCGAATGAATCAATTCAAAATTTCAGAATCATTATCAGTAAATCAAAATCTTTCATTTTGTTTTCTTTAGATTAAATTTCACTGATAGGTTGAATAATCCCTTAAAGATTATTGAGATAAAGTCATTGTATTTAGTTGAATAGTCCCTTGAGGATTAAGTTCTTTTATGTTGGTTAATCCCTTGAGGTTTATTATATTAAGCAATAAACTATATTTCTTTCATATGAATGAGTGGACGAATGATTACAGTTTAAAGCAAATTTAGCTTTAATTCAGTCATGCTCATGTGGCTAAATAAGTCCAAATGGTGAATGGTAAGCCATACAAGGCCTTTCGAAGTTGGGTACTTTAGATGGCTGGGAAGAGAGAGATATCATGCAAAACAAGTGATATGGCAATATACTCTTGTTTAAAAAAAAACAAAGTCTACTCTCTCTAATCAATTTGTTAGGTTTCAATCAATTTGAATGAGAATATATTTTGGTGGGTTTCAATCAGTCTAAATTGGAACAACATATCCTTTGTAGGTTCTACTCAGTTTGAATTGGAACAGTCTGAAGAAAGACATTACCGCACGTGGGTTTCTGTCAAATTGAATAGGCATATGGCAATTGTATGAAAAATATAAAGATCACATGTCACGTGAAGTACAATATGGGAGGATGTAAGATCAATATGTTAAAAATGTCGAGGCTGACTAAATTCAGAGTAATGAATTATAGTCAGTAACAAATTTCTGGAATAAGATAAAGTTTATTTTTTAATATTATTAGAAAGTTTAGAATGGAATAAATATTATTTCATTTTAATTCCACTTATAAATTTTTGGGTGGAATAACTATTTAGTTTAATTCTACCAAATACAAATTCTAACATAGTAAAACACTTCTAGTTAACTCTGTTGGCCTCTTAAAGTAAAAAGACCGAATGCAATATGTGACATCTGGACTACCGAATTAATTAAAGCAACCCACTTTGTGATTCAAATCAATATGGCGTGGTTGAGTTGTTTATATGAAAAATTGATGTGAACACGAGTGCAAGTATTTACAGAAAAGTCAAAAAAAGAAATTGAAGTATGAAGTTCAGTCTATCTGTGGAAGCATGGCCGAAACAATTGGCGTAGAAGAAAATAAAATAATGGTCTGAAATGATGAATTTATTAGGATTGTTGGCTTGGACATTTCAATCATGGTAGTCCAACTATTAAAAATGAGCCAAAAATATTTATGGGCTTATGCTGATTAAAGACGGAAGGAAAGAGAAGTCAAGAGCTGCACAGTTTCCTACAAAAAAGCAAGTGAAATCTAACATGGTAGGAATGAGATGCCAAGGGGAGGAAGACAGAGGACATTGGCTACTTTGTAATATCGAATACAATTGGGTGTTATTCTTAAAAGCCAAGTTTGAGATGCCAAGTAGAATATCTCAGAAAATCTAAGTAAAGAATTCAGTCACATGGACTATATATTTTGTAATGCAATACAAATTATCATGTGAAACGTGCCAAGCATGTGGAGTGCAATTACAAAGTTACATAGATCGTACGAAGTCAGAATGAAAAGTAATAAAGCTCGGAAACCATTTCAAGTTGTTTCATGATTGAAAAGTCAAAATACCAACCTAGAAGTTCTATGACTGGATGCTTGAGAAGTCAGAGTTACCAAGTCCAGCCTTCTCAGTGAAAAAATTGAAAACAAAGTTAATAGAACCAAGTATAGAAGACTGAGAAAAATCCATTTGACACTATCGAGTACAAATTTTACCGAGTTAATACATTTCGAGTTACTGCAACATGTCGAGCACAAGCTTCCAAGATCAAGTTCTGAATGAATCACATTGTTGAGTAATTGAAAACATGAAAGCGTATTTCAGTGGACAAAAGAAGAAGATATTTTCCCAATTTATTTACACAACAGGAGTCATAAAGCTTTATAGATTTCTTTGAAATCTAAAAAGATGGGAGGCTTATGTAGAGTGTAAAAATTGGTCTGAACTTTAGAGTGGTATAAAATTACTGAATGGAATCTTATAAAGCTACTGAGTGGAACTTTTCATAAGTTCAGAGCAGATCAGGTAGGTGGTGCTGAGTTCAAGGCTGATGGAACTCAATTTTACCGAGCAACATCTGAGTTTACTAACGCTTCCGAGTCAAAATTACCTAGTAGATGAATTTGGCTTCGAATTTGAATTTTCAAGATAAGCTGGATAAGTCATCTACTGAGTATAGATTCCGAATATGAAATTACTGACTACTTATATGATCCCTCCTATTCAAGATTGGAGATAATTCAGTAAAACTAATTGTTATTGAAATTAGGAGGGTTATCTTCATCCTAGCAGAGATTAAATTCAAAATCAGAGTCTATCATATCTATTGAATTCTTGTGAACAATGGGTAAAATGGCTAAGACTCTATTATAAAAGGACGTCAAGACTCAAGGTAAGAGGGGGTAGAACACTCTCAACTAAACACATTTCCTTCAGTTACTGACTTGAGCATCAGAGAGGATTTGCTAGCAAAGAGTCTTAGCCGTCACCTCTGCTGGCTAATCCTTTAACCATTTTTCCTCTGTTCTGTAGGTGCTCAGCTCTTCACAAGTTTGCCACGTGTATTCTTCGAGTAGACGAAATTTTGGTATCTACAGCATTTTTAATTAACATAAGAAATGTATATTAATTAGATTTGTTATTAAGGTGTTGTCACGTTTCTTGGCTTCTTTTTTTTTTTTTTTGTGGCAGTTGGCGATGTTTAGGAATAAATGTGAAGATCGATTTTGAATTGGAGGTTATCTATTGACTAGGAATGGCAATTTGACCCACCGAGTCCAGGGCCCTGGTGTGGCCCGTAAAAATGGGGCGGGTCTTAACTGGGGCAAAATAATTTTGCCCCCGCCGAGGCGAGTCCAGGTCCAGGTCCGAACCGTTGGACCCGTTGACTTGCCCCGCCCAGCCCCGAAAAATATGAGGTTGTATTTGTAAAGTTTTAAAATTTTGAGACTGTTTAGTAATTTTTTAGGTCATATTTGTTAAACTTTTCATATATGTGAAATCTTGATAATTTTACAAACAATACAAATACTTTGACAAAAGTAAAATTTTAATTAATAATTAACATCTTTTAATATATTAACATCAATTTAGTCATGTTATAATGACAAAATAAAATATTTGTATTTTATAGTAATTAAATTTATATAATATATACAATCTTGATATAGATTATTAAGTACTAATTAAATTATTACAATATTAACAAAATCATTTCTAAAATGTATACCTTTAATATAATCAATATATTATTTTCTAAATATGTAAATAGAGATATGATAAGAACAATCTTATAACCTTACATATATGATTTATCATAATTTAAATTAATTAATTAAATTAATAATATTTTATAAATATATATAATGTTAATTAATTGTATATGTCAATCATATCATTATTATTACTAGATTGAAATTAAATCAACATGCTCTTAAAATGTAGTATCAATTATTTAAAAAATTATCAATTAACTAGTTTACAAGTAATAATACACTTTTAATATTATTTTTAATAGAGTATGTAACATTATTACTAATAAAATCAAAATGTAATTAGTGGTCACTATTTTTTTAGATGATATAACTAATTTATACAATTACTATTTAGCTTGCATAATGCCAATAAAAATAAAAACTTACATAAACTTTATGGGTAATGGATTTTTTTATATAATACAAATTAACTTTAGTTCTTTTAAGTTTAAATACAATCACCATTTAGCTTACACAATGCAAACATAAATAAAAATTTATTAAAATATTTTTTATCTAACATAAATTAACTTTTTCTTAATTTTAATGATTGTCGAATAATTAGATTTGTTATGAAATATTTTAGGATATATGTCATGTGTATATGTATTTTATTTTAGATTAAGAATAAATTATATTTGTATTATTTTAAAATTTTATAGATGTACGTATGTTTTTTTTAATGAAATAGATTGAATATAAATTTTTTGTAATTTTTAAATAATTGTTATAAATATATTTATATTTTAGATAAAATAATTTAATAAAATTTAAATTGGGCTAGGCGGCGCAAGGAAAAATTCAATGGGGCAAGGATGGGTACTTGCCTCCCCCGACCCGACATGCCCCGTCCCCTCCCGTCCCATTGCCAACCCTACTGTTGACATGTTAGTGGTTGGAAGCAGCTGCAGTTGCTAGTGTTTTGAGGTGGTAAGTTGCCGATTTTGGAGGCTAGGTTATGGTGGGTGGATACTGTGCCAATGATGGGTGGGAAAAATACATATTGCAGATGCAGATTGCACGCATGGCCGACGATTGGGATTCTGAAGTATTTATTTATGTTTATTTATTTTTTAATTGATTTTGATTATTAATTTACTAATTTTTAATGGAAAAATTAATTATTTTATATGAAATACCAAATTTGTCCCTCTTGAAAATGCCAGTTGATCGATTTTGTCTAATGTTAGGGGTCTTAAAAATTAAAAGGTAAATTCGATCTTCGATTAAAATAATGGTAAAACTCGAAGGTTGGTTTTGATATTATTATATTTTAAAATTAATATAGCTTTAGGGTTTTGGATTTTTTTTAGGAGGATATTATAATTTTTTATATTTTATTTATTTCATGTTTATAGTTTTTAGTTTTATTTTAGTTGGTTTAATTAATTTAACTTAATTTTGTAGCATTAAAATATCATATTTTAGTCCGTTTATTTTATTATATTATTTTAATTCATCATCTCTTATTTATATTTAATTTCCTTATATTTAACTTGATTTTAATTATGTATCTTCTTTTAAACTTTTATAATTTATTTTATTTAAATGTTTTATATTTGTTGTCTTTTAATATAAGGTCAGCGGTGAAAATTTTATAACTCTTTGCTTTAAACGATAAGGCAGTTATAAAATATTTAAATAATCAAAAATAGTATGATTGAAGGGTATATTAATTATTATATATATTCTTAATGTATCAAAAAGTAATTTAATATCTGGTATTAGTAGGGTTATGAATAATATTATATAAAATATGATGATTATATCAATATTAGATTTTAATTTAGAGTTATTTGTAATATTTTTTATTAAGATAATAAAATTTAATTTAATTAAGAGAGAGAGATTTTGGTATGGCAGTTAAAAGATTGAACGTCATTGTACCGCAAAGTCTAAACGGAAAGAAACGAGATGGTCAAGCTTTTCTTGTCCACTCTGAGTTTGATTTTACGGAAAGACCCCATCTATTTGCATAAGGTTAGTATCGTTGGACTAGGGATGACAAACGGCCCCGGCCCCGGCCCCAGCCTCGGCCTTCAATTGCAAACCCCGGTCCCGGGAAATTCTCCAGAATTTTTTTCCGAGGCCGGGGCTGGGGTACCCCGGGGCGGAGCCGGGTTTGCCAATAACCCGGGATTAAAACCCGGGTTGTATAATTTTTTTGAAATTTTGATTCTTTTCAGTTTTGGTTATATATGTTTTGCACACACTTTTTGCTGGAAAGCGAGTTGTAGCCCAGCGGTCCACTGCTTTATGGCTTCGAGTAGGGACTCGGGTTCGAATCCTTATAATGTAAATCTTGAGGACTCATTTAATTTATTTAAGAATAATAAAGATATATTGCTTTCTCAATTGCAAAGGCGGCTGTATCCCGGCAGTTTGTTGAGGAAATGGGTTCAAATCTGGTTTGTTGCATTCCCTTATAAAACTTATTTAATTTTTCTTTTTTAAAACATGGGCTAGGGCTGGGCTTGGGCTTGGGTTGAAGTTGTTGGACTTTTTAAAGTTATTTTAGTCAAATGACTTATGGGCTTAAGGGGCTACATATAAGAATTGAAATTAGTGGATTAAATTGATATAGATTTTAATTTTAATTATATACCCCGGGTTCAATCTCGGGTCCCCGGCCCCGGCACCTTCACCCTGGCCCCGGCCAATTACCCTGGTTTTCCGGGTAATTTCCCGGCCCCGGATGATCGGGTTTTCCGGGTCTCCGGCTCCGGCCGAGTTGTTTTGCCATCCCTACGTTGGACCCCCTTTTTTTTTATGAAGGCACACCCAGACTTTTGGAAAATCGAAGTGAACCCCCGTCGTTACCCTCAGCTCCGTCAAATTGTCAAAATTTGAGTATCAAATTATCAATATTTGCAATTACTAAATTTACTCTTGACAGGCTGCCCAGAAAAATAGAAGTCGTTGGCTGAGAGATAAATAAAAAATAAAAAGTTATATAAATGAAAAATAATATATATATATATATATATATATATATATATATACACACACACACACACATATATAGATATATATTTGAGATAAAATAATACTAGGTATATAATTAAATTATACAATCTAACTTATACAATCTAATATAGTATAAATTTATTAGATGTATGGGTCATATTTTATTTATTACAAATTAGTTAATTTATTTATTATTTTTATCCGTTTAATAAATTTATAAAATTTATAGTATATATAGTTGTATGAGTTAGGCCAACGTTACACTTTGAGATAATATTTTTTGTATCCAACTCTTTTTCCTTATACGTGCATGTCTTATTGTCAGTTCTCTCTCTCTCTCTCTCTGACACGACCCGCCCCTAGCTAACACGGGCGAATCATGCCTAAAACTATACTAAGAAAATTTAACTTTTTAAAATGTGCTAATTTATGAAAAATTTGGCAGAGTTTCCCCTGTATTTTGGACTAATCCCCCTGCCAAGTACACAAAATTCAACACTTCCAAAATTATTTATATAATCACTAACTTCCTTTTCGGGACCTTAAGTCCATCTGTTAAAATAATTGTATCTCCAAAACAGTCTTTAGAAGAAAATATGGCCTCCGGTCTTAAATATGATTAATTTCGATTCAAAAAGTTTACAACCAAAATTTTAAATATAAGTTTAAAAACTCAAACATGATTGAATAACAAAAATGTCTAAAAGAAACTAAAACAAATCTTTGATACATATACGATATCAAATATTTACATATGCAAGAAAACCATCTACGATAATACAATAAGATATAAAAAAGAAAGCTCTCAAAATATCATCAAATGGCCAACCTCAAGCAGCTACTGGCGTTCCGACTGGACAATGCAATCTCCTGGGGAAAAATGGGTTTTTAAAGAAAAGAAAAATATGGTGAGTATAACCTCAGTGAGTGGGATAGAGTCATTAAAATAGATAAAAATTTTGCATAAAATAAAATACTATATCATAATAATAAATTAATTAAAAATTATGCTTTACTAACATTAATAAGAAAACTACTTAGAAAAGATACAAAAACGAGGAAGCAATTCTTTCAATAATTTCTATGCTTTTCACAAAAATCTAAATTTGAATATAAAAATCTTCAAAAGCATTTCTACTTGCATTCAACATTCAACATGATAAATATATTAAGTTTCTAAATCTCATAAAACTCATTTCATAATTTAAATTTCTAAGTCATTACAGTTTCACTAATCAAGTACCCAAACTAATCTGACTGATCATGACCTGGCGGGGCTAGGATCGCTCAGGCCAAGATATCACTATACTGATTCTACGCATGCGCAGAGCTGCCCCCAAAGGGCTAAACATCCAGATCACACGGCCCAAAGCCTCTATGTGTGCCTGAATGGGTCCCAAAGACCTCTATAATTTTACTATCTGAATGAATTGGGTACTATCTTAGTAAAACATAAAAATTCAATTCTTTACTTTTAAATCTCTAAAACATTAAACAATCATTTCCGATACTACATAGACAAAATTTGATAAACTATAAAATATGCTTCATACTAAAATAAAGGAATATCTATTTACTAACATAATAAAGTTTTGCTAACAATTATAAATAAATAGAAATTTATAATTTATAGTTCAATTGTTGGTAAAAATAGTATTTTTCCAACTCACTATTCTCGTGGATTAACTTGCGTGGCAACCTCTTCTGCGTTCGAATCCTGGTATGTATTAGGAACCGCAGTCTCCCCTAAGGGAAAAGCCAAATAAAATTCTTTAATTTCACACTTCTTAAACTGACCAATTCTGGTTCTCCGATTTTTAATAATTAATTCACTCATCCAAATGGTCTAATATTTTATAAAGGTCTTCTATACATACATACCTAATAGCATATCAAATTGCATAGCATTCTGTGTTCATTAGATCCCTTAAATCCTTCATTTTTTTTTCAGATACACAAATTCTGTAAACTCATTTTCAGAACTGACCTCTCCCTATTCCAAAATACATGATAATTTGTACCAAATTCGTAAAATCACAAAAATCTCCAGTTTTAAACTAGACATATAAAAAAAATCATATCCCAAATTTCATAATTTTTGATGATCTCTAGGTACCTCAAATAACTTACCCAAAACAGATTTTCTGCAGAAAAATTAAATTTCCAGTAGTGAACACTAAACTTCGAAAATTCATATAAAATTGTATACTCAACATTTTTCAGTGAATCCAACTTTAAACAATTCCTTAGGATGTCTATTTTAACATATCTAAATTTTAGAATCAGATTACAACCCATCAGATTGCTATAATTTTCGAAATCTATACTGTTCACAGAACCCTAATTCTTCATAATTATCATCAAAACTTCAATTCCTTCAAAATACAAGAAATTGAAGCCTAAATAAGCATGAAAATCTCATTTCTCTCTCTAGTTTATCTCTCTATTACATCTCTAAATATCAAATAACCTCTTCCCAATATTGATGTAGAGATAGAATTAAAATGATACAATCTAATTAAGCTAGGAGATTAATAATTTACCTCAATTTCTACAAATTCTTCTTGAAAATCAAGCCTTCTCTTGCCCCTCTCCTTCTTCTCTCACGTTTTCCCCTCTGTCTTCCCTTCTAGATTTTTGTTTCTAATAATTCCTAATTATTTCTTTATATAATTGCATAAAAAAATGAAAAAAAATGGCTTAAGGGCTGGGCTAAAAAAAAGATTGGGCTGGTTTGCTAATATAATGGGCTAGGCTTAAGTTAAAAAAAATAAATGGGCTTTACAATACTACCCCCCTAAAAAAAATTTCGTCCTCGAAATTACTAACCTGAGAGAAAGAGATGTGGGTATTGAGCTCGCATAACATCTTCTCGCTCCCACGTAGCTTCTTCCTTCGAGTGATTTCGCCACCATACCTTAACCAAGGGAATAGTCTTGGCACGAAGTACTTGTTGTTTCCATTCTATGATCTCTAAAGGTTCTTCTTCAAAAGTCAAGTATTCTTTTAATTGAATTGGCTGCTGTTGAAGGATATGGCTTGGATCATACACGTACTTGCGGAGCATAGAGACATGAAACACATTATGTATTTTCGACAACTCTGGAGGCAAAGCTAAACGGTAAGCAACTGTGCCCACACGCTCTATAATCTCGTAAGGCCCAATGTAACGTGGACTTAGTTTCCCACGTTTACCAAAACGAAGCACACCTTTCCAGGGAGATATCTTCAAAAATACTTTATCTCCTACCTGAAACTCTAGATCTCTTTTGCGTTTATCAGCATAACTCTTCTGTCGATCTTGTGCTGCCTTCATCTTGTTTCTAATAATAACTATCTTTTCATTCGTATCCTGTACCAGTTCTGGTCCTAATAGTCTCCTCTCACCCACTTCATCCCAACATATTGGTGTTCTACATTTCCTTCCATATAGAGCCTCATAAGGTGCCATTTCAATACTGGATTGGTAACTATTATTATAAGCAAATTCCATTAGAGGCAAATAAACATCCCAATTTCCTTTAAACTCCAATACACAAGCTCTAAGCATATCTTCAAGAGTTTGAATGGTACGCTCAGATTGACCATCTGTTTGTGGGTGAAAAGCTGTGCTGAAATTCAATTTTGTGCCTAAAGCTTTTTGCAAGCTAGGCCAAAATCTGGAAGTGAAACGTGGATCTCTATCTGATATTATTGACACAGGTGCACCATGAAGACGGACTATCTCTGCTACATAAATACTAGCTAGCCTATTCAATGAATAAGTAGCCTTGATAGGTAAAAAGTGTGCAGATTTTGTAAGACGATCTACCACTACCCAAATACCATCATGACCAGTCATAGTACGTGGAAGTCCTACCACAAAATCCATGGTAATATGTTCCCATTTCCATTCAGGAATAGGAAGTGGTTGAGAGAGTCCCGCAGGTTTCTGGTGCTCAGCTTTGATTTGTTGGCAAACTAAACACCGAGACACAAATTCTGCAATTTCTCGCTTCATACCTTGCCACCAATAATGTTCTCTCAAATTACGATACATCTTAGTACTTCCTGGATGCATTACATAGGCTGGAAAGTGAGCTTCTTCCATAATCTCTTTCTTTAATTCTTCAATGTTGGGCACACAAAGTCTATTTCCTATAACTAATGCTCCATCACCTCTAACCACAAAGTCTGATCGTAAGCCTTTCTTTACATCTTCTATCAGTTTCATTAACTGAGGATCTTGTATTTGTGCATCTCTAACTTTATTAATTAAAGTAGGTCTAACATAGAAATTGGCTAGTAGCACACTTGAGTCATTAATTATTAACTCAATTCCCAAAGACCTCAATTCAATCAATAAAGGTAGATATGTCACCTTCAAATAGGCTATAGAGCTCGAGGACTTTCGGCTGAGTGCATCCGCTACTATATTTGCTTTACCTGGGTGATAGTCAATTGTGCAATCATAATCCTTGATAAGCTCAATCCATCTTCTCTGCCTAAGATTCAATTCTTTTTGAGTGAATAAATACTTAAGGCTCTTGTGATCTGTGTAAATTTGACATGTTGCCCCATACAAGTAATGTCGCCAAGTCTTGAGTGCAAATACAATTGCTGCCAATTCTAAGTCATGGGTAGGATAATTTTGTTCATGCTTCTTTAGTTGTCTTGAAGCATAAGCTATCACCTTTCCGTGTTGCATCAAAACACAACCTAACCCCTGTCTAGAGGCATCACTATAAATCACGAACCCCTCGTTACCGGATGGAAGAGTAAGTATGGGTGCAGAAGTTAATCGTGTTTTGAGCTCTTGGAAACACTGCTCACAAGCATCAGTCCACTCAAACTTCACCTCCTTACGAGTCAACCGTGTTAATGGAACAACAATTCTGGAAAAATTCTCAATAAATCTCCTATAATAACCTGCCAAGCCAAGAAAACTTCTGACTTCTGTTACATTAGTGGGTCTCTCCCATTTAATAATAGCTTCTATCTTCTGATGATCTACATACACCCCTTCAGCTGATATCACATGTCCTAAAAGCACAACTTTGTCCAGCCAAAACTGGCATTTGCTGAATTTGGCATAAAGTTGTTTCTCCCTCAAGGTCTGCAAAACTATCTTCAAATGTTCTGCATGCTCCTCCTTGTCTCGCGAATACACCAATATGTCATCAATAAACACAATAACAAAGCGATCCAAATAAAGATGAAATACTCGATTCATGAGGTCCATAAAAGCTGCTGGAGCATTAGTCAACCCAAACGGCATTACAAGAAATTCATAGTGCCCATAACGAGTTCTGAAAGCAGTCTTAGGTACATCAGCCTCTCTAATCTTGAGTTGATGGTAACCCGAGCGCAAATCTATCTTGGAGAAAACCCTTGCACCTAGCAACTGATCAAACAAATCATCAATACGAGGAAGAGGATACTTGTTACGTATTGTCACCTTGTTCAACTGTCGGTAGTCTATACATAACCGCATTGTTCCATCCTTCTTTTTAACAAACAAGACCGGTGCTCCCCATGGTGAAACACTAGGTCTAATAAACCCCTTATCAACCAACTCTTGTAATTGAACTTTTAACTCTTTTAACTCTGCTGGAGCCATTCTGTATGGTGCCATGGAAATAGGAGTTGTGCCTGGAGCTAGGTCGATTGTGAATTCAACCTCCCTATCTGGTGGTAAGTCGGGTAATTCTTCTGGGAACACATCTGGGAAATCTTGTACAATAGGAATATCTTCTATCTTTGCTTCACCCATTGAAGTGTCTATCACATGAGCTAGGTAAGCTGAACACCCCTTTTCAAATAATCGTTTAGCTTTAAGAGCAGATATTATGCAAGTAGAGAGGATTCGTCGATCTCCATAGAAAATAAATTCAGGTGTTTCAGGTTTTCTAAACACCACCTCCTTCTTGAAGCAATCTACAGATGCATGGTGAGTTGCAAGCCAATCCATTCCCAATATCACATCGAAGTCTCGGATATCTAAAGGAATCAAGTTTGCTAATAGATCATGATTACCCACCTTCACAATGCAATCCTTAAGAACATTTCCTACCAAGATGGAATCCCCAATAGGTGTGGCTACTGCTAAAGTACACTCCAATGGTTTCAAATCTCTATCAGCATACATAGCAAACATACATGAAACAAAGGAATGGGCGGATCCAGGATCAATCAAAATGTGGGCCTCACGACCAAAGATAGTCAACGTACCAGTAACCACCTCTGGCGTAGCCTGTGCCTGCTGCTGAGTCATGGCAAAAACCCGTGCCTGTCGAACTGGCTGACTACCCTGTTGATTATTACTATTTCTTGAGGTATTCGTCTGGTTTCTAGCTGAAGAAGTAGATGTCCCGATTTGAAGCCTTCCTGGTCCTCTATCTTTCTGAACAAAACTGCTATTTTGAGTTAAAGTATGACAAAATTTCTTGATATGTCCATTCTGACCACAATGATAACAACCAGGTTTACCAAACCGACACTCTCCCTCATGAAGCTTGCCACAAGTCTCACATAATGGGAATGGAGTCATTCTGGATTGATCATCATGTTGTCTGCTCCCCTTTCTACTAATCCGCTGATCTCTAGAATTACTTCCCACAGATTGTTGCATAGCTCCCTGTCTAGAACTTTGTTTTTGCCCCTCTGGTGGACCCTGTCTATGAGTACTCTTATAACTATCAGAATAATCTGAATAACTGCCCCCTCTCTTGCTTGGTCGGTGGCTAGTACTATCAACTGGCCAACTCTGCTGACGTTTATAGCTTGAATCAGCTCGGTTAGCCTCTCCCAAATTTCTCTCAACTTTCATAGCAGCTTGGATTAACTTACCAAAATCATCATAATTGTTGGCAGCAAGTACAACTCTGATTTCTCTATGTAATCCTTCTTCAAACTTTTTACACCTTTCCTCTCATCAGCCACAATAGAAGGAGCAAATCTGGAGAGCTCTAAAAATTTCTTCTCATACTCCTCCACTGATCTGGACCCTTGAACCAGTCTCAAGAACTCACTACGCTTGATATCTTTGTACACAGTAGGAAAGTAGTGATCAAAGAACTCCTTTTTGAACAAAGCCCAAGTAATAACTTCCTGTGATGGATGACGACGCTGAACTGGCTCCCACCAGTGGTATGCTCCACCCTCTAATAAAAATGTAGCAAAAAGCAACTTCTGCTCATCAATACACCCCATAACTCCAAAGATACGCTCTAGCTTGCTTAACCAAGCCTCTGCACTAGGAGGATCAACATTACCATCAAAGCTTTGACCACCCAACATCCTAACCCGCTCAATAGTGTTCTCTTCCCTAACACGCCCTTGATTTTGAGTAACAGTAGCAACGAGCTGGGCTAGTGCATCTACTGAGTGTATAATGATAGGAGGGTCACGGTGATTCCTATTCTCATTTCCTCTCGCATTTGACTGTCTTTCCTCTCCACGACTATGTTCATTTTCCCCTTCACCTTCAGGTGGTGGTGGTGGAGAATTTGCAGTTTGGTTCAGTCCGCCCCTGGCTCTATGCGAGGTCTGCCTGTATGTTGGCTCATGATGATGCCTACAAAATATAACGCTTCTTTTATCATTACAAAACTATGTTTATGCAAACGTGAAAAAGTTAACAAAATCTTAAAAACCATGCTCTGATACCAAGTTGACACGACCCGCCCCTAGCTAACACGGGCGAATCATGCCTAAAACTGTACTAAAAAAATTTAACTTTTTAAAATGTGCTAATTTATGAAAAATTTGGCAGAGTTTCCCCTGTATTTTGAACTAATCCCCCTGCCAAGTACACAAAATTCAACACTTCCAAAATTATTTATCTAATCACTAACTTCCTTTTCGGAACCTTAAGTCCATCTGTTAAAATAATTGTATCTCCAAAACAGTCTTTAGAAGAAAATATGGCCTCCGGCCTTAAATATGATTAATTTCGATTCAAAAAGTTTACAACCAAAATTTTAAATATAAGTTTAAAAACTCAAACATGATTGAATAACAAAATGTCTAAAAGAAACTAAAATAAATCTTTGATGCATATACGATATCAAATATTTACATATGCAAGAAAACCATCTACGATAATACAATAAGATATAAAAAAGAAAGCTCTCAAAACATCATCAAATGGCCAACCTCAAGCAGCTACTGGCGTTCCGACTGGACACTGCAATCTCTTGAGGAAAAAGGGGTTTTTAAAGAAAAGAAAAATATGGTGAGTATAACCTCAGTGAGTGGGATAGAGTCATTAAAATAGATAAAAATTTTGCATAAAATAAAATACTATATCATAATAATAAATTAATTAAAAATTATGCTTTACTAACATTAATAAGAAAACTACTTAGAAAAGATACAAAAACGAGGAAGCAATTCTTTCAATAATTTCTATGCTTTTCACAAAAATCTAAATTTGAATATAAAAATCTTCTAAAGCATTTCTACTTGCATTCAACATTCAACATGATAAATATATTAAGTTTCTAAATCTCATAAAACTCATTTCATAATTTAAATTTCTAAGTCATTACAGTTTTACTAATCAAGTACCCAAACTAATCTGACTGATCATGACCTGGCGGGGCTAGGATCGTTCAGGCCAAGATATCACTATACTGATTCTACGCATGCGCAGAACTGCCCCCAAAGGGCTAAACATCCAGATCACACGGCCCAAAGCCTCTATGTGTGCCTAATTGGGTCCCAAAGACCTCTATAATTTTACTATCTGAATGAATTGGGTACTATCTTAGTAAAACATAAAAATTCAATTCTTTACTTTTAAATCTCTAAAACATTAAACAATCATTTCCGATACTGCATAGACAAAATTTGATAAACTATAAAATATGCTTCATACTAGAATAAAGGAATATCTATTTACTAACATAATAAAGTTTTGCTAACAATTATAAATAAATAGAAATTTATAATTTATAGTTCAATTGTTGGTAAAAATAGTATTTTTCCAACTCACTATTCTCGTGGATTAACTTGCGTGGCAACCCCTTCTGCGTTCGAATCCTGGTATGTATTAGGAACCGCAGTCTCACCTAAGGGAAAAGCCAAATAAAATTCTTTAATTTCACACTTCTTAAACTGACCAATTCTGGTTCTCCAATTTTTAATAATTAATTCACTCATCCAAATGTTCTAATATTTTATAAAGGTCTTCTACACATACATACCTAATAGCATATCAAATTGCATAGCATTCTGTGTTCATTAGATCCCTTAAATCCTTCATTTTTTTTTCAGATACACAAATTCTGTAAACTTATTTTCAGAACTGACCTCTCCCTATTCCAAAATACATGATAATTTGTACCAAATTCGTAAAATCACAAAAATCTCCAGTTTTAAACTAGACATATAAAAAAATCATATCCCAAATTTCATAATTTTTGATGATCTCTAGGTACCTCAAATAACTTACCCAAAACAGATTTTCTGCAGAAAAATTAAATTTCCAGTAGTGAACACTACACTTCGAAAATTCATATAAAATTGTATACTCAACATTTTTCAGTGAATCCAACTTTAAACAGTTCCTTAGGATGTCTATTTTAACATATCTAAATTTCAGAATCAGATTACAAGCCATCAGATTGCTATAATTTTCGAAATCTATACTGTTCACAGAACCCTAATTCTTCATAATTATCATCAAAACTTCAATTCCTTCAAAATACAAGAAATTGAAGCCTAAATAAGCATGAAAATCTCATTTCTCTCTCTAGTTTCTCTCTCTATTACATCTCTAAATATCAAATAACCTCTTCCCAATATTGATGTAGAGATAGAATTAAAATGATACAATCTAATTAAGCTAGGAGATTAATAATTTACCTCAATTTCTACAAATTCTTCTTGAAAATCAAGCCTTCTCTTGCCCCTCTCCTTCTTCTCTCACGTTTTCCCCTCTGTCTTCCCTTCTAGATTTTTGTTTCTAATAATTCCTAATTATTTCTTTATATAATTGCATAAAAAAATGAAAAAAAAAATGGCTTAAGGGCTGGGCTAAAAAAAAGATTGGGCTAGTTTGCTAATATAATGGGCTAGGCTTAAGTTAAAAAAAAATAAATGGGCTTTACACTCTCAATGCTCTCCTCGATCCGGATAACATTCATAATCTTTTAAAATTTTATTTATTAAACACCTTAAAAACCCAAATTTTTGTTGAATTTACTGAAAAAAAAATTTATCCTAAATTAAACACTCAAAAATCAAAATTTGAAGGTAAAACCCAATCAAACTCTCAAACAAAATTGATTTCATTTTCCCATCTCGCCAAACCTTACGCCAAAACCCCTCAACTCCAAAAATTGATTTCTATCTTTCATCAACTGAGCTCAAACAACCTCAACCCCAACCCAAGCTCCCCAAACGGCCACACAGCCAACTTGAAGACTAAAAGAAAAAAAACAAAAAACAAAAAACAAAAACAAAAACAAAAACAAAAGCCCTTACCTCGCTGCCGCTGAAACACCCGAACATATTTTCACTCAAATGCTCAAATTCCCAAAAATCTATTGCAACTACTCATACGCCCAAACGTATAAATCTATTGATACCACTCAAATGTTTGATTTTGGCTACACATGCAGCAACACAACAAACTGGGTGCAGCATGTCATTTATTTTTGTCTTCTCGAATATATCCAAAACTCCTAGTAGGATGGTTGGTTGGAAGCTGCCAGTATATGTAGGTTTTCTACTACTGCTCTTCTCCGCCATTTCTGTGTCCAATCTACAAGATGTAACGAAAGAGAGAGAGATGAATTTAAAGCAAATTTGGAAAATTATTAGACGAGGAGTTGGAAGAGTCCAAAAGCGAGGTAAAGGAAAATGTACGGGAAAGATCCGAGTCTTTGTGGACGTTCGAGTTGACCCGGAACGGATTCAAGGTAGATTTGGTTTTCTTCCAGAGAATTAGGCACCGGTTTAACGAGCTCCGGCGTCTCGAATGAGAGATTCTGATTCTTAGTTAGTTAATAGAATCCGAATTTGAATTGAGAGAAGCATTGAAATCGAATCGAGTGAAGTTAAATCTAGGCGAGAGCTTGAGAGAGCGGGACTTGAAGGAGTGAGAGTGACAGCAGAAGCCGAGACAGCAAGAGGAGGAAGTGCGAAAGAAACATACAAAGAGGGAGGAGGGAAAGAAAAAGAAAATAAATAAATAGAGAAAATGAATTAAAATAAATAAAATTTTTACTATTTTATTTGAGATATTTTACTCATAACATCAAGTTACTTTGATACCCTTGCTTCGTAGAAAAAATATAACGGCAGTGGGTTTTTCGGTGGTTTTTCAAAAGTCCTCGTGCTTAATTTTCAAAAAATAAAGGGGGTTCAGTGATAATAACCCATTTGCATAAAGACCAAACGAGATACATTACGTTGTAGGAATGTTATGTCTCAGTAGATTTTATATAATATAAATAAGATTTATTTTAAAAATTATGAATTATAATTTTATTTAATCTAGAAAAAATATAAGTGACGAAATCAGAAATATTTATTATAATTATAAGTAATAAATGAGTAGATAATAATTATTAATTCCTGAAACCTATATTGTAACAAAATTATTTCTTTTATGTTCAAAGGGTGTTTTAGATATTATAGAAAATTTGAATCTATAGTTTGGGTCCATCTCAAGGGAGACGCGCATTATGTTGTGGATTACTTTGGGATCAAGTTATGTAAAGAATGTAATATGCATGCGTCCATAATGCTCATAGCATGAGCCATACGGGCTACTCCAGATTTTGATTGAATATTATGTTGGCAACAAGGATACGTCTTGTTATTATTTTCTTGATGCGAACAAACACATAGAAAAATGGTATGGTTTTGATTTTCTCTAACGTCTCTAATTCATTCAGTTCTTGAACTGACTAGTTTGTCTTTACAATTAACATTTGGGATTCTTTGAGGTATTAATAATCGCTAATGTCAATTATATAATATAGTAATAGAAGCATTCATTTGCTTAACTTTAACGCAATATCACATGATGAAGGCAGGATACGTATATCACAAATTACATTAATCAAATCGTTGTCTGTTACTAAATGAAAATAATTTGAAACTTAATGTTATCTAGTCCTTTCTATAATTAGAAAATACTGAACTAGCACGTCTCATAGGCACAATAGTCCCAATCACCGAAACCAAATTTACATGTCACTTATTTCGTACTGTTTTTAGAATAATGATAGGCATATTAAATTATATCCTCAAATGATTTGTATTCAATTAATGTTTATCAAGTGCATATGTTGATATTACTACATCATCATCTTATGATCCATTCAATAAATAACACTTTATTTGTCATATCATTTGGGATGAAATTTGAAAAAAAAAATGGTAAGTATACTGTTACTCTTGTTTTTAATCGTGTTTTTTATCGCGATATGGCATATAGTCACTATCAAATTCAGTGGCAAGGATGTAGAGTTTGCAATCAGTTTGTGAATATTATGTCTAGATAAAAACTCATGAATTAACTGAAAAAAAAAAGTACATTCACATGTGAAGATCTCTTAAAATTTGAAATACTGATAAAATAATAAAATAAAAGGCTTAGTGAAAACAATACAATATTTTGTTGTTAAAATTAATTAAAATAAGTAAAATATTCTTATTCTTCTATTTTCATCACATAATTATTCATTGTTATATCAAATTTTGTTAAATATATTTATTTATTTATTTTTTTGTCAAATAGTTTAAGTTTGACAGATGAGATTAAGAGAGTTTACAATACAGGCGAGGTGACGTGGCGGGTAGTGGGCTTTGATGACCCGAGACGAGAAGGCATTTAAAGTGGGTAAAAATTAATGATGCGCGGTAATCCGAAACTTTAGGAGAGAGATACGAAGAGAGGTAGTTAATTAACGGAAATCGTGCCAGCAAGTATGCAATACAGGAATGATGATGATGAGAGGAGAATAAAACATATAAACCTCAAAAATAAACAAAGATGGAGAAATTCTAGGGTGGTTTGTTGTTTGTTCTCTGTACTAACTAAGCCTCTCCCTACGCGTAGTCGTGGTACCAAATTTCTCTGAAAATGGGTACCCATTGCTTGCGATTTCTCCCAGAATAGCTCCTCCAATCTCCTCAATCCAGGATCCAATTTCCGTCTCTGTCTTTCTTCGATTAATCCTTGATAATTTTCCTTGGATGCAGTTTGTTTTTGCCTCGGTTTTAATCCAATATTCTTTGTTGTGTATGCAATCGGATTGTGTCTCGGGAGATCGATCGATGATTGTTCTTATTGTCCTCTGAAGGTACATTTCGGTTTATTACAAGCAGGAGAAAGAGTTTGAGAAGGGTTTAATTTGGAAGAAAAGAAAAAACAAACAATTGGAATAGGAAGGAAAGAGGATTCTAATAAGAGGAGGAGGAGAAGAATGTCAAGCTCGGCGGGAACGCCGGGTTCTCCACAAAATTCAACAACCAAGGGAGACTCACCGCCTGCAGATTCAAATCCCCCGCCAGCTGACCAGGGGAAGTCGTCAGCCCCTCCTCCTTCTAATAGTAGTAGTAGTAATAATAATAATAGCGGTAATAACAATAATAACAACAATAATAATTCTACATCGTCATCACCCCCGCCAACCCCAAGCTCTCCCCCGCCTTCATCACCGCCTCCATCGAACCCCGGCTCAGGATCTGGTGGAGGGGGAAGTGGAAGCGGGAGTGGTGGCGGTGGCAGTGGGAGTCCCCCATCAGATCAGCCACCACCTGCTAAAGCCTCACCACCACCATCTTCATCACCGCCCCCATCTTCTCCACCACCATCTTCACCACCGCCAGCATCATCAGCAGGAGGGGGAGGCACACCATCACAATCACCTCCACCACAACAAAGTTCTCCTCCGCCTTCCAATTCTCCAAAATCACCACCCCCTTCATCTGGAGGTGGTGGTGGTGGTGGTCAATCTTCTCCTCCTCCATCGTCTCCTCCACCTTCTTCTCCTGGGAATTCAGATAGTGCACCATCAAATCCAACACCATCGAATAATGGAAGTAGTGCTGCTCCTGGAGGCCCCAAATGGTCTCCACCGCCACAACCTTTTTCCCCTCCACCTCCATCATCAACTCCAGGTGGGACTTCTAGTGAAGTAACTCCACCAGCTGTGAATTCATCACCAACTGGAACTGGAAGTGGCACTCCAACAGCATCCGGATCTCCTCCTTCTAAATCATCACCTACGGGATCATCCTCATCCACACCCTCACCCTCTAATTCCTCTTCCCAGGGGAACAGCCCAGGAAGCCCTGCTTCGTCAGACTCCAGCTCACCGTCAGGAGATTCAGTTAGTAGTGGAACAATTGTTGGTGCAACAGTAGCAGGTGTCTTTGTTATTGCATTAATCGCCATCTTTTTCGTGGTGAGGAGGAGGAGTAGGAGACGTGACACATATGCCAACCATTATATGCCTCCCCCGGCCAACTTTTCTGAAAAACCAGGTAAATAATACGCACAAACCCAACTTATATATAATCGTTTTTATAAGACCTAATTAATTAATGACATGTATCATGGTATTATTATTATTATTATTGTAGCAGTATATCTTACGATATGGTTTAATTTATTTTTCATCTATATTTATTTTATATATACGTAGATGGATATTTCTATAGTCAGCCGTATGCAATGCATTCTGGCCAAGTAGATACCTTCTATGGTCCGAATCCACAGCAATCTCCAATGGCCAACAGTTACGGGAGTCAGAGAGGAGGAAATGGCTATGGGTCAGACTCTGGTGTCCTAGGAAGTGCTAAGACCTTTTTTACCTATGATGAAGTGATGGAAATAACGAATGGATTTACTCGTGAAAGCGTTATTGGCGAGGGTGGCTTCGGATGTGTCTACAAGGGGACAATGCCAGATGGAAAACTGGTGGCTGTCAAGCAGCTCAAAGCAGGTAGTGGACAGGGTGAGAGAGAATTTAGAGCTGAAGTTGAAATTATCAGTCGTGTTCATCATCGACACTTGGTATCTTTGGTGGGCTATTGCATTTCCGAGCGCCATAGATTGCTCATCTATGAGTTTGTTCCGAATAAGACTTTAGAGTATCATTTGCATGGTAACGCAATCTTTCTAATTAACTATCAAAATATATATCGTGTTCTCGACACAACTAGCTCAGTTACATATTTATTTTGTGTTACATATATGTAAAGGACCGACTGTGCTGGATTGGGACAAAAGAGTCAAGATCGCTATAGGTGCTGCAAAGGGTTTGGCATATTTACACGAGGATTGTAAGTGTCCATTGGATATATGCCTGCTCTAACTTATTGAAGAATAATTAATCCGGCTTCTTTTGATTCTCTATTATCTGCTTCCCCGTAATATTAGATAATACACACCTGTCATTAGCTTTTAGGAAAAAAGACCAAATAAAAATGATTAATTTGATCCTACCTTACTGTTGATAGATTTCTTGCTCGTGGCAGTAAACCCGAATCTAAGAATTCTTTAAATAAAAGTTTAAAGTTGGAGTTAATTTTATGTTAAATATCTGAAAATCAGCAAATCACTTTCTTCAATTCATTTGCAGGTCACCCGAAAATTATTCATAGAGATATCAAATCCGCAAACATTTTGTTGGATGATGTTTTTGAAGCACAGGTTAGTGCTTACTGGTTTCTTTGTCGAATTCTTCTCACTTTCTGTACTTGTATAGATGCCTTTTTCTCTCTTCTCCTCCTGTGTGTGTGAATATCAACACAATAATGTGAGAATTGCTTCACATACAGGTTGCAGACTTTGGACTTGCCAGACTCAATGACACTACCCAGACCCATGTCTCGACTAGAGTAATGGGAACATTCGGGTAAGATCTAAGCTCCTTTGTAGATTATATATCTTCTGCATAGTTTTAATAACTTGGAGCAAGTTGTGCATTATAGCTGAACTAATGAAAATTTATGGACGATCAGCCATCTTATCAACTGTCAATTTGGCTTTCAGGTACTTGGCACCAGAGTATGCATCAAGTGGAAAATTGACAGATAGATCAGATGTATACTCATTTGGAGTTGTGCTCCTAGAGCTTATAACTGGGCGAAAGCCGGTTGATCCATCTCAGCCTCTGGGGGATGAGAGTTTGGTCGAATGGGTATGTATAAAATAAATAAATAAATATTTGCTTCTTTCATATCTCAGAATATGACTTCATTATAACATCTTTTTTGTTTTGGCAGGCTCGTCCTCTACTTGTCCGTGCGCTTGAAACCGGTGATTTTAGTGAATTGGTTGATCCAAGACTCGAAAAGCATTATGTGGAGGGCGAAGTGTTTAGAATGATTGAGGCAGCTGCTGCATGTGTTCGCCATTCTGCTCCAAAGAGGCCTCGCATGGTTCAGGTGATATCAACAATCATTTATCTTATTTACAGAGAAAACAAGAACTAATTAACAAAAATGCTGAATGGAAGTAGCAAGTTTAATTAATGTTTATTTATTATATTTCATCGATTCTCTCCCAGGTGGTGAGAGCATTGGACTGTGAAGCAGACATGTCTGATCTTAGCAATGGGGTGAAATATGGTCAGAGCACTGTTTATGATTCTGGTCAATACAATCAAGATATAATGATGTTCAGAAAGATGGCACTTGGAGGTGGAGACAGCTCTGAATTTAGTGGCGATTATAGTTCCAGAGAAATGTCCCAAGCACACTCAACGGCAGCCAGGTCCCAAACCAATTCAAGTGAGTTCACCAGTGGTGGTGAGTCAGAAAATCGAGCCATGAATCAAAGTGGGCCTCAAGGACAAGCCCGTTATGGTCGTCGACTTTAGGTAAAGCAAATTCCTGACGGTGTACACCAGCTACACTGGGAAAAGCAGTACCCGATTATGCTGATTGAGCTGCATGCCTTTGCTTGACCTGATCCGAATTAACATTAGTGTGTCAAACAGAAATTATTTTGTGTGAAATAGTGATGCAGTCTTTGGTTCCCTCAATTGATGTAGCAGATTATGGGGAAGCTTGTAAAGTGTGAGTTTATCTCTCTTTTTTTTTTAATTTTTCTTTTTGGGTGATTAAATCTGTTGCCACTAGAGCAATTCTTTCAGTTTTGAGAACATATTCATGACGATCAGAAACTTCTGACCACGATGTAAAGTTTGAATTTATAGCAAAATGAGCCTATAACTATTACTTTATTTATCTATTTCGCTATTCCTTTTCCTTCTATAACTTTCTTCAGTCTAATTGTGACAAGTGAGAGGTGAGAATCGATAATTGCAGCTTAATGACACTTGACTAGCCCAATTATGCACACATCAGTTTGTGGAAGTAAAAGCCCAGAAAAGAGTGTAATTCCACGTACCAGTTTTGCGCTAAATTTTTGCATAAACGAGAGGATAATAAGAGAAGTGCATTCAAGACCCAGTTGATGAAACTAAGCCGTTTAAGAAACCAATATGAAGTGTGAAAACACTACAAGTTCATAGATTCATATTTTCAACTTTCAACAGCTACTGTTGAATCATATTCCAACCATGTCATAGCTTTTAGCGGCTAAGGGAAGATAATAGTATAGTGTTAATTGAAGTTATATTGATCGGAGGAGCTCTCAACTTTCCCAAAACGTTGCTTCCAAGATCAGAATATTCTCCCAGCTCTTTTCCTCTCTTGGAATTTGTGTCCACTGGCAGCTAATTCTTTTACCCTGTTAGCTCGATCAACGTCTCTCTCAATTTTTTTGGTTGAATGTCCTTCTTACATGCCTTAAGGGGGAAACAAAGTGTCAGTACTTGATGGAGAAACGATCCAGTTAACTATCTTGTAAACAGAGTAAGCTACCTTTTATCTCCCAATTCAATTTTAGGAGAAATTGCTATCACCCTTACCTCAACCTCGAGAACATTCAAGACTTTGCCATTATATGTGGTAACATTGGCATCAACTACTTGAAGCTCTAAAGAACTTATAACTTTCATCAACCTCTCAAATCCACCTCTCTTCTTATCGCAAACGAGCTTTATCAAGAATACTTTTTTGTTGATCTGATTCACTTCCACCTGCACCTAGAAAATTTCAATGCATAAATTGATGGATCATTGAATTAATCATGTTAAAAATTATGGCTACTAAAATTATATCCAAGAACAGTGAAGCAGATAAATTTAGACTTTCTGATAGGAGAACAACTTTTTCCTCTGTCTTTCCCTTTTCACCACTGCCGAGGGAATTTTTGTTCTGCTCAATTGGAGGCAAGTGTCCAGCGCCTTCATTTAATCCATCTAATTCTGATGACTTCATTACTACATTGTCCTCCTTATAGTCCAGTTCTTCAATTTTACTGAGCTCATCTTCGAGCTTCTTCACCTCCTGCTGCAACTCCATTATGTATTCCACTGCATCTCCAAGAATCGAAATCCTATCCATCTACAAGAGTTTGTTAACATTGATAAAAGATTAGATAAACTATAACAGACAATCAGATTCATGAATCATCGGATTAGTATTTGATAAATAGATAGTTTTAACCTTGGATATCTTGGGGACCAAAGCACGTAAAGCAAAGAGCCCATCTTTAATCCTGTTCCTCCTGTTCCTCTCGGTGACAAGATTCTTGGATTGGTAGTGTTCCCTTCCAGGCCTCTGGTTAGCCTCCTTAACATCTTTCATAACCTTTTTATCACTAGCCAAGACCAACCCCGTTTGATCTTTCAAAAAATTCCTGTTGTACCTATACTTCTTACAGCCAGAAGATGAATATTTCCTAATTGACTGCTTTAGAGGCTCATTTTGAGAAACATAGCCATAACTTGAATCAAATGATGGATATTCGTGCGAAAGATTGGAACCACTCGACGATCCTTCATAGCTAACATGGGTGCTGCTGGATTGGTTTACTAAGGGAAGACATTGCATCCGAGGAATGAAAGTTAAGAGATGAAATGGAGTTGGGCAATTGAGTAAGTTCTCTTCAAGCAAAGGATCAACACAGTCATTAAGACCCAGATTGGCATAACCTCCTGCCTTCATTAAGTCTTGTTCAATAGAGACATTACAGCGAGCAATAACCGTGTCTATGATATTCTGATCTTTTGGTATCTAACAAAAAGGAAATTATTGTCTCATCAAATGAAAATATATATTTCAGTCACATCGTTAAAAAGTAGTACATTCCAAACAAATCTTACAGGCATTGCAGCAAATAGCTCAATAAGACCCCCAAAAACTGGAATGAAAACCCGGGTCCCAATTGGTTCCTGTCAAAAAAAAAAATTAGCATCCAGCAAACTCAAAAGCAAAATTAATGGCAAATTGCAAAGTTTTCGCCAGTAAATGAAAATGTATAAACTCACTTGTGAAGTATTTGAGCTCTGGGCATTGGCCTGGTTGACCCACCTGGGTTGGTTAGTTGTCACCACCTCACCATGGATCCTGATTTCACACAGACAAGATTGTTATTTGTTCAAGCTATTAAGTTTAAAAAACAAAGAGATAAATGAGAAAGAGAAGTACCCAGAATAAAGAGGCATAAAAGAAGGAAATTGAGCAACAGCCTCGCAAGCCCTAGTCCTTTTAGGATGCTTCAAGTAAACATCCCTGCAAATAGGACCCAAATTTTGCTCTACTACATTTTCCTCTTTCACATTTGCATGACCATTTCCCCCACTACAACAGCAACCCGCCCACTCAATGAACCTACAAAACCATTTAAAACACACACAAGTTACACAATTTGGGTTTACTCTATATAGATTTTAAAGCTGGCTAATTGATATATAAAAAGACCTTGAAGGGTCATCACCCAGCTTCCACACAACACAGTAGTCCCAACCCTTTGCTTCAACAAAGGGCCTGAGCCACTCCGCTGCTCTCTCTATTTCTCTCATTATTCGTATGCCTTGTTGCTTTAGAGCAAACAAAACAATTCTTCTAATGTTTCCCTTTGTTTAACATATATCTTCAATTTAAAGAATAGTAAAGGCACATGGACGTTATATTATTATTCTAGTACAAGACAAGTGTAACCAACTTTTCCCTGAGGGAGAGTATCATCTTAATCAGTAGCAAATCTGTGACAGCGATGAGTCTCTGATTTCTGCAGTGCAAAGTAGCAGATTTTGACTGAATGCTACCAGAATCTCCTTACCTTCAACTTCAATTTGAGGCTTGAAAACTACAATTTCACTGATAGCTACTCCTAACTGCATACGATCATTGGCCTATAACAAACATGGAATATTGCAAAGCTTGCCACACTCTCTCATGACGTGGGTGCAATCCACGCTCCTACTATTATTTTCTTTCCCCACTTAACTTTTTTTTTAATTTAATTTAATTAGAAGATGGCTAATCAGAGAATATCAAACAAATGTTCATACTTCCTTCCTGATTAGCAAGAGTTATCAAGTTAACTTTTCATTAGCAAATAATAAAGAGAATTAGATTAAATTTTAACTGTTTTCTAATGATTGGTTGGTAACATTAATGCTGGGTCATCAATAATATACCTTTTCTTTTTAAACAAAACTCTCCTGTTATTGCCATAAGCCATGTGTTTTATGAAAAGCTTACATACATATTTAATATATTACAATGATATTTGAATTTTATCGGACATCATATTTGAAAGATGGCTAAAAAATTCATGTTTATAATGTAACACATATGATTGCATATATGTTATTAGTTGAGGTTTTGTAATTCAAATTTTTTAATTTAAAATTCCTGGGTAAATAGTTAAAATATAGTTTGATTTAATTTTAACTCATGAATTTTACAATTCTTAAAATGGGCAATTAATCGAATTGTTAACTCTGAATTTATAAAAGAAAACGAATTACAGTAAATAAGTCAACATATATACATCTTGTGCTTGAGGGGAAATAGAAGCTATATTTGCAGGGTTTAGAAGGGGTGGTCACAGCAGCGTAGCCTTGCGTTGCGCGTGGAAAAAATGTTAGTGTGTGGAGAGGGGTACAAAGAAAGGGAATATAGTACCATGTACTGTGCTGTTCTGTTCTTTTCCAAAATTGTACGTTACCATGATCAAAGACCCTACACTCTTGTTATAATTCACAGGATGGAGACGGAGGATGCGTGCAAGGGTAATTAACTTAGTATGGCGTGATTCTTCCAATCTCCCTCTCAATGCGGCTAATCAGACAATTTCAGAAATGCTACCTTGACAATTGAGTTTTTCAAGCCCATAACCCTTTAACAATCCAAAGTTTAATCAACTCCTTTGTAGCTGGTTTCAACTTTCAACACGATAAGTTGGCTTGGATCAGAATATAATCACTTCGGACTTCTCTAATCGGTTTCCTTACTGATTCTTGGTATCTTTTTGAGCGTAATTTTTTCACAATAATAATTAAATTGTGGTATTAATGCTTTTCCAGATAAGAACTAACGAAATCTTCATAGTGGTTGGCAAATGTATAATTTTATAGAGCGGTTATTTGTCCCCATTCTGAAATTAAAGAGAAAAAAAAAAATCAATTTCTTACTTCATCTTTTTCTTTTTTTCCTTACAAGACCACAAATAATGCTCTTTTGTTTCCAAACTCTCATCGTTCAAGTACAATGATGAATCTGCAATTCAATCTATAGAGAGACGTTAGATTAATAGTTCTTTTTGACAAATATGTATCTCTATGTTTGTACTTGTTGAGATCTCATTGAGAAATGAGGAGAGAATTGAAGGTTCTTTTGCTTTAAGGGACCATCAATTTGTGATAAGATTACCAGCAATCAATCTCTATTATGTAGATATCGAACATTCTTCTGGAAGGCGAATATGCGGATCCTTTCATATTGTAACAAGAAAACTGGAAATATTAAATCATCTAAATTTCAATATCTTTATCGTTTATGTATGTGGGGTATAAAATGTATTTATAAGGGAAAAAAAACGTTATAGATTTTGTTATTTTATAATTATACTCAGTATTTGAGTAAATTTACCATAAGAATAAATTTATAATTATAAAAATAATTAGAAAGTCTTTTTTCTGTCTGATTACGGTTTCTGGGGACAAATGAGTACCCCTATTTTCAAATCAAAACTAATGACATCTAATTTATGGGCGCGGGTCATTACGTTGAGGCCTTGCGAGGTTCTGCCATTCTGTGACTCTAGCCTCGATCTTGTTAATGGGCTGTCGAAGCTAGGCAGACCGTACTGACAGCGCGGGCCTCTTGTTGGAATCCAGCGCTTTGTTTTCAGAGAGCTAGGAGTCTGCATTCCAATTGAATGGTTTCAACTTTCATATCAACCATTGCGCCTTGTTGAACAAGTTTTCGTTGCAAACTTTTATCTAAGCTTATCGATGGTCGTCACAAGTTGATTATGATTCAAGGCAACATTAGTTTTAGCACTAGGCCTCTGTAATGTAAATCAGCATATTTATTTTGAGCAACTTATGAACCGATGCCTTGAGTGCATAGATTCGTCGCTGGACTAGATTAGTAGAAGCTAGTTGTTTAAGCAATTGTTAACCCAAATCACAGCCTTAACATATATCTTATGATAAGTAAGATAAATAGACAAATACCCTGTTGTTAGAGTACCATAAAAATAATTACATAATTGGAGATGCCATTGGAATCCGAAATTTACTAGAGTAGAATAACTGGAGAAAAGAACAAACGTAAAATCAAAATAGATTGGCTACTTCTGATACACATTCACGAAGTTGATATTAAATCTCCATCATGCACCGCCAAGCTTGGGCTCGAACTTGATGTCTCCATCTCCAAACTTTCTGAAACCTCTGCTTTCTCCATTGGCTGCAGCAGGTTTCGAAGCCGCAATATTCTTATCAAACCCGAACTCCAGGTCGCTCTCCCTCTCTCTAGGACGAAAGCTGTGGTTTTGCTTGTGGGGCTCGAATTCCACGTCCCTTTGGCTAAGCTTCTGCTTGTGGGGTTTCTGCCTGTGGGCGCGTCGGTTGCAGAGTCGTCCGAGACAACAAGCTATAGCTGATATAACTACTATAACAGCCAGGACAATGAAAACTGTCCCAAAGGATCCATCCGAGTGGGATGAGGAGGGAGCTGGCTGTCTTGTGACACTGTTTGGGTAGACCACGCCGGCCTGTTGTGGTTGAGATTGCATGGACATGTTGTACTTCGGTTGAGAGAGTCGAGCAGAAAGGCTGGAGCCTGGGGATAGCCTGGTTATATTATAGTTTAGTATGAGTCTGCACTGAAGCTCTTGTTCTTTGAGTGCAGACAAAGGGAGAGTTTGGTTTGGGCGAAACTCATGAAGCAAGCAAGAATTTGGGTGCTGGGAGAGGTTATGTGTAATGGGTTCTAAACTTGCAACTTAAGGGGATTTTCAATTCAAAAAAGGGAGAAGGTTCTTTATTAAAAGAGACGACTAAAGATATTCCTTGTCTAGTTTACTGCCGAAAAAGGGGCCCTTGATCTTGCTTTGTAACGCGAGAAAGTGATTTTGAAACCTAGGTATATTAGGAATAAATAAGAAATTTTGATTTTGATTTTAGAGATTTTAATTAATTAAAAATTTGGGTTATTATTAGAGAATTTGACTTTCTAAATTAGGAGTAATACTAATTTGAGTTATTTTTTTAATTAACATTTTACTATTTTATCTAGGATTTAAATTTTGATATTTTCTTGTTTAGTTAGAATTAGATTTTATTTTATAATAGATTCTATTTTCGAGTTAAGTTATGATTGTCAGCACTATAAATAAGTATTTTTAGTTGTTTTATTTCTTAGATTTGGTTGTTATTAATTTTTTGATATTTTAATATAAAGATTATATTCTTCCTCAATTTCATCCTATTTTTCTCTAAATTTCTTATATTATTTCTTTTTTTTTCTTTGTCTATAAGTCTCGTCACTTTTTAACAAGCATAATCTCTATTATCATTGCCCCTACCAAAAAGCAGAGTTTAGGTACAACTACAAACTACTAGGCAATTGCAATTACATCTAAATATCTAATCATTGGAATCAATGGATGGGTGCAAATCATTTATACAAATCAATAAGTCTCTTAACCTCTCATGTGATGTTCATCTCATTGAGCTCTAATCGAGGGCTACTAGTGCTGTGGACAGGATATTGAAAAAATTGAATCACGAACAGGAAAGCACTTTACTTGTTCCTACAACTCTTCTGCAAAATGATATGAACTCATGATCAATGGCACACAATAAACTGAAATCTACCAACACACTTTTGGATTCCTGGTCAAAGTTGTGTGGCTTGCAAGAAATTTTGGGAGGACAAGATATGGTTCAACTTAGGGATCCGTGTAAGAAATATCATACTGCATTATCGCTTCAATGGGGTCATTCTCTGCTTGATTGCCTTCTTTATTCCTTTCTTTAACAAAAAAGATTCTGCTAGAATGGACTAATAAGCTAGAATAGCTTGATGATATGTCTAATCATGATTAGTGAAATCATACAAAACGATCATTATGCATCTTTAACAGGATGGTACAATCAGGATCTAACAAGCCTGTTCCCATTATTAGTTATGCATTTAATTCCATTGCATACAGCAATTAGAACCTGGTGCTCAAAAGGCAGCGCTACTTAAAGCATTTTCAATTGCCCCATGCTATATTTAATTGTTTGCGCGACATCCCATTAATTAATAACCCAACTTATAATTTGTGATTGTGATCTCAGTGCTGCCCGTCTCCTAATTGATATTTGATTATTTGAATAACTTGGTTTAATGAGAATAGTGCTCATCGCAAATAAGTAATCTGACAGGCAATTGTGCAATATTTAAACCAAGAGTCGTTCGTTTGCGTCAAGGAATATTAATGGGCATGTTCCGGGTATATATGTTTTTATTTTTAATTATTATGCATGCTAAGGACCCCCTTTACTTGTTTGGTAACCAGCCACCGAAGTTAGTTTGTTCTTGTTGAAGAACCTGCAAAAAGTGAAAGCAAAAGGACCAGTCCTTAAGAGGCTACATCTCAAAATTAGAGAACAAAGCACAATAACAACTTTAGACCTAAATTAAACTAACCAAAATCAAAACACAACTTTGGACCCATTTATATGTGCTATGTAGCATCCATGACAACAATACAAGTGTATATAGATGCAAGTTATTCAACTCAACCGATGAGTACTCAGACTCAGAGCGGAGCCCATCCACTCGTATTTTGGACTTAATCATTCAGACTCAGTGCTAAATTCTGTGTTACTCCTCTTTCGTCTTCCATCCCCAATAGGTATGCCAAAAATGTACTTAATCCCTTTCATTTACATTTGTTAATGCTCCCGAGAACGAGCTACGTTGCTATTCCAATTATGACCATGTTTTACAATTTTATTCTCTAACTGCAATTGCAGCATCTATTAAAATATGTTATGACTACCAAATGGCATCTCAAACGTACACATCTTTTTCAGGCACCGGAATCAGCCTCATGTTCAGTATCCTTAAACAAGATCCTTCCTTCCCTTGCCCCATCGAACCCATCTTGTCTCTTCGAAGGCTGCAAAACACCATATTCTCTCACATTCCCACCAATCAAATCCGTTACATTCTTATTGGTAATGAAATCATTCGCAATTATGGATCCGTATTAAACTCCCACTAGTAGCTGCAGTGCTAAATCTTTACCAAACTCTACAAGCACATCTTCCAAATTCAATCAATTTGACAAATCAAGAGAATATATATGTATACCGAGAACAATATGATTTTTCTATTTATAAGTACTAATAAGTAGAAAACAGAAGAGTTACAATAGCTAAAATCATTCTATTAGAATTAGGTCATTAAATGATCAATTAACACAACGATGCAACAAATGAATCTACACAAATTAATTCATAATATATAGTATTAGGCATATTTATTTCGATTTTATCACATAAATAAAAATTGACTAAATTGGAAGAATATATATAATAATTCCAGATACATATGTAATTCAAACATGTCATGAACCTGAAGCCCCACAAATTTATATCTTCTTAAAAATTAAGGCCCTTTTTTATTATGAATTATGTGTTTTTATTTTGAAATTTTTACAAAAACACATGTCGGTTGAAGTATCCGACAGGACTCGACATGTCGAGTGTCCTCTTTGTCACGATGAAACGCGTCAGTTTTCACCATTTTTACACACATCAAACCAAAAAATAAATCAAATAACACTTCGTTTAGCCCCACAAACACAAAATAAATACAAAATACGAGCCCAAACTCAAATCCCCAAATTCAAAATTTTTAAAATCTACCTTAAATCCCCAAACACAGGATAAGTTTCTCGTTCCTCTTGTTGCGTTTCTGACGGTGTCAGGGGGTATTGGAAGCTAGACAACAACAGACGATTATGAAAATAGGACACGGTTATGGAAATAGGAAGAGGTAAGTGAAGGAAAGAGGGAAATAAAGAGTTTAGGAATAAATTGAATTTCAAAGGGTATTTTAGTCATTTTTTGAAGAAAGTGTCTATGGCATGAAAATTTTTTAAGATGTGTCTAAATTTCACTTAAGGCCCTAAAAGTGTCTATTTTTTCATTTTTCCCTTTTATTTTTGTGCTGTAACTCGGCTGCCTACAAATCTTCCTAATTCAATCGTACAAGCATGATTCAGTTCTCTACTTTTTTTTTTCCCTTCTCTTTCCCTCAACTCTATCTACGTCTGCTCCTGGGAGTGCATACGTGCCTCTAATCTAATGTTGAAATGCAATAAACCCTAAAGGTGGACTTTGCACAGCTGGAGAGTAAAAATCCCAGCCGTTGATAACTTTCTCCCTACTTCTCAAACCTTATATCGGACCTAACAGTGTTTTTTAAAAAAATCATAGTCTCAACCACTTAAAAAAAAAGGGCATTTAAGGGGATTTTTTTATCTTTTTGTTTTACTATTGGGCACGAGCTGTTTTTGTGATTTACGTGAGGAGTCAGTGGGAGACCAAATCTACCTTTTTCGAAGAAGCCTCATGTCTCTTGATTCATTCAAAGAGCTTATTGGACAGAAGATAAGCAATTTGGAAGTTTCAATGACTCTTTTTCATTTCATTCCTTTTTTATTACTACCCTTGCCATAAGTTTTTATGGTGGCCTTTATTTTTGGAGTGCTATAGCGATGACCTTAAAGTTGAGAAGATTGTTGTTTAACTATGCTATTGGACTTGTCAGCTAGAGATGACAATGGCATGTTATCTCCCTGCTAGATAAAGCCAGATGGTGGTCGATTTTCAGTTCATGTGAGTTGAATTTTGAAAACTAAATGAAGAGAAGAATATCTAAAGAATTATGTAACTAAATTCTGTTGTTGAATCTTGATTAATTGATTCGTAATTGACTGAGTACATATATATAGATAGATTGTTAATAGAGATACTAACTACCTAAAGCTGAGCTGGCAACTTATCTAACTGAATTTACAGCTGGCATTATACAAAAGGAAACTCTATTCTATATTAACTAACTTCCTTTACACTTAACTGTTTTACACCTAGCACATGTTCCTTCAACATGCCCCCTCAAGTGTAGCTAGGTCTCTTGATCAACACACTTGTAATCTGCAGCAATGTTGAGCTTTGATTAATTTAAGTAGCTCGAATCTGGTCTCAGGTAAAGGCTTGGTCATAATGTTTACAATCTGAATTCAATAGAAACATGTTTAAAAATCAACTATTTGTGAAGAACCTTTTTGTGAATCAAATGTATGTTAACTTCAATGTGTTTAGTTCTTGCATGAAAAACTGGATTTGCTGCTAAGGACTCAGCACCTTTGTTATCACACCACATAACTGGAACTTTGCTGAAATCCTATCTCTTTTAGAAGACTTTATAACCAAATAACTTTAGTTGCACTTTGTGATAATGCTCTATATTCAGACTCTGTTGAAGATTGAGCTACGACTTTTTGTTTTCTAGAGGACCAGAAAATCAAATTATCCCCAAAATATATGCAACACCCTGAAGTTGATCTCCTGTCATCTATAGAGCTTGCCCAGTCAGTATCACAATATCCATTCAAATTAAGATCCTGTATGGGTTTGAATAACAAGCCTTGATCTGATGTTCCTTTAATATACCTTAAAACCCTCTTGCAAGCTTACCACTGCATATTGGTTGGAGCTTGTAAGAACTGGCTCAATTTATTGACAGCATAGGCTATATCTAGTCTGGACATGGACAAATACTGCAAAGCTTCAACAATACTACTATAAAATGTTGGTTGCTCAAATTCTTCACTGTTATTCTTATATAACTTCAGATTAGCCACCATAGGAGTTACTGCCTTCTTAGCTTCTAACAGATTGCACTTTTTTAACAAGTCAAGAGCATATTTCTTTTGAGTGAGTAAAAGTCCACCTTGACTACTTTGCACTTCAAAGCCTAGGAAGTAGTTGACACTAGCTAAGGTTTTTAGTGCAAACTGTTTATCTAAGTCTTGAATAATCTATTGTACTAGAGATGAATTGCTTCCTATGATCAATATGTCATCAATATATACAAGGAGTAGTATTAGTTGATCATTTTATCTGTAAATGAAAAGGCTTGTATCAGCTGTAGACATGATAAACCCCCTTTGAAGCAGTGCTCCTTTGAGCTTATCAAATCAGGCTCTCAGAGCCTGCTTTAGACTATACAATGATTTATGCAGTTTACACGTAAAACTAGGATGCTTGCTGTCAACAAAACCCTCTGGTTGCTTTATGTATACATCCTCTTGAAGACCCCCATTAAGAAAGAGATTATTGATGTCTATTTGTTGAATGTCCCAATGGAATGTAACAGCAAGAGAAAACACAACTCTGATGGTAGAAGGCTTAATGACAAGGCCAAATGTTTCAAAATAGTCAATGCCAGGGGCTTGTTGAAAGCCTTTGGCCACAAGCCTAGCTTTATACCTCTGAATACTTCCATCAAAATTATATTTAGTTTTGAAAATCCATTTGCAGTTAACTATATGCATATGAGATTGAGGAGGAACTAATGACCATGTAGAATTAGCTACCAATGCATCATATTCTGCATGCATAGTTGCCTTCCAATGGGAATGAGATAATGCTTGAGAAATTGCTTCAGGTTTAGTGTGAAGAAATGAATCATGAACCATAGTGTGAAAAAGCTTAGGCTTAAAAACATCTGCTTTGGCTTCTGTGATCATTGGATGAGAGTTAATGCAGATAGGAAGATCATTATGAACATCACTGTGATCATTAGGAGATGAAGAATTAGAAACATTTCGGACAAGAGAAGTAGTTGTTGAGTTCTCTTGAATTCGTGATAAAGGTCTGATGGTTTGAGTTGGTAAATTGACTGCTAGAAAGACAGATAATGAAGGCACTGGAGTAGTTTGATTTCCTCAAGATGAGGAGAGCTCAGTAGCAGTAGAAGGTTGTTGTAATGAAATATGATTAGAAGAAAATTTCTGGACTGATCTTGGAGTTATACTAGAAACAGTTGGAAGTAAGCAATAAGAAGGTAATGTATAATTGGATGGAGAAGATTTGGATGTGAGTATAAAACTGCCTTCTTTGAAAGGAAATTAACTTTCATGAAAAGTCACGCTTTTAGAAATGTACACTCTAGTGTAGGCAAAGATACCCTTTATGATGACTGTTGTACCCCAAAAATACACACAATGAGGTGTGAAAAGAGAACTTGTGCTTTTGTTATGGTCTAAGGTTAGGAAAACAGGCACAAACAAAGATTTTTAAGGTCTGGTAATCTGGAGATTTGTTAAACAACATCTGATAAAGGGATTTGAAATATAATGCTGAGGAAAAAAGTCTGTTAAGGAGAAAAACAGCAGTATGAAAAGAGTGCCACCAGTAATGAAGAGGAAGTCTAGCCTGAGCTAAAAGAGACAAGCCAATCTCAACCACAGATTTGTGTCTCCTTTCTATAAAACCGTTTTGCTGATGAATATATGGGCATGGATGTCTAAAAATGATGCTCAATTTGTCAAGCAGATGCTTTAAGGGTCTAAACTCACCACCCCAGTCATTTTGAAGACATTTGAGTTTAGTGTTAAACTACCTCTTTACCAAGGCCAAGAATTGAGGAAAAATAGTTGTTACTTCATTCTTAGTATGCAGTGGAAATATCCAATAGTATCTATCGTATCCATCAGCAAGTAAAAGATAATAATGAAATCCATCCACATATTTAATGGGAGTAGGTTCCCAAATATCAGCATAGACAATCTCAAGAGGAGCAGGTGCACTGTTATTAGATGAAGGATATGATGAATGATATTGTTTGCCATATCTACATGCCTCACACTGCAATTTTTTTTTAGTACTTGAAAACAACTTGAACTCTTCAGCTATATGAGTAAGTATATGTTCATTATGATGTCCTAGGCACCTATGCCATGTGACAGATGATGAGACATCAAGTGAATTAAAGGAGAAATGACTGAATTGGCAACAGCCTTATTTTTCAGCAACACTGATGAAGCCACGACAGCCAAAGAGCTAGCAAATCTGGAACATAAAAGTTTGTAAAGTCCTTGATGAAGATGACTTTGCAACAGAACCTGACCTCTGTTCTTGTCCTTGATCAAGCAAACAGAAGATTGAAATTCCACAAAAACATCATTGTCAACAGTGAGCCTGGAGATACTTAGCAAATTTTTTTATGATTTAAGGCACATGCAGGACTTTACTAAGTATTAAGCATTTAGAAGAATGACATTGCAACGAGCGTTTCCCAATATATAAGATAGAAAGAGAATTACCATTTCCAACTTGCGCTAAACTATAACTATAGATTGTTTACTACACATTTAATAAACAAATTATTGATGAATAACTATTAATTTGTACTTAATATGCCCTTTTTAAATGTTTCTCTTATCTTTCAATATCCGGTTTTAATGTTGGTTAGCATTAATCAATTATTAATTACTGTACATGTTAGCAGCTTAATCATGTGAAACAGAATTAGTAGGAGCAAACAGTTGCCTACATAGAAAACATGTTCAGGTAAGTCGAAAGAGAAAAATCAAGCCTATGGCTTCGTAAATCGTAAATGTCGGGTTGGCTCAGAAGGTTTTAACGATTCTCCATATTGATAGATGCGGAGTATGATTGGGTCTAGTGATTAATTTACAAGGAACACTTGTTTGTACACCACTAATATATCAAATTTTGATATTTTGATAACTTATTTTATAAAAATAAAATTTGAAATTATCTTTAAGGTTAAAATTTAAAACTTAAGTCCAAAGATCATTTATAATAGTACACTGGGAAATACTTTTACGACAGTAGAAACAAATAGAATACGTTTGATATAGGATTTAACAGGAGGAAAAAAGGAGACAAAGGAGATATTTTAAAGCCCACATAAAACAAAACATAGTTTAAAAAGATATTTATATAGAGTTGTTCTATTTAGCCCACATTCATTAACTCTCCAACCCCCATTTTTATTGTTATTTATTTTAACAATTTTGCCTTAACAAAAAATTACTAATGAATACAATATATCAATTTTACATTTGATAAACAACTGTAATGACACAATAGATTGAAACCTATCTTCACATTTAAGGTCTATCTCTCGACTCATTATCAAGTTGCTACTGCTAGAAAGCTGAATATCACGCGACAGTTCCTTCGTATCATAGCTTGAGTTAATCCTCGAAGACCTTCTAACCTGTAGCTTTCCTGAGGAAAATTTTTATTTTTAAAATAGGACTAGCATTAATTTGTCAATTAACTTTTTTCTTATTGCTCACGAAGAGAAGAGGTTGTTCTCCTCTTTCTCTTTATTCTTTGTTTTTTGTTGATTTTGCAAAATCAGTGCTCGCTTTTAACGTTACAGGAATTCATTTTTTTTTCTTTTAATTAAGGTGTCATACTCACTAGAAAATTAATTAGTGTCAGGATTTTTCACTGATTAGGCGTGATCAATCTCATCTGTGTAAGAATTAGGAATTCGTCTTCCAACTCGTCCCAGCTACCACTGGGCTTCTTCTTAGTTCGCGATCGAAAGGTAAAAGTTGAGAGTTGAACTTTTCATTCCGTAGCCTGATGAAACGCCTATGAAAAGAACTTTTCATTCCAAAACCCAAAAGAACGAAAAGGAATTAAATGCCTCTTGGACTAATTCTTTTTTTTTTTTCAGAGTTGAAGATTTTTTTTTTTTTTAATCAAAGATAGATAGATGGCAAGACCGAAAGTTCCATAGCTTGAACTTTTCAAGTTTAATCCTTTGGAATACCGTCCATTACCCTCAAGACAGAATAGGCACTTTCGGAACCTAGAAAAAGACATAACTTTGAATCAAAAACCTCATGAATCTTGAGTCCATGAGGGGTAATGGACTTTAAAGATGCAGTCTGCACAGGTAAGTCAAGTCGCCTATCCGTGAGAAATCACATAAATTAACTTAACCTGTGAACAATGAAAAACTAATTACACACTAAAATGATAGTTTGAAATCAATTGGGGTTTAATGAGAAAAAAGAAGGGGTCTAAAATTTTTAATAAGGTGTATTTAGAAATGAGGATAGAAGAGTTAAAATATTGGGATTGAATAGAACAACTCATTTACATTTACATAAAGAAGTAGCTATAAATTCTACGCCTAATAAAAAGATATTTTATATCTAAAGCCCAGTCAGTCAAAGCAAAACAGAGAAAGCTAGTGCAATCCACGTTACGATCTTTTTTTAGAGTGTATGTTATGGATTAAAAGAGTCTAACCTAATATAAGCAATCCAACATTTATCTCCTGAGTCCTGATGACACTAATATATTTTTGCAAAGATAAAAAGGGAAAAATAATCTTAGATTCTTAAGGTTCCAAAATTATATTGAAAAAAACAATGACTGTCGATTATCTTCAATTCCTTTTACACATGCCATAAAACGAAAACTTTCACAATTCTAAAATAATAATAATAATAATAATAATTTAACCAATTTCACATGAAATGAAATCTATATTGAGGCGAATTTTAACATAGAAGAAGTCAGAGACAGCTGGGCTTGAGCCATTAGGCTTAATGGTTTATGATATAGATGCATTACATGCGCCTTGTTTTCGTCATATTCAGTTAGTTTTAATTTATTTATGTGATAAAATCACAATAAATATGACTATTATAATAAAAACTGTGAAGTAATTTGTGTAGTTCATTCCCTGTATCATTATGTTAATCAGTCATTTAATGATATAATTAATCTAATGAGTAATAATGCTATTCTAAACAAATCATCCAAAATAATGGGTACAAATAATGAGCTTTTTATTAAATGATAATGGAATAACATCATAGTAGTTTATGGTACGTCCACTACATTAATACAAAGCTGTGTAACAATACATAGCAATACGAAACCAATCTCCCAATTAATTAAATCTAATATCGTAAACCTTGGATCCATCAAGTCGAAAGATTCCAAAATGTTTCTCGTACTCCTCCCCGCTCTTGCCATTCTCATCAAACAGATCAAACAAGTAGACCTCCACTGCCTCTCCAGGCCTCTTTGGTGTCCCAACACCATTCACTGAACTTCTCACCACATTTCCATTGTAGGACAATGCATTTTCCACGCTAGCCGCCACACCACCTAAAACAGCCCATTTTTTTGGGCCCATTTACAAACTCAAGCCCATTCTTTTAATGTCAATTCAACCCACATATCAGCCCAGCCCATTTCCTATAATTATGTCTTTCATTATATTTACAATTATATGGGAGAAAAATAAGAGAAGGGGAGAAAGAGACGGGGAAGCAAAGAGAGAAAAGAAGGAAGAGGATTTTGGGGCTGTTGAAGAAGGAAAAACAGGTAATTTTTATAATTTCAAGACTATATTAAGTATTTTTGTGTATTTCATGGAAGAGAATTGAAATTTAAGGAGATATTTGGATGTTTTAGAATTTTTAGAGAGAGAAGGAAGAACAATGATGAAATTGGAAGTATTATTGAAGGTATTTAACACTCTTCTTGATTTTTATGGAATTTGTTTTAAGGAATTTTAAGTTTTGATGATAATTAGGGAAATTTAGGGTTCTGTGAACAGTACCAATTTCGAAAATTTTTGCAATTTATTGGCTTTGAATCTGATTCTCAAATTTATATATGTTAAAATAGACATCATAAGGAATTGTTTAAAATTGGATTCACTCAAAAATGTTGAGTATGCAATTTTATATAAATTTCCGAAGTTTACTGTTCACTACTGGAAATTCAAATTTTCTGCAGAAAATCAGTTTTGGGTAAGTGATTTGAGATATCTAGAAGTCTTCAAAAATTATGAAATTTGGGATACGAGTTTGTGTATATGTCTAGTTTAAATCTGGAGAGTTTTGTGATTTTATGTATTTAGTATGAATTATCATGTATTTTGGAATATGGAGAGGTCAGTTCTGGAAATGAATTTACAGAATTTTTGTATCTAGAAACATGAAGATTTTGAGGTATTTAATGAACTTGGAATGCTATGAAATTTTATACGTTGTTAGATATGTATGTGTAGAAGATCTATATAAAATCTTAGACCATTTTAACAAGTCAGTTATTTATTAAAAATCAGAGAGCAAGAACTGTGCTGTTTAAGAAGTTTGGAAATGGAGTTAATTATGATTGATTGGATTAAGATATGAAGTTGGATATTGAGAATTTTAAATATTTAAGTTGCTTACTAATTGAATATGATGTGATGAGCTCTTTTATGATATTAGGACAAGGAAGGATTAATTCTTTGTTGAAGAATGTGGCTGGATAAGCGGAATGTTGATTTTGGAATCAAATCCGAGCTAACCGAGTTGTGCAACCAAATTTGTGAGTGGGTCATGTTTTGAGAATTTCATATTATATTCAAGTGTATTAAATTTATGGCTTTTCATATGATTTAAGTTATTAGTTTAATTAATTGAGTTATATTAAAAGTTTTTAGAATAGATCATGATGATTTATGTATTTTCGGAATAGGAGTGTGTAAAGTATTAGATTTTGGATAGAAGAGATGGTTATGGGTGGTGCTAGTAGATTAGTTTTGAAAATATAGCAATTGTTATTTCGATAAGATTGAGTACAAGAGAAAAAGATAAATTTAATGTGAAAGTTGTAGCATGAATATATATGTTGGTGAAAAGTAGAAAGTTTTTGTTTATAATTTGAAAAGAGACATTGTATAATTAAATGAATTAGTATAGAAATTGAGGTATTTAGTTATTTTCTTTAAATAAATACATATGTTTAAGAAATGGTGATTTTGGTTAACAAAATGTTAAGTGATTGTACATTCAAAAAAAATGGCAAATTAAGAAGAAAAAGTTTTGGAAAGTAGAATTTAAATTCTGCAGGGGTGATAATGCAAAATTTTAAAACTGCCCAAGCAGGGGTTGAATTGCAAATTTAGAAAGCTGTTCCAGAAATTGTAGGGACCTACATGCAGAATTATGAAAAATTTAGAACATTCAAAAGATTTGAATTAAAGTAGGATGTATGAGATTTTGAGATAGAAATATAAATTATGGTTTATAGTGAGATGAAAAGTATTTTATTTTATGGATATTTTAGAAAGTTTTAGAAAGAGTAGAAGATTTATTTTTCTGGATAATTAGAAATATGTTTTTAGTATTTATTTAGCTATGTTTATTTAACATTTAATAGAATTTCTGAGAATTTTAGCAAATTCAGAAGAATTCAAGTTAGTTTCTTTTTTATTTCTCGAGGGTAAATAGACTCAATTGTTATGTTTACTTTCAATTATTAAGATGTTTCAAATCTAGTTTTTCAAATGGTTATAGATATAAATTTTAGTTGCAAAGTTAGTTTTAAACAATGATCTAGCATTTTTAAGAAAGATTCATGTTTTATATATGAATCGTTTTCTATATTATTATAGATGCATATTTTACCATTTTATAGAATGTGTAAAAGCAGAACAATTATGATCATATTTTTTTTATAGCAATTTGATTTCAAAGATTTCTCAAAGTATTTGCAATTATTCTTTTAAATATTTATCATAGATTTTCAAGGATTCAGATATTATGAGTTTCAGCTTATATAAGTTTCACAAATTTTGGAAAGAAATCAGTTTTAGAGAAAAGAAGAAAGTTTAATTATATTATACTAAGCTAGTACCCAGCTCACTTAGACAGTGAGACAGCAGATTTTAGATATAAAGATAGAGGCCTTTGAGGCCCGTTCAGACACACATAGAGGCTTTGGGCCGTGTGATCTGGGCGCTTTAGCCCTTTGGGGGCAGCTCTACGCATGCGTATGACTAGATAGCAGGCCTGCGCGATGTTAGATCTCGCCAGGTACAGATAGCTCTGCCTGAGTGATGTAGATCTCACTAGGTATGAGAAAATTCAGATAGCTCTGCCTGTGCGATGTTAGATCTCGCCAGGCAAGATCAGACAGTTTCAGGGGTACTTGTTTAGTATAATTAAAAGAGTTTCGAATATGTTTATATGAGTTAGTTTGAAAAAGAAGCATGATTCACAATAGTTTCTTTTGAAAGAAGATTTTTAAGAAAATTATGTTTTGCATAGTAAATAACTGAAGCGATGATTTTAGCATGATCATCAAGAGCATCGTATTATACGATTAAAGATGATTATTTTATTATTTTAAATATAACTAGTATTTTGATGAATTTAGTCATTCAATAGTTATTTATTTTAAAGTTTTATGACATTTTAGATGATATGAAAGTTATAGATTATAAAGACTATTTTTTTATATAAAGCAAATATTTATTTTGTAACGATACGATTTCTTTTGGATTTAATTACAAATATATTTTTTTTATCCCCACTCACTGAGTTTTATACTCACATCTTTGTTTTTACTTTTCTTTGTTTTTAAAATTTTTCCCCCAGGATGATAGCAAAATGTGATCTAGTTAGGAAGTGTGGAGGCCCAGCCACGTGATGGTGCAAGGATAGGTCAAGGTTGTAATTAGTTAAATTGTTTTTTTTTATAAATTTCATTGTGGATGTAATGGAAATTATTTCAAGTTTGTTCTATGAGAAAGACAAGAATTAAGATTCAGTCAGAAGTCCACAGTTTTAGGCATGATTCGCCCGTGTAGCTAGGGGCGGGTCGTGTCACCACCACTTGTCGGCCACCCTGTCTCCGTCACCACCACCGGAATTCCCGCAAACCCTTCTTTCTCCATTGCATACACAAACGCATCAACGCTCGCATCAAAAAGATTACTATAAGTTAAGGGTCCATCTTGAACTGCTTTGTCGCCTTTGAACAATGCATAGTCTAATGATACGTACTTTAAACTGTTGGTGTAGCTAATGTATGGATACACGTTAACCATGAAAGGTGATTTAGTATCAGACAAGAACCGAAGGAGAGGCAGCATAGCAGATTTGATGTAAGGATCAAACGTTCCGGAGGATGGAGGATAGGAGATGGAGAGAACTGAAGCTGCTTGTGGTGAAGATAACTTGATTGAATTTGCCAGATTGAGTGTCTGTAGAGCTTGATAAAGATTGGCCATTGCAGGTACTACGTGGGGAGTGTAATATGTTTCTTTGAGAAGGATTTCATTGCCTACAGCGATGTAACGGATTTGGTTGGCGGGAATGTGAGAGAAGATGCTGTCTTGCAGCCATTGAAGAGACATGACGGGGTTTCCTGAGGCAAGGGAAGGAAGGACTTCGTTAGGGACGCCGATCATGAGGCTGATTCCGGTGCCTGAAAAGGATTGTAAAGTGGATGGATCGGGGTTGAAGATGCGTATGTTTGAGATGCCATTAGATTGGAGAAGGTTGATGACATTAGGTGGTGGTGGAAGGTCATTCGCCAGGCGCCCATAACATATTCCAATAGCTGCAACTGATATAAGAGAAAATAAAATTTTTTGTCATAATTTCAATGGCGGAATATATGTATATAGCTCTTGTGTATTTGTTTGTCAACAGATGGAGCCAATTGAGTGAGCGCTAACAAATGTAAATGTAAGGGGTTAAAGACTGTTTAGAATACCTATTGGAGATGGAAGAAGACAGAGGAGTAACACAAAAGTCAACATTGGAATCTGAATAATTAAGCCCAAAATACAAGTGGCTGGGATTGGGCTCTGCTCCAAGTATTTATTGGCCGAGTCGTGTTTGTTGTTGTAATGGATGGTACACAGCAGGTATAAATGGGTCCAAAGTTGCGTTTGTTTTTGGTTTAATTTAGGTCTAAAGCACTTTTTGTGCTTTGCTTTCTAATATCCAGATGTAGGCTCTTAAAACTGGTCCTTGCCTTGTGCTTTCATTTTTTATTTTGATTTTTTGCAGGATTTTCAGCAAAGAAAATTCAGTCATGGTTTCGCACTATGGGTCTGGCGTGGAGGTAGTAGAACAAGAACAAACTAATATTTTGTGGCTGGCATTGGCATCCCAATCAATTGCAGTGGTCACGTCCAAGAATGCATATATATGAACACGCCCATTAATATTTCTTGAATCCAACAACTAGCTCTTGGTTTAAATGCACCATTAATTAATTGCCTCTAGGTTAGATAGACGTAATGAGTACTGATCTCATTATCAAACATCAATAATTCCACGAATTGCTTGAGGTAGCTCAGTGTTGGACGACATCTTAGGACAAAAAAAGTAGGATACATTTTTTATGTTAATTCATTTGTACTCTTGATTTGTAATTTTTGAGATTAAAACGCCGCCCAACTGTAAATCCAAAAGTTTCCTGGGCCGAGTCCATCTACCAATCCAAGGATTCCTAACATGAGTCAAATCGTTTAGGCATAATCCATGGAGATCTGTAAATTAGCAAATAATGATAAAAAGCTAGAGAAAAATAAATTGTGGAATAATTCACTACTTTATTCGCTTTTCCAACTCACAACGTGCTTTGCTGATTTTACTTGTATTTCAATTTTTTATAATTATTGAAACAAAATTGATCTGACGGTGCTTAAATACTTGTTAAACTTAAAGAGAATGAAAATTGGCAAAATCCCAAGAGTGGGCTGGAGACATTTAGGCTGTATTTGTTCTTGAATCCAAATTTTATTTTTTGTACTACATATTTTTAATATATTTTATATTCAATATCAATCATATATTTTTTTTAAAATTTAAAATAATTTAAAATCAATTACATATTTTTAAATTTAATTAAAAATAAAAAATATCAAATTACGAAATGAACACAACCTTATTAAGGGACCGGGGAGTTCATTGAATAGAATAAAGAGAGACTTCCAGTTACTTGGAACAAAGAGTGATGGTGGAGATGGAGCGGCAAGAATAATTGTTATATATCAAGTTGCGATTTGTAATCGCATGCTTTACGTTGACGAATATTGCCCTAGTCTTTAATTAGTCGTACCATTTGAATTGTTTTATCTTCTAATTTTCAATTAATGGTCACATGGCCTCCTTGCCGAAATCCCCTCTATCAAACGTTTTACATTCAGTAACCTAAATTGATTTTAAATTAATTAATAATACTTAACAAATCCCACTTGAGCAATTTATTTTATCAATAATATTAAATTTATAATATATATATATAATTAAAATCTTATAATCTAATATCATAGTCTATAAAATAAAATCATATAAAAAAGATGTAATTTCTCATAATCTTTTTTCATTTAATAAAATTTTATCGTATAAACTGTCATATTAAATTATATAATTTAAATTATACCTAGATAGATGATCATAAGTTTAAAATAACTGTAATCATATTTCTTAAATCGTTCTATTGGCATATATAAAGCAGGGAGGAATCACATTCAAAGTCATGATCATGCACAGTTAAACGTATACTAGTGGCATATGATTTGAAACATTTATGGTTGTTCGGGTTATTTGATGTCCTTTAACATGTTAATATATTTAGTATTTTTTAACAAAATAATATATTTTCAATTTATGAAACAATTTAAGGCTATGAGAATGTTATAAAAAATAAGGTCTTTTAAGAATGAAAGAGATTTTAACTAATAGGGAGAGGGATTTTTTCCTTATATATTTTCCTTATAAAATTTTGTTATTTTCATTTAAATAACAAAATTGTAATATTATTATTGTGTTATATTTTTACAATGTTCGATTTCATATCTTATAACATCATCATAAATCATGCTCTTTGGCTTATGATTTTCATTTTTTTTTTTTTTTTACAAAAGTAGGTTTAAGAAAAGGACAGAAAAAGGCACGCAATAGCTGACGTAGGAAAAGATTCGTAAGCATGTAGATGACAGGCGAGTGTTTAAGTGGCAGATCACATTTGAATTTTGGACCCCGTTGTTCCTTTATTTTGTCGTACTCGTGGCAATATAAGAATTAAAAGGACCGACTCTCATTTCTTAACTTAATCTTTGCAGCTTGCTTAACAACAGAAATATTTTGATATTTCTTTATCGATTAAACTTTGATAAACACAATCTTAATTCCAAACCAACCAACTTTAACATCTATTAATTATTTCACCCAAATTTATTAAAAAATTAATTTTCAGACTTGCCGTTGGTTTGATTCATGAATCGGGGCTAATCAATCTAACACTATTCCATTTCCAAATTGACTTAGTTGCTATTCCATTAAATTCAAACCAATTTAATGTTCAATATATTAATTATCCACTTATAATTTTTCAAAAATGGTAAAGTAAAGCGGTCTAAAAAACATGTTAAGACCCAAACAACATTTATTTCTATAATAACTAATTTACTTTAAAAATTATGTTAAATTAATTAGTTTTATTATATTTAATGATATTTTTAATTAGAGAATGTAATTTTTGAAAGTAGATTAATAATTGAAATAATAAAAATATATAATTTTGAAGATTTTTAACCTATGATCTTGAGTTATCTATTAAGAATCGTTGAACTTTTTTTTTTCATTTTCTCCACTTTAATTGGCATATATTTTAATCCAATACCGTCTGCTGGGGCCCGGGGAGTGGATGGTGATAAGATTAAGATTAGATTGTCTAATAGAGAAACGAAAAAAAAAAAAAAATCCTCTGAAGTCTAACTTGCAACACAAGGGGGGGAGTCTATCAGCTGGCCCGTTGGTTCCACGCTGACTCAAACGTTACTTCGTCGGGAAGAAAAAGACAAAGCTATGCAAGAAGAGAAACATCCAGAAGAAAACCAATATCTATAAAAGGCCCACTTCAATTTGTAGCTTCTTCACTTCAGAGGACAAACAACTAATCAATCAAATACAACAAATCAATCAAAAAAACAAAAACACACACACACGGAAAGAGGAGGAATGGCCGACGGTGAAAGCAAGCAGGTGGTTGAAGGGGGAGAATCTCACGATGTTCAGTCCATCCTCTCTTCTTCAGAGACAGACTTCCTCATCTGCAACAACGGTGATCAGGTGAGTAATATCAATTATACACGCTTCTATTTCTACTGTAAAATTATAAATATATTTTTTAAGTTGTTTTAGTTGCCAATAAGCTAGAGTGAAGTGAAAAATGAAATCTTTCCCTTTTTTTTTTTTTTTTACTTTGAATTGTGCATAACATAACTTGGGTATTCTATTGTGGATGGAAACTATGGATTTATTTGTTTATTTTTACTGGTTTCGATGGGTTCATTCCCAGATGCCCTGAGTTTCAGTTATGGATTAGCTTAGTCCTTCAATTTTTTTTTTTGTATTTTTGTGTGTATTGATTCGATAGTTGAAACATTGTTGTTCTATAGCTGTGATTGAAGGGGATTTTTTTAATAAATTTTTTATAACAAATTTTGGGTTTTTGCAGGTTAAAATTGAGAGCTTGAAGGGGAAGAAAGTTGCGCTGTATTTCTCAGCTTCATGGTGTGGTCCATGTCAGCGATTCACGCCAGTTTTGGTGGAAGTATACAATGCAATCTCTCCCAAAGGTGAGTTTGAGGTGATTTTTGTCTCTGGTGATGAAGATGAAGAGGCATTCAATAAATACTTCTCCAAGATGCCTTGGCTTGCAGTCCCATTTTCCGATTCAGAGACACGTGATCGCTTGGATGAGTTGTTCAAGGTAATGGGAATTCCTTACCTTGTGATCCTTGATGAAAATGGGAAAGTTTTGACTGATGATGGAGTTGAGATCATTCGAGAGTATGGAGTGGAAGCCTACCCTTTCACTCCAGAAAAAATCAAGGAAATGAAAGAGCAAGAGGAGAGAGCTAAAATGCAACAATCTATAACAACTATCTTAGTCTCAAAGTCACGTGATTTTGTGATTTCATCTGATGGACAGAAGGTAACAACTTTTGATCATGAAATGGAACTGCTTATAGCTTGGGATGTTATTAAAGCTTGTCTTTTCTTTTGAATTGTGTCTTGAAATGTATTGTTCTTCCCCTGATCTGGATTTGTTGTTAATTTTACTAGGTACCGGTCTCGGAACTTGAAGGGAAGACCGTGGGTCTCTTGTTTTCCGTGTCTTCATACAAGTCATGCGCTGATTTTACTCCAAAGCTTGTGGAGGTTTATGAGAAGCTGAAAGGAAAGGGGGAGAGCTTTGAGGTTGTGTTTATATCATTTGATGACGAGGAGGAATCTTTCAAGAAAGCCTTAGAAAGCATGCCATGGCTAGCACTGCCATTTAAGGACAAGAGCTGCGAGAAGCTCGCTCGGTACTTTGAGCTCTCAGCCCTTCCCTCCCTGGTGATTATTGGAGCAGATGGGAAAACTCTTCATTCCAATGTTGCTGAAGCTGTCGAAGAACATGGTGTTCTGGCATTCCCTTTCACCCCAGAAAAGTTTGCAGAGCTTGCTGAAATAGAGAGGGCAAAAGAGGAATCTCAAACCCTGGCGTCAATTTTGGTTTCAGGGGATCTAGATTTTGTCATTGGGAAAGAGGGAAGCAAGGCATGATACTTTTGAGTTCTTGAATACTGCTACTTGTTTAATAGACTATTAGCCATAGAACACATGTGATCCAATTGATGTGACTGTGCATTGATCCTCATGAGTTGGGCTTTAACTTGAATGTGTTTTTGTAGCCAATGGAAAATGATTTTCTGCCCCACCTTATGCATAGTTGTTTTTATCTCATGTTTCAGATTCCAGTGACTGATTTAGTGGGAAAGAACATCCTCCTGTACTTTTCAGCACATTGGTGCCCTCCATGCCGTGCCTTCCTGCCAAAACTTGTTGAAGCCTACCACAAGATTAAGGCCAAGGATGAAGCATTTGAAGTGGTTTTTATTTCTAGTGACAGGGACCAAGCTTCCTTCGATGAATTCTTCTCAGGAATGCCATGGCTAGCACTGCCTTTTGGTGATTCAAGGAAGCCATCCTTGAGTCGGAAATTCAAGGTCTATGGCATTCCTAAGCTGATTGCTATTGGACAAACAGGCCGAACTGTCACAAAAGATGCCAGGGATATGGTTGATGTCCATGGAGCTGATGCTTACCCTTTTACTGAAGAGCGTTTGAAGGAGATTGAAAAGGAAAACGAAGAGATGGCAAAGGGGTGGCCTGAGAAGGTTAAGGTTGCAGTCCATGAGCACGAGCTTGTCCTCAGTCGCCGTAGAGCTTATAATTGTGATGGATGTGAAGAAGCAGGAAATGTATGGTCATTCTACTGTGAAGAGTGTGATTTTGATCTTCATCCCAAGTGTGCTTTGGAAGAGGACAAAGGAACAAAAGGTGTCTGCGATGGGGAAGTCTGTTACAAACCTTGAGATGTAGGTGTTTGGTCCTTCAGGTTGCCTTGAGTTACCATAAATAATCTTCTTCTTCTCAGTGTAGTTTTTTTTTTTTTTCCTTTTTTTAATGAAACAGTTGTGTGAGTCTTCCGTTAATATTTTATGTACGTCCTTGTTACAATTCGTCTTGTGTTAAATATGAAGCCATCTTCGTCTGGTGTTATCTTAACCAACAGTGTTGCCATGTTTATTTTCGTTGTGCGCCTAAGCATGTAAATTGTAAAACCTTTTGACATTTCCTTCAAGGGCATGATCAGAAGTGATTTTGGAAAGGTTTGAAATCCTCTTATAATTTTCATATTTAAAAGTGATTCTGGAAAGGGTTTAAATCCTCCTCTAATGGGCATGATCGAAAGTGAATTTGGAAATGATTGAAATCCTTTTAAAATCAAAGAAGGGAGGCTTGTGGAATGACAATCTTAATCAAATTTTGGCATTTCTGAATTCGTAACACTTATTATGAACTTTTTATCAGAATTGAGTGACCATAAAAAAGAAATCAATAGTTTTCAATATGCTAGCTTAATTGATTCACTGATTGGGCTATCCAGTTTTCAACAAACAAATTTAATCTAATAGGCTAAAATCATTGGAAAGAGATAAAGTTGATCGGTTTATATTGAATTAATAACAAATCTAATATAATGATTGAAAATAGTTTATGTATGACAGTTGTATTCATATAGTTACTATTTATTTTATATAAAAATTATAAAATTTATATATAAAAATTATAAATAAATATATAAAAATTATCAAATTATAAATAAATATAATTTTTATTTATCTGTTTACGATTTTTATATATCTATATATACATATACGGGATTTATATAAATAAATAGTTATCGTATATATATAATAGATATACTGCAGTCCAACTTCTAATGATTTTATACACATCTTTTGATACTTGTTGATCCAATCTTAGAAAACGGATCTGGCCTTGAGCCATCCAATCAAGTGAAGACCAAACAGGAGTCCCAAGTTGGGTGCTTCGTGTAACTGTAAGGTAATAGCCCGTTAGGTAACAACTAATCTAAGTTCCCAAGTGGGTCAAAATAGCAAGCAGTGGCAATGACCGTTGAATTGAATTGAGGTGAGCTGCGCTGAGCCTGCCTCCAAATCCCTTCAAGCATGCAGTCAGAGCTTAAAACCGACATTTTTGTTTTGGGCTTTCTTTTTAGGATGTGTGTTCTTTTGTAAATTAAATATTTTTATTTTTTATTAAATTTAAAAATATATAATTAAATTTAAATTATTTTAAATTAAAAAATATATAATTAAAATTAAATATAAATTATATTAAAAAATATTCAACATAAAAAATAAGATTTGAATTTCCAAAAAAACGGGGCTTTCGTAATAATTTGATTTGTACCACGTGTTTGGAACTTGTAAATTTTTGAGAAACAAGCAACGAAAACTCCAAATAAAAACGAAGACCAGGTGCCAATCTCCCATTGCTCGGGCTCATTCTTTTTGGATAAACCAAAATCTTTTCTTGCATCGGATATCTTTTCAGCATGATCATTGCTTTGAGCGTTCAGTGAAAGTTTATGCAGGTTATGACAATTACGTTTTTGTCTTCTGGGTTTCTTTTTATTTCCAATTTTGTACTACTGGTTAATGCTTCTACTTGTTCATCTCCTTTACTGAACTCATTCTCTTAATTTGCTGCGAGACCTCTATATATGCTATTGCTTGCTCCAGATATGTCTTAAACTTGTTTCAGCTCTTCATATCTATCTGGGTTGTGTTATTTTATTTGGGATGTAAAATGATTGTAGCATGTTTGACGATTCTCTTGAGGTTGAGGTTGCTATTCATATGTTGTCTGTTATAGGGCCTAGCTGATGTGAATTTATGCCTACTGTAGCAATGGCAAAATGCTAGCAAGATTATGCTTGCTCTTTGAGCTTCCATGTTCAGAAGTAGAAGAATGACAATTTAGGTTAGAAATTAAACGGGGGATTCCTCTATTCGGGGAGATAGGCTAATCTTCTACTGGCATTCTAGCTTTAGTTTTATCCTCTGTACTGTACTATATCTGTTCTTCTAGATATTGTGATTGTTATTGCAGTCTCTGTTTACAGGAGCTGCATTTATTTTTTTTCCTGAAAAGGATCGAAAGGCAAACATTGTTTTTCCTTGATAAGAAATAAACAGACTTTATCAAAAGAAGAAACTTTAATGTTACAAATATGGTGGACTAGTGATAACAAGTTTCTACCATTAAGCTTTAAAAGTTAGGAATTTAGAAATTCTTTTATAGTTTTCTCCTTCCACAGTGCATGAAAAGGACTAACATTTACAGAAGAATTTCAGGTTCCTGGGGCAGAGACATAAACGACCAAGAAAAGCATGGATGTCTTTGATAGCAAGAGAAACAGAAGCAACAAAGTTTTTGATCCAGCAATCTCTGCATTTTTTGAGCAGCTGCCTCATAGGCTTCAAAATTGTCTAAAGGTCAGTCTAGAGAAGGTTATAGTGGATGTCCATATTATCCTGGAGTTTTCAAAATAAATCATAAAAAGCCTTTTGTCACAGGTACAGCTCAAGAGATTAGATAGACATAATGAGGGGGTAAACTTTGTGAGCTCTGTCCTGAGAAAGGGCAAGGAGTGGTCATCTCTATCCATGGAGATTGATCTCGAGAGGCAATTGCAATGTTGGAGAGAAAACCCATCGTGGGTTGATCAACCTCCTGAAATTAAGGTGAGGAAACAACCTTAAACTTGCTGTATTGCCTAGGTGTGGAGTATTTTGAATTTGTGTTTATTGGAAACTTTTTAATTTAAACCTGTAAAAGCATTGTCTCCGATATTTTTTTGTCAAAGCATGGACCTTCCTCGTATTTGTATACCTCAGTACCATTTGGTTAATTTCATATAGCGGGTTCTTATGGAGGAAGAATCCAATATCTATCTAACTGCTTACTTTAGCAAGAGCTCACAAAATTGACCATAGTCAATGGAGTATTGCAGTGTTCTAAGCTTTCCCAACTGCCACATGCTAGTATCATCATAGGGAGCTCATAGCTTTCCGAGGTATCTACACTAAGTTCCTTTTAGTTACAAATGAATTCTAATGCGGCTCTTGACAGGTCAGTGTACCAAAAGGTTCTCTTTGTAACCTGAATGCAAAAGTCGATGTTGGGCTGCCACCAGATGCAGTATATAATATTGTGACTGACCCAGATAATAAGAGGGTTTTCAAGAATATTAAGGTACATTGTAGCTTCTTATCCAGTACTTTTAGACTTGATTAGTATCTCCCATTTATTTTATCATTATTTCAGACACATGCTTTGCTTATAAGAAATTCTTTTGAAGATATGAGTTATTCTGTATCATGATATAAAGCCAAAAATTATTTATATATGTTCTTTGTTATCACCTTAAGCAATTCTTTGCATCATATTGATGTTGTAGCTTCTTATTAAAGTCTTAATTTGGCATAATAAGATAATGGCCTTTGTCAGGAGGTTATATCTAGAAGAGTTGTGGTTGATGAAGGGCTAAGGCAGGTGGTTGAAGTAGAACAAGCAGCTTTATGGAAGTTCCTCTGGTGGTCGGGGACCATTTCAGTTCATGTTTTAGTTGATCAGAACAGAAAAGATCACACAGTAAGGACTTAGTCTCGTTTCCTTTTATAGTATATAACCTCATTTTCTTCTACGGTATCAACATTACTTCAATTTTTTTCTTCACTATATTACTGACACATATTACATATTTTTTAACTGCCACATAAATTGTCTGGAGTCTACATTATTTCGGCACCAGGGGTAATATTCTGTACAAATTTATGAAAAAGAGAGGGCTTCAGTGTTTTTATTTTTAGTTTTCTAGGGAATCGCTTTATGAGCAGGCTGGCTATTAGCCCATGATGGGGCATCTTATCTTGTTTTATGCTTCTTTGTCATGTCCGGGCATCATTCTGATGGGCATAACCATGGACAAGGCTAATGCACTAAATGATTTCGTGTCCAATTCTATTAGTGGTTTGACAGTTTTGCATAAACATGTGTTGTCATTTAGTTATTACTTTCTTAGTTTCTAATGCTTTATGATGACCGTTTGGCAGATGAAGTTCAAGCAACTAAAAATGGGTTTCATGAAAAAATTTGAAGGCTGTTGGAGAGTAGAACCTTTATTTGTTGATGAAAAGCTCTGCTTTCCATTTAAGCCCAAAACGTGGGCAGACTACCATTCATGTACAGGAGGCAAAGGAAGAATGGGATCAAGAGTGAGCTTGGAGCAACTAATTCAGCCTGCCATTGTTCCACCCCCTCCCATTTCGTGGTATCTAAGGGGAATCACGGCCAAGACCACTGAAATGCTGGTAAACGATCTGCTTGCCGAAGCTGCCAGAATCAGGGAAAGTCATGACACTGAAAGGTTAAACGAAAGGGTTGAGATGTGTCAAGGAATAGAAGATGTAAGACAAATTGATCAAATATCTGATATTAAAGAAAGATGGGCCCTCCGCAAGAGAAATGGAAAGCAACACCATAAGAGGTTTAACTGATGAGCTTTTCGTCTATATTTTATTGACTTGTATTTGATGCCAAGATACGCCGGAAATAATGCTAATGAGTGTCCATTGATAATCTTTGTTGATTTTATAGTTTGTATATTTCTCATTTCAAGTGGGCAGAACACATTGGATTGACAGCTTTCAGCCAGTTTGGCGAGTCTGTTTATCATACGGTAGTAACGGTACACAAAACTAAGGTTGGCATTCGCCAGTTGCCTTGTGCTACTGAATTTGAATCATTATAATTATTTTTGAAGATTTTACTAATACTTTATAGTTAAATTTTCTGTCAAGCATTTTGTTATAATTATACTCACAAACTGATTAAAAATATTCTTTTTACAATTAACAATTAATTACTAGCTGATTAAAACTCGTATAGAAATTTGAAGTAGGAGGCATACCGTGGTTGAGAAAATATTCTATACAAGAACACGTTGATGGAGAAAGCCAGTAGTATAACAAATCAGAATGATATTCAGTAAACCAAGAGCTCACTGCAGTCCCAATCCAGGATGACAAAAATGGTAAACTGAATTTGCACGGATCATAACATATTGGCTTTATTAAGTATTTAAGACTTCTAAGTTACAAAGTATGGTCTATGAAAAGAATAAAAACTACAAAATCTGAACAGGGATGCTACAGGTTCCCCCTTAATTATGAACGTCATACTTTTTTATTCTATTTTACATGTTACAGACTCTATACTCTTCATTCTTGCACGCAGCTTACCAAGAAAGAATAGACAGGTCCCGTTTGCTTTACGTAAAGTCCCAAGAAGGAACTGTTGCAGCTGCTAAGCTGAGTAGACACTACACTCTATACCATCATAGTCATTCAAATCCCCATTTTGTGGGCAACAAATCTCATCTCCATCCGATGTCCCACATACTGGAACTCGTAGCACTAGTTGATGGGGTTTGAATCCATCCAGTCCATGTTTCTCATAACTCACGAATGCACCCAATGCTCCAAGAAACCCTTCATGACGCAAGAACGTTGCTTTTGCTTCACCTTTAGACCTGGAAGGGGATGCGTGGATGGAGTGAGAAAATATATGAACTGAAAGCCATGGAAGAAAATAGATGCTAAAGAAACAAAAACCAAGCAGGCAAAGGACATAGAAACTTTGAATGCTAGTTCACAAAGAATAAGGGGAAATATAGGAAAAGAAGATTAACACAACCACAAACAGAGGAATTCATTTTAGTTGTGTCAACAAGACAACTAATTATTTTTTGGTTGTCTATAAAATGATTGTTGCAGTTTCATGAAAGGATCACCCTTCAATCACCATATTTGTGGATGATTTAATATTTATAAGAAACTAGTTTCCAAATTTAGTTATTATTTTTATTTTTTGCCTGGCAGTTTCTCCATTCCCAAGGGTTGTACCTTCAATACTATCAGATTTAGAATGGATCTAGAGTTGAACAGCTAGAGTTAGCTCTGTAAAGCTCCGAGTCAATTACAAGCAGGAGGAAAAAACAACACTCAGTTCCGAGGCATCAAAATGAAGAAGAGAGCTCCCATTGATTACCAGAAATGAACTGCAACAGAAATTGTGTCCATGGTGTACGAATGACCACGGATGAAAAATCCAGCAAAAAATATCCGCTTGAGCCCAAATCGTAGAGCATTCAAGTAAGCAATCTGGAAACAAAGAATCAAAGTGAAGCCAAATGTTAGGGGGCCGTTTAGTTATAAATTATGTGTTTTTGTTTCCAAAAATTCTAATTGGATATAAGAATAAGATATACGCTTACACATTTTATGAAAAATTGAATTGTTTAAAAGTAAGTATGATTATATGCATTTGCAGTTTTCACTTTTAAATGAATTATAATTAAAAAAATAATTTTTATTTCAAATATTATAAAAAAATTAAAATATAATATTTATTGAGTAATATTAATTTGTCATGAAAAGATAAAAATTATGTAAAAAAAAATGAAGAAAAGACAGATTAGGTAGAATAAGAGAAAGGATAATGTATAAAACAAGATAGCTTTCAATGAAAATTTTTAAATACTTCTAAAAAATGTTAAATATTTTTTAATCTAATGATATTATTTATTAACTAAAAATATTCATGAATTTTATTTAATTTTTAAATAAATATATGTTTATTTTAAGTAAAACATATAGCATTATTTAATTTTAAAAGTAACATTATTATTTATTAACTTTTTATTTTTATTTTTTACTTTATGATATTATCAAACATATAAATTTGATTTGGACGGAAGGAGAAAAGAAAAAGAGTAGAAAAAATCTGAGAGGAAAGAGAGACAAAGATGAAGAGGTGCAGCAGAATGTTGCGGTCAAACGCAAGTGAGATAAAGAGAGAACAGCAAATGTTATTCTCGGTCTTAGTCAAAACACTGCAGCTGAGGTATTGTACCTTGGCTCTCCGTTTTTTGAGTTCTCAAGGCGAAATAGGTTGCCAAACATATCATGTACGAGTCCAACAAATCCAAACCGAAACAAAGACACCAAAAACATTGAAAAGGGGTAACCAAACAGCCCCCAGTTTTCTGATGACAAACATAAGAATATGCAACAAGGGTGAATCTTAAAAGTGAAATAAACTAACCAAAAACTTAGATTTTGCTTTTGACAAAGAAAAATCATGATTACATGACATTATCCCCACGGATATCTTGCGAAGTTAATCATGTCTAGATTCAGCAAGTGGATTTATATAGCATAGCCATCTATATCAATTAGGCTAAGCAGAAGTTCTTGAATATCCCAAAAAAGCCCCAAAAAGAACTCATGAACTGTACCTAGAGCACATGATCATTAAGCATAACCCCCAAAACCAAAAACCATTTACATTTTTTCAATTGTGACTTGAATGTCTTAGGGTGCCCAAATTCAAAGCGAGATTACCTAAAATTTGAAAGCAAATGATTAAGATCCTGTCATTTTTTTTTGGTTCTAATATCATACCATTATTGCTTTTCCACAAAGAAAGCCATTGCCTGATGGAGACAAATGAATGAGATGAAAGAAGAATTAAAGCCTCACTGTACAATACAAAATATGACCTAAAGAAATTAGGTTGTCAAAAATAATATAAGAATATAAGAAACATATTCCTCATTGGTTCCACACCAAGTTCATACGCTTATATGCATAACCAATTTGCAAATTTATATTGAGTGTTGCAGCAAAGAGAACTGTCTCATAGCAACTGACCTGTCCAATATTATTTGAAATCAATCTTAAAAGGGAGCGAGCTATATCTTCAGGTTTGTAATCTTCAAGTTCTCTATCATCAGAAATAGCCTTGCCAAAGCTGGAAGCAATGGTTGTTGATGAAAGACCAATCTGTCATCATTTAGAGTAACCATATCAAGATGGAAAATAACCACAATTAGGACCTCCAGTACTCAAGCATTTAGAAGATAACTACATCAGTTAACATGGACCTGTTTATACCTTTGAATAATCTAAACCACCATAAATGTCCCCCACAAGCATGTCTATAACTCTGTTGTTTCCCCGATGACTTAGCTCCAGCAACTCATCAAAACTGAGAGATTAAGTACATTTGTTTTCCTCAGTAAAAAACTGAAAATGACATAAATAATCATAAATTGGAATCAGAAAATAATTACCTTTTGCATTTTGTTAATAGCCTTCCCAAACCCCAAAAGGTACCACCACCAACACTTGTACCACTAATTCGCTCAAACTTTCCATCACCATCCACCTATATAAGCACAGGATTGACCAAAAAAAAAAAATAATAATAATAATAATATGCCTGATTTACTTGATCCAAAAACTGTCTGTAGAGTAACAAAGATGACAACGATACCTTGATCATGCTAACACCAGAGCCAATATTAACAAGAAGATAAGGGTACAGATCATTGTGGTCAATATGCACAAATTCCTTCTGACCATCGGCATATGTAAACGCTTCTTGGTGGACTGCCTAAAAAGACCAACAAAATTTTGGCAAAATATTTTTGGGCCCAAAAAAAAAAAAAAGCATGAAATATCATGGAACAATCAAGAGAAAATAATATTTTGGAAGAACTTAAATACAATACCCCCTCCCTAAGAGGAAAAGGTAGAGGAGACAATTCTCTAGCTATTCTTTCTACAGGAATTGGTTAAAATCCAAACAAAAGAAATAACACTTGCAAGAGTCATATAACAGACCGAGATCAACTAGAATAATACCTTCAGCAAAATATTTCCTAGAAAGATACAAAACAGACTACAGTTATCATAGAATATAACTACCATCCAAGCATTAAGTATACAAATATTATAAGGAACTACATAAATTTTGATACCTACAACCATGAAATTTTTCAGAAGCAACAAAATTCTCCACAAACATGTTCAGATTTAATGCTTCTCAAGATGCATGATTTGTATTGTTTTATTGTTCACATATACAATTTCCCCATTAATTTAATTTTTGGAAAATTTTGTGGTTCCTTCTCTTGTAAAGAAGCATTTCCTATCTTCTCAATACAGAAGTGCTGAGGGCAACCTTATGATGGCTATACTGTTCAAACTAATCTCTGGGCAAATGAACAAGATGTTGAATCCTCAATTTGATTTCAAGGAAATATACAAAATGTCAAATTTTCAAATCACATCTTGCCTGTGCCAAGCTATTTAATATACGGAAGAAGTCATTACGTGAACAAAAGATGAAAGAAATCTTAGGTAACCATGGGACATACATATTAATATTAACAAGAAGTGGGAGGAAAATCAAGAAAAAGCATATTAAAAGCAGTTTATAGTAACACATACACGTTCACAATCCAATACATAGTGGGTGGAGAACAAGAAACTATTTATATGAGGACTCCATTTTATAGTTTTAAATAGAAAGATTCCAATTTGTACATCTCATCATATGTAGGTGATAACAGTATCCACCTTAAGCAGAAAATCTGCACCGGCCACAAGACAATCCATTTCACTTTCCTTCTCAATACTAATACCAAGCTTTTCCTTGATGAGATCGGCGAATTTGTATGCCCCACCACCTGTGGCCTTTTCATAAATAGAAGTAGTTAATAGCTTTACATATAAGTTAATACTACACTGCATAAAACAAACTTTATTATGACATAAACAATATTGCTATACAATTCCTCAATTCTATGGTTTTTTTCCTCTGGCTCAGGAACTTAATATTTTGAAGTTACAATAAAAAAATATCTTTATTTGTTATGCGACCTTTCAGAATAATATATGAACTAAACAAGGCTTCAATTAATGGAGTATAAATTCCTTATAATGAGCAAGAAGAGGGAATTTTGGGCTTGAGAAAGAGAGGTAACATTGATTCAGCTCGCAATAAAACAAAAACTAATATTTTCTCATCGCTTAAATTATAATCTCATGAAACTTCCTCGTTCCTATCTAGATTGTAAACATCTTTGATATCATCGTTTCTCGGTTTCAATAATCATTTTACCTTAATGAGGATCTTGTCCTTGGCTGAAGCCTCATGATGCCGAAGACCTGAATTCATCTTCAACTATAAGCCAATGATAATAATATATAAACTCAAAAATTCCAAAATTAAAAGAAGAAAAATATACCTCTAATGACTACTGATCACTGAAATCAGTCTAACGTCCTATTCAGAATATCTACTACTTCCCTTTTTCATATTGCAAAATAGCGACAAATAATGACCAAAGTAATTCCTAACATTAGTTTCTCCTATCAACCACAGGGATACTCTCGCTAAGTAGTTATAGGATATGCTTGCCAAGTAGACAGTTAAAGTATAAATTGACACTAAAGATTAGTGATTTTGAAAGTGAAAATTCTTGAGACTACTTATTTCAAAATCTACCTAATTAAATTTCCTTAAGAAATGTAGGCGAGCGTGGCCGTCCATGTTACGTGGATTAAAAGCACACAAGAAGCATGTTATCCTTCAAGCAAGCAACAAAAGATTAACCTTGATCAGACCCATCACCAGTTTGGAAAGCTCAGGCCTTAACTAAACTCTAAGTTGTGCAAGCAATAATTTAAGCGGGATAAAAATGATTTTGTAATGTAACAGTTTGAGATGCTAATTACATGGCCTTGTCAACAAAGTTAAGCTCGGGGAAATCTTTCGGTTCTTTTATGAATCCAAATTCTGTTTTATGTACCGCACATTTTTCAATATAATTTATTCTCAATATCAACCGCATATCCTTTTTTAAATTAAAAAAAATCAAAATTAATCGTATATTTCTAAATTCAATTAAAAATAAAAATACTGAATTTATAAGAATTTATAAAAGAACCCACCCTTCGAATCAAGCTTAATACAAACAAAACCAGGCAAGGAAATAATTATTGCATCTACTATAAACACATTCCCCAGAACGCCACAAATCAGACTATTAATCCACGTAAAATGAACATTACAAATTTCAATAATTAAGGCATAAAAAAAAGTAAGTACAAACCGCCAAGGTGAAGTTTCTTGGACCGAATAAACTCTAAGCAATCTTCAATTTTGCTGGTTTCGAATTTCGCGAAGTGGAACCTCCCTTGAAGAATCAGATGCTTCCTCTTACCATCAACATCATCACCAACCGACGTCGTATCACTGTTTCTCGAGAAATATACCAACTTTATTAACGAACCTATCACCAAAACACAACTGTCATTGTAATTTGTAACCTAACCCAAAACATTCATACTGCGACCAATTACCCAAAAAAAAAAAAAAGATGAGATTAACAAAGATTCGTCAACAAAATTTGATCATTCACCTCCAATGTCCAGACCCAAATGAGATATTTGACTTTCGTATTGCCCTGCCTCCGATTTTCCCCGAATTTTAGCGTCCTTCTCTTCCATTTCTGTGAATTGAATTGAATTGAACTAGCTTTTCTTGGTCGACTTTATAAGTGCCAAAATGAGACAAATTAATCAACGGACTGCTCTTCGCCTAACCCATCACGCACAGCGTGCCGAAATCCTCTTTTTATCTCTGAAACCATTATTTTTATTAATTTTTTCTGCCTCAAGTAAACGCCATGATGGTCGCCTTGCGCCACTTCCGCGCGTGGTTTATTGCTTTTATGATTAATCAAAACCATGTTTAAGATGCGTTATCTCAATTTCTATCTGTACAACCGTCAACTGACGTGACAAGAGCTCGGTTTTTGACAAATTTTAATCGAATAATCTTTGCGTCGTCACCGATTAATTACATCTAACCCTTTTTATATTTTAATTTTTTTATTTTTTTTAAAATATAAAATATCTTTAATAATTTTAAAAATAATAAAATTAAATTATTTGTATAACTTTTTATATGACATAATTATAAAATTACATCAGCGAATCGAGCAAAAAATAAAAATATATATCTTAAATATTTTATATAATTATATTGTACAAATTTTATAATCATATCGTAAAATAATTATTAATAATATTACAAATATAATTTTTATAATACATGATTAAATTATACAATTTCATAATTTTATCGTATAAAAAATAATTTTAAAAATTTTAGACGACTTCGTCATATAAATTCATAATAAAATTGTATAAAATTATCGTCATCGAGAATTTCATACAGTTCTATCTTATAATTCATACGATTATATCATACATTATATAAAAATAATATTTTATATTTTAAAAATAAAAAAATATTCACATCTTTTTATAGTTTTATATCATAAACAGTAAAAAAAAGAGTTAGGTTTAGAAAAAAATCTTCAAAAGGACTAAATTAAAAATACCCCTCGGTTCCGATTTCAGTTACACGATTCATTTGGCGTTGTAATTTTCAACGTTTTGTCTTTCAACGTTGTATTTTCACCACCATTAAGCGACTTTAATGCACGTGCGACTTTTGCGCGAGCATCCCTTGTGGGGCCGTTACGGGGAAGTTTTTCTCCGTTACTTTGAAGTTTGAGTTTGAGTTGGGCCATAAAGAAACCTCTCCCAGCCAACCAATCTGGCCCAAAACCGGTTTGTCCAGAGCCGAGAGACTATAAAATCTTTTGCGGAAGCGCGGGAGTGTGAATTTAAAATTTATTTTTTTCCTCTCCCAAACCTTTTAAAAAATGAACGTTTCGTCGGTTCAAAACCTGTGTATGCATGTAAGTTGTATAATCTTCAGTGTACCTTCAAATTATTTAACCATTTCTATTGGAAAAAATTTGTTTATCATTCTCATTTTCTAATGATAAATCTAAATTTGCAGTTAATTTCTGCTGCATTTCAAAGGTGCCGTGTATCTGAAGATCTTTGCAGACTATCAGTTGTTCTTAAGCGTTGCTTTGCTCCTGATCCTTCTATTGTTCGAATTTCAAGTAAGTAATCTTTTTTCCATTTTGTGCATAATTAGTTTCAACGTTGTTTTATTGCAATTTGTGGTGATTCACAAAGGAATACGTGAGAAAACGAATCGATAATCCCACAGTTTTCTATGTCGAAGGAGGTCAAGACGGTGTCGTTTCCATTTTATCTAGCAAATTCGTGAAAGGAATAGCAATTAGGAGGTTGTTTAGATCAGAACGATAACTTTTCTTGAAAAGCAATCTCATGATAAGATTATTTAAGCAATAATTAAACTCTTTTTCAATTAATTAATTTTTTTCCCTTCAAAATGAAAAAAGTATCAGATACAGGCATCGGTAGCTTCATGGAGGAGTTTCAGGACCTAAAATTGTGTAAGGAGGATGTTGATGCCGAAAAGTGGGGTAAGAGAATGATTCTAATATGTTAGGTGTCTCCACTTTGCACATGTTTTGTAGTTTAAAATGAAACTGATTCATTCTGCTTTTTTCTCATTTTTTGACCATAATTATGTGCATACAATCAACTCATACAACTTTATGTATCATAATACTATTAGATGGATGGTTATCATATTATTATTATTATTATTATTTATATTCTAGCAATGATTATCCATCAGGTTACGTTGTGTAGATTAAATTGTATGAATTTTTTGTAAGTGTATTATTACTCTTTTTGTAGTGCAAAAACATGTATCCTGTTAATTTGTAACGAAAAGTTGCATTTATTGGTTATTTGACGTTTGGAGTTGTATTGCAGATGGAATGCTTTCAGTTAGAACAACTAGTAAGTTCCATTATTTCTTGGTAACTTTGTTTTGATATCATAGATCCTTCTTCACTGTGCCATTAGTTGCATATAATTGTTCAAGTAGCAGGCCTTTCAGCTATATTTCCAGTGCTTCATGTCATTGTTACTGTAATATGTACTTGGCGATGCCCATTAGATCAATCATGTGGCAGACTTATTGAAACGTTTGGAAATACTCAAATAAGCTTTCTAAGGTTCTAAAACTTTTTTCTGTGGAGATTGCAGACATTTCTGATGATGAGATTTATCATTATCATTTGAATCTAAGAGAGAAAGTTTCTACCAGAAGGCTGACTAGGCTGCCCTCAAATCCCAAGAATGGTGCAAAGTTCAGGTATGCGATTAAATTGAGCACTCCGTTACTCGGTTTTATATGATCTCATTTTAAATTGCTTGTAAATCTATCTGTAGTGGGACTGAAGTATATGTGTCCATTTCTGAAAGCATTGATGTTTTACTGGCAGAGCTCAAAGGCTTCTTTCGAAAGGTTGGTTAGCTCTACTCTGCATAGCATATCTCAAGTCTATACTTGCAAGTGAATTATCTGCAAAACCATCAATTATGCTTTTCTGTTGTTCAAGGTCAAGCAGTAGTCAATATATACAAATTTGTATCAACTTCTGTGGCTAAAATATTTGTTCAATTTTCCATAGGACTAGCCAAAGCTCTTAGTTACATTTTAAAATCTGGTTAAAGTTTCCAACCTGTTGCTTTTGGCTAGATGCATAATTTCCTTATACTTTTAACTTTTCAACCTTACTGGTGTTCACGTTTTATATCACTGATTCCACAAGGGAGTTCTATGATTTTAGTCATCTATTCACAATTGATACTACTAGTCTAGCGTTCCATATTTCTCTAATATATGTGGTTTCTTGAGATTCTTTTTCATCCACCAATCCGTTCGTCTAAAATTTGATTCTCCTTTCATTTTGCAGATCCTTGTTCTAAAGATCCCCGTAAGTTCAACTTAAGACTCTACTGAAACTGAGGTCCTTTTTTAGGAAGCTGCAGGGATAAAAAGAAAAAGTAATTTTGGAAAAAATGTACGAAGGTTTCTTTCCAATTTGATGGTGAAGAGGGAGGGAAACGAAAGGGAAATTATTAGTATGCTCTTAGAATTAAATTTATTACACAGTTTGATGATTTATTCTTTCCCTATATTTTTCATCATTTTTCAAAATGCTTTCTCTAATGGTTTATGCTTTTACCTAATATTGATTCCGCAACATTGGCAGTTTGTGGTTCAAATATCAGCTAAATCCTAAATGGAATTTTAGTGGATAACAGGCTGGTAAAATTGGTTTCTTTCTTTTTCAGAATGTTGCAATTGAACTGGCAGTTGAACAAGGAAATGTTACCGGATCACGATTTGAAAGTCTTTTTCTGGCAAACGAGTGCAATCCTTTACCTTTTGCAGCATCAAATCTGGAAAGATTGAAGTCAGGCTTTAAAGACTACGTTTTAATGCATGGAAATAATTTAAATAGAAAGTGTGACTCTTGCTTCTCAAGTTGGTAAGTTTACACTCAATTCATCATTTGTTCTGTTTCTATTGTAGCCTCTGGACTCTACTTGCATCGTTTCTGGAGTTGTAAAGATGATTTGAGGGTGGTTGTCCCCCTAATTTAAATTTCCATCCACAAATAAAAAAAGAGTGTTCTTATTTTATTTCCCAGAGTCTAGGGGCTTGTATTCTCTTATTAATTATTATTATCTCTTAGAAAGTTAGAATCCATTCAGTTTAAATCAAAATGCATATAGGATGTGGCAACTGAAACTCCATGGCTTGTCATGTTGGTCACATAAATGTTGATTTATATTCTAAGGCATATGAGATCTGTTGGGTGTCTTCACTTTCTGTTTCCCTAGGAATATATTTTAATTAAGCCAATCGGTTAGTTATTCGGTTGGAATATACCATTATATCCTCTATGATGATTGCAATGCATAAAAAAGAGCCTTCTTTTGACTGCTTGAAAATGCTTTTCTCGTTTGGTATCTGTATTTCCTCAACTCTCTTCCTGGAAAATTATTTAACTCTAGCCTTTTTTTATTTTTTTTATCTGATATGCAAAGCATTTACTTATTTTTCTACTGTTTTTACTGCTGTTTAGGAGCCAAAGATTTCTAGTTTTGTTACCTTTTTCTTAAATTAAATAGGCTTAGCTATCTTTTAGGTCAGCTGCTAATTCTGTAATTGCTGGTAACCATTTTTTGCTGCTATTGGGGGCCTAGTGGTGGTATCTTTGTAACTTATAGAGTTTGTAAAACGTGCATACATTACCATTGAATATCTGCCAAATCCAAATTCCTTTACCCTTTCTCTTCTCAGGGATCATCAAAAGGTTGGAAGTGGAGTAGCACGCAGCACGGAGAGTCTTAAGAGTCCTGGACTGCTGATGGAGGTCGTCATTATAATTAGTGAATTATCAGAAACAACCTGTACTTGCTTCAGTGCAAGCAGCTCTAAAACTGAGGTTCATTTCGTCTTTTAAGTTTTACTACTTCATATCCTTTCTATTAAAGAACCCGTTTCAAATATATTTTGGTGCATTTGAATCCAGAGAGGAAATGTGGATATCTATATGGTTTAAAGATAAGATGGATAATATCTATCTGATTATCATTATTTAATACTACATGCTGAAAGTAATATAAAATTGATTTTAAATGCTGCTCTTTTGGACCTCAATTGTATTGATCGAGGATTTTCTGTTCTTTATAAGTAATCTTGGTAATACTAGAATATTATAAATGATGTGAATTCCTGATATTTTCAAAGAGAGGAAGATTTTAAGTGGTTTTCGAAGGACCTTTTTTGCAACTTGAGAGGCTATACCTGTAAGTCTACTAGTTTCTGTGTTTGTATATTGTTTCAAAGTCATATATATATATGAATCGGTCAATTTCTTACACACCAAAAGAGCTAGAAATGGCAGAGGTTGTAAAAAGTGGAACAATGTCTAATCGCTAACAACAATGAAGGTAAATTTTCATCCAACCCAAAAAACAGAATTCCTGTGTGCCTGTCAGTTGGAGATTGAGGAAATCATGGAGCTTGTTTAGCAAAATATGTAGAAGACAAGGATCTACTTCGATATATGTCCTTATTGGATGACAAACCTGGGTATTTATAGAGTTTTTTGAGTAGCACTAGAGATATTTTAAGAGTCCTGACCCATTTTGAATGTTGACAGCGTCATGGAGATTGTGGTTAGTAGTTCGCTTTCTTTTCACGTTATGGAGATATTTCCCTCCTTAATAGCAGGTAAGGACATGAGCAACACAAGAGGCACCTGCAAGTTAGCAGATCATGGAGGTACAAGAAAGTGTCATGCAATATTCCCTAGCTGTAGAAGGGCTAATGGTTTTTAACTTTTGTCGATTTTTGGAGTTTAATGGATACAACCTCAAACCTGTATTATGGTATAGATTTTTAGGTCTTTGAGGGGCTTAATAAAGTTTGGTCTCATTAATTTTATCTCCAAACAGGGTTTATAGATTTTGTTTATCATTAGGAGATCTGCACTATAGTTTGTCACTCATTCGATATAGTTCAACTTCTTCACTGAAAAATGACACCCATTCCATCGGTTGGATGATTGAGATGGAGTAATTTCATTCTTGGATGACTTGGCCTATAAACGATGAACCTAGCACTTGTTGACTGGTTTTATTTATTTATTTATTATTCTTATTTTTTAAAACTCTAATTATTTAGGCCTGTAAAAGTATGTGGTAAATAGGTATCTTCTTTGCCATTCAGTTCCTGATTCATTCTGCAGTTGAGCTGGTGTTCATGAGATTAGATTGTTTTGAGTTTCATGTGGCTTCCAAAATTATCTTGAGGTAGAACTAGTCTGCTAATGTTATCAATAATTCATCTGGATGCTCTCCTTGGTTTATATGGTCACATGTGTTAATGACTTTGACATGAAAGGACCTTATGTGATGAGTATTAAAATTAACAATGGGATCGTACAAATTAATTAAGAAGATTAAGGTCATTAAACAAACAGAAATTTTGCGTAAGTATATTGCTTCTGTCGCTGCTGTCTTAAGTTTCGGTCTACGTTAATCAAATAATATAAAACTTTGCGCTTTTTAATGCTTGCACTCGTTTATATAAAGTCCTATTTTGTCGGTGACTAAAATGACCTGCCAATATCCGTTTCCAGGTTTTGTATTTTAAAGATTTCTCACCTTGTTCAATATACCCATCATCTCTCACTGCATTGACCACTATTGACTGGAAGAGTTATGGGTTGCTGTTGGGAAGGCTCGTCGATCAAGTAGGCTACATAATGCTAGAATGGGCAAACTTACCGCCACAGATTCATATTGATATGGTCCTTCACTGTTACCATAAGCAATATCCCATATTTCATTTTCTATTTTAAGCTTAACCTTAGGTTTATTTTATTTTATTTTTATTATTATTATTTTTTGTTCCTGTGGTAATTTAAATACATATTATATGCTTTCTATATTCCTTGACTGTTGTCAAGTTTAAACTTCTGCCATCGGCTAGACAAAATACTCAACCTCATCGGAATCTCATAAAAGAGGCAGTTAAACTTGCATTGGATGATTTGAAGGCGAGACATGCAGGAATGCTTTTAAGTGCACGTGCCCTTAAGGTACATCTCATTTCTTTTCCAATGGATTACATTTTTGAAGTTTACAAAGAAAATGTTTGATTTCAGCGCAATCTTAAGTTTCAATCACTAAGAATACAATACAGTTCTGGAAGGAAAATTCTGCTTAATGTCAAATTTCAGTTGGCATTTAGTTCCAGAAAGCAGTTGAATTTTCTATCAGAAGTAACTTGGCTTCCTCAATTATTTACCATTGTGGAGTATTAGTTTGCAACATGTTTAATATCTGGGTTCGTACTATTTGTCTCCGTGGTTGCTCGTTTTTATCTTTGTTGTCAAACTCCGCGTGGAAGGATGATCATGGTGTAATGAGTATGACAGGATTTAAAGCCTCTGAAAGTTCCGGTCCTGGTACATCATTAGACTTTGAGGGATTCACAGTCAACAAGATTATGTGAAATTTTGCCAATAAACTATCAATCAAATCTGACCTTTTGAGGAGTTTTAACGATATTTGTCTCCTGGCGAGTTAACATAGACATTTGAACCGTCCCTCAAACTTACTTGGCCGACATTATGATGAAAATTTAATGATATCTATAAACTTCATATGTTGATTGATCAAGCTTTTTTTTTTTTTTTTTTTTTAACTGATCTACTAAATTTCTCGTATATTTCAGATACGCAGTTATGCCCCTGATCTTGCAAGAACAATGGCTGGCCTCATATTGGCATCTAATGACTCAGACTTCCAAGGAGAATGCTTCTCTCTTCTTGGGTTGGAGTCTCAAGATAATGAAGGCGAAATTCTTGAACATTGTATAAAGGAAAAGATAATTTCAGTTATAGAGATGAATGATAGAAAGTCACAGAGAAAAAGAAGCAAAGAGGTTGCACCTTATCTTTTCGAAGATGACTGCCTCCGGGAACCTAACTTCCAGGATGAGGAATATGATAAAGGTGAACATGTGTTTAGTCCCTTGGATTTCTAAATCCGTCTTTGAATGCCTGCATTCAACATATCTTGAAAAATGCATAAAAGCTCTCCTAGGGTTACGGCTAGATTTGGGTCATCCACAAAAAAGTTACAGGTAGCGATGACAAAATACGGGTTTTAGCTACGGTGCATCGGTTGTATCGGTGCATCGCTTTTCCAAATTTTTATAATTTTAGTGTAAAAGTTGTAAATCATTGTATAAAAATCGTAAATGTGAAAAAAAAAGTTGTAAATAAAAAATTGTATAACTATTTTTAATTTTTTATAAACTAGTGTAAAAGTTGTAAATCATTTTATAAAAGTCGTAAATGTGAAAAGGTATTTATTTACAACTTTTTTTTTCACATTTACTATTTTTATACAAAGATTTACAATTTTTATACTAACTTTACAAAAAATTGAGAAGTGATATACCGATACATTATATGTACTGTAAAATGACCCCAAAATACGAGGCTTTTAATTTTTGTCTTGAACGGTGTCCAAACTGTCAACTCAAGCTGGGTTAATTTGACAAAAAAAAAATCGATTTTTAGTTCGTTGTCTGGTTTACTTTTACTTTTTATTAAGTGAGATGAATGGCATTGATTAGTATCTTGATTTAAGTTAAAAAATACACTGCGAGTTAGAATTTATTTTCATTATATTTTTTAATGTGGAACCATTGGCTCAAATTTTTATCGTTATTAATGACATGTCATCTTAATCCAGAACGTTCTGGGGGTCGGTCCATTGGGGAATCTGTCACAAAGCAACAATCCAATAGAGGTCCATTTTGTGATGCTTTTGACGGAATGGTCCATAGCGATTAGTCGGCTGCCACGTGCATGAGCATAACCAGTTGTAATCCGATTGCAGCCTATTAACAATAAATACCCTAATAAAAAATATATTAGTTAGTTGTTTATTCAAATCTCAATGAATCAATAGGCTTGGTACCGGGACGGGACGGGTACGGGATGGCAAGTATCTAGTCTTGCCTCGTCTCTTTTTTTTTTGCCCCGCCCCGCCCCATTACCCTGTTGCGGGGCGGGACAGAAAAAAAAGAGACAGATCCATACCCGCCTCGCTCCGCCTCGCAAAATTTCATTTACATCCCATAATATTTATATTTTTTAATACACCCACAATATTTCTTTTAATTCCATCTATAATTTCATACAATATCATCAACATGCTTACGTCACGGCCAAAAATCCAAAAAAAAAAATAAAAAACAAATATATTCTGAAAGTTCCTATATATTAAAATTTAACAAAATAACCCCCTAAAATTCTCTAAGTCCTTATATTTTGAATTTTTTCATTTATACCCTTAACTGTGCGGGGTGGGGCCAACGGGTCTAGAGGCAAGACCCGATCTCGGACCCGCTCCGGACGGGGCATACTCTATGCAGTCCCGTACCCGCCCCTTACAGTGATCCGGAGCGGGTCTGGATCCGCCCCGTTGGACCGGATCCGGCCGGATCAGTGGTGGGGCTGAGGCAAATGCCCAAGCCTATGAATCAATGTGATTCTTGAAATATTAATTGGATTAAGCAAATCTTAAAATTTTTCTTAATTCAATGAGTGAATATTTGATAGTGAATTTAACTTTGTTGAAAGTAACACAATTGGCTAGTGTGATTAAATTTATAAAAACTTTAGCGAGTTAATTTAAAGAAGTTAATATAAATTGTAGTATGCGTCAATTATTTTTAAATCATATAAAACATATTATACATGTTGTGTCAACTATTTTATATAGAAGTTATGAAACAGTAAGGAATGAAGAATAGAAGATAAATACTCTCCCTTTTCGCTTTGCATTACAATTACAAATTGGTACAAAATTTTTACCACTTTGTAGGTTGTAGGTTTTGCTTTTGACACTATACAAGAAGCAAAAGCCTTTTGGATAAACAAATTGATGGGTGATAACTAAATCGTCTCCAACACTAAAATGGCAGAATTCGAGTGTGTGGATATAACCTAGGAATTATCGAATTAGGAAATGGCCTGTACAATGAAAAAAGATGGAGAGGATAATATGTATATGAAGAAAAATATTAGTCAATCCATTACATAGTTGCAAAGAAAGTAAAGACAGTAGAGAGAAAAAGCAATGTAAAACTAGAAGGATATATTATCAGAGTCCTTAGAAAGGAAGTGGAAGCAGATCAATTAACTTATACTTTGCTTCTTCACGATCACAAATCACAACTGAGAAACCTTTTTTTTAATATATATATATATATATATATATATATATATATTATATATATATATATATATATATATATATTTATTTATTTATTTATTTATTAGACAAAACTTATGCATTCTTTTGAGAGTACATTTAAGTTAATTTGTAAACATTATGATATCAAACACATTGACAAGAGTCATACGTATTGATATGATCTCTCACAACAAAACAAAAGAAAAAGAAAAAGGCTAAGTAGCCTTCTAAAAGAAAATATATATAAAACAGGAAATCAATATAAACACCAACTTTGAAACATACACTCTCTTAAAGATTCTTCAAGCGGCAGAGGGCGCTGGAATGTAAGAAATGGGAGGCTCGGGCATTGAAGCCATGATCGATGGCGGCGTCGAAATTGGTTCTGCTTCTGCAACTGGGTTTTCTGCCTTGAAATCCAGAGATTCATCATCATATATATCCCACCATTTTGCCACTAACATCTTGATGTCTTCTCTGTCCATGTTTACTTCCTTGCCCGTATACCTCCATGGCTTTGAACCCTATTTCAGGACCAGAAAACAATGGAGAGTTTAATTAAGAGAACTAGTAGAGTATTAAGAAACTAGTTATTATCTAATCAGAGTTAGCTTAACTAGAGTAGACTGAAGAATTTTGAGTCGAAAAAGAGTACTTACAGCTGCGCAATAGTGCGCCACCTTAACTTTCTCAACCTCCACGTTCTCTGGGTGGCGCCACAACATAGCTAGAACCAGATTGTATGCTAGAGGAATGGGTTTGTACATCTTTTCGAAGAACATGTTCAAGAAATCCTGAAATAATTTTTTTTTTAAAATTATAATTTATATAAGTTCTTTTCTTCTATAATCTAATATATCAAAATTATTTTTCTATTTTAATCCATTATATGAAAGTAAACTAATAAATATTAAACTCACTTGCTCAGCAAATGGTGTTGGTGGGGTGATCTGGAGTGTCTCGAGAAGACTCTCATAGGTTAAACGGCTAGGCTCAAACACAAACATCCCAGCATTGAAGTACAAGGGTGGAGGAGATCCCATCTCAGCAGGCCAAGTCACTTTATCGGGACACTGCTGGCAATACCCAATAGAGTACTGCCGCGAGTGGCTCCATGTCTTCTCACAAAAGCAGTCCATTACAGCGTAGAAATAGCCGTCTGCTGTGTCAAACAGATTGTCTATATTGTCGAAAACTTGAATATCAGCATCTAAGTATATCATCTTGCTGTACTCCTCAAACTGTACAAAAACAAATTAATTTAAGGTATCAGAATTTGTACTCATTTAAAAATATTCGATACGCAGACTTTTGCAAGTTTTATAAAAGCCAAAAGTTTTAAATCCGATTTGGTATGTGTGAATCACAGAACTGGTTGCATATTGGTGGAGTCTCTTGATCTCAGAATTTCTGTATTGTAACTTGAACGACAACTAAAAAATGCATGGGCCGCGCCAAAAACTTGTGAGTTACGTGCATGCCAACATTGGTGAGCAAACGTACACAAATCTAGCAACACAACTGATTAATTTAGCCTTTAGACAACTCCTTATTCAAAGTTTTCAACAAATCAATCAAGATTTTTCCAAAAAAATCTTAAAGTGAATATTCATCTTATAATACCAATAATAAATCCCTTGTAATACATTTTAAAATAACTATTTGTATATACGCTATAAAATTTGATAAAATAAGCATACAAGAGATTATTTCACATAGCTAGGAGACTTTTTATGCTCACCTGGCTAAACTTATCCCTATCACTGAAACACTTACAGATAAACATTTTTTTCCCCTTACTATATAGCTTGTGGATAGAAAAATAGGTAATAAAATAAAGATATTATAGATTATATGAAAGTTAGAAAGTCGTTATTGAAAAGGTTGAAAAAAAAATTCGTTTTCATGTTTTAGGCGGAAATAAATTATGATTTCATATATAAACTTGAAGAATATTATAAATTATTGTAGTGATTAAGATAAATAGAAGTGCAAAAGTAATTAACTCATTTTAATAAGATATGATATTGGTATGCTTTACAAAGCAGATTAAGCAAATTTATAACAATGATTGTTATTGAATAATGATACTTTCCAAGCTAATTAAGAACATGGACATGATGATGAATTTTATTAGTCTTCTATAAAGACATTAAAAATTTAGCTTTATGGTATACACACACACACACACACATGCATGTATGTATGTATATAAAGTATGTACTAGGTCTTTGCCTGGCGTTAGCTAGGCTCACAAAATTAAAAAGTAATTAAAGGTTTAGTAATTCCTTACATTCCATATACGGAGCTTCGAGTAGTTGATGACATAGTAAGCCATAGCAAACTGAATCTGGTTGTCAGGTGGATAAATAGGCTCGATTTCGCGAACGATGCAGCCCTGAGACCTTAAGATCTCACGATGATCCTCGGGGACATCAGGCAAAATTGCAACCACTAGAGGGTATGCACTCTTAACCTTGCGCAAACCCTTAGCCAATCCAACCACTCCCTTGACGTAATCACCATTACCAGCTAAAAATGTGACAAAGGCTCGTTTAGAGTAGCCTGTGTTGAGTGTAGAAATCTTGCCAGTGCCTGAAAAGATATCTACAGGCACTCCTGGGGCCATGGAAATGATTTGGCAAGCTTAATGAATGTTTCGACGGTGATTGGAAAATGTAGAGAGATCTAAGAAGATTGGTGTTGAGGAGTGTTAGGGAAGTAAATTAGCAACCCAAGCGGACGCTACCTACTCACCTTTGTTCCTGAGTTCTACAATGGCATACTTGCCTCCTTAAATAGACCTCAAATGAAGGTTAAATTCATGCCAAATGAACTCTAAATGAAACCCACATTTATGACCTCTTCTGGTTTTCTAAAAAAATATATATATATATTTTTTGGTCAAGTCCCGTCCAGGTAGGTATAAATATTTTAAGAATTTATAGCATCAAATACTTTAAAAAAAAATGAATGAACATCATTTACTCTAAAAACCCACCTCTCGTCGAGCCTTATCATCTAAACAGACGGCTGAGATTTAATGGGCTCTGGTCATAGTCGATAGATGCCATTATGGTATATTTCATGGATGCTAACGAGTGAGATATAAAGGCAATAAGCATCAAGCAGGAGTCATTTTCCTCCTTTGTGTAAAATATAAAATAAAAAAGGTAGCTTCTGTGGATTAGAAATGATTCAAATGAATTAATAGTTGGCCAAGGTGGGCCTTAATTTGCAAATGAAACTAACTAGGAAAGGGAGATGCTGCCAAAAGTAATTTGTAGATATGCTTTTGCTAAAGTTGATAAATATTTGTTTCAGCTCATCTTTATAGGATCATCTAAAGCCAAGCATAAGATAGATCCCATTTGGTCGATAGAAACTATAGCCAACCTTATTCAATGAAGAAGCAAAGTATCTGAACTAGAGCTTTTTACCTGAAAAAGCAGTATCTCTACACGGTAAGATCAATTATCTTCCAGTTCTCTTCAGCCTAAGCTAAATTAGTTTCCGGTGAGAAAACTACATGATAAAAACCTAGAAAAATATTTAGATGAAAATGCATGTACGGAGAAGCAATGGCGCCATAGCTATAGTAGGTGAAAAAGCTCATGTAGTTGTCACTCCACAGTATATATTTGTATTGGATTCCACAACGTTAATTTTGCGGAAACAAGAGTCTCATGTTGTACCCATGGGGTCCTCATTTGGATAATCCTCATTGGGAGTCCCACATTGATTGGTTAAGGGAAGGTTATAGGACTTATATATGAGAGGAGTTCCTCCACCTAATAGACTAGTCTTTTGGGCTGGATACTTACTCTATATATGGTGGTCCATTTGTTGAAAAATTGTGCTTGCACAAGGCGGAATCGGTCCATAACATCTCAAACCCTCTTTTAATTTTTGTTGGTGATATACGTGTTGTGAAAATATGGTCCATAGCTAAAAATGATCCTCTCTCAAAGAAACAAAGAATATTCCCTACACACACACACACACACACACACACATATATATATATATATATATATATATATATATATATATATAATATATATATATCGTGTTGTGAAAATATGGTCCATAGCTAAAAATGATCCTCTCTCAAAGAAACAAAGAATATTCCCTACACACACACACACACACACACACACACACACACACACACACACACACACATATATATATATATATATATATATATATATGCGCTTTATTCACGATCATTAAATTTGCATTATTTGAGAAAAACTAGAAATATTGAAAAGTATATAGAAAGACAAGTTATTAGCTAGCTATGGATTATCTATGAATATGCAAGATTGCATGGATGATATTAATATAAATGCATGCATGGTTGAGTCGTATCAAATCTTCTGTCTCCCCCACGTAATTAAATTCATTACTGTTTAGAAACGTTAACAAGCACCAAGGCATATTTCTAATGGGTGTGGTAACAATTATCTCAAACAAAGTGTGGTAGCAGTGAAAAAGAAGCAATCAAGCATCACTTCCGAATCGTAATTGGAGGAAATTAGCATTGGCTTTATCATTCAACCAGTGGTCTTCTCTTCTGCTACCTCCTTTTCCTTTTCGGCTTTCACTCACACTTCCATTACTTCATAAGATCCCTTTGGTGGGATGTTTTGGGCTCCACAGCATCATATAACTCCATAAATCTTCGGTTTTTTACTTTTTATTTTATTTTATTTTTACTTTTCCTTTACGCTTCTGTAAAGGCTAGCCATCAAAACCCTAAATATGCATATCGGTAATACTTACTGAGTTTTAGCATAGCTCCCTAGTAATATATTGACTTGCAAGGAACGTAATTATAGCTTTTCTAATTAGCAATTAATATAAATACAAAATACAAAATGTCATCTCCATGTTTATGAGAACGATATGCAATGTCATGATGTTGATATGGTGGAATTAAAAAAAATGATATATTTTTAGTTAATATATGTACCAACTTTTGGAATATCCGATTGTTGGTATTATATTAATTTTGGATTATCATTAGAAATTGATCTCAAACGGATCATATATTTAAAATTAAATTAATGATGCGAATTTATTGTTAATATAGATAGAAAATTATGTTTTATACTATTTTTGTAGCTATAGTAATTATTTTTTTATTATATTTATTCAATATATTTTTATTTTAAATTATTTTAAATTTATTAAAAGGTATACCAATTTTATAATGACCCATTTGACTATTCTAATTATTAAAATAAAATAAAATAATAATTTATATGTATTACGTGGGATATAAAAGTGTTTTATAACGTAAATGACAATGTTGCAGCTAATTAAAATATATTATATCGATAGTTAACTAATTATAAAGTAATATATTTTAAAATATATGGTTAACTGATTATGTAAAGGTATATCTCTTAAGAAATATACATTTTTGATAGTTAACTAGTTTTGATCAAATCAAACTTATAAAATATGAGTTCAACCATAATTATCTTTAAGACAGAGAAAAATCAAAGAGGTTTTAAATGTCTTTTAGACTCTCCTAAGATGCGACGTAAGGTAGTTAAAAAAAAAATGTATAGCCAAAACATTAAGATAGCTCCCTTGGGCTATTGTCGCGTTGTTTGCTTAAGATAATGCGATAATATTGTTTTTGTCACGATCATTTTAAAGTTGATAAACGCGTTTAACTTTAATTATTTATTTGGTCAAAGTATACAAATGGATGAAAACAAGATATATATCAACGCTTAATGTTGATAACATTAAATTTTTAATTACGGCAGCGGCCGTGATGTCGATAGATGGTGTGTGTCAAATAAAAGTAATTTTAATTAAGAAGCAACTCAGTTTTAATGGTTGTCACATTGTATATTATAATTGATAGCAAATATTATAGAAATATTAAAATTGTGTTATATATTTTTTCTGCAGATAAATCGTGAATCATGATGGTGGCCTACCAATATCTTAAAGCTTTCTTCGCAAATGACCAAGCAAAATAAAAAAGTCCCTCAATGTACATTTGGTGGAATAAAGCAAAAATAAGTTTCAAGTAAATTAAAAATATATCCTATTCCACCTTGTACATTACATTACCTATATTGACCAGCTTTTTAAAGAATAAATAAACAAAATGGCGCGAATCAAATGCATATCTAAAGAGATAAAAGTAAATTATCATGTAAATTAGCTTTAGAAATATCTACTGCTTTGATGATTTCCTTCCCAAATTTTGTTTCTATTGAGCAATTGCCGACTATTTTTTTTAAATTTAATTAGAAGGATCCAGAACAAGTGTGCTGCTGTGGTTGAAGTTGTAAAGTCATAGCATCGTATTGATTGTTGTTATGGTAAAGGCTGGTGTGTTAGTCATACAGTAATTCTCATATTATGTGATACCGTATAATATTATCTGACGATAAAAAAAATTAATTATAAATATAGAGATTGTAATGAGAACATAACATACACTTTTTAGATTGTGAAGATCAAGAGTTGTAGGTATACAGAAGCGCTTCGAGGAAGGTATCAGGAACACAAACACTGCTATTAACTCTTAAACACATCCCGGATTTTGTCAAGTATATCTACTTAAAATTGTTGTGATCATATAATTATTAGTGGTGCTTTCGATCATTAAAACATTTTAGCAAGACCTCATCTATGATCTTCCTGTGCTGTCTAATCGCATTGGAGACGCCACAAACAATCTTTTGAATATCTTTAATATGCCACAAATAATCCTCTGAATATCTTTAATTTCATCCAATAGAACATATATATTAGTTGATTGATCAGCTTTGGGAAACTTAAGATGCTTGTAATCGCTCCCAAGGGTAGCCTAGTTGGTTCAGGGGGCTGACTTGGTGCATTCAGCTACATCAAGTTTTAGGTTTGTGCTCTTTGTTGTCTCCTTGGTCATGGATTGAGGCGCCCGACTGATTGATATTTTTGATGGAGACATAGGCCCAGCAAGTGTCATTTTCCAAGCAGCTGCAGCTTCGGGAGGACAATGGGGAATTGATGTGAACCCTGCAACACTTGAGAGGGAAACTTACAAGCCAAATTATTGCGGCATGCTAATTGGTTTCAACATGGTGCCAAAATGCTTTCCTCTCCGGGAAATGAAGAGCTTGGCCCCTTGTGTCGACCAAAATTTCTTTCATTTATCTTTTGCTTTGGAAAAATATTAACTAGTCAATTAAATGTATAGAGAAATACGTAAGTTTTACTTATATCATCTTACCATACTATTTGCTATATATTTTCCTGAATTTTGTGTTTCTGATAAGATTTCTCATGCAAGCTCAATCGTATTTATTCTTGTTTCGTGCGTGACTTTTGGTCTTTGTCTCACCATGGCCAAACAAGTTCTGAAAAATCTTTAATGAGCTACGTGTCACCTTGCTTTCTAGAAAGTAATATATAAATTAATATGTTTCGAGAAACTACTACTTTAATCACAGTCTCTTTATTCTATTATCATCCTAGATAAACAAGTTTAGCAGAGTTGAATGTGGAAAAGCTTGAAGCCGTTTGTAATGTCAAAGCAGAAGTTGAGAACTTTTGTATCTCTTTATTCTGTAAATTCCCTGGCAGGGTGAACTTTTGAGGATTCGTTTGTGCCATAGTTTGCGAAAGATGATTAAATGACGGAGCAAGTAAATTCAAAAAAGTAAAAGCAGGGACTGGCAGAGCAATTTGTTGAAGCAGGAATATTTTAACTTTAATTGGTGTAAGATCCAAGGAAGATGTTGCGCATTGAGCACTGAAGGTGAAGCCAGCCCATCAATAAATTGTGGTACTGTGCTTAATTTCATAGTTTGGCAGCACCTAGCTTCTTTTCATACCATGAAAAAAATTTAAAAAAAACCTGGAGTCGTATATGTATATAATCATATATGTAAACTCGTAATGGTCCAGACAGAAAAAGAAAGCCAAGAAGCGGACGCATGCATCTCTCTAATTTGCTATGAGCCACAGGTGAGGTGGGCAAAGGTCGTGTTCGTGCAAGCGCGCACTTGCAGTGATGTGCACCTTGTGGCCCTTGGAGCATAGCAATTAGCAAATGTGGTCTCATTCCATTTTTAATTGTTGCCAGTGAGATAGGTGCGATTATTATATAACAAATTAATAATCAGGACTAGTAAAACATTTTAATTGTTAATGTGTATTCTACAAAACATTCTTTCATGTATATAAACTCTGTAAACATAGACGGTTTAATTTTGTTATGCACAAGCGGAAGCGATAACCAATAGAACAACCAAATGCACAACCACAACTATGCCAGATAATTGAATATAATACCAATTAAAGAGGCAACCAATCAACCACAATGCAGAAATAGAATACACACCAGGATTTAACGAGGTTCGGTATAAGTACCTACGTCCTCGGGCGCCGCTGAAGAAACTTTCCACTATCTTCAAAGAGAATTACAAACTTTTGGGCTACAATACAAATTCCACAACTATTGGGCCAAACTGCAATTACCCAAATAGTTGGGCCAAACGTAATTACCCAAACAATTGGGCAATACTACAAATACCCAAAATCAAAAAAAAGGGAAAAACAAATATTACAAACTTTAAGGTCCTTACGGAAAGGCCCTTAAACTATGAGGTCTTATATGTGAGACCTTACAACTTTAGGGGGTGGAGGATATTTCTCTTGGTACACTCATAACTCTCCTACTTGGCTTCTTTTATAAGCCCAAAGGAGTCCCAAGTATTTCTATTTGAGCAATGTGGGATCCCTCACATTGCTTATAGCATTGGCTAAAGAGCCAATACTCCAACAATTCTCCACCTTGGCGATTTAGCCAATCCACCACAATACTGTTCTTTTTCCCATATTCTCTATCACAGCAGCAACGCCTCCAAATGCGCCCAATGGCGCGGTCAAACAGGCACAATGTTGATCAAGTCCAAACAATGACTGAACTTGATCGCTGTCACAACCTTAGTCAACATATCTGCGGGATTCTCGGCAGTCCCAATCTTCTGAAGTAAGATTCTCCCTTCATCAATGATCTCCCGCACAAAATGATACCGAACATCAATATGCTTCGTACGAACATGGAACACTGGATTCTTCGCTAAGTGGATAGCACTCTGACTGTCAGAATAAAGAGTGATCTTCTTCTGCCCAAGTCCCAATTCATCCAGCAATCCCTGTAACCAAATAGCTTCCTTCACAGCCTCTGTCATAGCCATATACTCTGCCTCTGTAGTAGACAAAGCTACTGTAGACTGTAAAGTAGACTTCCAACTCACTGGTGCTCTTGTAAGAGTAAACACATAACCGGTTGTCGACCGACGTTTATCCAAATCACCAGCATAATCTGAATCAACATAACCAATAGCATACTGACCACATGTATCATCTCTCTCAAACACTAAGCCAACATCTACGGTTCTCAACAAATACCGTAGAATCCATTTCACTGCTTGCCAATGTCCTTTACCAGGATCATGCATATACCTGCTCACAACTCCAACTGCATGTGAAATGTCGGGTCTCGTACACACCATAGCATACATCAGGCTACCAACTGCATTAGCATACGGAACTCGAGACATATACTCTCGTTCCTCATCTGTACTAGGAGATAAAGATGCACTGAGCTTCATATGAGGAGCAAGTGGGTACTTACAGGTTTTGACTGCTCTGTAATGCCAAACTGCTGTAATACCTTCTTCAGATACTGCTTCTGAGTCAAACAAATCTTGCTTCTCCCTCTATCTCTGCTAATCTCCATGCCAAGAATCTTCTTAGCTTCACCCAAATCTTTCATCTCAAACTCTCGATTCAACTGAGTCTTCAACTTTGCAATTTCTTCGACATTCGTCGAAGCTATCAACATATCATCAACATACAAGAGTAGATAAATGAAAGAACCATCATGTAGCCTCTGAAAATACACACAATTATCAAATTTGCTTCTTGTGTACCTCTGACCCATCATAAACCGATCAAATCGCTTATACCACTGTCTGGGAGATTGCTTCAAACCATAAAGCGATCTTTTCAGTTTACAAACCAAGTTTTCCTTACCAGCAACTCTGAATCCCTCTGGCTGAGTCATATAGATTTCCTCTTCCAAGTCACCATGTAAAAATGCAGTTTTTACATCCAATTGAACTAGTTCCATATTCATCTGAGCTACCAAGGCTAATAAAATTCTAATGGAAGAATGTTTCACAACTGGAGAAAATACCTCATTGTAGTCAATTCCTTCCCTCTGAGCGTAGCCTTTAGCCACCAACCTTGCCTTGTAGCGGACGTCATTCTTGTCAGGAAATCCATCTTTCTTTGCATATACCCATTTGCACCCAATTGCCTTTTTACCCTTCGGTAGTTGAGCTAGCTCCCAAGTTTCATTCTTCTGAAGAGACTGCATCTCTTCCCTCATAGCTGTCTTCCACTCATCAATTTCAGAACATCTGACTGCCTCTCTATAAGTGGAAGGAACATCAGCATCTACAATTGGAAGTGCATAGGCCACCATATCAGCAAATCGAGCAGGTCTGCGAATCTCACGTCTTGGCCTATCAATTGCAATAGATTCTTGTTGCTGTTGAGGTTCCTGAGTAGAACCCTCACCATCATCTCCCAAATCTCCCTCTGTCACAGGAGTACCATCATCTGTCTCAACAGATCTAACTGGGTTCAATGTCGTCGTTTCAAACTCCACCTGCTGCTGAGTATGCTCCACCTGCTGTGGAGTACCATTCACCTTTGTCTGGTTTTCTGATTTCTTCAACATTGAAGACTCATCAAATGTCACATCTCGACTGGATACAATCTTCCTCGAACTAGGACACCATAGACGATATCCTTTCACTCCTGAAGCAAATCCCAAGAAAATCGCTTTCTTGGCTCTAGGATCCAGCTTAGATTCTTTCACATGATAATATGCAGTAGAACCAAAAACATGTAAAGAATCATAATCAGAAACAGGTTGTCCAGACCATACCTCCAATGGAGTTCTATCACAAATAGCAGCTGATGGTAGACGATTAATGAGATGACACGCATAAGTCACAGCCTCAGCCCAAAATTCTTTGCCCAACCCAGCATTGGACAACATACACCGAACTTTCTCCAGCAATGTCCGGTTCATGCGTTCTGCCACCCCATTCTGCTGCGGTGTACCTCTAACAGTAAAATGACGTACAATACCTTCATCTTGACAAAATTTCAAAAACTGATCACTGCAATACTCACCACCATTATCTGTTCTGAGATGCTTGATCTTCTTGCCAGTCTGTGTCTCAATCATCTTTTTCCATTTAAGGAAAACACGGAGTACATCATCTTTCGATTTCAAACAGTACACCCAAGTTTTCTGGAAAAGTCATCAACAAAAGTAACAAAGTAGTGCCTACCTCCCATAGATGCAGTTTTAGTAGGTCCCCACACATCTGAGTGAACATAATCAAGAATACCCTTGGTATTATGAATAGCGGTGCCAAATTTCACTCTCTTCTGCTTTCCCAGAACACAATGCTCACAAAAATCCAGCTTGCAGGTCTTTGCACCTTTCAATAAGCCTCGTTTTCACCAAACTGAATAAGGCTTTCTCACCTGCATGTTCCAAACGCATATGCCACAGTCTCGTAATCTCTGAATCTGCATCATTATCAGAAACCGTAGCAGCTGATCCATTAACCGTACTACCATTATAGTAATACAAGTTGTTCCTCCTAGTGCCTTTCAATACCACAAGAGCGCCTGAAGTGACCTTCAGAATACCATCTCGAATAGATATACCACAGCCTTTAGATTCCAAGGCTCCCAAAGAGATGAGATTCTTCTTCAACTTCGGTACATACCGAACATCTGTCAGAACTCTAGTCAGTCCCATCAATTCCTCAATCGGATCGAACCTATCCCAGCAGTATGGCAAATATCATCATTGCCCATATACACAACTCCACAATCAAGCTCCTCAAACTGAAAGAACCAATCCCGATGTGGACACATATGATAAGTACAACCCGAATCCATAATCCACTCATCAGAAACAGAAGTGGACGGATGACCAACTAGACAATTATCTGAATCACTATCATCCTCACGCTCAACAACACATGCATCAGAAACAGCCTTGCCCTTATCTTTCTTTTTCAACTTAGGACAATCTTTCTTCCAATGCCCTTTCTCACGACAAAAGGCACACTCATCTTTTCCTAATCTACCCCTCGACAAAGATTTTCCCCTTTTTCCTGGTTTCCTACTATGACTACGCCCTCTCACTGTCAATGCATCTACTGACTCATCCCTATGTTCCCTTTGATCTTTCTTACGAATTTCATAATTCAACAAAGCAGAACAAACTTCTTCAAAAGACAGTTTATCTTTCCCATGGATAAGAGTAATGCATAAATGATCTAATTCATCCGGAAGTGAGCCAATCAATAGCATAGCCTTAATCTCATCTTTGAAGGTTTCATCTAAGTTTAACAAATCAGCAATTAACTTATTAAACTCATCAATATGAGAACTGATGCTCGTACCTGGTTTCAACTGGAGACGGAACAATCTCTTCAATAGATACAGCCGATTCTCATTGCTTTTCTTCATATATTTGTTTTCCAGCGCCTTCCACAATTTGCTTGCAGATGTCTCCTTTGTGAACGGATACTTTTGTTCTCTACACAAGCAAGAGCGAATCAACCCACAAGCTTTTATATTCAGCCTGTCCCAATCTCTTGCACTGATATCTTCTGGTTTTGTTTCTTCCAGAACAATATCCAAATCCTGCTGATATAACCCGTCCAACACCTCACTCTGCCATAAGCCGAAATTATTTCGGCCATCAAATTTTTCAACATCTATTTTTGCATTTGTCACAGTCACTGTCTTCTCAGATACAGTAGACGATGAAGCCATTACTACCTCTCACAAATAAACTCGATACACAAATCACCAATAACCAAGTTCCAAACAAACTATTATATTCAATAACTAGCAATCCAAAATCAACAGCCCAGAATAGTAGCAAGTGCTTCAATGAAATAGCCACTAACTACCCAAAACCTTCGGCTCTGATACCAATTGTTATGCACAAGCGGAAGCGATAACCAATAGAACAACCAAATGCACAACCACAACTATGCCAGATAATTGAATATAATAGCAATTAAAGAGGCAACCAATCAACCACAATGCAGAAATAGAATACACACCAGGATTTAACGAGGTTCGGTATAAGTACCTACGTCCTCGGGCGCCGCTGAAGAAACTTTCCACTATCTTCAAAGAGAATTACAAACTTTTGGGCTACAATACAAATTCCACAACTATTGGGCCAAACTGCAATTACCCAAATAGTTGGGCCAAACGTAATTACCCAAACAATTGGGCAATACTACAAATACCCAAAATCAAAAAAAAGGGAAAAACAAATATTACAAACTTTAAGGTCCTTACGGAAAGGCCCTTAAACTATGAGGTCTTATATGTGAGACCTTACAACTTTAGGGGGTGGAGGATATTTCTCTTGGTACACTCATAACTCTCCTACTTGGCTTCTTTTATAAGCCCAAAGGAGTCCCAAGTATTTCTATTTGAGCAATGTGGGATCCCTCACATTGCTTATAGCATTGGCTAAAGAGCCAATACTCCAACAAATTTGTTAGTAGCGCCTTAATTGGAACAGATTCTTAATTACGATGATTGATGAAAACTCGAATTACCTAATGAGTTTACTAAATGATATTTCGGTGAAGAAAGCAGAAGATATTTGGTTGTGTGTGGATATTTTGATGATGCTTTCAGCTTTCATAATATCTTCACATGGACGTAAAAATGAAATATATATGTCAGAACGTCAAGAGTTCTCAACCAAAGGCCCCAAACCACAGGGACTGAAGAGAGCGACTAAGATAGAGTCACTTAAAATAAACAAGCTGCTACAATACCATAGATTATAGAATCCTTCTTTTAATTAGTAAAGTTATTGGTTCTGCTGGCATCGATTGTAATTTGGTAAAGTACGATGAATACAAAACTTAAGATGTGTGTACATACCAAGAACTGAGGCTCAGCCTCTCGATGTTAGGGGTTACTAGGATCTCATTCATACATGCACACTCTGTTGAACGTAGTCCTTGCAAACTACTCCAAACTTTTTGTCGTTCAGGACCAAGTCAAATTATTCTTGCCCAACTTGTTTACAGAAAAGTACTCCCAGGTCGAGCACGGACTCATTTGTGGTGAAAAAAACCAGCGTGTCTTTTGATCCCATGCATGCCCATCGTTATGATTTTTGTCCTGGCCGATGGGAGTTCGTGTGATGTGGGTAATTCAAGGTTTATTTTTAGTATTTCAATTTTCAAGTGTTGGGCTTAATTCGGAAAATCGAATTTATGTTGGTTTCACTGAGGGATCAATCATCCATTTTCAATAGAAAAGCATAAACGTGTTTGCATTATCTCATGTTGTTATGCATGCTTCTTTATGGAGCTGACGCAATACGAACTCCAAGCCAAGTAATCTCAAACTTTTTGTTGCGCACATAACAACCACAAGGCAAGACCTTTCCAACGTCACAAGGAGCATATTCCATACTAGTAGCTAGCTCATTGTCACGAGTTTAGAGTTTACATAGCACGTTCATACGGTATTTAGACAACTTGAACTCAAAAATTACTAAGTAAACCTTGGTGTTGGCTTGCTTCACTCAAGAAGAAGCTTCAGAGACTTGGATCGTTGAGCTGAAAAGCTTTTAGGCAAAGTATAGAAATGTTGGAAGATGGAGACTAGAGTTGCTAAGTAAGAAAACTTTTGTATTATACAAGAACTCTTTATAAATGACTTGATTACAACTTGGCTTTCAAACGAAGCTTGGATGGGTATTTATAGTAATACTCTTCCTAAATGGACGGTTACGATTTATTACATCTGACGGTCATTATTTACTCTTTAGAGGTATCTCAATAAATATCTAGATATTTGTAAGGATATTTACAAAGGACATTCTAACACATGTGCTTGCTAGAGATTTCTAGAAAAATGGGCTAGACCTTATAAGCTTTCTAGAAACTAGGCCAAGCTTTGCACATATATTTGGGCCACTCTAGCAAGCAAATTGAGCAAGCCGTAACATCCTCCCCCAACTAATTCTGCGATGTCCTCATCGCGCTTTCATCCTTATAACGTTAGATATGCTCACCAAATTGCCGCAAGGCGTCTTCACGTTCCCAACTAGCCTCATTGTTCAAAGAGTTTTTCCACTTCACTGAGTACTCAACGCAAAGTGGAACTCCTCTCCTTCGAATCACTCGATCCGCGACGATGCACTCCACGTCCTTGTCGAATGTGATGACGACAGTTGTAGGTGCTCTATTGGACTCACTTCTTCTTGGATCTTTCTTGTCCTCATGATACGGCTTGAGGAAACTCACATGGAACACCGGATGAATCTTGAGGTTAGGGGGTGGTCGAACTTGGTAGGAGACTTCACCCACTCGTTTGATTATTGGTAAGGGGCCTTCATATTTCGTACTAACCCCCTATATACTTTACGTAGTGATTTGAATTGTTGGGGTAGTAGCTTGACAAGCACCAAGTCCCTTCTTGAAACGTAAGGTGTTGTCTCCTTGTGTTCACTTATTTCTTCATCCTGTTGGCAGCCTTGTTCAAGTACGTTTGTGTGATATTGGCTGTCCATGCCACTCTTTTGCAAGCATGTAAGCCGCTGGGCTCTTCCCTTCATATGTTGAGGCAATGTCATGCGGAGTCATAAATTGTTGTCCCGTTACAATCTCGAACGGACTCTTATCCGTTGCCTCACTTGTTTGGAGATCATATGAGAATTGGACAACATCTAATAACTTTGCCCAATCGCATTGATGAGCGCTCACATAACGCCTTAGATAACACTCAAGTAGGCCATTGATGTGCTCCATTTGTCCATCGATTTAGGTGTAGAAGCTCGTCAAGAAGCTCAAGTCAGATCCTAATAGTTTGAAGAATTCTCTCCAAAATCGATCAGTAAAGCGTAGTTCACGATCACTCACAATGTTTTGTGGAGCTCTCCAAAGTTTCACCACATGCTTGAGGAACGCTCGAGCAGCTTTATCTGCAGTATAATCGACGAAAACAGGTATGAAGGTAGCATATTTGTTAAATCGATCAACCACCACCATAATGCTTCCATACCCCTCTCATTTTGGTAAGGCCACGATGAAATCCATTGTTACGCTTTGCCATGGCCTTTTTGCATCATTTTTTTTCTTGGACCATATACCATCGCTTGGTGTGGTTGAGCTTGCGACTCTTCTATGTGACTGGGTGCCCTTCTTACATAAGCACTCCTCTAATGGCAAAATCTGAGGAGTCTATGTGCATCTCGAATTGTTTTGTGTGGTCGGGTAGCACCAACACGGATTCTTCCAAAACTGCCTTCTTTAGTTCTTTGAAAGGCTTTGGCACATTTCGGACCAATGCCACACGTTGTTTTTCTTCAATAGTTTGGTGAGAGGGGCGGCCTTGGCGGACTAGCCTTGATGAACCGCCTATAATAATCCACTAACACCAAGGAATTATCGTAGCTTCGGTACTTTGGTGAGAGGCTCCCATTCTTGAATAGCCTTCACTTTTACTTGATCCATCATAAGTTTTCCATCCCATATTCGATGGCCAAGGAACTCTACTTCTCTTTGAGCAAAGGAACATTTTTCTTTCTTAACTTAGAGTTCATTTTCGTAAAGCACTTGGAATACTTGCTTGAGATGTTGCACGTGCTCTTCAAAGGTGATGCTATACACCACAATATCATCCAAGTACACCATAACAAACCGATCAAGATAGAGATGGAATAACTTATTCATGAGAGTAGAAAATGTGGTGGGTGTATTGGTGAGGCCAAATACATGACTAAGAATTCAAAAGCACCATAACTTGTCACGCATGCCGTCTTTGGTTAATCACCTTTGGCAATGCGCCCTTGGTAATATCCCGATCTTAAGTCGAGCTTTGTGAAGTAGATGGTCAAATAACTCCATAATCAAAGTTATCAGATACTTGTTCCTGATGGTGATCTTATTGAGCGCTTGATAATCAATGCACATGCGGAGAGATTCATCCTCTCACGGGTGCATGAGCCTTAGAGGTTGAATATATCCTGCGTCAAGTAGATCCTGGAATTGCTTTTTTATCTCCAAAAGTTCGGGTGGCGCGATGCGATAAAGTGCCATGGCTAGAGGCTTGGCACTGGCCTCCAACTCGATTTGATGATCAACCTCATGTCTTCGCAGTAACTTCTTCGAAAGTGCTTAGGGCATGATATCCTTGTATTCCTCAAGGATGGCCTAAACTTCTTTTGGCATAGGATCCTTGGCAATGTTGATGTCTTTTCCATCATTTAGTTCCCGAACAGTGGCAAAGAAGCTTGGGTCCTTCTTCATTCCCCTGTTGAATTCTAATGCGGATAACGTCTTACTCTCAATCTTATATTCATGCTCTGCTACAACCATGCATGATCGACTCCCATCAAGGATGCTAAGGGAGTTAGATACTGGTAAGGGGAAAGCATGGACTTGGTCGAAGAACTTCATGTTTAGCACCACTTGGAAATCATCCATAGGAACGATGGAGAAATCTAGATTCCTACTCCATGCACCCAATTGGACCGGTGTAGACTTGGCCATACCCACTATTGATTTGGCAAGTGAGTTTACCATCTTGATGGTACCTCTTTCATTATTATGCTTGAGACTTAATCGTTTGGCCTCCTCAATAGAAATGAAGTTGTGCATGACTCCCGTGTCGAGTATTGCACGCACGCTCTTGCCATTGATTGTGGCGTTCACATACATTAGACTCTTTTTAGCATGTGTAAGTTTCTTAAGTGCGTCAATCGTACGAAGAGAACCCATCTCTGCTTGGGGCTTTCCCTCATGTATGCCCTTATATTGATCCGCTAGGGCATTGAGGGTCTTCTTCTTTAGGCAATCGCGTACCCAATGAGGGCTATCACAAATAAAACAACGGCTGTTAGGCTTAGGGGCGTCGGACTTACCCTTACTAGGCTTATCACGCTTGTCACCTTTGGAAGATTCGTGTGCACCTCCTTTCTTTCGACCATGATCCTTCTTGGCACTCTGCTCTCCCCCACCTTTGCCATAATTAGCCTTTCTATCATTGGATTGGGATGTGTAATCTGTAAGAGACTCGGCCGCAGCTATGGCTTCATCAAGGTCACTCACGCCATGCCTTTCAAGCTCTACCCTTGTCCAATCCTTGAGTCTATTAAGGAAGTAGAAGAGGGAGTCCTTGTCATATATGTCCTCAATCTCTAGGATTATTGTTGTGAATTCTTTGATATAATCGTGGATAGTGTCGCTTTGCTTCAAACGGTGGAGGCGGTTCCTCGCCTCTTTTTTGGCATTGTTGAGAGAGAAGTGCTTGCGAAGTTCTCTCTTGAAATCCTCCCATGTGCGGAGTAAGCAAATGCCTTTGCCTGCGTCGCCATGCTTTCGACGCCACCATAGTTGGGCTACATCGCGAAGGAATGTAAGCGTAATGCCGATCCTTGGAGCGTCATCATGGACACATTTGGTCTCAAAGTATTGCTCAAGGCCGAACAAAAAGTTCTCAACCTTGGTGGCATTACGAGCGTCGTGGTATGTGGTGGTAGTAGGCACTTGCATATTGCTTAGCCCACTAGCGCTTATGGAAGATAGGCTAGCTCGGTCACATTGGTGCCTCTCCCATTCCGTGCGAGTTTCCTCTACTTTGGCACGGATGGCCTGCAATTCATGCTCCACCAAAGTCCGCAAGCCTGCAAGTTCTCATGTAAGGTTGTGAAACTCCTCCTTGTGGACTTTGCTAAACTCAAATATGTTAGAATTTGTTGCTTGAGTAATCTTCCTATAGTTCGTCTCTAGGCCTTCGAGATGGTCGGAGAGGTCTTCCACGATGTTATCCAAACCCGAGATAGCTTGCTCAATATTAGAAACACGAGACTCCAAGGTTTCCGCAGGTGGAGCTTTGGACTTGCCACGCTTCCCTTGAGGGCGAGGTTGTGGTTGAGGTTGTTCCTCCCGTCCACGAACTTGTACTTCTATTATCACCTTAATGTCGGATGTCATGCTCTTGTGATCGAACCGTGCTTTGATACCAACTGTCACAAGCTTAGAATTTGCGCAGCACGTTTATGCGACATTTAGGCAACTTGAACCTAAAAGTTGTTAAGTAAGCCTTGGTGTTGGCTTGCTTCACTTAAGAAGAAGCTTGAGGGACTTGGATCGTTGAACTAAAGAGCTTTTAGGCAAAATATAGAAGTGTTGAAAGATGGAGACTAGAGTTGCTAAGAAAACTTTTTTATTACACAAGAACTCTTTACAAACGGCTTGATTACAACTTGACTTCCAAATGAAGCTTAGAGAGATATTTATAGTAATCCTCTTTCTAAATGGACGGCTACGATTTATTACATCCAACGGTCATTATTTACTCTCTAGAGGTATCTACATAAATATCTAGATATTTACAAGGATATTTAAAAGGGACATTCTAGCACATGTGTTTGCTAAAGATTTCTAGAAAATGGACTAGACCTTATAAGCTTTGTAGAAACTAAGTCAAGTTTTACACATATTTGGCCCATTTTAGTAAGCAAATTGGACGGACTGTAACATCATGTTAGTGTATATGGCATGGCCTTATTTCAATATGAAGAGTGACACATTCACTGCGACATGTATTGTTATTATTTTGTTGTTATTATTATTATTATTCGCAAAGCATCAATTTAAGATGGTACCACCTTTTTTTATTAATACACTCATTTATTTAATAAATCCCCTTACCAAATTTAAAATATTAATATTTATTTTATAAGCCCATCCCAATTGTAACTATGACCTTATTAAATACAAATCTTATAAATACTTGATTTCATAAATAAACCCATCATTTCAATATCGATATATCTACACCCACAAAATAATTAACATCTCTTCTTTACCAAAACCAAAAAAATTTTGCGCCTTTTCACGAGAATTTTTACACTAGTTACATAGAATAAAAGAGTTCAATAAAAGAGATCAATTTTTGTTCTAGTAAGGTCCACAACAAAGAGCACTCATTCTTGCTTGACTTCATTTCTAATTAACAAAACTTACATGCTCCCGTCTGCATCGATTTCATTTCTTATTGACAAAACTTACATGCTCCCCTCGCCTCTCTCTTCTCCTTCGCACCTTCCTCTCCTGACCACTTCAATGGCACAACTCCTTTCAGGCTTGCAAGCCCCATCCTAAGGGCTGCCACTTTCTTCCACTTTTTCTACCACATCTTCATCCTTGTCCCATTTCTTAGTTTCATAGAATTTTTTTTAAGTCTAATTTTAAAATATTTGCTAGACAACCTCTACTAAATGCAAATAACTGATGATGAAGATAAAGACTTAGAAATGGGTTAACAAAAAAAGTTTCTGTAGATAATTTTATAATAAAAAATTTTAATAAAAAGATAAACGTATTAATAAAAACATTTAGATGCGAATAACTCTACCCATTTAAGACAACTGGGGTTTGAAAGATTAGGAGTGTTAATTTTGTCCTTGCACCTCTTTTAAAATGATCATCCAGATAGTCATTCGCTGCCAATTGAAGCAGGCTCCGTCAGATGTTCAATATGATTGCGACGAATTCAAACTTTTACCAGAAACTTCTCAGGGTGATCGGAACAAAGATATGCATCACGTTTAAGAGGCACAAAATTAAGAAGAATTGTGAGTTCTCATCCCCTCTGTTGCTTAAAGGGTAACGTATTTAGCACCAGCCGGACACACAATAGTGATGAGCTATTTTGCTTTGTTCAATAAGCAATTAGGTCGAGTCCCATTAACATCACCACCGCAGCAAGAGAAACAAAATGAAAAAACCAAATTCAGGAAAGGGGTGGCGCACCAATTAATTTCAATTACAGATAGAAGCATCACATCTAAACCCAGCTGAAAGCACAAAATTACATGTATCCAACCAACCATTCTTCTATTACAATATAGTCATAACCAAGTCCTAAATCAAAAAGAACATAACAGCAATCCAACCGTCTCAAGCAAAAAGGAAAGAAAAAAAAATAGATAATATTCACCCCTGCATCCAGAATTTGCCAGTCCACAAAAGATCTTAACGGCTTCAAGCCTGCAAATATCCACCCAAAAATAAGAAATAAATAAATAAAATCAGAATTTAAAAATCCTAACAGCCATCAAAAAGTGTCCATACTGGTAAGAGATTGTGCTTGGTTCCAGCTGCTATATGAGTACAGCAGATTTCAAATATGTGCAAAAATCGTAAATAAATAAAAAGAATTAAAAAATAGTAAATGAGTAAATGAAAGTTATATAAAAGTCGTAACACAACTTTTATTTGCTCGTTTACGACTTTTATACACCCATTTACAACTTTTACACAATTTCAAAATCTGCTATATAGGCACAGCAGCTATTCTATAGCATAACTCTATTGGTAAGTTAGTACAAAGGGGGAAAAAAAAAGTTTGCAAATCAAAATAAAAGACAGCAAATACTGTCCTGTTGTAGCAACCCAATCTTGTAAAACTTGACCAAATATAATGCGGTAGACATGTTAGACTAGACTACTCAGCAGCATTAACTCAAAAATTTAGTTAAAAGTTTTCGCATAGCATTTGGTTTCCATAAATTTAGTAGCAAATTAATTAAAGGGTTGAACTATCACCTTGTTAGCAATGTTGTTGGAAAGCCAATCCAAACCTTCATAAAGACCCTCACCAGAGGTTGCACAGGTGCTCTGGATGTACCTGGAAAGACGACGAAGTACATTAGAAACCATAAAAAAATTGTGATAAGAGACCAAACAACAGCCAAGAGTCATAAATTTACCAGTGACGCTGCCGCAGGGAATGGAGACCGAGCTTATCAGTAATCTCGGCAGCATTCATTGCATTTGGAAGATCCTGCTTGTTAGCAAATACAAGCAACACTGCATCTCGCAACTCATCCTGAAACCAATGAGCTTCAATTCAGCTAACCATTAAAAAACTTAAACCGAAGTAGAAGTGCTTGTAAACTAGCTTTGCTGATGGATTTTTCTCATTACTGTACAAGCAGACCAAGGTGGGAAGGGAAACCGACTTACATCAAGGGAAGTTGGTAATTACAAGGGTTGGGAGAGGGTTATCTCCTATTATGTAGGCACTAGAAACCATTTCGAACAGACCCAAAAGAAATAGAGCAGAAGTGAATAACTAACGACCAGGACACTCACTGATTCACTCTAGCACGAATTATATTTGACAATAGCATTTAAATTCTACTAGCTAAATAGAGAGCAATATACCTCATTCAACATACGATGCAATTCATCCCTCGCCTCAACAATACGGTCTCTGTCATTACTGTCCACGACGAATATAAGTCCCTGAGTGTTTTGGAAATAATGCCTCCACAAGGGACGGATCTGTGTACAAGGAAGAAAACATCATTGACTAATCATTACATGAATGAAAAGTTTCACCAGTAAACTCTTGATGCTGGATTTAGGACAAACAAAATAATTCAATTCAGAAACTGTAGTCTTGCTAATATAATGCAGGCAAAGATAATCAATTGCAAAGGTTAGGAAAAAAGAAAGATTATAAGTTCATACCTTGTCCTGACCCCCAACATCCCATACGGTGAAACTAATGTTCTTATATTCAACAGTCTCCACATTAAACCCTGGAAATAAGATATATTGGGATTGATAAACATCATTAACTGAATGCACATGAGCACACATTAAGCACAAAGCTCAAAATCAGACTTGAATGGCTAACAGTAACAAGAAAAAAATAACAATATTGATGTTTTGCGTTCATGCATTTGAAAGCAGTAAAAAAAATCTTTTTCGTCTATATTTCAGTTGTTACATACTTTGAGTATATGATCTGCATGCACAATCTTTCCACGTAGTCTAGAAACTTAAAACACTTCACAATCCAATCTAAATATTTCATGATCCATATCTAACTGCCCTAAATAATATATCAAAATCCATTAAACAAGGCTTCAAAGTAAGGCTTTCAAGAGATCACCAAGCTAAATATTGAACCAAGAGAAACAATTACAGCCTACCGAACGAACCTATTTCAGCATCTGAACCCTGTTTCCACACCATCCATTTGGCTCAATTTTGCACACAAAAGTAATTACTAAGACTCTAACAGGGAATAGATGTAGGCAGTTAGGAACTAAGGCAGTTATAGCAACAAGAATAATGCAACCTTAGAATTTAAATAGGACATATGACAGAAATCTTCACAAAACTATAGACTGACATCTTCAAACAAAACTCCATCACATTATACAAAACACACAAACTCTTCTTTTTACCCTGAAAACAAGGCAAACTATTTTAAAGTGATAAGATGGGAGTCCTGACAACATATCAGCAAACACAAACCCAAATTCGATGTAATAAATGTCGGCCCACAAATTGCTTTTAATTTTTAAAAAATATCCTTGAATCCCAAAAACAACTCCTACAAAACTACCATCATTTTCATGCAATATCCAAAAATCGCCCCAAACAAAATTAGTCTTAAAGGACTCACCGATAGTAGGAATAGTGGTGACAATCTCTCCAAGCTTGAGCTTGTACAAAATGGTTGTCTTACCAGCAGCATCAAGACCAACCATAAGAATTCGCATCTCCTTCTTGGCAAAAAGCCGGCTGAACAGCTTCGTGAATGTCAGCCCCATTTTTCCTGGCTGTGGGTCCCTATAAACCATCAAGCCAACATAATAAATCACCCAGCAAAAATTGAAAAATCAAACAATAACAAACAAATTCCAAAACATTTCCACCATTTAGTGGACAAGAAAATAGGCGCCAGCATATTAAACTCAACCCAATTCAAATAAGAGTTATAAGATCAGATAGATCTGGCTGTAAAATGAATAACATCATATAAAGTAACATGAGATCAACTCATCATCCGCGAAATTCAAATCGCCAAGCTATACTGAGCAGCTTTATACAACAGATCTCAAAAACTTAATCGACCAAACTGCAGATCAACAGAGAGATGCAAACAACAACAACAAATTCGATCTGTTAACCAAATCGAATCTACGATAACCTAAATCGAAATCACGAAACATAACAAAACCTCAAGTTTCGAAGAAATTTAGGCAACAACTCGAATCACCTCGAGTACAAAAAACGAAGTACATGCAGACTAAAAATGGAATATCAAGTTAAGTATCGAATTCGTTCTTTATGATACGAACAGAGAATTGAAGATTGGTAATCGAAGAGGGATGAGAATAGATTTACGAAATTTGAAATCGGAGATTTGAATTTTTTACCTTTAGAACGAGAAAGAGGACGAATACGAAGCTTAACAACAACGCAAAATATGGGTGGGGAATGTGGAGCTGGGAGATTTATAAAGGAGGGGATTTTTTGAAATAACGAAAACACCCCTGGTTTGGGTGTAATTGTTGGATTGTGATCTACGCGATCAGTTCCAATCAGTCACTGCCACGTCACTGTAGTGAAATGACGAGGGGTAACTTGACTGGGGATTTATTCTTGCTGACCAACTGGTGAGTGCCACGTGGTGGGAAAATGCAATTACTGTGAACAAACGAGTCGTTCATGGTTCAAATTCAAAGTCAATTTTTGGAGAAGGGGCATAATTGAATGAGAAAGAGAGAGTTTAGGCAAGTAAACCAAATAAAAAAAGAGGTGGTCTGTCAGCCATCCAAATTGTGTTAGCTCATTTGCAATGGATTTTAGTTTTTTTTCTTCACAAATAATATATATAATTCTATTTTTTAAATTTATAAAATTAACTCATCATTTTATGATATCATCACATAATTTAATAGTATTTTTAATGTCATTCTTAAATAACAAAATCAAATAATCAACAACAAAATAATAAATCTATCTTTACGAGTTTTATTAATTATGTCTGGGACTTTAAAATTCTTAAAATATATTAAGAAATTCAAAATGAAAAGATAATTATCTTTATTTATTAAAAATATATAACGGGGGATTAGTTCTGTTAATCATTTGCCGACTTCTTAGTTATTTGGGCAGAATGAACCTTGCCTCCAAATGATTAATTCATAGTTCATTGGAGGATCAACTGGCATTTCATATATATTATTTAATTATTTTTGTTAAATACAAATGTCAAACAATTTTGAATATTCTCAGAAGCATCGATGTAAACGGCTAAACGCGTGAGTTGCAGTAGCACTGGACCAACATCCGTGGTTAAAATGGCCCGCATCGGAGTCCGCGAACTGCGTAGAAAGCCACTGAAGATACCTGCCCAATATTGGGCCACAGAGCCCAATATAGTAGGCTAGTAGACAAGGCTAGCTCTAGATCTAGGTCACCCAAAGAGGGGCTTTTGCGTGATAATTGCATCCGCCCCATTTGTTGAAGACTAGTCAGCTAAAAGAATGTTGCGAGTAAGGCAAGGCCGCGACCACCTCACATCCTGCCAATTCTTAAATGTTTAATGCCATGCTAATCTAATCTGTTCAAAGGAGTTCGCAACGCAAATAACAGGACTGACAAATAAGAATTATATATTAACACTTAATAAATTTAAGTTATGATATGAAGAGACATTTGGTAAGAGTTGCTTGTCAAAGTTTGATACAAATCCACAATGAAAGACACAACAAAAATAATTATATACAATCATTTACAGCTTTTGTAATTCTTCGCCTCCACCGAACAGAGTTTTCATCCCCAAAAGGTGTCTTCTAGTCTTGAAACTATCAACCTGTTTTAATCTGAAAAAAAGGGAGCAAAGAGAAGTCTAAAAACAGTAAACAAATGATGGAAACAAAATTTTTCAGAAATTTTTCAATTTTTGGAATACATAGAAGAATATCACAATAAACAAGGCCACTCCTACGCTTTGCCTGGACACAAGAATTCCTGAAGCCAACCAATTTAGAGTGCATAATTCAGTTTAACAAGCAGAATTTTAGGCAATGAACATGATTCATCAGCCCTTTTCTTAGTAAACTAGGGATAAAGCGAGAGCACTGAAAGACCAACTCCCTTCAATAAGAATCCAGTTAGGACCAACGAAGTATTGGAAACCTTGGCAGAACCTTAGAAGGAAGAAATTGCGAATACTTGTTGCAATAAAAAGAGAGAGATTGAGGGAAAATAAACAACCATGTAGGTTATTTTGAGCTAATATCTCTAAAATTTCTCTAACATAAAAATGATCAAATCTGGTGCCAATAAGCCAGTCTAACAATTATCTATTGGTTTTTTTATTTTTTAACATAGTAGTCTTTTAGGTATCCAACAACAACAGTACAGCAAAATGGCAAGAAGCTAAAAGGTGGTCAAATGTGGTCACAAATTTAAAATACTGCATGCAAATGTCACCAGTAGCTTATCTCAATTGGCTCAGCTTAGAGCAGATGTGAATGCTCGTCAAGCTTCAGGAACCATTCCAATCTAAATCTTATTTATACATATACATTGTACTTTTCAGTAAACCAATTCTGAGTCAAAAGTCGAAACCTAAACATAAATAGAGCAGAGCAAAGATTACCAGGACGTATAAAAGGGCATAAAACCCCAGTTGTTTCTGGGATCAGCGCCAGTATTGAGCCCATCTATGAATGGTCTCAACCATTTGCGGGAACAAAGCACTAACACTCTCGTTTATAAGATCCTGGAAGAAATGTATGCAGGCCTCATCATCCAAATCCAACCGAAACTTCTCTTGGAGCTACAAGTACCAATGAAAAGCAGGTCATGTAACAAAACACAAATCATTAATGGATTAGAAACTTACAAATTGGTACCTTAAGAATGCCTTTTTCAGGATCAGAAGCTATGTCAGGAATGTTGGACCCCGCCATCAAATGAAACAGGTTCAAGATAAGGTTACTAGATTTGCGCAGGATGTTGTATGCTTCGCAACAATAGGACTTGAACCTCGTATAATATTGGCTGTAAGGAAGATATAAGCAACTAATTATGCACTGCTAAATAAGGACAACTTTCCCAAGAAGTGTCAAAGTTTAGTCACATATTATATCCAATATATTCCACAAAACAGGAGTAAATAAAAAGCACAATATCCTCATTAAAAGAGGGGGGGGGGGAGGGGATCCACCTCTCTGCCCCACCCATAGCCTCAACCATTTCTTTGCAAAGCTTCATAGGTGGGGGAAACGGCTTGGGATCTCGGCCAAGAATATAACCAAAATCAACATGGAAAAGGCGCCCATCATCCCTAAGAAGAAGATTGTCTAGGTGCCTGCAGAACAAAAAATGATTAAGGCTTTCAAAATTGCAATTCATTTTGACAAATGCAGATATCTCTTGGAAATAGATCTTTTTTTTTTTTCCAATTATGCTTGGAAGTAGAAGTTAAAACAAGAAATTCCTAATGTAAAACAACTAAAAACATCCACGTCTTAGAAACAAATTAAAAATTTATAAATAGGGCAATCAGAAATTCTAAAGCAGTCAAACAACTTTCTAAGAAGGAAAAGCAGAAATTTAACTACTTGCAGACGACATAATGATTTAGTTCAGTATACACCATACATTGCCAAAGAACTTGAAGATGGGATTTACTTATTTTTAAAATTGAAAAATGTCCTGCAATGTTTGCACATTTCAAGATTCTTCCTATTGTGCCACCGGCATTTCCTCTCTTACAAATGTTACTGTAATCATAAAATTTTAGGGAATAATCAAAAAGGCATAAATTTTTAACACAAAAGACCATGAACTACCTGTCTCCTATCCCCAGTATGTATGTGATAACAGAGTAGCCAGCACAACTTTTTATAAACGTCTCAAGACAGGTGGCTGTAATCCCAAATGGTCCATGCTCATCGGGATGAAACTTCTGCAGATAGCTTATAATGCTTCGATGCTCTGAGAGAATCTGGATAGAAACAACCGAATTACTAGCTATTGCAAAGTTGTACATTGTTAATAGACCAAATAAATAGATAAAAAATTATTCTTGTGTATGTGGCTAAAATTGTTACAAATTAAATTAAATGAACTGAAAATTCAAAACTAAACTATTAAAAGGCCCCTATGGTTTTTAGCTAAAGAGAAAGTGAAGATGGGCCAACTTCACAGCATCCTCCACTCAATTTACATCATTTTCCTATCAGTTTGCCCTTGTAACAGAACTTAAATTAATATCTTCTGAACATGATTTCTTTGAATAAATCACAAATTTTAACAGAAAATTTGATGAGCTAGCCAATTTTACCATTATCAAGATACTAATAAGATAAAAATAGTAATACAAACACTGCAAAGTCATTTAAGTTTCTATGTAATTGCCTCACTATTTAATATATAATTACTTATCAGCTATACGACGAGAATAACACTCTTAGCTTAATCACTCTGAAAACATAGAGATAGAAACAGATGCTATGAGCAATTCTTTTTCCAACCAAAGAACTATCTTCAAAGAATGTAATACCAGTGCTAGAGAACGAGATGGTATGAACTCCAACATGCCCTCATCTTGTCCAGTTGCAAGCACCTTATACGGAGTTAAGTGCAGATCAAGATTTTCCAGCTTAAGCAATCGATCCATGAGGGACACCATTTGCACAACCTAAAATACCCACACATCAATATATGACTAATGCCAAAGCCTTGCCACCTTTCTTCATCACCCAGATTAAAACTCCATCTGGGTGGGTGGAAGTGTGGCGTGAAGGAGAAAAAGAGAAGAAATAGATAGGAAGGAAAAGCTAGTTGAGACTTTGTTCTAGGCAACAGCAGAACAAATGATTTGTTTTTACCAATTGATCTTGCCGAATATCATCACCCTTCTTAAAAATGATCTTGCAAGTTCCACCACTTTCGGTTCTGAAAGTCAGACGCAAAGGATGCAACGCACTTTTGAATATAGATGACTCTGATGGCACAATCCCAGTGATGTGGATGGATGGAGCCAGTGGTGATCGTATTGGCTGGAAATACAACAGATCAAAATAATACCCTCAAAAGATTATAAAATGCTCAATAGACAATAAACTTCATATCAAGCTACCTCTTCAAAATAAGTAAGTTCACTAAGAAGACCAGAGAGAAGTTGTCTAAGCTTTTCAATTTTCTTTTGGGTATTGCCTCGTACATTTCCAACATCTCTTGATATAGAACCTAACTGAGCAGTCAAATCTTGCTGGCGCATCAAATTATTCCACAATTTAGATCCATCTTCTCCAATCACACTAGGTGTCAACTGCAACAAAGAGGATGTGATTATTGAACTATAGAAAATTCACTTATCACCAACTTATCATTTAGAAGCAATCTATTTAATTCTTCATCTTGACATCATGGAATCACTTAAAGATGCCGTTTCCAAAGATCAGTTCTCCTTAACAAAAGGGATGCATGTCTCATGTGGCCAAAATACTATTTGGAAGTTGTACGACTGTAAGATGATAGACTGAAACTCTTTATACTTTAGAACTATAGATGTAGTGAAATTTGTACAAATTGGAATTTTTTTTCATTTGAAGAACTCCGCATGCGTACTTCAGAGGAAGACGGCTTTCAGGAAATCAGGTTATTATTTATTTTTGTAATGGGGGAGTTGGGAGAGCGGGGGAGGGGAAGAGATCATGCTTACCATTGTTAAAATCTTCCAAATTTTGAATAAGAAAATGTCAAAGGTTTTCTCAAGAAATGAATTTTTTAACTTTAAAGTGGACCCCCCCCCCCCCCCCCCAAAAAAAAAAAGATGTAATGACAGCAGTCCCAACTCAAATGATCTTGTAAATCATAGGTGTCAACATGTAGGAAAAACTAGTGACAAAGGGATGTATAACTAAGGATTCACACCTTCTTAATACTTTCTTCCAGGATCTCATATGTTGAATAAAAACGCTTGGTGTGCACAGGATCATGAAATTCCACATAAACATACCAGCGAAGAAAGCTAGCCAACTCAATATTACGTGATGCTGTAAAAGGTTTAAAGTAACTCTCAGTTCACCAAATTGAATTAACAAATAATAGGCAGCAATAAAAAGCAGGCTCAGGCATGCATAAGCACACATGAAACACACAGAAACTAGTAAAGCGCCTACAGCGTTGTACAAGAAATTGAGTAAGGCGAGATTTATCAGAGCGCTCAAACCGGAGAGCCTGAACTAGTTGCAGTAAGTAACACTGAAGCTCTTCATCATCGGCTCTTTCAAGAATGCTGACAGCATAAGCACGAACCTGTTAAAAAGGGACTACAATCAGAATCAGGCATTAAACAGCCAGTTATAAGATGCAAAAATGCGTATAAGTGAGATCAAAGTTCCCCACTGATAAATTTCTTGCCAAGTAAAGCGTCAACAGCTAATAAAGCAATTCTTTCAACACCATAATAAAGAAGATTGTAAAAACAAAGGACTTATCTTAAATTACACCTACCTCTTCACTTTCAAAAACAGGCGACAAAAGCTCCAATGCATCACAAACATCAATCACCTCCCACTTACCCATCAGTTCCAATGCCTGCTTCGCTTCCTGCAGTTAAGTCGGTATAACAATCTTCAGACAACCAATATTCCGAAACAACATTGGACAAACTAGAGTAGGGTGCTATACAAAACCTGAAAAGGATGCATAGGAAAAATAGAACTAAACAAATTCATAACATAAATTTTTAATAAAAGGCACATCTGAAGTGCAGTGACCCATATATATATATATATATATGAACACAACATAATTACGAGACAAGGGAGATTACCACCACTAACCAGCACTTTAGAGGTAAAAATGGTAAGCCCCTATGACCTAGCACCAGGACCCAAAATTCATGCAACAGCATATATATATCATGAAGTCTTTCTTTCTGAATGTTGCAAACTATATATCATGATATTTTAGCAACTTGAATTCAATGTCCCAGTTTGGACCAATTTGAGAAGTGCAATTAATAAGTACAATGACAAGGTAAGGGTCATTGCCCAAACCAATGCAAAAATTTTCAAGTGCCAAGTGCCTACAATTTTCCACAAAAGCAAGGCCATAAACCAACAGAAAAGGCCACAAAATATGACTTACATAAATAAGAGATAAATGAAAGAATTAAAGGAATTTAAAATAGAAATAAGGTAGCGAGATAAGTGCAATGTTCAATTGAATGGGCCCATGCATTAATAGTTACTAGAAGAGTAAAAGAAAATGTTGACCTGAACATCACTCCACTCAACACTTCTGAGAAACTTTGTGAGAGCCCTCTTCTCAGACATCAAGGAGAAACGAAATTTCCAAAGGAGCTGTTTCTCTTCACCACTCAAAGTCCTTGTGGGTGGATATTTTAGAATTCTTTGGATAGACCTTACAATCAAGAATAAGGAAAAATTATATACTTCTCACTCCTAATTCCAATCAATAAAAGCAGTAGCCTTGAAATATTACTGAAATATAAAACACTATTTTAATAACATAAATCAAACCATTGAGCTGACACGCAGTTATGCTAAAAGGACCATATATTATGCCAATCAAGAGCAAAAAATCAACTCAAAAGAAGAGAAGAGATTGTTGGTGCACCTCAACTGTATATCCTGTGCAGCAGGGTAAACCCCCTTTATGGGCACCCTTTTAAAGTCATTACTAGTTAAGATAAAGAATAAAGGCTTCCGGCTCAATGCAAGTTGGTTATATTTCAACATTTAATACACAAGATTCAAATTTCTAAGAAGAGTGGAGCCAAAATCTAATTTAAATGTGTGTGACAGACATAAGTTACATAAAGGAACAAATTGTGCCGGATAAACATATATAAATTTTATTGAATGTAAAAACAAGTTTATTTTCAATATTCAATCACAAGATTTTTGGCTTACTTCCGTTCATTAGAGCTTGGTTTAAGGTCCCTGTCAATGATACCACGGGTTAAACTCCTGGCCAACTTTAGTTGCTTGTGCTCAGAGGGATTTATCTTTCCCACTTCCGGGTCCCAGACAGTAACAAGTTCATTTGTTGAAGTTATAGGAGGTGGTAATAGGAAATTTGCTCCCGACTCCTACACGTCAAGCCAGTCAAAATTACTACCAAAATCAATACGTTGGTCAGTGCAACGGAATCAGTTTTAACTAACCAAACATGCACATAAGAAAAACAATGTTTTATCTGGTAAAAGCTGTCATCATGGACATAGTAGGGATCTAACAAAATAACCGTAAGACCAACAGAAAAGAAACAGATGAATTTTGGCCCAAAATCAAAATGGCTTTTGAATTAGCAAAGCTACCAAAATCAGCAAATTACCAGAACTGAATAGAAGGAATCTTATATACAACAATGAACTTAAAACAGTATCATATCACTAACTCACTAGTACTGATAGGTATTGGCTAGCATTTAATTAACATATTTTACAACACTAGTGACGGACCCATCAAGTCAATAAGAAAAAGAGATTGACTTAATGAAATTCTGGTCAAACCAAGGATTTTCGGCAACCTTGCAAAACCAAACACCACCTGTTCAATTGTCATAGCTAACCCTTCTAGTGGACCTAAATATTAGAAAAACGGAAAGAAACTAAATAAAACATATAAACAAAGTGATACAAAAGTAAATTTTTCAAAAGATCATTCTAACATTCATACAAAAGCAACAAAAATAATAGCTGATAAATAATTAAGTGATTGCAGATGGGAGTACCTGAAAAACAACACGGTGTTCAAAACTACAAAAATCAACAACCAAGTATAAGTAATAACTTCCATTTTTGCAGCCTTCACGCTCTTTTATTCTCTCCATAGCTCTAAAGGAGAGACGGTCCAACCAATCAACACGCTGAATCTGACCCTGTTCATACTTATTTAAAAGCTTTTCCAACCGTTCCAACTCTCCACGCTCCTTCCTGGGAACCTATGGAAGGATAAAATACAGCATATGGATATGCAAGGAAAGATAGTCCAAAAGATAAAATGCTGAAATGTTTACATTTTACTTGCAAAAATTTTATTAACTGATAAACAAGAACCTTTCCAGGAGTTGTTGTAGGCCATGATCCATCTGCCTCTTTTCCTGGCCAAAGCCTAAGCTTTTGCTTTCCTGTTTTGAGTTGCATTTTGCTGTTAAAGAGAAGTATGGTAGCCCCACCAACCAATCCCTCATCTTTCTCACATGAAACATCCCAAACCTGAGTTTCCAAAAGATCAACAATAAGCATAATCCCATCCCTAGGAATGTGAAGTGTCCCACAAAATCCTACCCTACCTACGATAAGCGACCACAAGAATATGAATTCCCAACCACTTAGACCACAAGAGAAATGTCCAACATACATGCACCAATTAACCATAAATCAACATGGCTAAGCACTTGGCCAAAAGAGACAAAGTTATGGAGCTAATCTGGTGTTAATACTTTAAATTGATACAAAAGGAGGTCATGTCTTTTGCACACTCTTCAGTAATAGATAACTATATGTGACACCTTCCCATGCAGGCAGAACTGCTAGGAGCATCATTTCAGAATCATACATGAAAGTAATATTGGAGGATAGCCCCTTATGCAGAAAAGACCGCAGCCTTACACACATAAGCCTCTCCATATTAAATTTGTAACTCTTAAAATTGCATATAAATTTAGAAAAAGAATAATAATAAATTAAAATAGATGAGCGGGAATGTAAATTGGTCAGAGTGTGGGAAAGCTTTATTCATATTCATTTGATAAACATTTACCGTTATCAGCATCCTTTGCAGAAATTTAAAAGATGTTCATAGACCAAACTTCTCAGGTTCTCTAGTGTAATTCTTAACCACCTATAAAAGGCCCATCCAACACAAACATATTCACAGCGATGACTTGAAGACACCCAAACGAAGCATGTAAACTGGAATTGTTTACTCACTGTTAACGCAAGTTGAGAGTGTGCAGTTAAATCCCGATATTTAGTACTCAGCGTTATGAGCTCGTTCCAGCAATATGAAGGTCCCATAGATTCCAATCTGTCACCAAAATAGAAACCTTAACAATAAGAATATGTCACTGGAATAAGCAACCCAATACCCAGACAAAAACATGAAATTTGAATAAGACAAACATAAACAAAGAAACATATTATTTACATAAAATCCTTCAAAGTTTTCAGTATTTTTAAGAGCTTGCTACATGTGGGTATCAAAAAATGGAATTAAAAAGAAAAAAAAATCAACTTAGTGACGAAACCTTGTTCTTGTTGGAAGGCCAAAGGGAGCACCGTCAATGTACAATGCACACTCAACATAAAGCTCAGGCTTTCTCTCCTCTGTAGTGGAATCAATTCCTGAGGAATTGTTCGAAATGAACACAATAGCGACAATCAGCTGAGTAATTTCGCAAGAACTCAATAATCAAAATCAAAATTTGAGGTTAAATTAATTTTATTATTGGAAAGTAATACCTGAATTGGGAGACTTAGTGGAAGGTAGAGCTCCTTCCAATCTCTCGACGCGAAACGTTACCGGGAGATTGATGTCGCACGACAGGAAGAATCGGAACTCGTTACTACTCATGGCTTTGTGCTCGTGGGTTTACGAATTACGAGCTGCGAATTCTCATAATTTAGGGTTTCGGAAGACTCAGAATTTCGATTAGATGATTACAGTATGATTCAAGTTTCTACGAGTTGGCGTGGAAGACAGAACTCAAATCAACTGGCCTGCCTTTCCACTTTTGTTTCCTGAAGAAGAAGAAAATCGAGTTCGAGCATTACTTATATACGAATGCCACGTGGCATCTAATGATCCCCACTCTCACAATAAAAATTTAAAATAAATATAAATATATTTTTTGAATTGTAGTTAACAACAATTTTTTTTTTCTGATAATTCAACGGTTGTAAATTTTTTTTTTTTAATGCACCGAGTTAGGTATCAAACCGTCACGTGATAAACCACTATTCGACAACACTTTACTGAGCTTTGTCAAAAACAAATTAAATAAACATTGAGAAAATTACTAAACTGTAGAGTAGGTTTTACTCAACAATTCCATAATTTGTTTGTAAATAAGGAAACACTACGAGAAAAAACCCCAAAGTTTTATAAAAATAAGCAAAACTCTGTGAGATTTTCGAAATCTAGACGACAATCTTGCCGTTAAGTGTCGCGCATTAAGCTAAAGGTTACAAGGGTAAGTTAGTAATGTTCATATAAATTGAATAAAACACAAGTGTCACTCGGTCATGGATTTAATAAGAAAATTGTTATATTGCCTCAATAATGATGAGTCAAAGCCTTATAATCTGCACACACGAAAAATGAGAAAAAATGGTTTCGAAAGCACTTCTCAGGGTAATTTGTTCCGAGAAAATGGATGAAGAAACAAAGACTACGAGTCTACGACTACTTAAAAGGAGAAAAGAATGTGATGACGATCGAGAGTGAAAGGAGGAGTCTGGAGAGGGAAGGGAAGGGACAAACTGGTATAGGAGTTTCAGCGGGATTTGATTGCAAGGTTTACGTAAATATGAGGCTTTTTTTTGGAAGTTTTCTAAAAGGCAATGATCAGGTGACCGTCTGTTATATGGCAAAACATTAAGCGATCACCGAAAAATATCCCCTGAAACAAAGTGCATGAAAGCTATTTGTCTCCTTTGTACATGAAGGTGTTTAATAGAGACAGATAAAGGTTTTTTTTTTTTCAATCTAGGGTTGGCGATGGGGCGGGGCGAGGTGGTCGGTACCCAGCCCCGTCCCGCTCAACTATTTTTTGTCCTGTCCCGCCCCATTGTCCCATTGCCCCTTTGCGGAGCGGGGAGGGACGAGGTAAAAAAAATTGAGCGGATCCAGGCCCGCCTCGTCCTACCCCTAAATATTTACTTTTTTACATCACACCCCTGTAAATTTATATTTTTGCAATCTCGTCCCCCTATAACATTTACATCTTTGCAAATAACTACATTCTCAATTTTTCATCGTATTATTTATAAATATGATCATTTTTTAACAATCATAAAAACAATATATCTTCAAACTAAAATCAAAATAACTGTATATTGCCATTTGATTTTATTAGTAATAATGTTACATACTCTATTATAAATAATATTACAAGTGTATTATTGCTTGTAAACTAGTTAATTGACAAATTTGTAAAAAATTGATAATACAATTAAATAATTTTCCAATAGCATGTTGATTTAATTTCAATCTAATAATAGTAATAATATGATTGACATATACCAATTAGTTAACATTATAAATATTTATGAAACATTAATAATTTAATTAATTAATATAAATTACGATAAATCATATATTTAAGGTTATAAGATTATTTTTATCATATTTCTATTTACATATTTAGAAAATAATATATTGATTATATTAAAAGGTATTTATTTTGAAAATAATATTGTTAATATTACAGTAATTTAATTAGTACTTAATGATCTATATCAAAATTGTATATATTATACAAATTTAATTACTATAAAATACAAATATTTAATTACCATTAATTGCCATTTGAATTTATTAGTAATAATGTTATTATTCTATTAGAAATAATGTTAAAAGTATATTATTGTTTGTAAACTAGTTAATTGACAAATTTTCAAATAGTTGATAATACAATTAAATAAATTTTCAATAGCATGTTGATTTAATTTCAATTTAATAATAGTAATAATATGATTGGCATATACCAATTAGTTAACATTATAAATATTTATGAAACATTAATAATTTAATTAATTAATTTAAATTACGATAAATCATATATTTAAGGTTATAAGATTATTTTTATCATATTTCTATTTACATATTTAGAAAATAATATATTGATTATATTAAAAGGTATACAGTTTGAAAATAATCTTGTTGATATTACAATAATTTAATTAGTACTTAGTAATCTATATCAAGATTGTATATATTATACAAATTTAATTACTATAAAATACAAATATTTAATTACTATTTGATTTTATTAGTAATAATGTTACATACTCTATTAGAAATAATGTTAAAAGTGTATTGTTACTTGTAAACTAGTTAATTTACAATTTTTTAAATAGTTGATAATACAATTAAACAAATTTTTAATAGCATGTTGATTTACTTTCAATCTAATAATAGTAATAATATGATTGACATATACCAATTAATTAACATTATATATATTTATGAAACATTCACAATTTAATTAATTAATTTAAATTATGAAAAATCATATATTTAAGGTTATAAGATTATTTTTATCATATTTCTATTGATATATTTAGAAAATAATATATTGATTATATTAAAGGTATACATTTTGAAAATAATATTGTTAATATTACAATAATTTAATTAGTACTTAATAATTTATATCAAAATTGTATATATTATACAAATTTAATTAATATAAAATACAAATATTTAATTACCACTTAATTTTATTAGTAATAATGTCATATACTCTATTATAAATAATGTTAAAGTGTATTATTGCTTGTAAACTAGTTAATTGACAATTTTTTTAAATAGTTGATAATACTATTAAATAATTTTTCAATAGCATGTTGATTTAATTTCAATCTAATAATAGTAATTATATGATTGACATATACCAATTAATTAACATTATATATATTTATGAAACATTAATAATTTAATTAATTACTTTAAATTATGACAAATCATATATTTAAGGTTATAAGATTATTTTTATCATATTTCTATTTACATATTTAGAAAATAATATATTGATTATATTAAAGGTATACATTTTGAAAATAATCTTGTTAATATTGCTAATATTGCAATAATTTAATTAGTACTTAATAATCTATATCAAGATTGTATATATTAAACAAATTTAATTACTATAAAATACAAATATTTTATTTTGTCATTATAACATAACTAAATTGATGTTAATATACTAAAAGATGTTAATTATTTATTAAAATGTAACTTTTGTTAAAGTATTTGCATTGCTTATAAAATTATTAATAATTCATATATATGAAAAGTTTAACAAATATAACTTAAAAAATTAATTAACAATCAACAAATTTTAAAACTTTATAAATGCACCCATATCTCTTACGGGATGGGGCGGGTCAACGGCTCCAAGAGGCTTGACCCGGACCCAGACCCGGATCAGCCCCGATAATTTTACCCAGACCCGCCCCAAAACTACTCGCCCCAAAATAGTTTTGGGGTGGGTCTTGCCCCGCCCCATTTGTGCAGGGCAAACCGGGGCCCCGGACCTTATGAGGCAAATTGCCAAGCCTATTTTTGACATTTTTTTTCTCCTTTCTCAGCTTTTTTAATTTTATATAATTTTTATTTTCTTCCTTTTTTATTTCAAATAATTTTTATAATCTTAATATAAATAATTTTATTCATTAAATATTATATTTTAATAATATTATAACATTTAAAAATAAAAAACATTTTATTTTTTCAACAATCATTCATTCTCAAACAAAAATACAAAATACCCATAATCAAACATATTTTCACATAATTCAAATTGTCATAAAATACCTCTCATTTTTATATACAATTTGAAATTTTAGAAACAAAAACACATAATTCATAACCAAAAGCAGGCTTTTTTTAATAACTCACGATAAATTATTGTTACAAAAAGAGTAGGATGTGTATCCTATAAATGAAACATAGATTCTCTCCAACCGTTCTTTAACCTTCAACTGTGAGATTGGCCAACAGAAGCCAGAAAGTCTGTGCTATTGGCAAAGACCAATGAAAGAAAATAACTGGAGATTAAGGTTTTCGTGGAAATTTTGAGAAATCTGGGCGCCTGCGTTCCACATATGCTGTCTTCCCCTCGTTACCTTCCTCGGTGCCATAAAATATAAGCGTGGCATCTCCACCAAGCGCCTGCATTTGCATGCCAAATAGAAGCAATGTGGTTGAGTACAGAGACGAAAAATGGTACAAGTTAATGCTTTCTGCTCTTCTTCACACATTTTCACCACTTTTGGCAAGAAAATTTTAAGTGTCCCTCAAGACAGCAATGCATTACAGCCATTTGGTTGCAATAAATTGCAGGCGATCAAATATAAAGGTAGGCAGAAATATTGAAGAAAGTAACCTGGAGTCCAGCATGGCCATCATCAACTGCATTTAGAGCAGATTTGAGCACTCTAATTGCAGTTGGACTATTCCTTAGAATCTCTCTACACCATTTAATTGTTTCTCGTTCTAAATTCTCTAGCTGAAAAGAAAAACATTTGTAAAGGATATGATCAGCAAGGGGAAAGAGGGAAATTTGGAGGATGGAGCGAAGATAAGCATATGTTGCTGAAAGCACAAACAAACTCACAGGTACAACAGTGTTAACAAGTCCCATTTTCTCTGCTTCAGCAGCTGTGTAAAATCGTGTTAAAAACCACATTTCACGTGCTTTCTTAGGTCCAACCTGTTTAACAACAAAAAGATCATGTCAGAAATTTAGCAAAATTGAATATATCAAAACAAATTGTGCTCAACAAAGCCCCCAGACGGCGTATTTTTTTGAAACGAGGCCCTCCGTTACGTGACATAAAGACTCCTTATTTTAATCTCAACCAAGCAACAACTGATAATACAGAGTGCAGGTGTTTATTGCAGCAATCACATTATTGGATTTCAGCATGACAGAAAGTAATGTGATGCAAGCACGAAGCCATATCAAATTAGACCCGTGTAACTAGCACTTACCAAACGAGACATGATTGAACTTCCATAACCAGCATCAAAACTTCCAACCTGCCATATGCATTGAAGCAAAGCTTTTGAACCGCAATGTTTTTAAACAGCAGTTAGAAGTAGTACATTTTTCCATGCTTGATCAACTATGGCCAACTAGTTAAAATTCCAAAATAACAGTAAGAGACAAGGGGATTAGGTGTAAGCACCTTTGGACCAGTTTGGCCGAAAATAGCATTATCTGCTGCAATGGTAAGATCGCATACCATGTGAAGCACATGTCCTCCTCCAACTGCATAACCTGCAACCTGCTTGGGGATTTATGATAAAACATACACCAAACAAGATGAATAGACAATTAAAAAGTTGGTGATTGTCACACAGATTCAAGCCTGCGGTTAAGGAACTCTAGGCCAACATAGACCTCAGTCCCATAAATCGAACTATAATCTCCAAGAACTTCTATTAGCACAGCTCCTTACCACAGAGTCTGTGAGATCATTTGTATGTGGAATTTAGTCGGGTATACCTACCATTGCTATTACTGGCTTTGGAAGACGTCGAATTTGCACCTGTATCATTGTAAAGGGCAAAGTAAAATGCAATGGATAACTAGGGTCAACAACACAAAAGAAAAGAAAGAAATATGTGGTTGCAGGGGCATCCAGTACATGGAGATTACAGGCTAAAATTTGCTAATGACTCAGCCTTTGAGATAAACTTCAACAGAAATGATGCTACAAGCAAGCTTGCACCACATTTTGGTTGGGAGCAAGGCCTAAGAGGTCAGTCATTGTGGGCACATGCTACAACATCGTTAGATTTCTAAGAGTAAACATAATACCTGTAAATCCAAGACATTAAGACGACCAAAATTTTCATAATCAGCATAACCGTCTGTGGTTCTCAGTGCCTGATCACCACCACTACAAAATGCCTTGGTTCCCTACAACAACATTTTGTCAATAAAAACAAATCAATAGACGCCACCATAGGAAAAGAGAACACTTTAAACCATACATACCAGAATGTGATCCACATGATTACACGTTCATCGCTATCAAGAATGCAGATGTAATTTGATTCAAAAGTAAAAAGACCAAACCCAAAATACAAACATGTGATATGTGGGGTGCATAAAATAGCATCTTGAGCATCCACTTTAACCTAAAAGCTTAGGCTAATAATATTGTCCCCATTAAGCCATAAGAGATTGCACTTCTTCTAATAATTGCAGTTTCTTGTTTCCTATGCTAAATGAGCTGTTTGCAGTTTTATCACTTGTTATTATACTAAGAAATACTCATTAAACCAGATTAATTGACCATAATTGTTTAGGCTGCATTTGGATACTCTTTCTCACCATTTTTCATGTTTCATTTAGGTTAGGGTGCCTTCATAGATCATAAAAAACTACTTGAATGGCTGCTTTCTTTTGAAAGAAAAAAAGATTTAGATAAGGGATAAGCTCAGCACCAGATTGTTTTGAAGATAAAATTTACTTTATGGGAAACAAGTTTTCTACCTTCTCTTTCTTGTTCCCTCTACCTTTTTACCGCATTCTCATTGCAAAACAAATAACCAAACATATTCTCTATTAGAAGAGAATTAAATAATCAAGTTATACCCACATTTACAAGCTTAAACTTATAGGAAAGTGATAAAGTTAACACGATATCAAAGCTATCATAATCAAACACGGTTGCAGGTTCACATATTAAAGAATTAAATACTCCATTGCTTAATCTTTTATAAAAGCGACATACTTAACATTCTCTATTTTTCATTCTCCTTAAGAACCAAATAAACAAATTTCCTATTTTCATTTTGATAAAGAAATTCTAAAATAAAAATACAAGATTTAACCTTAAATTCTCTGCTCTCATCAAATATATAAGCAGTGAACAGAACAGTACCTTCCCAGTAAGAATAATGACTCCCACCGAACCATCATCTCTAGCATCATCAAATGCCCGGATAAGCTCCTTAACAGTCTGCGGTCGAAACGCGTTTCTTCTCTCCGGCCTATTAATCGTAATCTTAACAACACAAAAACATCAATTAATAAACGTTTAAGTTAATAACAAAACCGTTACTTGTTTCGAATTGACTGTCAACTAACTTATCTTAACTAGTTTACCTTAGCAATGCCTTCACCGACCGCTTTCTCGTAAATAATGTCGGTGAATTCCTTACCCGACTCATCACATGCGATCCTCCAAACGACGTCGTGTGTCGGTACTTCACCGTGTATCCGGTGATAGCTATCCTTCATAGACGCGTTGCTTAACCCAACAGAGCCGCAATTTGAAGTCGATAAAACCGGAACAAGATGACTGGCAACAGCGGCCATTCTCCTCCTCATTGAAGTGAGCTTCTTCTCTGAAGCTTGCGCCATTGGAATGTAAGTGTGTTAAGCTCTCTCTTGACTTCAACTAAAGCTTTATCAAGATTGTTAATTGTTATCTGAAAGCTTGACTTTTTTAAATTCAAAGTTAGGCTTTGAAAGTGATGGAGAGCAGTTGTGTTGTCCAATGGACTTGAAGTTGAAGTTGAAGTTGAAGTTGAAAATGGCTGTCAGAAATCGTTTCTTTTTTTTTTTTTTAATTTTTTTATTGGGTGTTATCTCGCCATTGGATAAGATAAGGCGCACCAGGCGGCCTGTGTCCGAACCCGCCATCTAACGGTTAACATTTTTGGATGATGCTTGAAGCCTTAAATTTTATAATGTCAACGAATTATAGTTTGTTCAATAGTCTTTATTTTATTTTGTTTCAATTAAATTGTTTACTTAGTTGAATATGTGATTAATACCTACTAAAAATGTGGAAGGAATCCTCAAAATTTTGTTTTCTTAACAAGATGCTTTGTGGTGGAAATATATAAATGAGAATTTCATTACTTGTTGAGTTAACTAACTCATTCTATTTAAATTACAAACAATTTTAAAAATAATAAAAAAATGCTGAAGCGAAGTTGATATGTGTTGTCGTCGAGCAAGACTTGATAGCCCCGCCTTCGGGGAATCGTGAGATCTCAAAAGTTTTCAGAAGTAAAACTGACCTTTCCCAGCACTGTCCATCGTTAGTGGAATCTGTCAAGTATATTGAATCTTGCAAGGAGCGACTGAATTACTCTCATTTATCTTATTAAGTATATTATAATAAAAAAGATAATGTTATATTCATAATTTATCTATAATTTTTTTTATAATTTGAATTGATAAATTTTTATTAGATATTATTAGATAAATACAAAATAAAAATAAATAAAAGATATTAAATTAAATAATATGATAATTACTCATATAATAATATCTTATCAATTCAAATTTTATAAAATTTTTATAAATGAGTTATCGATCTAACGTTATTTTTATAATAATACATATTCAATAAAAATAAAATAAAACTGAATAACTTTAACAGTACTTATATTAAATTCATAAATACAATTACATTTATTTTTTATAATACATATTATCAAAATTATCAAATTAAAGATACAAATATTATCAAATCAACCTTCCCAATCAGAAACTTCTGAATTCCATAACCAACTAGAACAAGTTTCGATGCTTCCCACAAGAGGCCGGGCATCTTTAATGCTCCTAACTGCTTCTTCCAGCTTCTTCATGTTTATCTCATCATCCCATGGCTTGACATCCAAAAGAACAGAAGATTTCCCACTCTCTTTTTTCTTGGCGGATTTGCCTTAGCTACCTCCCTCTCCCCTCTCCTCTGCTGCCTGTGAGAGAGACGGGGTACTTTTATTCTCGATTTTTTTTAGGGTTAGGGTATGGAAGTTTAGCACGAGACGTAGAGTTTAGGGCTAGAAGAGGTTCTATTTAATAAGATTTGTATTTTTAATATGATAGTTTTAATAATATGTATTATAAAAGAGAAATGTTATTATATTTATGAATTTAATATAAGATATTATTAAAATTATCCAATTTTATTCTAGTTTTATTGAATATGTATTATTATAATTTACTTAATTAAACAAGTGAGGGTAATTTAGTTATTGCATGTAAGATTCAATATACTTGACAGATTCAACTAACGATGGGTAGTGATAGGGGAGGTCAGTATTAATTCTGAAACAGCGGGGGTGTCAAAGTACCTTTGGGATCCAACGGGGGTGGCGGCCGGGTTAATTCCTCCCTCGCCCTCACGTAATTGCAATTCAATTTATTAACATGATGACTCATTATCCAAGGGTTGTTCTATGAAAACTTTGTTTGCTTTGTAAACTGATAGCCTGTTAAATTGTAGATAAATGAAACTAGTACAGAAATTTCATAGTCACAGGTAGTAGACAGAGATTTCTTTATTGCAAACAAGCAAATCAAGCTACTATAAACTATATATATATATATATATAACAACCACCTTATATTCTGCTATCAGCAAATAGCTGATATTAATGCCAGTATATACCCTCACACAAGTGAAAACCAATGTAACCTTCTAAACAAGAAGAAATTCTATAAACTAAAACTGCCTAAATATTCACTCTTTACCTAATTAACCAATGGTGTGATAGGGGTCAGCAAATCAAGCCTACCACGCAAATGAATACACCATAGTTACTTAGGCTAGCAACCTCAAAAACATGCATCACGATCTGACTGAGGTCTGTTGCTGGATGGCTTGCCCATGTGTAAACAACCAATTGGAGGGACTGTGGGAGTGTTCAACTCTCCGAATGTCTGCCAGCAGTAGGGATCATACATGTGGTATTTCTCTTGCTGTGGCTTTAGCTCAATGAAAGCTAGAGTTACATCCTGACACGGGAGGCTGTCACTGCAGGCAAAATGAACTGGTTTTACTGTGTACGTCCCTCTAATCCTTTCATAGTTGATGCCTGATAGCGCCACTGCTGATGTTTGGTTCTTGCATTTACTTTTGTCACAGTAGAATTGATCAATCACAATTGGAAGTTGGACTTCGGATACCTGAATGTTTGAGAAAAGTACCCCCTGCACAGAGCCTGCTCCACCCTGCAGATGTGAATTTTGAATTTTTAGGAAAAAAAAAAAGAACAGAAAAAAAACTACTAGTAAACACCCTGGAACGGTGGAAGAAACTCAGATTTTGTTTAATCAAAACATTCACAAAACTCAGATTTCATCCAAATTATTATTATTTTTTTAAAAGAAAAGATCATGTGATTGCAGATGGTATGAATACCTGCCATGTCTTGATTCTGACACCAGTCATTGTGTTGTGCATCATGACATCTCGAACGGTGATGTTTGAAACACAGGCTTTGGTATTGTCTCTTCCCAGACTTCCAATGCTAATTCCATGACCAGGACCACAGTTCACATTGTGTATGTACACATTCGAGCATCCAGTTTGAATAGAAACACAATCGTCTCCTGCAAAAATCATTACATGTTAGGAGCTTATTTTAGCATCAAAAGCAACATATAAACCTTTTCTAACATTTGTTATCTACATCATACTACTATACTAATTGGCTTAACTTCATAGCTAATAACACTCGACAAATTGGTCCATCCCTGACAACTTTCACTTCTTTGTCATGTGCTCTCTAATTAGGCTTTCGTTTATGCACATGTAGACAAGAGAAAACAGATGGAAAAGAAGATTACGTTGCCGCTGAAGACAAAAGAAAACTCGAAAGATTAAAACAAAATAAGTATTCGTGTAGCCAGTGGGGTTGAAAACCTCATCCTAAATCGGTCCATCCCCTGACAATTTTAGGTATGACAGGCGCCAAATAACCAGTGGCTCCATTTTTCTGCAATTTTTCGGTTGCTTTTTACGATGTGTCAAATTCCTAGTGGTCATGAATTTCAAGGATTATATATCCAGGGCCTGTCAATTATGCAACCCTCTTTGCATATGTGGTTACGGCAGTGCCATAACTGAAAAGGTCTTATCCTGATAAGAGTTATATAAAATGATCAATTTCGAATCTGCAAGTCTTGCCCTTGTTTTGTCAAGCCTCAAGCAGTCCACCAACAGCGTTATGTAGTTTAATGTGATATTAAAGGCGAAATTATTCTTTCACGAGCAATGTATTTACCACAGGCAAGATTGCTGCTATGGATTAGCACGTCTTTGGAGTTCTGCAGATGGACTCCATCCGTGTTGGGACTGTCACCAGGAGATGAAACGCTAATATCATGTACCACGACCCCAGCACAATTATCAAACTTGAGGTGACATTGTGGACTGTTTCGAATTGTTATCCCAGTGACAGTAGCATTGAAACTTCCGTAGAACCTCAATGCCTGTTACACAAAAATAGCAAAACAAATCACGTTAAACGACTGCATGATCAAGAAAGTCAATTAAAATTCTGATAGTCCTAAAGTGGTCCTAGTACTTACAGTTGGCTTGATGCTTGGCATTTTCCCATATAGTTCACCTCTTATCTACCACACAATTTCAAGGAGAAACAAGATTAGTGGCTGCTAGCTGATAACATATAATCCGTTAACTAATTGCAGGGCAAGTCAAAAAGTAATAATTGAGGTAATTTACCGGCATTGGTGGCTTCTCTGGTCGTGTTTTGTTTATTGGAATGATGAGTTTTTCTTCATTATCAATGGGATCATCATATGGAGAGTCTTGCCACCAGACAGAGCCTCTTCCATCAATAACACCTTCTCCTTGAATCGTGATTCCTCTCAGCTTTGAGAACTCAATCCACCATAACAGACCTTTGCTCCAATATTTGTAGCCTGTTGGAGCAACTATAGTGCCATCCAGCTGAGTAAAATTAAACTTATTAGTCATCAGTCATCGCCTCTTACAGTAATGCAAAATTTTCCCATTAGAAATCATTAATTTCCCATTAACAATACTATCATTTTTTTCATAAATCTAGTTTGTCCACTTTAGGCCATGCCAGGATAGAAAAAAAATATACTTTACAGCATACGTATGTACATCCCAATCGCAAATTGTGTGAAACACATTCTTTGACATGACATTTCACAATTGGAAGGATATGCATACATCTGATTCTGCTGTAAAGAATTTGGAAGTTACTGACAAATTAAAGGGTTAAGAATATGTTTCTGAAATTTATCACTAATATTTACCTGGAATAAAATGTTAGCTTGACAGTATGGACCAGAGAATGAAATGGGTCCTACAAGAAATACGAATTGTGATGGAATATTAACAGTTGATCCTTCAACTTTACAAGCCTCTGCCCAAGCAGCTTCAAATGCCTGCACCAGATGATAAAAATAGAAAAGAAAAAAAAATTAGAAAGTTACCTTATTACACAAAAAGAATATAATTTAGCTCCAATAATTATAGTCAGAGAATTACAGTTGGTGCCGAAAAACTGTATTCAATTGTTATGGGTGGAACAGTCACGAAAACTGTAGTAATGAGAGCTTTATTATATTATATTTTATATTTATATTGCTTGTTAGTTTGTTAGTTGTGCTGTCTTTTTCGTTGTATTGAAGTTATTACATTTTTATGTATATGCTTTTCTACACCCCACTTTTCACCAATAACTTTCCAACATCAGCCAAGCCCACAGGAACTATTAACTTTTGTTGTGTCAAACTTCCCTTTTTTTTAAATTATGTCATTTTTTATCACTATGTTTCCTGATTACAATTATAGCACAAAGAATATTTCCAACAAAAAGCAATAATGTTATACATCAATTTTTATGATATGAATTAACGCAGTATAATATTAAAGAAAGAATGGAAATTAAATTAAATCTAGTAAAAAAATGAAAATATAAAATAATGATACATGAGTTTGTATAACCAAAATATGTAAAATGATCTTGTCTAATGTTATTTACTTGTATAAGTTTATTATTGTTGTTCAGGAACATAGAAAGAATTTTGTATCTAATTATTATTATTAATTTTTTTTTTTTGGACAAGATGGGAACATCAGGAACATGTGAAGCTCAAAATTTTGAACAAGAATTCTTAAACAAGTGGCAGTGAAAGGTATGTACGTACCTTGGTGTCATCTGTAATTCCATCACCCTTAGCGCCAAAATGCATCACATCAAACACTACCGAATGGCTGCCGTCATAACCTTTCTCCGGCGGGCTTGGCGGCGTATCTTGCTTAGGCTTGGTAGCTTGAGGTGGTGGAGGAAACTTATGGGAGGACGGTTTTGGTTTTGGTTTTGTTTTTGGTTTTGGTTTGTGGTGATTGCCATGACCATTGTGACTAGTGCTTCCTTTCTTCTTGTACAGAGAAGCTGAAATGCTCCTGCTGTGCCTCCAGTGTCTGCCTCTTCTAGCATTGCAACTCTCTAAACTTGAACACCACACAAGAAAGGCAATGCAGAGCATGAATGTGATGCTCCTGAAACTCAACCCTTCCATGATTGTGTAGAGAGAAGTTAAAACAGAGAGAGAGAGGGAATGAGAGAGAGAGCTTCTTCACTTGAGCATAAATAAGTTATTGCCTGGTTTATATAGGGAGAGCAGAGGAGAATAAACAGTCATAATCAAAATTTTGCTTTTGGTAATGCTAGGCATTTATGTTTCATTCTCCTCTCTAATTTTTTTTTCCTGCTTTATTAATCATTCACATTCCTTTATGTGAATTCTAGTTGGGATTAATTTAATTAGCCCATCAACAGTGATGACAGGGACCCTTCTTCTGCCACATGTCACAATGTTGTTGCATGTGACCATCATCCAATTTCCTTGAGCAAACAAGCCTTTCATCAATTATCAATATAGGCCAAGCCTATTTCCTATCCAACACCACCCTGGCAACAAAAACAATTGCTCCTAGTAACAAATTGCCAAGCTATCTACTTCAATATAAGATAATTTCTTTCTTAAAGCTTGAGCTCTCCACTTTATATTATATCGTATCATATTGTATGAGAATTAATGATTGTATAATTAGGTTGTAGACGTAGTATTACTGTAAATGAAATTAGAATCCAAAATATGGGTTAAAGTTAGTTAATTATTTGTGAAGTAGTTGTTGTGCCACTTCCCTGTGCAGATTTCTGTGGCTTTCTTCTGGCTGAAGTTGATCAATATATTTTAATAATTTTTTGATATAGTTTTTGAATATCATGCAAAAGCCAAAAAGGCACACGTGAGTGGGTCTCTAGGGTGTCAAGAGGAACTGATTATAACAGCTCTTTATGATCACATGCAACGTTCACGGGCTCTAGTTTTGCACTTTGTCTTCAGAACCACAAATTATTGCTAGAAACTCTGAAGGCTTTCCTGTTTTTCAATCAAATTTTTCCAATTTCCTGATGACCCATCAAGGAAAATGAGCTAAATTTTAGCTGAAACCATCTGTCTACAAAAGCATAACGTTTGGCCTCTCTTCGGTACCTATGGTAAATGGTTTTCATTTTTTCATGTTATTGAGACAACTCAATAATTCTCCTCCTAAACCCAGACATAACTAGTTCATTTGAAGGAGGAATCAATCTTCTTTATAAATCCAACTTTACAATTATTTAACTTTGAACAGCTCATTAACAACTACAATTATTTAGCTCAACGATAATGAGAAGCTAAAGAGCTTGAAATGGCAAACAGCAAGAATATATCTTGGCAGAACTGCTGAAAAAAGAAAAACCTCTTATACGCCCATAGTTTTGAAACATATGATCGTCTGGGGATAGCTGATAAAATAAGTACAAGTAGCGTACAACTGACAATAATTTATGTCACAAAATATAACTGGAAAAAAAATGAAAATAAATAATAAAAAGTGATCATCTTGGAGTCACATGCTTTACCTCTGTGCATAAAGTACTGCTTGCTTTTAATAGAATGCAAAAAAACCAAAGCAAGACTGATAAATCAGCTGACAACAGTCAACAGGAATACTTTTTATCTGAAACTTTCAGAGACAACCAAATCCTTAACCGAAAAAAAAAATAATTATTATTATGATTATTTTCACATAAAATTTATTCGATGTGACCAAAGCAGGATTGCACTTTACACACCTCAATATATTACGAATATGCAGCCTCTCTGCCTGATCAATATAGAATGAAAATGTACCAAATATCGAGATCAACAATCATGACCATAGTAAAAATTTAATTAATAATTTGGACAGAAGAAGAGTAATATAATGCAAACTGGGTGAAAATGATTGAAATGCAGCTCAGAATATATAATTTACACAAGCTAGAGTTCTGTTAGTTTCTGTTTGTTTATTCAGAAAGTGTAGAACATATATATATACACACACGCGCGCGCGCTGTGAGGGTGCGCGGCTGTCCTTATAATTGTCTCCAACACATTCACTGCCACAGAGAGATGCCTTGCCACCATCTCACCTCATTTTCAAAGCTCAACAGTGTGTATCTGAGAGTCTTTGACCTCTTCCTCAAGTCACTGTCGCCCCCGGATTTGCCCATCACGCAAACATCTCTCCCTCATTCATATGCTGTTTTGCAGCTAGCCAGCCCACATTCTGATCCTATCATCTTCATAATGGATTAATGAAGAAAATAATATATATATATATATAGTGAAATTTCTTTAAAAAAAAATCGATGGCGATTTGAAAATAAATCATATTTTCTTAAATTTAAATATCATAATCACAAAGCAACAAACATCGAATAATCAAAACAATCTTTCGTAATCTATTCATCAATGTGTTTGTGTTTGTTGGCATACTATCTAAATCTTATGACACCATAGTTATTTTTAAAATTCTCTTATTATTGTTATAATTAATCCAAGAATATATTAAAAGAAAAAACTGTTTCATTCACATCTTGCTTTAAAATAGATATAAACCGAATCTCCACCAAAAGTTTACTATTGAGATCCCATAAATGGATCGATTTCTTTAGCAATACTAAATCAATATGTGTTTGGTTTTATATATAATTCAATAAAGAAGCAAATCTATAATGCATACACCAAGAAACTCAAATATGTCTTGATACAATAACAACTCGTACCTCACCGAAACAAATACTTACAATTTGTATATAGTAAGACACTTTGTATATTTACTTTATACCCATTTGCATAAGCTGAGAATATATATAAAAAAATATTACGCATATAATTAATATTTCTCCCAAACCTGAGGATATATATATGAAGTAGTAAGGCAAAAACATGTATAATATGATGTACTATTTGTTAAATCTTGGAGTGATTAAATATAAATAATGAATGATAGAATATGTAGTTGTATTGTTTTGGTTTGAGACAAGCATATATGTATATGATATAGACTTGTTGGAAAGAATGGGGTTGAGTAGGACCTTCTCTTAGCCGTCCTTTTGTGGATACACTTAGATAACTTACAAGCTCGTGAACTTTGAGTCGTCTCGTGAGCTCCATGCGTAGAGTAGAAATGATGATGATGATTAGGGTTCCTTCTGTTCTCTTCTTTGCTTGTATTGCTAGCTCCATTATTAATGATTTAAGTGAATGAATTATTGGCCCACCAACCGAGGTATCAACCTCATGCTTTCTTTTCACTTGTTAACACTTTTAAATTACTTTTATTAATTGTGATAATTATCTAAGGATACTTGAGTTTTAATTTAATTTTAAATAGAAAATAATTATATATTTTTTATCGATTACACTTTTGAAATTATTTTTAATTATTATTTTTATCTTTCAAATTATTATTTTAGGTGTTAAACTCGATAATACTTATTGATATTATCTCCTTATAAAATGTATAAAAATAGTTGCTTATAACTTTGTATACTTACATATTAATTACTTAAAAGTCAGAAATGACAGCTAGAAGATGGTTAATTTAACTTTTTTTATTATCATATAAATACAGTTATTGGTTGGATATGTTATTATCAAATATTCATATGCCTTTGTGTCAAATATTACCATAAATTAATCACATCCATATATAGCTTAAGTTTAAGCATTTATTGTCTACTTGTGATTATTTTTCAACTTTTGTAGGTCATTATTCCGGATACACAATGTCAAGATAACAATTGATTGCCATTTTTCTAAAGCAACCAAATTAATGAAGTTGATTTTAATTATTATAAACTTTCCTTTATGTTAATGTGTTTAAACTTTGAAGCTAGTAATAACAATCTTATCTTATTAGTCTCGTAAAAGTCAGTTTTTGCTTGGATCCCGGAGATAAAAAAGGGAGTGAAAAAGGTTAAGAAAAGAAAATGCCCCACCATTGATAAGCCTCCAATTTTAATCAAAAAGTGCAAATTTAGATCCGATTCTTGAAATTGCAATCACTTTTGTTCAAATCAGCTTTATGGTAACGAAGAAAAAGGTTAAAAATTAAAAAATAATAATAAAAATAGAGTGGGATGGGAAGAGAGGGGTTCACGGATCGTTCTAGAACTTGAAGCAACATGAAAACCTAGCTATAACGTTGAATGCACAAACATCGATGCATCCGAATCTGAGCCTAATATTATAAATAAGCAGCTTTCATCTTAAGTCCCCAATGGGCGGCTCTCATTGTTGGTGGTGGTGGCAATGTTATAGTTGTGGATTTGTTATTGTGCATGTGAATTTTCAGTTGCTTATGGGCATGATCTCTCTTCGATTCTTAAATTTAGAAAGACAAAAGTGCTTTTGTCGCCACTTATGTTTTGTTTGTATCACAACACAAACACCCTTAATTTATGGCGTACAAAAGAAAGCAAAGCCAGCCACCTTCATCCGGCAATGTCACGGACCTTTGATTGCATCCCCATGAGCCTAGAGATTTGTCTTCTCATTTTTTAATTTATAGGACAAGCTAGACAACAACAATGCAACATCTTCCACTCATAATAATACTTCCTCTCTTCTTCTATTTCTTCTCTTTACTTGCCCTTTAATGCAAGAAACAACGAAATCTTCTCTTCCCCACCATAATCGTGATGTTCATTTCGTACAACTCCACCATGAAAATTGAGCTTTAAAGTATAAATTATATTTACAATGATCCCTGATGTTTATGTTCATAATATTCAACTAATTTAATTGCTACCAAATTCCCACATAATGAACCAACGAGAAAATTACATGTACTAATGAGACAACTACCACTTGTTACTAAATGAATTTATGCTGACATCTAGCATCTCGGAATTTCTTTTGGGGATTTTTTTTTTTTTGGTCTCTCTCAGCCCTTTCATTTCAATCTCATCAAACTTGGTAATGAGTTGGCGCCTTGATACTTGCTATGGGATTATTTATTTGGTAAACGATTCGACCTAATTCTAAAATTTGATTTCTCATCCAAGATCATATCAACCGGTGTCTTTATATTATATAGGGATATTTTCTTTTTTGTATTACAAATTAATTGGAAGTTTAAGTGCTGACAACGCAAAAAACAGTTCATAGTTGTTTCATCCTTTGTTCTTAATCGTAATATGTTTCTCTGGACCACAGAGTCGTGTCATATGTACATTTATCTGCATAAGATTACTCGGTTGTCTCGTTAGGAGAGGAACGGAGGAAATTCAACACAAAAGTTTAAGGAGTCAGTGACGATTCTCAGCTACCATTTTTTGTTTATGTTTTCTGGTTTTGGGTTCAGGGCTAAGTTAATTAATTGATTTACCGGTATGGACTGGCCTCGAACGTCTCAGAGGTCCCCTATGTCTAATTATGTCTAATTGACTAATTGTCCCCATACAAAGCGATGGCCTAAGATATGCAGCCTGCAGCCCTATTTTCTCTTCCATAACAAAATCATCTGGTACTGGAGGAATCAAATACTTGTTTTACAATGTCGAGTTGTTTTTCCATTAATCGAAATAAAACTCAACAATAGTTTTCAATTAGGTGTCGCTAGTTGGTCATGACCAGCCTGGCTCGATTTCCGCCCAATGGGTTCCTTATTCTGCTAGATATTCTGCTAGATAGAAGCAATGAGAAAGTTGGTTTCTCCAGTTTTGGGCTATGTTATATCGTTGCTGTTAAAAAGGATCACCACAACGCTTGAACATTATAATCAAAATGTATAATATATATTATTTTTTGCTTCAATATTGACTGCATGGTACAAATGCCTTTTCTTGTCTCTGAATCCGTATTTGCCCAGTTTGTTTATAGAACTATATAACATCCGCAAATCCCATAAAATTTGACTTGGTAACCTCAAACCTCCTCCAAGAATCTAAACTAGTATATTCTCTACCATCCTCCACTTAGCAGATTAATATACTATCATTGTTTTAAGTAACTATTGGAGCCAAATCAGAGCTCAGTGTGAATAATATCATCAGTTGTGGGTCCTGATAGCTCAGCAACCTTGTCCTGGGAACTTAGGCAGTCGGCTGAAGGGCGCACAATGCCATACCCAATGCCCTGGGACCTTGTGGGGTCTGCTAGTTCTGCATCTTTGTCCTGGGATTTTAGGCAGTCTGCGGAAGGATGCACAATGCCGTAGCCAAAGCCTTGGGCAGAGTTGCAGTAGGTCTCAACTGTACCATCTTTCTTCTCTAAGTTGACATTGCTCAAGACTATACTGCTGCAAGGGACAGTGTCACTGCAGGCAAATTTCATTGCTTTAGAGCTCTTTGTAGTCCCAGTAATGTTCCGGTACATGATCTCACTTATTTTCACAGCTGAGGTCTAGCAAATCAAGAAAGGGAGTTATGATTCTGATTGGATGACTAGATATTAAATAAAATGCAAGTTTGCCAAAGTTTAGACTCCGCTCTTCAATTACCAAAATACTGGATTTCAGACGTGGTAAAAGAGAATCTGGAGAAAGTACCTGGTTCTGACAGGCTGTTGGGGAATCACAGTAGAATTGATCAATAATTATGGGATTTGCAACATCTTCCATCCTGACATTTTCAAAACGTACCCCACGAACATAGCCAGAGCCTCCCTGCACCGTTGAACCAAAAAGAAAGGAATTTATGTCCATTTCAAATATGTAGGAGTTTATCATTTTTCGTCTAAATGTACATCAATTTAGCTTTTGAAAACAAACCACTGAAACAATGGTTTTTACCATATAAGAAAAAATATTACTTCAAGTTTTGAAATATTGATCAAACAACATTATTACCATTCTGAAGAGTTACTAAGTGACATGGACATAGACTGTAGAGATAGTCTCTTTTCTTTACGGACAGTTGAAGTCCTATTTGATTTTTTCCTATTGTCTCTTGTAAAGTAACTGATTTGGTAATTTCATACTCATAACATATAAGATCTTGATGACTTTGCCATTGTGATAAAGAGTATTACCTGCCAGGTCTTAATGCGGAGGCCATTAGTAGTTTCCCTGAGGAATGCTGTATCCAAGACCACCTTTGTGACTATGCCTGTTGAGTTGTCCTTCCCAAGACTTCCAATACTAAGAAGCAAAGTTCCATAGAAAATAATAAAGGTTAAAAGAGAGAAACAGCAATAGATATAAAAATTGACTTTCATCTTTCAAGTTCAGAAAAAATACTATAGATTTTGCCCCATAAAAGACCTACAATCTGTAGGATAGCTGTAAATATCAAACTCATATACCTGACCCCATGTCCAGGTCCACAATAAATTCTCTTCATCTTGATAGTAGAGCTGCCATTGACAATTGAAATGCAATCATCCCCTGAGTAACAGAGAGTATCATCATAAAACACAACCCATCAGTATGCTCCACCATGATCTCAATATGCAGACAATACTTTAGTACACTTTTTGTTTACAGAAGCTTGTCATATACATTAGAACAGTGAGCACAATTTATATGAGAGGCACCATTTCAGCTATCCTATGGGTGTTTTCCAGATATGATGTGGTCTTTTTCACTTTGACACTCCACTTGTAACTTTAACCATTAATTGGCATCCATATCAATTGCAATTAAAATTTATTACCAAATAAGATAAGTAAACAAGGAGGATCATGTTTCAAACCTGTTCCAATTTTGCAGTCTTGGAGAACAACATTAGTTGACTCAGTGATATGGATTCCATCAGTGTTTGGACTGTCTCCTGGAGCTGAGACTAGTACCTCAGATATTTTCACAGATTCACATCGGGAAATGACCAAATGCATCTGTTGGCTGTTCTGAATAGTAAGGCCTCTTACCCTTACAGCTGAGCTTGAATCTATAGTTAATGCCTGAAACAAGATCTTATGTTAAATCTCACTAGCATATGTTACCTGGCACTTGTGGTCCAACATGTTTGTTCATGAATATTTATGAAAGAAAGACAAACTAATGAAGGAAAGATCCTTACTGTTGGCGCCCCTTTGCAAGGCTGTAAAAAAGGAAGAAAGGAAAACACTTGTCAAAAGTTTATCTTTTGGTTGAAGTACATCATAGAGGAAGGATGTATGGTAAATTCAGAAGAATTACATTTGACTTGTTCTTTTTGCAAGAGGCAGCCCACCATTTACTGCCTGAGCCATCAATGACTCCACCCCCTTGGAAGATGACCCCTTTGAGCTTCGAAAAATCAAGCCAGATTCGTGGGAGCTTTGGATCCCAGTTGTTAGGTTCATTTGGGGCAACTATTGTTCCGTCAATCTGTACAACAATAATAATAACATTAGGCATAAGAATGTCAATAATATACAGTTATAATCTAAATCTTAGTACATATACGTTGACTTGATGTCTGTCAAAAAGATACCTGAATGACTAATCTATCTGCACATGGCCCCATAAATCTTGTTGCATTGACTAAATAACAACGTCCTGGAGGAACCAAGAAAACTGATTTTGGTGTCAAGCAAGCTGTCTTCCATGCATTCTTGAAGGCCTGATGACAATAACATGGAAGAAGATCAAAGGACAGCTCAACCAATGAAGAAGTATAACAGCAAATCTTAGTTGTTAGAAAAATTAAAAATACAAAGAGATAACAAGGAGACAATTAAAACTATGATATTAGACAATGCTTCAGTGACAAATCTATGTTTAGGATAAATGAATCTTTGATGACTACATCAATAAGCAGTTCATAATGTCAAAGGAGCTTTCTTCAAGCACTGCACATTTTTTTTTTCTTAAATTAGTTTAATAACACAAATATGCACCTGAGTGTCATCAGCAACTCCATCTCCAACAGCACCAAAGCTATCCACATTTACAAGAACCTTGCTACCGCGTTCACTTGTCCATGATGGCACATCAAAAAGTTCCACCACATTGTCTTCTTCTACGTCCAGGTTTTCAAGCTCCCCAAGCACGGCAACGTTGTCATATGCCATGCTTCCTGCAACTCCATGAGCTGCTACCACGAAACCGAAAAAGGAAACTATGAAGAATTTATCCATGCTTTCTGTTCAGGCTATTCCGCAAGATTTGGTTGATTTGTATAAATCCAGTGAAGACACTGGGTTTTAATTTATAAGTGATTATTAGCATTGAAAATTAAGGGATTTGTGGGCTATATGGCTTGGCTTAAAAGTAGATGAAGATGCTACATTTTCTACATGCCCACACTTAAAGTACAAGGGAAATTTTTTTTTTGTTTTTTGCTTTACTCTTCAACCAGTGCACATAAATTTCACAGTCAAAAGTTTCATAGATTCTGTCAGGCATATGCTCCACCACTCCCAACCCAAAATTCTCAGATAAGTGGATAAAATAAGTATACAAATGAAAGATTTTCAAGACATTTTAGATTTTTAAATTTTAAACTAAATATTATTTGCATACTGTATCCAGCATTGCCTTAAATTCAATTGAAAAAGGAAAGAAAGGAAAAGAAAAGGTCAATGGATTAGTTAGACCAAACAGGGGCAACAGAAAACAGATCCTGCTTGTCCTTACATGCATGCTAATGTTAAGGCTTCAAGGAAAAGAAATTTGCATTGTAGTCCTGTGAAGGAGAAGTAAAGTTCACAAAGAGGGCTCAGCTTCTTGATACAAAGCTGAAACACCATACAAGATTTCTGTGCCTCCAAGGTTAACAGTGAATTTCTTGGTCAGTATTATCTAGAAGATGGGATGCTAATGGAAACTGTTTACTTCTATTAAACTATGACCAATCTTCCTTGTCACCTTCCTTGCCATACCAACCTCTCTAATTTGCATTGACACTTCAAATTCCCCAACTTCAGAATAAAAGTTCGACACCTGCAAATAAACTGCAAAATCCTCTGGTTCAAGCTCCATCAATATTTTTGCAACTCTTCTTCCTATGATTTCATTGCCGTGAACCCTACAACTTCGCAGCAATGAGCTCCACATCACACAATTGCCTTTTCGTGGTGTCTGCTGCAGCAACTCTTCAGCTTCATCCAGAAGACCAGCACGGCCTAACAGATCTATCATGCATGAATAGTGCTGGTGGTCTGGATCAATGCCATAGATAGATCTCATCAAGTTAAACAACAATTTTCCTTCTTTGACCATCCCTGAATGATTGCATCCAGAAAGCACACACAAAAATGTCACTTTATCAGGTTTCAGACCCCTTTGGATCATTGCTTCCAGCATCTCAAGGGCTTCACTTCCCATTCCATTCCGAGCATATCCATTAATAATTGATGTGAAACAGATAATATTTGGTGAAGGAAGTGTCTCAAACACTTGCTGAGAAAGTTCCACATTACCACACCTTGAATATGCATCTATTAAAGAACTTGAGACAGCAATATCAGATTCAAAACCTGCCTTTATTGCACAGCAGTGCAGCAATCTACAGCTAACCAGGTTTGCAGAAGCAGACACTGATAGTGCTTTCAGTGCTGTGGACAAAGTAACCTCATCAAGGCCAAGTCCTTCATCAACCATTAAGCCAAACATCTCAACTGCATCCTCAACAATCCCACAATGCAACAAGGAGGTCATTAATGAGTTGCAGCACTCCAAATTTCTCTCAGGAAGAGCCTCAAAGATGGCCAGTGAATTTTCAATGCCATTGCACTTCCCATACATGTCAATCAAACCTGACTGAATATGGACACTCCTATGATCAAAACCCATTTTCAAAATATAAGAATGAATCTGTTTCCCGAAAAGAATATTACCAGTCCTACTAGCTAAATTCAAGAACCCCATTAATGAACGTACAGACGGCCTCTTCCCAAAAAATTGCATCCTAGAAAATAACTCAAGAGCATTAAATACTAATCCATGATCAGCATAAACTGAAACAATTGAATTCCACGAAATGACTTCATCCACTGAAATAGCCTCAAATGATTTTGTCGCATCAGTTAAACTCCCACAAGCAGAATAAAAATCCACCAAGGCATTGGCAACAAAAATGCTCAAACATACCCACCCAAGCTTAATCATTTGACAATGTAACTGCTTGCCTTCACCGAGAAGCCCCTTATTACCACACCCACGAATCATATAACAAAAACTAAGCTCATTTGGCTCCACTCTATTAAATCTCATTTGAGCATATAATCTAAACAAATCATCTGATCGACTCAGTTCACAAAAGCCTCGTAACATCAAGTTCCATGTTGCTAAGTTTCTCTCAGGCAATTCATCAAACAACCTCAAAACTTTAACGTCTAATCCCATGCGCACGTAAAGATCCAGAAGTGAGCTGCCAATATATAAATTCAATCCATACCCAAGTGAAATCACTCTACAATGAACCTGAATGCCTTCTCGATAGAAGCCGGCATTACTACAAATACTCATAACGGAAGAAAATGTGGATGCACTTTCCCTGATTCCATGTGAAACCATTTCATCGTATAGATAAAGAGCCTGTTCGCGGAACCCATATTTTCCATGCCCTGATATTAGCAAGTTGTACGTAACAACATCACGATTAGGCGTTACGTCGAACAGTTTGTAGGCAGAGCTTAACTGCCCAGATTTTATTAACTCATCAATTTGTCGGTTTTTCAAGTATGTACCCTGTTGTGAACTAGGTTCACAGAATGAATCTAATAGCAGAAAAGAGGTTGGTGAGATATTTGTTTTTATAGAACACTTTGGTGCTAATGTTAAGAATGTTATACTAGGACGCAGTAATTTAGTGCTTAGCATTACCAATGGACCGTTAATTAGTGTCTAGTACAAGCGTACTGATGTGCTTCCTCGCAATTCCAAAGAATCCTCTCGCTGCCTACATAAAACTTCATACATCTAATTGAGTTGCCCACTTGGCTGTTCCATTCCCTCCCAATCTCTTTTTCTTCGATTGACAATCAGCCGACACTTACATTAACTCTTCATAAATACAATAGAAGCCCACCCTGTGGGGTAACCTGAAACGATACATTGCATATTTATATTTCTTTTATAATTCTTCTGCTTCAAGATGACTCGACGATAAGTACCGACCTTCTAGAGTTTTGCGTGGAGTAACATCATGCTAACTCATCACTTGATGGTGGGTGTACTCTCGCGTGCAGAAAACAATGTAAACAAAACACTCAGTGCCGGCTCAACCATAAGGCAAGTGAGGCAGTCGCCTCCTGCCTCAAATTTTAGTAAGGCCCCATCTATTAATTTAGTTACGTAGGCTTCCAATCTTCAAAATCGACGAAGCCTCAAAATTCAGTTTAGTTATATTAGGACTCTATTTTCAAATTTAACAAGATAAGTCGATGTTATTTTAGGCCCCAAATTTTTGTAATCTCAAGAATAATTAAAAAATATTTGTTTTTCATCAAAGATTTTTACAATTTAAGTTTCTTTTTAAACACTATGTCTTACTAAAATAAAAGTATAACTAGTAGCGATATACTTCCTAAAAATTATCTCAAAATCATGCATCTAAATAATATGACATATTTTAATACTAACATATCATTTATTACATTATTAATCTATCCACTTGGCAATCATAATTGAATACACATTATTTGAAATACAAAATTTGATATATAGTTTAGGATGAATGTCATTATTTTTAATTAAAATAAGAAGTGAACCTTAAATATCTTTGTTTCCTATAATAAACATAACTGAGTAATAATATTTTTACAAACAATTTGTATAAACTTACTCCTACGAAATGATTATCATGATTTAATTAATTGAGTGAATACCAAATTTTAATTATATTAATTAACGTAGATGATGTAGCAATCATTCAATAATGTCATATAAATTTGTATACGTGAGTTTATATAGATAATTTCTAAGAGCAGAAGTACCAAATAAAATTAAATAAATTTAATCTTTTATTTCCAAAGTTTATAAAGTACGTAAAAATTTTAAAGATATCTAAATCGTAATTAATATGTACTATTAAAGAATTCAATGTCATTATATAAATTAAAACATTCAACAATATATATATGTGTGTGTAGATAGATAGAGAATTCTATAACTCCATTCTTTTTAAACTTTTATTGATATTATTTTAAATATTATTTATTCATCACATATCAACTTGTAGGTAATTAATTTTTAATTTTAATATTTCTATTAGAAACTATGAATCCATATATGTAAAACTTAAGAAAAATAAGAAAAATTCTTCAATCTCAAAATTTTTTATAAATTTTAAAAAATATTATAAATATATAAATAAATTTTAATAATTAATCAAACAACACTAACAAAACCAATGAATGATCAAATAATTAAATAACAAATCTGAAATCATAATAAAATTCTATTTTTATTTTTACATTAAATATGAAAAGCCCATTTTACAATTTCGCCTTAGTCTTTGAAAATCGTTGAGCCGGCACTGCAAAACACGTTGCGTTACATTTAAAGAAGACATGCCTCCTCACAAAATTAATCCTGCACACTTGCAAGTTGCAACTGTTGCAAGTTTTCAGCTGAAACTGTGATAGGTCAATTTTTCTATTGAGCCAAAAACCAATACAAAGAAACCAGCTGATAGCAGTATCGTTATACAATTACAAAATACAGAGCAATCAAATATAGCGACTCACAGCAGGTCAAGTGGTTACTCAGAAAAGCAAGCAGCAGACAATAAGTCTGAGTGGATAATTATTTATAATAAATGGGTGAGGTCAATTTACATGCACCAGCGGACGACTTACACAACATTAAATTTAATGGAATCGTACAGATCAATAATATTAACATGTCGATGCAATAGCCTCCAAAATGGAGGCTGCAAATTGCATCTGGGTTTCTTGATCAATTCTTGAGAAAAGAGGAACATGGACAAATAGAGATTTGTGCCCTTTCTGCTCAGCAAACCGAAGAGAGTGATAGTAGACATAATTGCATACAAAACGGCCAGCATCATCAGAGATAGTCACATCATAGCCCTTCTTCTTCAAGAATTTCAAGATTGCCTCAGTAGAGCAAGAGGTCTTCAAGAACCAGAAAAGAAACTGTCATTAATTTAAATAAAAAATTATTAAAAAAAAGTTTTGTTGGGTGTACGTGTGTTTTGGGGGAGTGGCATTGCCCTTAGATTACCTCTCTTGTTCGGGAAGTTCCTCCATCCTCGGAGACTATTGGAAGTTTCTGGAAGAAGCCAAAGCAAAATCAGCATAACAGAATTTGAGAGCAGGTTAATCAACAAGATCCAGGAGTGTGTTTATCATTTTAAGGTAAGGGGTTGCATATTTTATATTTACAACAATCGAAAAAGACTATACATGTTATATACTTTGGAAGGCTACTAGAAATTATTGTGCAATTTCGAATAAATAAAATCTTTCTTTCTAAGAGTGAATGGAATATATTTGAAATAGATGGTCAGTAAATAGCATAAACTAAAGCACAAAAAAAAACTAAGTATTGACCACCCAAAAGAGTTCAATAGAACAGCTCTTTAGCTGGAAGCAGAAGCAAATTTACCTGAGGTTGCCATCCTAGTTCATCTGGACAACGAAAAGTGGCTTCATTTGCTGCCCGTCGCTCGATAGCAAACTTTGGAGCACCACTATTCACCCCAAAATGAATCTGAGAAGCAACAAAATTTAAGTCTTCTGAACCAAAAATGCTTAAACCAGAAAAAGCTAGACACCATCAGTAACATACCTTCCTACATTGCAACTTTCTTGTTTAAGGAAGAATAAGTAGACATACATTTTTTATCAGCTATTGAAGTAATAAGGGTATGAATAAGTAAAAAACACTAAAGCAATGATTAAAAATTAATTTTGTATATCTATGTTCATTGACATTGTTGCCAAATCTCAGAACATTAAAGTAGCTAGTCAATAAACAAGAAGGAAAGAGAAAACAGTTCAAGATCGGATGCAATGGACATAAAGAAGAAGATGAAAAAGGACCAGTGAAGAAAAAACCATAAAAAAAAAAAAACTACGCAAGAAGCAATGACTAATGAATTTTTAAATTCATAAGGTCTTTTCCGTCCAATTCAGTTCGAAATTTTCAGGTTGGCCTCTGAACGAAGTTATTGCTGAGGCATTAGAAAACTCTCAGGAATTGCATTCTTTTTTAATGTGATGAGTTACCACTGCAATAACTTGGCCTCGTTGAATTGTGTACCCCTTCCATAGGCCACAGATAACTGTTGTTGGTAAACTAACTACTTGTGAGAAATAAATATGCACAAGTGTCATTTTGTCATACCACATACAAATACCAATAAAATACTAGTGATTTTGAAAACTCTATGAAGCTGCTTAACAAACACTAACCCAGAAGACTTGTTCATTGCATGTATTTGTTTCAGAGATGCCTGATTCCAAGATCTTGTAAAGCATGGGAAGTGCACCATCTCCAGCAGTCTCAAGAACAGTGCAACTACCTAATGTAACGCCTGCAGGCAACCCTCTTCTTTCAACAAAATCCTTTAGGTTATTAACCAGATTCTCTGTAGGATTTTCAGCAACACCTTGAAACTTCTTAAAACCAGTTAAATGAAAAGTTACAGTCTTTGGCCCCTCAGATCCCATTATGTGGTTCCCAATTTTCAGTGAATGCTGCTGGTTGATCCAATCTATGCACCAACCACCAACCTTTTGGAAACAACAAAAGCAAGCAAGAAAGCACCATGATCAGATTTTTTGTATTATAGACATAAGAAGCCAGTCTTCAGGTATAGTTTGCGTGATATTAATTAAGATAATTGATATAAGACTGCTCAAAATATAACTTTGAGCATTGATCCTCAAGCTATGACCCCCCATCAGAAACGGCTTTTCGAAAAGCAAGAGCTTTAAAGAGTGCTCAAAGACCCTATATTCAAAAGAGGAAGTACTTCAGTTCTTGTACTTCGTCTATTCAAAAAAATAAAAGGAATGGAATTGCTTCCTTGTTTATGAACGTATCCCTTAGAGTGATGGCAAAAATCAACAATCACACCCCTTAAAATATGGGAAGCAAATTTATTTTTAAAAAATGGAGCTCCAATTCATTCTTTTTCTTTATAAAAAGCTTCTTAAAAGGACAAATATGAAATGGATAATAAGTACAATGCTAACTATACAGTATTAAACATAGTTTTGGTCCATTAGGACCAGAAGGCACCCCACGCGCTGCTTTACCCAAAAAGTTACCATACGCATAGTGTGCATCCTGTTCCAACAAGAACATACACAGCCATTCCATGAGAGAATCAAACAAATTTCTTTCCCTATTAAATTTATCAGACAGTAGGATGCAAGTTGTATTGAAAATAATTTGAAAGGGTTATTAGTTATATGAATCAATTCAAATGCAGTTGAACTGAACAACTCATGACAAGTGCTGAAGAATTGAAGAGTTGAAGCATACAATATGTAAAGAGCACAAACCAGCTCATGCAAAGAATAAAAGAAGAACTAACAGCTTAGCTCAGTTCCCATTCGACATAAGGGCAATGACCCTTGTAACTGTTCGCTAAATAAATAACCAATCCCTATAATATTGTGGGGGACAGATAGAAGGAGGCAAAGGACAGCAGAACAGGCAGAAAAAGGGAGAGAAGAACCTTAGAAGAAATTCAGAATACAAGGCTATTTTATTTTACAATAAAATCAAATGATTCGGACATGAAGACTTGGTGACAGATTTATGTCACAAAAGGTAGTAAATTCAAACGAAGCAAAACGGCTCCACCGCTTAACCGGATCGTTTTAGCCATAAATTCCAAATCGGACGACATTCAATCATAAACAAAATCATTCAAAAAAAAAAAGTTGACGAAAAAACAACTGAGAAATTATCCACCTAAAAGCTAAAGCTAAAGAATACAGCTTGCAGTTTCAGTTTAAGCTATAAAAAGTCAAACAAACAGACAAGTAAAAGAGCTAGTTGATCATTTAAACAGAGTTTGAATTGAAATTGAAAGCAATTACCTTGAAATTGACGGTGGCAATGGCAATGGCAATGGCAATGGCAATGGCAATGGCAATGTCTCAGCCTCTGAGTCTCAGGTGCCAAGAAGGTTAGGAGAACAACTTTGCTTTGCTATCTCCGGTATCTTATTGGCTACAGAAGATATTATATTAAAATGCCCATTGATGATTAATTTATCACGAAACTACCACTACTTTGTCTGATCGCTATTAAAATACTTGACTCCCGCCTCCAGAGCCAGACTGGAAGCGTAGCGGTGAGGTTCGTTCTTATCTTAACGACCAGACCAGTGTAGGTGCCCAGGTGGTTCCTTTGTATACGTGTCGTTACGTCATTGCTTAAATCATTGTAATTTTCAAACTTAATTTTATCAACTATTTGACGTTATTTTATGATTATTAATGTCTTATATTTTAATTGATACACTCCATTTTTTAAATTTTTTATTTCAATCATAAAGTATCATAGTGGTTTATAAAATTAAGTTTAGATGAAGGATTTATAAATATAATATTATTTATAAAATAGTTAATCTCAATCAATCAAATATTTGAACGTATTGTAACAATAACAATAATAATTCTGTTAAAAGTAAAAGGCTTTTAAAGACAAACCTCTATATAGGATTAGGTTTAGGAACCTTCTACCTTTTACTTAGGTTTTGATATTATTTCTGAACTTTTAGATCTAAGTATTTGGATCACGGAGAATGAATATTTCACGTCATTCGTAGAGGCATTAATTGTATAATCAAGATATAATCTCAATCTTCCAAACTATCTAGATCCAACATTCAATCTCCATAAATAAAATAAATGATAACAAATGATATAAAATTAAAGTAGTCATATAAATTAACTGTAGATATAGATTATTAGAATATTACATTTAAATCATTAGAATTTTATATTAATACACACTTAAAAAAATCAATGTTTATATATGCACATATGAATTAACTAACAAGGGATCAATACTTTGCACTATTTTTATATTAAATTTGATCTTATAGATTGAAAACAATTAATAATCGAGATAAATGATTTAGTAGATTATTTACTTAGAAAAAAAAACTATTGTTGAGTCTCGTCTTTACAATAAAAATTGAAAAGACAATCGTATCCTTAAAGAACGCACAAATTACAAGAATACCCCTTTTATAAGCAAAAGTCTAGAACACCCTTATCGTTGGACTCTACCTCGATTCGAGGAGCTAGCCCACGTTACCTAGAAGCCACTAATTGATTAGGAGGGTTGTGTTGCAGATATATGATGGTAAACTTGCATAAGGAAACAGATCGAGGATTCCTGGAAGAAGCATGGTGGTGAAAGCAAAGGATAGATACAAGTGATGGTAACATTGAAAGGGCTGAACTATGATTACAGGATCTTGTTAAGATTATGGAGACAGACTGATATGCATGACTATCTAAAATCGATTTATGAATGAGCATATGACTATGGAAACAATTCTAGTTGCCTATTCGGTTTGGACTCTCAGAAGGAATGATTCTATGGAAATCTACAGACAACTTATATACAACTAAATGATTGGTGAATGTGTTTTATGATAGGAAGGAATGGCTACGACTGTTAACAGCAATCTCGATCTAAGTCCCAAGATTGAATTACTGTGTGAATGATTGTGTCTTGACCAGGGTTTATGATGTGTCTGACTTTGATGAATAGCATGTTTGGCGAATGTGTTTAGGCAGTGTTTCGACTATATATGAAAGAATCAATGCAGTTGATGTAGGGGTGGGAAAACGGGTTCACGGGTCGTGTTCATGTCGAGTCGAGCTATGACACGATAAAAATTGACCCAACCCGAACACGACCTATTTATTATTCGTGTCAAAAACACCTAACCCAAACACGACACCATTATTAAACGGGTGATACAACTCAACACGCTAACACGAATAATAAATAGGTCATTTTTGGGTTTGACACGAATATAACCCGTTTAACACGATTACAACACGTTTAAATATTTTGACACGATTATGGCACGTTTAAATGTTTTGACACGATTATGACACGTTTATATAATTTTGACACATTTAAATGTTTTGACACGACTATGATACGTTAACAGACATAATTATGACTTGTTTAAATAATCAAAACGATTATGATACGAATACACATTATAATTTTCAACCTTTTCTTTAAATAACAATAATCAAATATTCAAAATCCATCCACAACACAATAAATAGTCTATTAAATACCAAGTCGCATACATACTTCAATTCACAACACAATAAAGAGTCTATTAAATATCAAGTTTTATACAAATTTCAATCCACAACATAATAAATAGTCTACTAAATTCCAAGTCTCAAACAAACTTCAATCCATAAAACACAATATAAATACACAACATACCAAGTCCCATACAAACTTTGATCCACAACACAATAAATAGTCCACTAAATACCAAGTCTCAAACAAACTTCATTCCACAGCACAATAAATAGTCTACTAAACACCAAGTTCCATACAAACTTTAAATATACGTAAAAGTAGAAAAAAAATCCATTTCATCTCCTTAACTCTTAAGCAACATGTAAAAAAAAATATATGTAAAAGATTATGATTATTGCAAGATAATATCAAAATTAAAATCATAATAACTTACACAATTAGTTTTACACTTACACAATTAAGACCTTCATCACATTGTAGAACTACCAGTCGATTCTCCAGCTTATTGGTTGATATTCAAGTTCATTATATTCTCAATCAACTGATCTATCTTTAGACTTTCATCTTCTATAAAATCCAATTATTTATAAAATGATCAACTTAAATTTTTTACTGCTGGTTTTGGTATTCAATATGAAAGTTGATTTAGGTTTTCATTCTCTACTTTTTTTTTACCTTTCTTTAGTAGTTTAAAATTCAAATTAATTTTTGACTTGTGTTTGTAATTTTACTGATTCAAAATTTAATCATGTCAAATTGTCAATTCGTGTCTTTATGATATTATGTTTTATTCGGGTTATACGGGTCACTAAACGGGTTCGTGTCATTATACGGGTTCATGTCACTAAGCGGGTTCGTGTCACTATACAACTTCATGTCATTAAATATATAGGTTCAGACCTTCAACTCGAACACGACCCGATTATTAAACGGGTTGAAAATTTTAACCTAAACACGATTAAGACAAACTCAAATCCGCTAATTTGTGTGTCGTGTCATGTCGGGTTTGCGGGTCATGTCAAAAATTCCCACCCTTATGTTGATACAGGTGTGCATGAATAACTAGAGCTGGGTTCGGGCCGGGGTGGGGGTGGGGATGTCATCCCCATCCCCATCCCCAATTTGAAAATTAATCCCCATCCCTGCCCCATCCCCAATTTGAAAATCAACCTCCATCTCCATCCCCATCCCTAATTTTTTAAATCATCCCCATCCTCAATCCGCCCCAAGCAACATATAATAATTTTATTTTTTTTGTTGAATTATATTTTATCATTTTTCTCAGCATTGCAACCACAAGTATTAACAATTTTTCAACTTTTGATTAACTTCACTTTCAAGCTTCCAAAATAGAGCAATGTTAATTTTCTAATTTTTTTATAATCAATCTGTTAATCCAATTGACCTAAAATTTTACAAAAACATCATAAACACTTTTATCTTTAAGCTTGTCAAATCAAAAAATTTTTTGAATAATAAAGGTATTTTAAAATAATTTATATTTTAGGGTCTATCAGTTCTATCAAAAGCTTTTAGGATTAACCTCTTTTCATTTGTAAATACATAAAAAATCCCAATTAAGTCATAAAATTACAAAAATTTGTAAGATCAAACTAGACTCAAAGATGATGACATATACCAAATTTCATAATTTTTTGATATCTCTAAGTAGCTCAAATAAGTTTTGAAAAACTGATCTCCTCTAGAAAACTAAAAATCCCAGAGTTGCAGAGTCATTTTCAAAAATTCATAAAAAATCAAATACTCAACATTTTTCAACGAAAAAATTTTAAATAAACCTTTGAGATGTCTATTTTAACATATATAAATTTGAAAAGCAAAATCAAATTAAAATTATTACATAATTTTTTTAATCCTTTACTATCCTCTAGAAATAAGGTTGATGTGTTTTTCTTTTATCAATCCTATATATATACACACACACATACACATAGATTCGGGGGCCGGGCCAGGCCGAGTTGGGGAACACAATCCCCATCCCTATCCCCATTTAATTTCGAAAAAATTTTCATCCCCATCGCCACCCCGTTCCCCGTTTGTTACTCCCATCCCTAGTCCAAATAGGCTGGGGAGTTGCAGGGGGCCATCCCATGGGGATTGGTCCCAGCTCTATGAATAACTAAACCTTGATGCTAGACTCTGGTTGTCTATGTGTATAGCTTGCTTGATGATTATAAATGCAATGTCTAGCCCATTTTATAATTGCTGTGTAGGTGTCATAGATAATGTCAACTAGGTTAGGATAAAGATAATGAGTGATAATAATGTAATTGTCACTAATTATCGAAGTGATAATATTATGAGATAAACTAGGACTAGTTTATCTAGGATTAAATACTATAGGATAATGCATGGGGATAAACCTAACCTAATAACCCTTTTATCCTCTTGCCCTCTCTTAACTTCAATTGTTAATGACCAAAGTACCCCTAAAGTGGGCTTTGGATTCAATAAATTGGGCCAAGTGTATCTCTTACATCTTGTTCATACCAACCAAACCATAGCCCACCAAAAAGCCCCATGTATGACTTGGGTCCAGTTGGCCTGAATCAGTTTCAGATTCAGATTCAATAATCAGATTCAGAATGGTTTCAAGATACCATGAACCATAGCCCAATACAAACAAAATTTGCGTGCTTACAAACAAAATTGCTTGCTAGACTTTAATTATTTGGGCTATCCGAGTCAGAGTTCAGAGGCCTTTTTACTGATTGTACTAAACTACCATAGACTTTCGAATCATATTCAGTTTTATAGTCCGTAGATTTTGAGTCTATTCTATAGTTTGCATACTTTGCATGATAATAGCCTAGGAAAGTTGCATGAGTTTGCTTGGACCTTTGCCGTTGACCCACTGGCTTTAGCAAATCGAGCATCAACAACTATAATTTAATTAAATTATTTTAAAATTTAATTACTCTTTTCTCTTCTTTCTTCTTCGTCATTTTTTTTAAGTATCCCCCTCCTCTTACAATGAATAGAAAATTTTCTCACTCTCACCTTCATCATGTCCTTGGATCGATGATAGAAATATAAAGCTACATAACATTATAGTATACAAATAATATTACACTCAGATATATAAAGCTTACAAACACAAGCAGCTTAATCAGAGGACTAATTTAATGGTGAGCTATATATATAACCGTAATTTATATATATATATATATATATATATATAACCGCAATTTATTAACTAGTGAATTGGTCAAAAATTTTCCAAAAGAAAGCCATTACTGATTAGATCAAATAAACCTGGCATGAATAAGTTGAAACATCTATTCAGTAGTTCCACATAAATCAACCATTTGAGAGTAGGCGTGGTCAGTGTTACGACCACATCTTGTGCCATGCGATTACTTATTCTATTAGATTAAGTATATGAATCCTACCCTGTATATAACAAATGAGGGGCGATGTCTTTTGACATAAATTTTATTTTTTAACACAAAAGTAAACATTAATTTATAGTTATTGACTATATAATTTGATATGTTCTAAGTTAATATCGTTTAATATGACTTTTTAATTTTCAAACTCAACTATTGGATTATAAGTAACCATTAATAATTTGATTTCATTTAATATAATTTTTTAACTTTCAATTTCAACCATTAGATTATACATAATCAATAATTAGAAATTTGTATAAAAAAAATAATTGTGTTAAGAGATCCCCTTTCATAACAATATTACTCATATATTATTCACATAAAATTTTGCATTTATTATGGGGAAAATATCAACAACCTTTCATTTATCGATGATGGAGATGTGATGATATATTAAATATAGGATAGTTTAACGTATGTCCTAAAGGTACGTATTAAGTCCTCAAAAAATATGTAAACTCTATTGAAAATTGAGTATGTTCCTTCAAAAATTATAAATTCTTTAAAAAAAGGTAAAAATAATTAAATATATAAATTTTAAATAAATTTACACAATTTTCAAGAGTTTAATATATGCCTTGAAGGCACACGTTAAAACTACCCTTAAATGTATATGTAATAAAAATTACACTTAATTAATAATTTTCTTTTCCCTTCCCTCCCTTTTGAACTAGGATCACTCACCAATTTTACATCTATAATGCCCATTGGGCTTAAGTAAAGAAGGTCCAGTCTAGCCCAAAATTATTTTACAAAAAATAAGAGAAGGGAGAGACAGAAAACGGGAAAAAGAGAAAAAAAAGAAGAAGAAGGCAATTCTAGAGAGATAGAGAGGAGTGACGGGATGAAGAGAGAAAGGAGGGAAGAGGCTTTTGGGGCTATTAAAGAAGAAAAACTAGGTGATTTTCATAATTCTAAGGCAATATTAAGTTATCTTTGTGTATTTCATGCAAGAGAATTGAAATTTAAGGAGATGTTTGGATGTTTTAGATTTTTTAGAGAGAGTAGACAAAGAGAGAAGGAAGAACAATGATGAAATTAGAAGTATTATTCAAGGTATTTCACATTCTTGTTGATTTTTATGGAATTTGTTTGAAGGAATGTTAAGTTTTGATGATAATGATGGAAATCTAAGGTTCTGTGAACAGTAGCATTTCCAAAAATTTCTGCAATTTATTGGCTTTGAATCTGATTCCCAAATTTATATATGTTAAAACAGACATCATAAGGATTTGTTTAAAGTTAAATTCACTGAAAGATGTTGAGTATGCAATTTTATATGAATTTTCGAAGTTTACTGTTTACTACTAGAAATTCAGTTTTTCTGCAAAAAATCAGTTTTGGGTAAGTTATTTGAAGTACCGAGAGGTCTTCAAAAATTATGAAATTTGTGATACGAGATTGTATATATGTCTAGTTTAAATTTGGAGAGTTTTGTGATTTTAGGAATTTATTACAAATTATCATGTATTTTAGAAGAGGGAGAGGTCAGTTATGGAAACGAATATACAGAATTTTTGTATCCGAAAACATGAAGATTTTGAGGTACCTAATGGACATAGAACGCTATGAAATTTTATACAGTATTAGATATGGATGTGTAGAAGATCTATATAAAATTTTAGACCATTTGGACAAGTTGATTATTTATTAAAAATCAGAGAACAAAAACTATTCTGTTTAAGAAGTTTAGAAATATAGTTAATTAGGATTGATTGGATTAAGATATGAAGTTGGATATTGGAAATTTTAAACATTCAAGTTGATTATGAATTGAATATGATGTGATGAACTTTTTTATGATGTTAGGACAAGAAAGGATTAATTCTTTGTTTAAGGATGTGGTCAGCTGGGTGGAACGTTGATTTTGGAATCAATTGCGAGCTAACTGAGTTGTGCAACCAAATTAGTGAGTGGAAAAGTATTTTATTTTATGGGTTATAATGATTTCTCTTAATGTTATTTTTATGGATATTTTAGAAAGTTTAGAGAAAGTAGAAAATTTATTTTTTTCTGGATAATTAAGAAATATGTTTTAGTATTTACTTAGTTATGTTTATTTAGTATTTTACAGAATTCTCGAGAATTTTAGCGAATTTAAAAGAATTCGAGTTAGTTTCTTTTGTATCTCTTGAGGGTAGATAGACCCACTTGTTATACTTGCTTTCAATCATTAAGATATTTCAAAGCTAGTTTTTAAAATGGTTGTAGACATGAATTTTAGTTTTAAAATTAGTTTTTGAACAAAGATATAACATTTAGAAAAGAAAAATCAGATTTTATATTTGAAGTGCATTTTAGTTTTTAGAGAGTTATAATTCGTAAATTTAAAGAAAGTGTGAAAGCATTGATATTTAAAGTTTTCATAGTCATTTGACTCAAGATTTTCTTAAAGTATTTAGAAATGTTATTTTAAATGTTTGTCCTGGATTAATTCAAATAATACAAATATTTTTAGCTTTAGCTTGCATAAAATTTTCAGATTTTGATAAATTGCTTGAAAAGAGAAATTTTAGCATATAAAGCAGTTTTTAAAAGAAATGAATTTTTAATAAAAATAAGAAAGGGCAGTTATGTTATACTAAGTTAGTACCTAGATACTCAAACAGTTATTCATATCACTTAGATAGTGACATAGATAGAGGCCTTTGGGACCCGTTCAGATACACATAGAGGCTTTGGGCCGTGTGATCTGGGCGCTTTAGCCCTTTGGGACCGGCTCTGCGTATGCGTATGACTAGTATAGTAGACATGTGCGATGTTAGATCTCGCCAGGTACGGATAGTTCTGCCTGTGCGATGTTAGATCTTGCTAGGTAGGATCAGACAGCTTAAGGGGTACTTGTTTAGTATATCAGTACGAGTTTTAAATATTTATATGAATTAAGAAAAGTATTCAAAAAAGAAATATGCTTAGCAAATTGTTATCAAATTTAACTATGATAGTTTATATACGTACTCTCATCAACTTCATCATTTTATAGTTTTATGAAAACTAAAGCATAATTCTTTTCATGAGTTATATAAGTTTCTTTTTAAAAGAAGATTAGTACGGAAAGTTATGCATTTTGTTTTAAATCATAGTTGAATAAATGTTTTAACATGATCATTAAGAGCATCTTTATTATATGATTGAAGATGATTATTTTATTGTTTTAAGTATAGACAACAAAAAGTAGTATTTTGATGAATTTAGTCTTTCAATAGTTATTTATTTTAAAGTTTTATGACATTTTAGATGAGATAAAAGTTATGGGTTATAAAGACTATTTTTTTTACATAAAGCAAAGATTTATTTTATAATAATATAATCTTTTTTATTTACAAATATATCCTTATCCCCACTCACTAAGTTTTATACTCACTATTTTGCTTTATTTTTCTTTCCTTTTAAACCCCACCCCACCCCCCACCCCCCCTCCCGGTGAAAGCAAAATGTGATTTAGTTAGAAAGTTTGCGAGCTAACTGAGTTGTACAACCAAATTAGTGAGTGGAAAAGTATTTTATTTTATGGGTTATAATGATTTCTCTTAATGTTATTTTTATGGATATTTTAGAAAGTTTAGAGAAAGTAGAAAATTTATTTTTTTCTGGATAATTAAGAAATATGTTTTAGTATTTACTTAGTTATGTTTATAGCATTTTCGAGAATTTTAGCGAATTTAGAAGAATTCAAGTTAGTTTCTTTTGTATTTCTTGAGGATAGATAGACCCATTTGTTATGCTTGCTTTCTATCATTAAGATATTTCAAAGCTAGTTTTCAAAATGGTTGTAGACATGAATTTTAGTTTTAAAATTAGTTTTTTTGAACAAAGATATAACATTTAGAAAAGAAAAATCAGATTTTATATTTGAAGTGCATTTTAGTTTTCAGAAAGTTATAATTCGTAAATTTAAAGAAAGTGTGAAAGCATTGATATTTAAAGCTTTCATAGCCATTTGACTCAAGGATTTCCTAAAGTATTTAGAAATGTCTTTTTAAATGTTTGTCCTGGATTAATTCAAATAATACAAATATTTTCAATTTTGGCTTGCATAAAATTTTCAGATTTTGATAAATTGCTTGAAAAGAGAAATTTTAGCATATAAAGCAGTTTTTAAAAGAAATGAATTTTTAATAAAAATAAGAAAGGGCAGTTATGTTATACTAAGTTAGTACCTAGATACTCAAACAGTTATTCATATCACTTAGATAGTGACATAGATAGACCTTTGGGACCCGTTCAGACACACATAGAGGCTTTGGGCCGTGTGATCTGGGCGCTTTAGCCCTTTGGGACCGGCTCTGCGTATGCGTATGACTAGTATAGTAGACATGTGCGATGTTAGATCTCGCCAGGTACAGATAGTTCTGCCTGTGCGATGTTAGATCTTGCTAGGTAGGATCAGACAGCTTAAGGGGTACTTGTTTAGTATATCAGTACGAGTTTTAAATATTTATATGAATTAAGAAAAGTATTCAAAAAAGAAATATGCTTAGCAAATTGTTATCAAATTTAACTATGATAGTTTATATACGTACTCTCATCAACTTCATCATTTTATAGTTTTATGAAAACTAAAGCATAATTCTTCTCATGAGTTATATAAGTTTCTTTTTAAAAGAAGATTAGTACGGAAAGTTATACATTTTGTTTTAAATCATAGTTGAATAAATGTTTTAACATGATCATCAAGAGCATCTTTATTATATGATTGAAGATGATTATTTTATTGTTTTAAGTATAGACAACAAAAAGTAGTATTTTGATGAATTTAGTCTTTCAATAGTTATTTATTTTAAAGTTTTATGACATTTTAGATGAGATAAAAGTTATGGGTTATAAAGACTATTTTTTTTATATAAAGCAAAGATTTATTTTATAATAATATAATCTTTTTAGATTTATTTACAAATATATCCTTATCCCCACTCACTAAGTTTTATACTCACTCTTTTGCTTTATTTTTCTTTCCTTTTAAACCCCACCCCACCCCCCCCCCCCCCTCGGCCCCTCCCGGTGAAAGCAAAATGTGATTTAGTTAGAAAGTTTGGAGGCCCAACCACGTGATGGTGCAAGGAGATGCTAAGATTGTAACAGTTATATTGTAGGAAAAGTTTTATTTGTGGTTGTAATTGGAAATTATTTCTAGTTTGTTCCATAAGAAAGACAAGAATTAAAAAATAGTCAGTAGTCCACAGTTTTAGGTATGATTTTGCCCATATAGCTAGGGCAGGTCATGTCAACATCACTTTTGAGAGTGGTGAGATGTGTATTTATTCTCCATCTTCATTAATATATATATATATATATATATATATATATATATATATATATATATATATATATAATGCGTTTGAAACTAGCAAGTATACTAGTCGCACAAGTAATAAAGTGATAAGTAGATATCGTTCCCACGAGGATTGATTCTAATTGAATTTGTTATTCAAAAGCAACAACAGAATAAATGGGGGGTTTTTGTTGATGGATTAACTAAATGAAATATTAATGTAAATGCACAATAACACAACACAAAGTAAAATGGAGTGAAAAATTAATGAGAGACACTTGGTTAAGAGTTCATTCTCTGCCACAAGATATGAATTTGTGAATTAACATAGAATTGTAATCCAATTACAGCATTGAAGTTATCAACCGTAGATAACAACAAGCTCTGTTATCCCAATCTTTCCTTACTTTGTTGTTAAATAAAACAAGCTCTTTATTTAATCTCTATCCATTAAACAACCTAGAACAAGCTCTCTAAGTTTAATTCAATAGAAGCATTACGATGAGAAAGATAGGTTGATCTAAGCAATAATCACACAAGTTCGGATTATTTAACCTAGGTTGTATTTTCCAATTGCAATCTCTGATCACAATGTTGCTACTAATGATTAGAAATTCAAGACAATTACGGATCAATATTTCTAGTCTAGCAATAGATAACAACCAGATTATATTCAGTTGGCCAGCCCAAATACAATCAGCAAGCAATCATAAGCATTAGATATAGGAAAATGCAAGGAACTTCAATTAGAGAATTGGATAACAATTTCTTACACAATCAACTCACACAAATCATATCAAGGGCTTTGAAATCACCCTCAACTAATTCAGATTCAGTTACACATGTTCAAAAACGTCATAAATACAATACAATACATAAAAATTCCAGAAGATGAAAGGGAAATGATAAACTTAGCAAATCTGATGAAATCTCTTAGGATTTGTAGTTCTTCCTCTTTCCAAGCCTTCAATCTCCTTTAAGAACTCCAAGAGATGAGAGAAATCCAAAGATGCAGCCTCTAACACGTTCTCCCCCTCCTCAAGTTATTCAAATAAAACCCTAAAATGTGTTTATATACTCTGCTACAGTAACCTGCTACAGTGTCCCGTATTATACATACTACAGTTATTTGTGGAATTACATTTCTACATTTCTCACACTGTTTTGATTATAACTTTCGGTACACTGAATGGATTTATGAACAGTAAATTTCTCTAGAAAATAGACTTTGAGAGCTTTCCAACGGTATATAACATGTTATCCGGTTCATTGTATATCAATACAATTAAATCCGAGAAGATGGTTGACTAGCAGAGGTGAAAATGAAGGGTTTTACTTCACTTTGGTGCAAGTTCCTCCAAAACTCCTTCAAACATCAAAACCACACAAAAACATAAAAATACTAAGGATTATAGCAAAGAAAGATAGATGAATTGATATGAAAATGATATATAAATAGACACCTATCAATATATATTAATATGAGATAAGGACTTGTTTCTAGTCCATTATCTTTCCCTTCTTACTCTCTTCTCTCTCGTCAATATACCGTTCTATTATGTAAAAATAAAAATAAAAATTTTTCACTTTCACAGGTTACCATCACCTTGTCTTTTGTCTTTGTAAATAATTCTCAGACAAAAGGTAATACGTTGGAGAACCATTGCAAATCTCCATACTAACCCAAATAAAAAAGCAACAACATTATCCTCCAACAAGTATGGCGTATTTACGGCATGTTAGGTTTTTTTTTTTTTTAATGAAAAAGTAAGTGTGGAAAGAGAGAATAGATAAGTTCGTAAGGATGAAAGGAAAGAAAAGAGAAGTAAAGTTGAAATAGAAAACAAAAAAAAGGAATAAAAAAAGTGCAATATTGACTACAACTATCCATTCCCTTTATTATATTATTAGTAATAGTAGCTAAACTTATAACTCAAATATAATTTAAAGTTACAATCTAATGTGATAATTTATATAACAAAAATTTATTACAATAGAAAAAAATAAAGGAAGGAAATTACATATTCAGTAATTAGAATTTTATTAAATGCATTTTTGGGTTTATAAGCCTACCATTACTTCTATTATATATAACTCAACTTAGAAAGGAGAAGCGAGATAAAAAAATGGTATAGAAAAAAATGAAAAGAAAGGAAAAAAATAATTACAGTAAAAAAATAATAATTTTACGCGTACAAGACTATTTTGTCAGAAGAGAAATATTGTACAAATTTTGATAGTGCAAGAAGCTATTTGTTATTTCCCAGTTTTTTGCTTGTGTAGTTCAGTCGACACTGCAGCTGTGTTCGTTTTTGTGCTGCACCCAATGTTTTTCGTTTTCAATTTATCAGAAATCGGAAGATTTTTGTTCGTTTTTGTTTCCCATTTTTATTTTCATAAAACAAGACCATTTCCATTTTTACCCCTAACTTTACTCGTGGATATATATACAGTTTGCTGCCCAGTTAGTTTTCAAATGTAATTCCAATTCTCTCTCTCCATTTTCTGCAGCAAAAATCGTCTTTCCTTTGTATGCTTTCATCCGGACCACATCTCCTTCTTCTTCTGCTCTCAAGCTGATCTCTTTCTTCTTCCGCTCTCAAACTGATCTCTTCCTTCATGAAAGCGGGCAGTCGAAAGTGAATAGCTTACCTTGAATATGAATGAGTAGAAGGATGAAAGGGGATCCGGGAAGAAGGAGCTAATGTCAGGCCAATTAAAGAACATGAACATTCGTTTTCGGACTATGTTTTAGTCCCTGTCCTTCGATTTAATGCTTGTAAACTTAGATCCTTGAGCCCAAAAAAACCTAGAAAAAGTCAATCACCAGCAACGCTCTGTTCAACACCCACCTTTACAATCCACAAATTGCAACACCACAAACCAACACCATCCAAAAATCCGAGCATCATCATTGCAAAGCTCTTTTAAAACCTCACCATCCACAAAACAAGCACGCAACAAAAACATCTAAAAATGAGGCTACCAAACCGTTACCTGTTACCACAACAACAAAAACCCAAAACCCAAGCCAACATATAGCCACTATATGCATGTCGGTTTTGATTTCATGTTGCCCCTTTGTCGCCTTGCCTCTCATCATCACCATCAAGATTAGAACCCTAACGCTAAAGGCTATCAGCAAAGTAATTGGTGAAAGTATAATTGATAAGAGAGATGAACCAAGGACGATAGAGAAGAAATTGGCAAAAGAAATTGAAATGGAAGTGTGAGGATCAGCAAGAAAGAGAGAAGAAATGGGTGGAGAAAGAAAAACAATTGCTTCAAAGTTATGATGTCACCCATTTCATCTGTTTTTTGTTAACATGGGTTTCGATGAGAGAGAAAGAAATAGCTGAAGAAAGAAAATCAGTTGGAGCCAAAGCCGGCATAGAAGTAGAAGAGTTGGCTTGCTGCTTTTTTAGATTTTGCGTACATGAGTCTAGCATGAAAGAGAGAAGGAAATTGGTGAAGAAAGAGAGAAGAAATGGGTGAAGAAGGAAAATTGCTGGAGCCAAAGCCAAACAACGGAAGTTGACCAGTGGTGGCTTTGTTGCTTTTTTGGTTTTTGTTTTACTTTCTATTTTATTATTATTTCTTTTCTATTGGATTTTTTGGTTATTTTATTTCATTAATTATAATGCTCATTATTACAATGTTATTGGGGAAGACAAAATATTTAAACGTATGATTAGCACACGAAGTGATCAAATTGCCCTTACATTGTTAACTGTTAGTAACGAAAGATAGAATCTGGGGGTCATCATGTTTCTTTTCCAAAAGTGGGGGATAAAGTGTTACTTTGGCCAAAACAAGGGAGTCGATATGTTAATTTCCCAATGGGTGCGATGGAGTGAAAACAGCTAAACTTAACGAGTTGACCAAAATTAACTTGTAGTCGGATTTTTAATAAGAGTAAGCTCTTGTTGGGTTTTAGCATTGGGTCAGGTTCAAGTTTGTCAACAAATTAAAAAGTACATAGCATAGATATGGGCATGTATTGTGATCTTTGTTAATAATCCTTTTATGTATACAATTTGTAAGAACAAGTGTTTTGAATTCATTTCCAAACGTATTTTATATGTTTGTTTTCAAAATTTGATGTCAATGATTCATTTTCAAACACATATCTTATTTTTGTTTTCAAAATTTTAGTTCAAGAATTCATTTCTAAACACATATTCTTAAAACCATTTTCAAGTTTACATTTTAAGAATTCATTTCCAAACGCATATCCTTTACTTAAAGTAGTTTCTCTAAATCATAGAAATTTATTTTTCAAATCATTTTAAAAACAAAAACACATAATTCAAAAAAGAATACAGTATATATATCCCTGCGTAAAAGACTTACGTTTTGGGTGGGTCACTCAACGAGGTCCTTGTTCTTTCTTAATACATGCTTTTGGCTTTTTTTTTTTTAATACATTTTCTACCTCTCAACTCATTTCAGTAATATACACCGTAATTTTTATAATTTACACGAATTTTGACACATATAGATAGCAAATTGAGTAGTTAAGATTTGTGTTGATCTAGAATTTTGTTTTTTGTTTTTTATTTTATTTGATTATTATAATTATTTAATCTCTCTCGTCTTCTTTAATACCACTCTCTTTCTTCTCCTTTTAAATGATTTTGCAGGATTCTTTCTCCTCTCTCTTCTCCTAAGTACCAAATGTCACAGTCACTCCCTCTCTTATTGGGAAAAGGCTCTGGGTGCATTGCAACGAAGCGCTCATCATCAAGCGCATGCTCAAGCGTAGTGCATGGATTGTAGCGGATGCATTTAAGTTTCTCTATTCTTGAAGATATCAAACATCACAGACCCTTAAAAACCTTGTGAAAAGTGGATTTTAATATTAACAAAAGGATAAATATGTATTTATTCTCTTTTCCTCGTTAATACATTTTTTACCATCATCATTCACACTTAAAAAAAAAAAAAAAGAAAAGATGTGGTAAAAATAAGATAATGTGAAGTGAAGATCCTCCTTCCCTAAAAGTATTTTTCCTCTTTATTGTTTTTACTCTATCCTTTTATTGTTGTATCTAAATTTTAATTTCTCATTCAATGGATTGAGAAGAAAAAAAAATCAAGAATAACACTAGTCTTACAAACTTTTTGTACAAACTCTTGTATACAAACTGACGAGGTAATTAAAGTAATAAATATACAAAATCTACTAATTTAATATCATTTAATAAATATATATCAATTTATATAAATGTATACAGAGTTTGTAAAAATAACACTAGTCCAACTTAAAGAAAATAAGAAAGTAGGTAAAAAGATAGAAAAAAATCACTAATATAAAAAGAAAGTTAAAAAATTATATTTAATATTATCACATCATCGATCAACGAAATTAAATAATATCAATTATTAAATTTTATAAATAAATAACTAAAAATATCAAACATCCCGTGTAATACTAAATACACTTGTAAAAAAGAGTACATCAAAGAAGTAAAATATATTACTCGAACAAAGTACATGTCCATTGCAGCAAGAAGGCATATTAGCCGGTACGAAAATCCTCATCCGACGATACAGGCGTACAGCTGGCTGGAGTTTGTATTGTACAAACATTGACATGTGAGGCCGAGGCAGCTGTACACAGTTATTTATTTTCCGAATTTTATGCTTAATTAGTTATACACTCAACAGTATGTATTCAGCACTTAGTCACTGCTCACTGCATGAAGACTACGTTTTGGGTAGCTCAACTTCCAATATTCCATCCCACTCCAATAGCAACAGAGGTATCTATCCTTTCTGTTTCACCTTCTTTCTTTTTTCAATTCATTTTCTACCTCTTAACTCAATGCCGGCCTGTGTTCGAGTCTTTTGGTGTTCAAAGCAATCCCATTCTGCATATATATGAACGGTGCATGAATCTATGAAAATTAGACGTCAACTTCAAGGAGTATTTGTATCTCGATCGAGAAATTACCTCTAATGCCGTGATTTGTTTAGTAGTTGGAAAGCAGCCTAATTTTACTGCAAAGTTACAAGCTGATGAAGAGCACAATGCTGTATTATAATTTTCTATTCAACATGTTCTTACTCAATCAGCGCTGTAGTACATACGGCAGTGTAGATATGTGTATTTTAATGACAAGAGTTTGAGATGTACTTGTTACAGTTTTCAAGATTTGGGTTAACATTGTTACATCGACACCGGTGCGTGATTTATCAAGCCGAATCTGATTTGTTAACTTAAGTTTCCAAATGAGATTTGATTGATTGGTGAAAGTTGATTTGTCACACACACACACACACGTATATACACATATAACAAACAGTATATTATTTTTTCGTGTATTATAGTCTACATTTTTCCATTAGGTCCTTGGACGTTCCTTTTTTACATTTAAGCATAGATGGCAAATGATGCTAGTGATGAAGATCATGACGGCTTTGACTGGAGCACAGATGCTGAGCATGGTTCAACATTTTATGCAGAAGGCAGTAACAGCTCTGCTAAGGTGATTGTTATACATTTTAAGTGATTTCTGAAGGGTATGATTTTTAATTTCATTATGCAATGACAAATTTTATTATTGAAAATTCAGTCTGCAATGGTATAGTAGATACTCAATCCTTTTGCATGCATCTGTGTTCATCACTTCATCCATATATTTTCATTTAATCAATATAATTTTCTTGCTAAAAAACAGCCTGTTCTTCTAGTTGATGTTCTTTCTTGAGCAACAAATCATATGCAAAATTCTGCTCATAATTTGGAAACTTTTATGATCACTTTACCTCACAGCTTTGAGAACAATGTGTAGGCATATCCAACTGGTGATATTTCCTGCAACTCCAAGGTGATTATTAATCGTTTTTTGGCAATGGGATTTTCAGAGAGGATTGTGGCTAAAGCAATTAGGGAAAATGGTAACTTGAACTCTTAATCCATTTAAGCTTATTAAAATTTTACCTTCCATGTTGATTTGAAAATTTTTTACAATGTACTTTGTAGGAGAAGACGATGAAGCGTCAATACTGGATTCTCTTCTTACTTACGCCGTGAGTATAGGTTTCTTCATTTGTCTTGAATCTCCTCCTGTAGGAATCAAAATTTTGACTTTTTTTTTTTGTTTAAATTGTTGAGTTTGTCCGACTCTTGAGGAGTCTGCCCAAGAATGCCAAAGCATTATCCCCAAACCTTGGCCTCCTGAATCTGAAAGCAGTAATATTGCTGATGACATCTCTGATATGGATAGTTCTCCTGAAACTGCAGTGAATAACTCTCATTTTATCCAGCCTTTTTTTGTTCTGCTCTAATCAAACTATCTAACACTTATTTCTACTGGTACCAGCATGACTAGAATGACTTACTCTACCACACGATACCTTTGCTTTAATTTGCCTCCATGATAGAGTAGATTGGTTCCATTTTTATTAAATAATTATGGCATCTAGGGAAATTCATTGGAGAAGGAGACGAAAGAACAACTGTCGCTTCTAGTGGACATGGGTTATCCTGCTGAGGAGGCTTTAACAGCTATCAACAAATGTGGTATGTATGCACAGTACTAAAGTTGTGATTTTTTGAAAAATAAATATGTTTATTTTATATTAATTCTATTTGGTTTGGTATGTTTTAAGGAGAATGTCGCTAGTAACTAATGATGAAGCAAAGTTTGTAATCGAATTTATGTTTAAATTTTCAGTTGCAATGATATATTTTTTTTTAAAATAAAATCTCAAATCTGGATCTCAAAAAATGTGGAGTTAATTAATTATTGTAGAGTAAATAGAGTGATGATATAATGAGTGATGTTTTAACTTTATATTAACACTTCAATATCATTGCCGATACATGATTTGGATGGTATTTTGGGATGTATAGCACCACTCCCATGTAAAACATGTAGAAACAAAGATCATATTAGCATATATAGCATTCAAAACCTTGAGAAAATTGCAGGCTCCGATGCCGAAATAGCGGAACTGACAGATTTCATATGTGCTGCTAAAATGGAAAAGGAATTGGATGATCATTATCCTGTAGAATTTCATGATGAGACTGAGAATTCTTATTCCTATGGAAGGGTACGTATGGCTCTTTCCTCAGTATTTCGTGAAGCTAATTATGTGCATCTGTGCATGCAAATTGACTATATAGAAGCTGATTTCCCTCTTTGCTTTGCAGCCAAGGAACCATGATTTTCCAAGTAACAAGAAGAGGAAACTTCACAATGATGTAAAAAAGAAGGGTAGATGGTGCTTGGGAAGTGATGAGAACAGACAATCTGAAACTGAGGAAAGGATTTACATCCCTCTTCCAATGATAGGATTTGGTGTTCCTGATGAACAATTTCCTATAGCTGAAAGAAAGCTTCCAAAGGCAGCTCAAGTTCCTCCATATTTTTACTTTGAAAACGTGGCCTTTGCTCCCAAGGGCACTTGGAGTAAAATAAGTCGATTTTTGTACGAGATTGAGCCAGAATTTGTTGATTCTATATATTTTTGTGCTTGTGCAAGAAAAAGAGGTTATATTCATAATCTCCCAATTCAAAACCGCTTTCCACTTCTGCCAAGACCCCCGAGCACTATACAGGAAGCTCTACCATGGACCAGAAAATGGTGGCCTTCTTGGGACCCAAGAACAAAGTTAAACTGCATTGTGTCTTGCCGTGGGACTGGCAAACTCACGGAGAGGATAAGGCAGGCACTTGAAAGGTATGATAGTGATGAACCCCCTCGAGATGTTAAAAAGTTCGTACTTGAACGATGCAGAAAATGGAATTTGGTTTGGGTTGGACGCAACAAAGTAGCAGCTTTAGAATTTGATGAATTGGAGATGTTTCTGGGATATCCAAAGAATCACACAAGGGGCGGTGGAACAAATGTTTCAGATAGATACACAGGATTAGGCAACTCCTTTCAGGTTGGTACTGATACTCAGTCCGCGTCTACTAGTTTAAGTGTCCAGATGCGTGAAGTGGTATTAGATTCCTATTAACCTAACTTTTAGGTGGATTTCTTTCGGAATTCAGCTGCATATCTTGTAAATTTCTTCCTATTTCAGGTTGACACAGTTGGTTACCACCTTTCTGTCTTAAAGGAAAAGTTTCCAAATGGTATTAATGTCCTTTCTCTTTTCTCTGGCATTGGTGGTGCCGAGGTTGCCTTACATCGACTTGGGATTCCTTTGAAGAATGTGGTGTCAGTGGAGATATCTGAGAGCAACCGAAACATTATACGGAGCTGGTGGGCGCAGACAAACCAGTGTGGGACTCTCATTGAAGTTGCAGATGTCCGAGAAGTTACTGGCGGCATGGTAGAGCAGTGGATTAGCTTATTTGGAGGTTTTGATCTAGTGATCGGTGGGAGTCCATGCAACAACATTTCTGGGATGAACCGAGCGACCAGAGTTGGCCTTGACGGTAAGCATTCATCTCTTTTCTACGAGTATTTTCGCATCCTAGACCTTGTTAAATGTATCATGGGAAGCATTTAATAACCGTCCAACTGTACTTCTGCATACTACGTTTTTGTAAGTTTGTTTATGTGTTTTGTATTTTTATTTTTAAAATTTGGTAAAAAAATGTTGCTGATTATAAATTTTTTTTTTAATTTTGAAAGTAATATTTTGTGTACTGTACTGTGATAAATCTAATACTGTAACTGCAATTAGCATTAATTCAAAGCTATTATTTTTTTCATTATATCATTACACTGTCTACTTATAAATGAATTATCTATATTATTCATGATATTTATTTAATATTTATTAGTAAATTTAATCACTCATTATATTATCAAACTATCCATTCAATGATTATTAATGGTGTCCATGGGATTAAAAATTTGAGCATATATCTTGTTCTTTAATTTTAAATGTACTGGATTTCGATAGAATTTTAATAAAACAAAAAAAGTAATATCTACATTTAAAAAAAGATTAACAGGATAATATTATGACCTGTGTTGATCTTTAGTTTTTCATTTACTGGATTTTGATAGAATTTTAATTAGAAAAAAAAGTAACATCTACATTTGAAGAAAAAAATAGCGTGATAGAATTATATCATGACGTGTGTATTGCATAGATTTTATGATAGCTTGTATCTTTATAAGATATTATTCACATAGATTTTATGATAGTTTGTATTGAGGTATTGTCTACATTGGGATTGAGCCACGTGATTTTATCCACTTTAGTTTTGAGTCGACGACGCCAACTATTGATACATGTCGCCGACTGTTGATACATGTCCTAGGTGAACATTAGAGGAATTCAACACAAGCTGCGAAAAAACATTATCCAATTTCAAATTTGACGGCAGCATGATTTTAAATCAACAATAAAAATATTATCACGTCAACTAAATAAAATTTCGATAATTTTTTTTGTAGAAAAATAATATTATTTTTTAATCAAATCCCATCAAATAGATAAAACATTACTTAAACAATTTTTTTTAAAGATAGTTGTATTATTTACACTCTATTTTTTTATGGATTCAAATCCTATTTTCTGTGCTGCACATTTTTCAATTCAATTTATATTCAATCTCAACCGCATATTCTTTTTAAAATTTAAAATAATTCAAAATCAATCACGTATTCTTAAATTTAATTGAAAATAAAAATATTAGATTCATAAAAGAATATATCTTTATTTTTTATGAAATAAATTATGTTATATATTTTTAATTTTTAACAGTAAAATTAGATGATGTAACTAATTAATGTGATTGAAATATAGAATTTGGATTAGAGATAACGTGGTTTTAATTGTTATCTTCAAAGTAAGATTTTACTTGATAATCCCAAAGATCTCAAGTTGAGAGAGATAGAGAGAGCGCGCCCAATTTGTAGAGATGTGAAGTAAAATAACACAATGAGAGAAGTATTTGTAAGTTTCAACTTTTGTGATGAATTTATTGATTAAATTAAAAAGTAGTTTGAAAGGTTGCATGATATCCATTCTACTGTTTCCTCCACTTTCCTACTAACCAAACAGAATAAAATCATATTCATAGTTGCACAATCAAACATTCAAAATCAGAAGCCACCAAATTATTGCAGATTACAGTTGAAGGTAGAAATTAGAAAAATCATTCTCTAGCCGTCAGACATTGCGTTACGTACACAATTTCCATTCAAAGCACACAGCGGAGTAAGCGGCTTCACCGTTAGTTAGGGTTTAGGAGGAGCAAAACATGCCGCGATACAAAGACGAGCCTCGCGCAGTGCGCGTGTACACTGTCTGCGACGAGTCAAGGTCTCTTTCTATCAATAACTAACTTTGCTCGGTTTTCTCAATTCCCTTGCTTGAGTTTTTCACACTAGTTTTCTGTTACAATTGACAGATATTTGATTGTGAAGAACGTTCCAGCATTAGGATGCGGCGATGATTTGTTGAAATTGTTCGCGACATACGGAGACATCGAAGAGTAAGTCAATTGAAATTGTTCTCTCTTTCTGTGTTTATTATTATTATTATTATTATTGGGTTAATTTTCTGTTAGATTAATTGTGGCATTTCGCTTCTTTAGGTGTAAACCAATGGATGCAGAGGACTGCGAGCCATTTACTGACGTTTACCTCATCAAATTTCGCTTGTTCAGTAATGCTAGGTGAATTGAGCTAGTTTACTAATTATCTTTTCTTATTTGATTTTTATAGTTGGTTATTAATTTGGGATATTTTGTGTTTGTGTTGGTAAACTTATAGATTTGCGAAACGAAAACTGGACACATTTGTTTTCCTTGGAAATAGACTGGATGTTTCATATGCTTCTCATTTTGAGAGTGTGGATGATACCAAAGACAAGTTAGAAAGCAGGCGAAAGGAAGTTCTAGCGAGATTGAATCGTAAGTTTAGATTTCTATGCAGTAATAGACAGCATTTACTTGTGAGGTGCGCAGTGCAGAACTGTATATTTGCATTCGAAAATGAATTGATGGTGATGAGTTGTATCTAAAGGAAATTTTATTTTCCTCTTCCAAATATCAGCTGGTAGATCAAAAGGGCCCACGGTTCATAATTCAGGTCGTTTGAGTGAACCTTCATCAGTTACAGCTCCATCTCAGTCTAACCTCATTTCCCAGCGCATGACCTCTAATCAAAGGTAATTTATGAACGTGTGGTGTTTTTCTTTGCTCTAATAACTGTTTTTGGTATGATTCATAAGATAAATTGCTTTTCCTTTTTGTAGAGACTCTAGTGAATCACAACATATTTGTCAAGTTAATGATTCTCCAATCACAAGAGTTTCCTCTGACAAGGTTTGTTCTTCCTTTTGCCTAACAATTAACATCATTCTAAACTTTTTGTTTCTTTCTTTTTTTTCTTTTTTTTTTTTTAATGACTTGTTGAATGCTATGAAATTGTTATTGCCACTGTTTCTTTGGAGATAGCTAGTGTTACTCCACTTGCCTTCCACGTAGGAGCTTGGGTAGGTTAGTTTGGGTGAAGGCCAGTCAGGCCCAAACTTGGGGATCAAGACACAAGCCAACCACATTCAGGCTTGAGTTGTTGACTTCAAGCTGTATTGATTTGATTCAAGTCGGTTGGCTCTGCATGGAGTTGTTGCTACCCTTCACACCTTGTGCATATCATTTTTTACTTATGAATCTATAACATTATGTATTAACCTCATGTCCTTTTAAGAATGTTATGAAAGAAAAGATAAGAAAGGAAGAATACTTGAAATGCTTTCCACAATATATAGGAACTGTCCTTACTTCTGACAGGTGTTATTCCTTCAACGTTGGGTTGGGTTTGGGTTGTACTGTCCAATGCTTAACCCCTGCTGCTTTTCGCCTTAGTTTTGGTTGGAGTTCTTTTAACCACAAGCCTTCCCTTTTCCTATTGATTCAATTCAGTCATTCAGTCCACTCCTGGCTTTTGGTTGGTTGGCTTCAGGTGAATTTACTGAAATTGTAGCTTTGTTTGCCTGTTCTGGCACTAGAAATATTACCTGAAATTCAACTCTTTAAATAACTTCAGGCAATGAGACTTGGCTCTTGGCTGTAGATATCACTTGATTTTACAGTATGAATTTAGTTAATAACTTTTGTAGACTAATGGCGTAGTCTACTTCTTGCATCTCACTTCTTTTGAGTGTTTAGCATAGAATTTTGTAGCTGTTGGATGGCAGGACCCTATTTTCTGTTGTAGTGCTGTAGGAAATTGAGGCTTTTGTTCTATCTTCCTCTTGCTTCACATTCAATATTTGAAACGAAGATCATGTAAAAATATTCCTCTAATTAGTATTCATCACCTTTGAATGGAATTACCTTAAAAGAGTCAAGGTTTTGACCTTACCATGCAAAGTTAAGGAATTTGCTTGACATCCAGTTGCCTGGGCCTAACATAATTGTTCCAACTGTAATTGATCCCAGGATTATTTTGCATCCCACTCAATGAATCAAACAGTTCGATTTGTTAGGGAGAGGCTCAATAAGGTGATAAAGCATTATTATTGTTATTATTATTATTTTTTTTTGTCAAGAGAATTAGTTACTGCTCGTTTTGTATAAATTTTATTCTCTTTACTTTGTTCTTGTTCTAGATTGAATCAAGTACAGAGCATCTACAAGCTGAACCTGCGCCCAAGAAACTGAGAGTAGACAATAGAAGAAGAATCTAACAATTTTTTGGGATGGTGAACCAATTGGATAAAAAGTTTTGGATTTTTTCAGACTTTGGCCCTTGCCAACATTATTTTTGTGCTTCTGTTACGTCAATGGATTAGATATGCTCATTATGTGAATGCACCTGTAAACTACGGCCATTAGATATTTGATTACCGGGAACGCTATTTTTTTGCCTTTTAATTTTATTTTGTATTATTTTAATTTTTTTTAATCGCTGACAAATTTCAAGCTTATCGAATGTTGTCGGAAGATTGCTAAATAATGTAATTTTTTCTTTTGTTGTATATACATATAGACTAATGAGATATCAAAAACACCATGTGCGCATTTACAAGTGTTATTGCTTTTCTCAATGCTATTCAGGTTTCTTTCCGTTCTATAGGACCCTTTTTTCGTTAGAAGCAATAAGATTGCAAGACCAAGAGGAACCGAATGAGCTTAATCTCACCTGAGCCTTTGAAATTGAGGCTTGAGATTCCTGAAGTTTGATGCTTGTGAAAAAATAGTTGAATAATTTTTTTTTTTTAATGCAAAAAAAAAGGACGAATAGTGCTTATGCCAAAAGCTTACTCAGGTTCCCGGGGCAACTCAGTTGCTGAAAAGAATCTAGCATCGTGTTCAGTGTGCATCAATAGTAACTACTGTATGCGGCTGCTGCTGTTAGAAAGGGGATGGTAACGGAGACATTTGAAGCAAGCCGTTCGCTGTTTGTTGCACCTTTTGACAAATGGTTCAAGAGATCAAGTACAACATTCTAATTTGAAATCCTGTTGTCTCGCCGTTGCGATACTTTAGGCACAAGACTAAACTAAAACTAAAGGACAAGGCATGACTAGAAGAGGAGCAATACATTTATATCACATCAATCAAACAACCAACTACAGAGACCGAAAATTAGTAGAAGAAAATAACACAAACTCTTTCATCTTTTATACATTCTTAATTTCAAGAGAGTGGCATCATGTGTCACAGAGGAACGCAAGTAATTTTTTCTTTTTGAGTAATTTGCTTTATAAATTAGGACAGAAACACTGGGACGCTAGCATTTTTCACAAACTGACAGACAGGACAAACACTGACCAATAGATCACAATCTTTACATAAACACAGGTGCCTACAAGGCATCAATAAAATAGACACCTCCTTTCTCTTGCATGCCCTGCAGATCATTTGATTCCTAGACATAGATTTTGAAGATCCACCTGGAATGCTTAGATAGTTGTTTGGGTCAATGTATGATGCAGCGTCATCGACTTCACTGTCTCCAAATCCTTCCTTTCCTTGGTCAGCACCATGAGAAATTGCCTGCTGAAGGTTGTTTTTCAGGAAATTAACAACAGACTCATTGTACTTGGCTCTGTAGTGCCAATTCTGGGCGTCTGTAGCCACCTGCTTTATTCTATCAATCAGTTCCTTGTTCCTGCGGTTCATGTTTTCTATCTCAAGGTCTTTCTCCCGGAGTTTCTTGCCAACACCCTTTTCTATAGCTGTGAGGAATGAAGCAATGTGTCTCTGCTTCATATCTCTAACTCCCTTTGCCAAGTGTTCCTCCTGTTAACAAAAAGCAACAAATATAATTTTCAAGGCGCAAAGCAAAACAAAAGCGAGAAGTCATTGCTAAAAATAGATACGCGGTTTCATAGGTTGATTACTGGGTTTAACATCCCATGGTGCATGCATATGGGTTGTGGAATGATAGTCATCTCAGTCACACAGGGTTTCATAAAGAATATAGGTAGTGGTAAGCATCTGATCACATAAATCATAGTTTTACCCCAAAAATTATGTAAACAACAAAATCTAAAGTCATAGAGATAGATTACTATCTTCACTCTAAGAGCATATATACCTGAATTTTGATATATTGATCAAATTCTTCTTTCTGCCGATCAAGCTCAGTCCTAATATTGTCACCAAGGGACAAGATGATTGGTGGTGTTGCAGTCATACTCCCACTTGCAGAAGTTACAGATGAGTTGGGTTCATCATCATCATATGATAGCCTTAACCCTGTTGATACTGGATTTGGGTTTGGAATGCTTGCTGAGCGATCAGCTTCATCTTGGCAGATGTTTGAATTCAAGGAGATCTGCAGCTTTTGCTGCCTTGAAAAATCTTCTGTTTCCCTGCCCCGTTTTTTAGGCCGAAGCATAGGAGTGATATGCTCATTTCCAAAATAATTTACAGGATCAATGTTACACCCACCTGGTACTGAAACATAAAATCAAATTACAAATTAGTCAAAAAAAAAATCAGGTATTTAAGACTAGAAAACAAGAAAAAGAGTAATATGATTTTCATCATCAAGCAAATAAGCAAAGAGTAGAAAAAAGGAATTCAAAATAGGAAGAGCTCACAATCTCTAAACAACTGCAGACATATAAAGAGGTCTCACGAGGGACATAGATGATAAACATACATGTCAACTAAATGAGAAGAAATCTTACAATTTCCAAATAACTGTAGCTGATTTGTTGCATTCGTCTGATATTGAAAATGATTCTCGTCCAGGAAAACTGGAAAAATAGGATTGTTGTTGCTGCCTCCCAACATTTTAGCAGGATAAAAACTAGTTTTCTCTGAAGTATGTAGCTTTCAAAATAGTTGATATACCTGCAGAAGGTGGCAAAATAAATTCAAAAGTGAGTTACAGAAAAAATTTCCATAAATTTGCAGAATGTCTGCTTCAATGGACCTATTTACTACATATATATAAGAAATGTGCCAAACCCACCAAGGGAACCCAATGAGGTTTGCCTCAGGGCAGTATTTGGTTATTAAATGAAGCTGAAACTTGGAAACTAATAATATCCTTTAGAAAGCTCAAATTTCAAACGATGATTAATTAACTTGATTCATGTTTCCTGCCTTGTCCTTCAGGAAAGTGCCTAATGGAACTTTTCATGAAATATAGTAATGACTTCTTTTCTTGTCCGACTTAATGGAAGATGCACACATCCATCCATCAGTATTAAGGCAGATAGGATACAAACTCAAGGTTGGTTCAAGCAAATACCTAAGAGGGCATAAGCTAGGCAGCCTATCATATAAAAACAAGTTCAAAACTGTCAATTCCGATTTTTATAGTCAAATTCCACTATATATTGAAGTGAAAATAAGCACGCTGAGCAGTTCGGAAGAACAATAATTGATAGTTCATGTTACAAAACACATCATAAACCCCATGACTTTACTTCAGTAGCTACAAAAATGCAAGTACATTTTCACCAAATGCTTAGGTCACAAGCAGGAAAGGAAAGTGGGAATAAGAATTGCCAACAAAAGGATGAGGAAGCATGGCAATGATACTGATTTATGGAATATACTAGTGTTACATACATGACATGAGAGACAAGAGAATGATGTGAACAGGCGACGTATCACATTTCGCTATTAACATGTGTTTACCAATTTTCATTTGGATCGTAGCATCATTTCATTTCTCTTCAGTTCACCCTTCTTTTTTGTTTTTAAACACACTGTAATTCCCATATTGTTCACCTCATCTGAACACAATGGGAATGTATATGGAAAATCAAACTATATGCAATACCTTCAAAAGGTAAAAAGATAAACTGACATAACAAAAGAGGAAAAATACACAAAATTTCTCTCTAGATCATTGACAACTGCAGTTTGATCAGTCAAAATTACTCATAATACCGCATTAATAGTAAATGAAGATCATGTTTTTGATACAAAGGCATGCAAAATAAAAGAAAAATAAGGGGTTGGAAACATAGGAGACAGAGAAGCGATGGTATTCAAACCAAGGAAACTAATTGAAGAATCCAAAACAGATACATCTAGAATACCGAGAAAACCATGTGATCAAGATTGTTCCTTTTTTTATTTAACGCAAAAAACAATAATCATACCAGCAGAGTGAGAAAATCAGATTATATATATATAGCCAAAAACAAAAAAAAAAAAATCCATCCTGTTTGAATTAAACTGCAACATGAAAAAGATACTAAAATGCAAGAAAACCAAAAAAAGCTGACAGATTTAGATCTCCTTCAACCCAACAAACTAATCAACATAAACAAAAAACAAAAATCTAATAAATAAAAAAACATTAGAAGAGAATCAGCAAAGTTACCAGCAATCTATACACAGTGATTCGAACGGCTGAAACAACAGCAAGCACGCAAGATCCTGCAACACCACAACAGGCTTGAATCAGGACTAATTAAAAGACTTTGCAAATGAATCCTCAAACAAATACAAAGATATAGTGAACCCGTCAAAAATTACCTGGAAATGTAACGGTAATCTCGAGATGGAATCAGAAATAGGAGCCGATCATAGAGGATCCAAACGTCAATAAGCTTCAGAAACCGCTAGAAAATAAAAACGGAAGCTAAAAAAAAATTTATGGTCTTTAAAGAGAAAAAATCAAGGAGGGTGCGGTGGAAATGGGTGAAAAAGTTGAAAAACAAATAAAGAATGAATTAAATGAATGAATGAATCAGCGGCGATGGTGGTTATGATGATGAGGAGGAGGAGGAGGAGGGAGGTGGTGGCAGTGAGAAAAAGAGGAGTCTTGTATCGTGTTGTGGTTACGCAAACTGATTTGTTTTTATTTTGATGGAAAATCAGTATAAATTTAACTGCACTGTCAAAGTGGTAGTAACGAAAAAGCACTTCTGTTCTGTTCTGTTTTTTTTTTTTTTATAAATTTTAAACTTTAATAGAAAGAAATAAATATTATTAAGTGATTTTTAACTTAACAGTCAAGACTTGGAAGAAAGAGCCCACTTTTGTTTCTACATCTCTTTCTCTGTCTGCAATGCATTGCTTTCTATCATTTACCATTTCCCAACTTCTCGTTTTTCCATCCCACCTTTCGATGTATAAATTTTTTTTTTAATTTTCTAAATTTGTCATAAATGGAAGATTTCTAGAATTCATGATTAATATTTCATAATAAGGGTCACTTTCTCGATAAAATAGGTAAATATGTAATGTAACAAGTAGAAATTAATTAATTATTTTTTTGGGGGAAATAAATAATGAGAAGGAGTCGTGGTGGTGGGTGGGAGAGGCATCAACAAGAATTTAATATAAAGCGGGAAAAGAGAATGCGGGTTGGCTGACTGCACCTCGTGGGTCCCGCCTGGTCCCACGTCATGGCCTTGTTGTTGGCGGGCAATTTTGGCGGGTGAGCAAACGACGATCACCTCCCCTTATTTCACGCTTTTTTTTTTTTCTTTTCTTTTATTTAACAAACAAATCCCCTTCTCCCTCACAACAACTCAACCTTCTCCGATACTTTTCTTCTTTTTTATTAATGCAATTCACCCATTATTTTAATTTTAATTGAATCTATATATATATATATATATTTTTTTTTTTTTTTTTTGGGTTACATGTCAAGCACAAGCAATTTATTGTTAGCTGTTTTTAAATTTTTAATGTTATAAATATGGCTAAGCTTATTTCATACTTTGTTGAGCATTAAAAGTTTCAACGAATGAGGTGAGGTTTGAATTCATTATTATTTCTTCTTCACACCAAAATTGATGGTTTATTAAGGTACAATTCAATTGGGACGAATAATCTATAAATAAATATAATTTAAACCATGTTAACTTTTATCAAAAAGTCATTAACGTTGAAAATAATAATAATAATAAGGTCTCTCGTGACCCTGACAAAGTTATCCAGATTCACTTTGTTTATGAATTATGATATTGAAAATATGTTCAAAATTATGAGACTTTGGAAGCAACACAAATGTAATTTCACTTTTAAAAAAATATATATCTATTATATTTTTTATCTTGCAGATTCAGTAAACATTTGTTTTTCTTTTTTTAATTTTAGACAAAAATGAAAACTATACAAAAGAAAAAAAATTATAATAATAATCATAATAATAATAATAAGAGTGCTTAGAAGTCAAAATGTCAAATTGCGTGTAGGATGACTTTTACTTTCGCTTGAATTAGAATTCAATGCACGTTTATCATACCGACGCATCATCAAAACAAGCTCCCACATGTGCACAGTATTTGCTCAGTCTTCAGCTTTATCCGTGTTCAGGGTTGAAAGATTTTAACCCAATGGAAGACGAAACTATCTTGTTAATAATAAACTTCAGTTATAATTTAATCTATATTCGTTCCCCAACAATCGCATTGCAAGCCAATTTGAATTATGGTAAATTTCACAAATAACTCGTATCAACAAATAAATAAACCTGCTATTGGTGTTAAAAATAAAATTTGGCTCATAAAATCATTAAAAAAAATCATAAATTCTTAATTTTTATCTTTTTAAAAATTTAAAAAGTAGAGAAATAATGAAAAAAGATATATATTAATTATATCCTTATTATATCTAAATTTATATTTTTTTTAGTTGTATGGGAAGATTATTTGTGCTTTGATTTTAAAAAATATGTAAAATCTTTATTGAATAAAAATATAATTCAGGATAGATATTTATAAAAGGCATAATGCCAATTTGCCTTATGGTAAGGCCTAATTAAAATTGTCTCCTCGTTTTCTGAATATTCTAATTTACCCTTGAAGTTTCAATTTGGCCGTTAACTTAAATGGCTGCAGTGGTTTGACTGTTGACTGTTGATGACAGGCAGCTAATTAACTAAAATGCTCTTATACTTTGCAAACGTAGTAGCATAATAGAGAAACTTAGTGAGAGAAATGAATATAAAATTAAGTTATAATTTTAGTCAAAATTAACCTTATTCTTTTTTCCTTTTGGCCATAATACTCTTAATAAAAAGCATGAGAACAAAACAAGCTTCAAGCCATGACATGACCATTGACAATGCAACGGTCACGTGCCCCCATTTTCATATGTATAAAGGAGAGAATGAACACAAAGCTATTCAGCTCAAGGTTGCAAAACCCATTTCTCAAAAAAAAAAAAAATCAAACAGGTATAATTTTCAATCCCAGGCAATTCGACATCTCCCTCTGGCAATGCAATATCTCATATTTACCACAGTGCAATCGATTTTTCTACCCAAAATCAAGTTCTCCCGCTGCCAGTTCAATTCAATAGCTCAAAAGTCACAGACACACAAACAAAATGTCTTCATCATCAAGAAGTGCAAATAATGAAATTAATGGAGGTCTTACAAAGTTAAAAAAAAAAAAGTGCAAATGTGGAAGGAAGGTTGCTATAAGGATTTCAGAGTCTAATGATAATCTTAACAGATTGTATTTCACATTTCCTACTAGAGATTGCTCATTCTACTCTTGATGGCAACCCAATATTAAGGAATTCAACCCTACTTCTGACCTCAACATGCTACTAACATTGAGAACAATAGAAAGGAAGGTACAAAATATAAGGAATGGGTTGCAAGGTGTGGAAGATGTTGCCGATCACGTTGGAAAACTTAAAATGCAGCAGAATGATGGGATGGAAGAGATGGCTTTTAGGGTTCTTGCACTAGAAGTTGAACAGAAGGCTTTGAGAAAACCAATCATAATTGTAGTAGTTGCTACTGGCTAATGAAACTAAGGCTCTGTTCTTTCTTGTTTTCTAAAAACTGTTTTCCATTTTCAGAGTACAGAATTCTTGCAAAACATGTTCTTTTCTGTTTTTATAATATGTTTTTACAAAACATTGTTTTTAACATTTTTGGAGTTCAAATTCATCCCTCCCTAACTCTTCTCTCTCTGTTTTCATCTTCTATTTTCTTCTTCTCTCTCCATTTTATATCAACAATTTATTTCCAAACACGAATCTTGTTTTTGTTTTCAAAATTTCAGCTCAAGGATTCATTTCCAAATACATATTCTTAAAACCATTTCCAAATTTGCATTTTACGAATTCATTTCCAAACACATATCCTTTACTTAAAATACATTCTCTAAATCATAGAAATTCATTTTTCAAATCATTTTGGAAACAAAAACACATGAAACAAAAAAGAATACACCATAAATGTGCTATAAGTTTTATGAAATGTAAACTATGATATGCTATGTGTCACAATAGATTACATATTTAATCACAAAGCACAAAATTAGCCACACTTCAACATACTGTTGTTTTTCCACAAACACCCAAAAAAAACTAAAAAAAATCCATCTAATTGTATTCATTTTGCATGCATATCAATCATGTACACAATATGAATACTCCAAAAAAAAAATATTTGTTTGAGAAGCTAAAAGACCATAAGGCAATAGCATACAATGCTAAATATTTTAGAGAATGCAAAAATATGACATAAGTTTTAACAAACTCAGTTTAACACAGTTAAACTTGGTTCTGGTTGGATTGACTACTTGGTTGAGGCTGGCTAGATCTGTTGTCAATAACATTTGCTTCCTTTGGTTGCATAGGTTGCCTAGGTCGCCTTGATTTCCTTATGTTGTGGTTACTTGAATTTACTTACAAAAAAAGGCATGGATAATTCTCAGTGGATTTTAGTTTATGCAATAAAAATTCAGAGTGTTTAAGCTACTTTACTTGTACTTTATTTGCAGCTGCTCTACTTGATTCCCTCGGTCCTGAATATGGACCACCCATTCCCTGTCCAATAATACAGAATTTCAATAGTTAATGACAGTTGCTAATGTTAAATCACATTGTGATAATTGAAAAGAAAGAATGAAATAATATTTACCTGTGCCCTCAACGCTCTTGCATTAGCTACTATTAGCCTGCAAGTCCTCCTGTTATGTCCATCTATTGCAGAAGCCACAGCGAAGCATAAAAGACCTCTTGTGCTTGACCTTAGATTCATGCGGCTCTCTTCTTCTGACTTTCCTAAGCATGCTAGCTTTCATAACTTTATCTAATGGTTGAATTTGAGGACCATTGGTTACTAGCCAGCTGGATTGATCAGGGAAAGGGTAGACCATTCCCTTGTAAGTCTTTCTATAGGACTCCACAGTGAGCAATGGATGTACAAAATCCTTTGGATTTAGCCTTGTGTAACATATAGCCCATATTGCATACTGACATGGAAGGCTAGATAGCTGTCATGCCCTATAATCACACATTCTGACATTCAGGTTAACAACATAAGTTCTAAAACCCTCAACTACCTCATATTCACCAGGGCCACTAAGGATGAGTCTTACCTACCTCCCTTCATCCGTTAAGGCTGTCATCTGACTCTTAACTCTAAAAGGCACCCTAGAAGTCAGTGATGCGGCCAAGACCTTTTTCTTTTGAAGCTTTCTCATTGTGTTCCTCCTAATATGGTTCATTTAGTTGGTGATAGGCCTGAATCACCACTCACCCAACCAACTATTCCAACTTTCAGTGAAGTTGTTGGTGATGTGGTCTAACTTTGATGAGGTATCTAAGGCCCATTTACGCCATTTACACCATGTATCAGGTTCAATGTCCAACAACCACTGGTATGTAGCAATACTTATTGCTTGTATTTTTTGTAGTGCTCTCAAGTAATCTATTTTGCATGAAGCCCTTGCAGTTTCCCAAAACAAATCATCTATTTTCAATGTTGACAAATCATCCATTTTCAATGCTGAAATCTTGGCATGGATATGTCTTGCATATCTTCTAATAATTGCATTGAGCCAGTGTTTTTGTGTAGCATTCATTAACCTCTTTTACCTATCACTCATCATAATGATAGGCCTACCATCTACAACCCTAATGTGGTTGTACAGTTTTTCTACAAACAAGCACCAAGAGTATTTCCTCTCTGCTTCACGATAACATACTACTAGTGGGAAAATACCTCAATTTGCATCGAGTGCAATAGCACTCAGCAACATACCACCATATGGGCCTTTTAAATGATAGACATGCAATCCTATGAATGGCCTACACCCATTGATAAACCTAGCTCTATGTGCGGGGAAGCTCATGAAAAATCTATGAAACTTACTAACATTACCATCATTCTCAGTTCTGGTTATAGTTTTCACGACCATAAGCTCTTAGGATTCCTTGAGCAAATAATAGCTGCAAACTTTGGCAACAAATCATAAGTGTCATCATGATTCTCCCCAATGTTTTCAAGAGCTATCTTCTTAGCATGGTAAAAAAAATGTGCTTCTTTGTTTGCAAACCCCATTTAGTGTTAGCAAAGGTGGAATATCCTTAATTTATATGTTTGGATTTGTTAGAGATCTACCTAAGAGTATGGATATTTTTCTATAATATGTAAACATTATTGTTATAAGTGAACAAAATTATTATGTATAAATTACCTAAGTGTGACTGTATCAATGATTAAAGGTTCCAAAGCTTGTTTATTGACAAAATTTTTGTATATATAAGATATATTTGAGACATAGAACTTTGTTATAGCTCGAAACTAGTTCACGGCCTATAAATAAAAGCTGGACACTTTCTTTGGACAAAGTTATTATGTCGTTTAGCTTCAACGGAAAATAGTTACTCTCTAACCATTTGAAGTAGTTGACTTCAAGATAAAGACACTTATGTATCATAAAAATGCATTGAACATGGACCATGTAAAAATTATCCATTTGGTGAAAATACCGTAATCAAATGTGAATTTCTACACCCAAGCACTAAAGGCATTCCTACTTTAATTTTGAGTGAATAGTATACCTATAGGATATAAGATATGGTCTTTGACTATAATAAAAGTGAGATATAAAAGAGGAAGGTCAATACTTTGACTAGTTAGGATTGTAAGATCCGTATGCTAGTAGACATTAAACCTTTATAGAGTTAATGACTTTGAAAGGATTACAGAGTACCACCTTGATAGTCTTACAAAGTTTTGAATTATAAAATCTTCATCAAGTGCTCAATGAAGGTTGCTCATTAAACTAGGATTTATTACAATAAATCCAAATTATTTAAATGGTGTAAAATTGGTATCAAAAGATCAAGATGTAATTGAAAGAGTAAAACAGTAAATTATACCTAGCTCTAATTATTGATATTCTATTGAGGGTATATATGTAAACCTATTACTCAATTAATAAGGCTTAAGGAAATTATTTAATTAATTAAATTATAAAGTTTTCTATAAAGATTATTTAATTTAAGAGTATAACTTTGAGCTTACATTGAAATAGATCAAAGTTAATAGGCGAGGCCCACTATAATTATGAGATACTAAGGCACGTTTGGGAGGAGGGATTGAATTGGACTAGACTGGACTGAGATTGGGATTAGGATTAGGATTGGACTGGCTTGGACTATATAATATTGTCTTATGTTTGGTATCATATAGGATTGGATTAAATAATATTGTTTAATATTTGTTGTAATATGAGACTAAACTATTAACATAGATAATAATTTTTAAGAAAATAATTTTAAAAAATAAACTAACTTAATTTTTTTAAAATTGAACTTGAATAAAAACTAAATATTAAATATTTGTTGATATTTCTATATAAATAATAATAAAATTATATTTTATATTAAAATTAATTTTTATATAAATATAATAATTTATTAATAATTAGTATTTAAATATTATTAGATGATATTTATTTTTATATTATTAATTTAATAGTTATTTTTATATTAATATCATACTATTATTTCATTATTTTTTAGTAAACAATCAAAATTGATTTTATTAAATATTTAAATATAATTAAAAATTATTGTTATATTATATTTATTATTTTATTTAGTCTTAATTTTGATTAAAAATTAAAAAATTTTGTTCCAATTTGGGACTATTAGTCCCACTTTTGGCGTTGGTTATCAGTCCAATCCCATCTCTACACCAAACATGGGATTAGACTAAGTTTAGTCCAATCCCATGTCTGGCCCGCTCCCAAACGCGCCGCTAGGGTACTGACTCAAATCTATTGGAGCTTATAATTAAATATGTCCATCAAGGTTCCCTAGTTAGTTGACTAAGAAATTGCTTGAACAGGGACTGGAGTTGAGAAATTAATTATCTAATGTAATTAGGTTTATTATAGAATAAAGCCCAATTATTAAATTAAATGAATAATAATTAGTAAACTAGTTATGGGGCCAATTTAATTAATATGATCAATCAGTAAGTGGGCCTATGATTAATTAATGAGATTAATTAAATATTTAGGCTATGGGATTAATGGAAGAGTTTAATTAAATAGGGAATAAACTTGGGTTTAGACCTAAATAGCCTTAAAGCCCAATTAGGCTTATATGTGATATAATCCAAATTACTCTACGCTTACATGTGATATAATCCCAATTATATTAGGTTTACTACTTACAGTTAGACAAGAAATGATGAAATATATATAAGATATGTTTAGGACTTTAAGTTGAGATGGTTAGAGCCTCCAAAAAACCAAAAACGTGAAAGATATACAACTCTGCCTTGAAAAAAATGAATTTAGCTCTACAGGCTTCTCCAAGTAACGTTTCAACTTCTAGGGCTCCCTCAAACTTTTGTCTTGTGTTCTCAGGTCTTGTCCAGTGCTGATAAATGCCCACTCATCTCATTTGGGCAGTTTGCAGACATACTCATGAACTAAAGTGGAAGAAAGCTACATAAAATTTTTGAAGCCAGTATTCGAAAGATTCGAATCCCGAAGTCAGTTTTGCAATCTTGATTAGATCAAAATCATGTCAGGATCCAACAGGATTTGCCTTTACAATATCCACAATCTTCCCAGCCAACCACTTTGGTGTTGTAGTTGCATTCTTCCAAACCTTTGGGCAATCATGTTCATTTCTGTAAGTCTTAACCTAGAAAGTGTAAACTAACTTGTATGTCCAGGAAGCATGAATTCTCCGGGGGGAACCTTCTACAATGCATATGGTCGTTATTCTATTTGGATCATTCTTGCAAAACTTCATTTGGATCCCTTTCACAACACTGTAATTCCTCAACACACAATTGAACTAATTTGCATCATCAAACAAATCACCAACTACAAAATCAAAAGCTTGATCAGTGTTAGCTTTAAACTTGTTTTTCCTATACTCTCTAGTCAGTCCAGCAGTTGCTCTATTCTCTTCACTTGACCCACTCCCCATGTAGTCATCATCTATGGAGTGATAATATGAGATCATTTAAGATTCACTGTCATTTCAGAACCATTGATTGTCAGCTTCCTTACTTCTTTGAGCCCTTCATTTCTCCCATCTAAATTTGATGAATCATCCCCTGAGGTTGAACCATATCTTTCTTCCTTATCTCTACTGATGACTATGACATTCTCCTCTATCAAAGATGTTGCATCCACTATAGGAACACTTCTGAGCTTAGGTTGCTCAGCTAGAATTTGTACATGTTGTAGAACTTCATTAGCATTTCCAACATCTGGTAACACGCTCGATAAGATCAACTCAATGATCTTGCGGATTAATTTGATCAAAGCTTTAGTCTTCATATTCGTTGAAAATTTTCATCATGTCCAGATCACTGTTGATGATAGGTTTGTTTGCATCCCATGGCACAAGAACTCTGATAATGTATCTCTCATTGCTATCAAGAGAAGCTCCACAAGCTTTGAGCTTTGCCACGTCTAATAGTTTTCTTCTAGTCCTAAAAAAGAGATCCACTTCATGTAGCATAACTTCTTTACCAAACATGTGAACATTAACAGTAAAGCCGAATCCATTGCATATATACAAGCAAAGACAATTAAGGATCACACATGGAATTATGACTCTAAAGCATATCACAAACCATAACGCAACACTGTTGAATTTATATGAATATTCAAAGTAAAAGATCACATTTATATGACATCCATGCAACAAACTTTTCATTAAAAATTTAGATTCTAAAACACACCACTTAAAAAACACTGAAAAATTGAACACAGGAAAACAGACCATATACTTTCCATTCGGCAACAAACCACTTCACCATCAGTAGCAATACAACACAAATCAACATATTTCCATATCCAAAGAAAAAGATCACGTTTGTATAACATCCATGCAACAAGCTTCTCCTAACAAATTTACATTCTAAAACTCACCACTTAAAAAACACTGAAAATTTGAACATAGGAAAATAGACCACATACTTTTCGTTTAGCAATAGATCACTTCACCATCATTGGCAATGCAACACAAATCAATATATTTCCATATTCAAAGAAAAAGATCATGTTTATGTGACATCCATTCAACAAACCTTTCCTAACAAATTTACATTCTAAAACACACCACTTACACCATCAATAACAATGCAAAATAGTTGAACACTTTTGGTATTTATATCAATAGAAACTGTTTATATCACATCCATGCGAGAAACAGTTCAAACAGTTTGTACTACATTAGCAGAGGAAAAAGTTCACAGCTTTTGCAATCATTAATATGAAAGTACACTCTTTTACATTCATGCATGAATCTGTTCATTCAAAACAGGGCCACCTCCATAACTTAAGGAAAAAATTTCACTGCTTTTATCCATTTTGAGGCAAAAAGATGAAACTTTTCCAGTTTCCATACAACACAATTCACAAAACTTAAACAAGAAATGATTTTTACACCTCAATCTGTTCATAAAAACGCAAGGAGGACCATATATGGATACATGCATCCAGGGACGGAGGCAGGAAGGGACAAGGAGGGGCAATTGCCCCTCCTTGGATTTGGAAATTTTTTTTAAAAGGATGTATTATCTATTTTGCCCCTTATATTGTCTAAAATTACGAATTTGTATTATAATTTTTTATTGGTTTCTTCTCTCTTAAGTCTTACTCGTCCACTTTACCAAATCCTAAAAAACACTTTACTTTTTTATGGTCCCATAACTTCGTTTCTTCTTCTTCTCCTTCTTCTTTACTTCATTGGCGGCAATTCACCAATCAATGCCCATTCATCTTATGGTGGTCCATCTATTTATTGAAAGTTAGTGTATGTTGAGGTAAAATTCTTCTTCTCTTGTCTTTTAATTATTACTTTGCACTTTTTCAGTTTTCTTATTTGTTTTAACTCTTCAAGTAATGTGCTGCAATTTCTTTTTCCTTAAATTCGCAAGAGTAGCTACTGGCCATGAATCATGATTGTAGGACTTTATTTTTAGATTACAATTTTTTATATAAATATTTTAATTCTATATAATATATTAAAAAATTATATAGTTACGTTGTATTATGATCAAATAGAAAACAAAAACCTCTAATTTAAACAAATGTTAATTAAATTTAATTATTGTGAGATTGTGGATATTTATAATAATAAAACAATTAAACAAAACAAAAGGGAAATCCCTCTTTGAAAATTTGTATAGACCAAATTATAGATTTTGTTGGCAGTTAGAGTGGATTAGGAATGAGTTTTTGGCGATAGTTGATTTCTCAAAAGCTAATAACTGGAACCTACCTCCAATCAAAAGGTTTTAGTCTAGATGATTATGGTGGTGAATAGTTGATTTTTGTGTTGTCCTACATTTGATTTTGATAGACTTTTTGGGTCAATTATTTTAAAAATTATAATTCTTAATTTTTGATCATATTTCTTTGAGTTCTATATATAAAAATAATTTTTTTCTAATCGTACCATTTTTTTAACAATTTTAAAATTTTAAAATCTCTTTATTTAGTATTTGTACTTTTAAAGCTGCCTATTAATAATATTGAAATAAATTTTTATTATTATTATTTATTCTTATTCTTATTATTTGGTTCTTTTGCACTTTCATTCACACAAGTAATGACATTTTTTTGTTTTGAAACAGTATGGAGAAATATTTACAGAAAAAGGTAGCACTCCCACCTCATCAAGAGAGACATAGTAGTGGTTCTAGTAAAAATATAGAAGTTGATTTGAGGGATCTTCCAATGGATCCTGGACTACGACCTCGAATTTTAGATTATGATCCTAATATTAAAGATCAAGTCCGAAGAGCATACTTACAAAGAAAACCTTGCCAACCTAGAGGCCATAGTTTTCCTTCTAAAAAATATGGGCAAATCTCACAGCGATTTGTTGCTTCTTGGTTTGATGAGTTTACATGGTTAGAATATAGCATAGCAAAAGATGCTGCATTTTGTCTTTATTGCTATCTTTTTAAGCCTGAATTTGGAGATCAAGGAGGTGGTGATTATTTTGTTGGTCAAGGGTTTTCAAATTAGAAGAAGAAAGAAAAATTTAAAATCCATGAAGGAGGTGTTAATAGTGCTCATAACTATGCTCGAACAATGTGTGAATCACTAATGAAGCAAAGTCAACATATTGAAACTTGCTTCACTCGATATTCTGAGCAAGCTAAAATTGAGTATCGAACTCGATTGATTGCCACAGTTGATTGTGTTCGTTTTCTTTTAAGACAAGGGCTTGCATTTTGTGGTAATGATGAATCTGACGGTTCAAGTAACCAAGGAAACTTCCTTGAGCTTTTGCGATTTCTTGTTGAGCACAATGAAGATGTTAAAGCTGTTACTTTGGGGAATGCTCCTAAGAATCTTAAATTGGCATCACCTGATATTCAAAAAGACATTGTAAATGTTGCTTCCCTTGAAACTCGCATTGCTATAATTAAAGATTTGGGTGACTCATTATTTTCCATTATGATTGATGAATCTCGTGATATATCTGTTAAAGAGCAAATGACTGTTGTTTTGCGTTATGTGAACAAAAATGGTCTTGTTGTAGAGTGCCTAATAGGAATTGAATATGTTACTAGTACCACAGTTCTCTCACTTAAGGCAACACTTGATAATCTATTTTGTAAGTATGGATTGAGCATATCTAGGTAGCGTGGCCAAAGCTATGATGGAGCTAGTAACATGTAAGGTGAATTCAATGGGCTTAAAACACTCATTTTGAATGAGAATATTTGTGCTTACTATGTTCATTATTTTGCTCATCAACTCCAATTGGCTCTTGTAGCAGTTGCAAAGATACATGAAGATGTTAATAATATTTTTAACATAATTGCAATCATTGTTAATATTATTGGAGCTTCATCTAACCGTAGTGATATCCTTCAAGAGAAACAAGCTCTTAAAGTTATTAAAGCTATCAATAATGATGAACTTTCAAGTGGACAAGGTGTCAATCGAGAGACTAATTTGAAACGTGTTGGTGATACACGTTGGGGATCACATTATGGTACGTTGATAAGCATTACTATCATGTTTTCATCCATAATTGATGTTCTTAAGATAATTGCACAAGATGGAAGCTCTGAACAAAGATTTCATGCCAAGCATATTTCAAAGATGATGCAATCATTTAATTTTGTGTTTACTCTCTTTTTTATAAAAGATATATTCGGCCTTGCAAATGAATTGTCTCAAGCTCTTCAAAGAAAAGATCAAGATATTATGAATGCTATGAAATTGTTTAGTATATGTAAAGATGGATTGCAAATGGTGAGGGAGAAAGGATTGGATACTTTACTAGGTAAAGCATATTCTTTTTGTGTTAAGCATGACATTGATGTCCCTAACATAGATGATAGGTTTATAATTGAAGGGCGGTCTATGCATAATGCTCCAGAAATCACAAATATGCATCATTATCGGATTGATTTGTTTTACACTATTTTGGATATGCAACTTCAAGAGCTAAACAATCGCTTCAATGAGGCAAATACTAAGTTGCTTTTATTTATAGCATGTTTATGTCCATATGACTTGTTTGGTGCTTTTGATAAACAAAAATTGATGTGACTTGCTGAATTCTATTCTAATGATTTTTTTGAAATGGAGCTCATGGCACTTGATGTTCAATTTGATGTTTACATTATGGACATGCGCTCTAGCATTGAATTTTCAGGATTGAAAGGAATTGAGGATCTTGCAAAGAGAATGGTAGAGTTTAAAAAAGATATTGTGTATCCATTAGTTTGGAAGTTAGTGACATTAGTATTAATTCTTCCAGATGCTACAGCCAGTGTTGAGAGGGCATTTTCAGCAATGAATTTTGTAAAGAACCGTCTTCGAAATCGAATAGGAGATCAATGGCTGAATGATAACTTAATTGTATATATAGAGAAGGATGTATTTGATGCTATTAATAATGAAGTTATCATTCAACGCTTTCAAAATATGAAATCACGTCGAGGGCAATTGTAAAATTGAAAAATGTACGAGGATATCACTATTTTTTTTTATTATTTTATTATCATTTTAAATTTTATTGTTGTTTGCATTTGCTCCTCCTTGATAAAAATCCTGGCTCCGTCTATGCATGCATTTCTGATAACCACCATTGTCACTGTTCAAAGTTTAGCTCACGTACATTCTATCGCACAAAAACCATCCATTGATGAAGAAAAAAAAAAGGATGAAACACTAAGCTCATTCTGTCGAGCTTCATCACACTCTTCACTGGTGTTCAGCGGAAAAATCCTCTTTTCTGCGTTTGAAACTACATTGACGAGGAAGCTTGAAGGTCAACGAGGGGTTTTGTTTGCGGGAATATGCTTGTGCTATGACTGAGAACGAAACTTCAACTTCAACTATGGTTAGTCTTGCAATAAATATGATCAATTAACTAGAGTTAATAATTTCACCATAGTTAACAAATATATTATATTTATTTTGGGATCAATCACAGTCAAAACATTTTGGCACCCTGTGAAGATTTTATTTCAATTTTAAATTCTCATTAAAATAAGTTTCCATTTTTGCCATTCAAGTGCTTCCAGTCGTTTAAGTTAACGGCCAAATTGGAATTGCGGGGGGTAAATTAGAATATTAAAAAAATTAGGAGACACTAATTAGGCCTTACCTCATGGGACAAAATCTCATGGGACAAAATAGCATTGTCCCTTTATAAAATTTATTTTTTAAAATTATTCTGATTAAAAGTATTTAGCCAACGAATTTACTTACATAGACACATGACAACCTAGTTTGTCCACCAAGCTCATGATCAAAACGCTGCGTTTTAGACTTTAAAGTCAAAATGGCAGCATTTGTGATCCGAAACAAATCTTCCCTATTAAAAGTTAAGTTAAAACCTCGGCAGAACCTCGAGATTGTAACAAAGAAAAGGCAATAACAGGAATGAATTTTTTGACATAATTTTTTTATTTAAAATTAAGCATAATTTTTTAATAATTAATTTATAAAATTCAATGGTTGAGATTATTGATGAGTTGACAGTATTAAATACAATTTTTTTACTTTTAATTTTAACTTTTGGATTTTGTAAGATCAAAGGCTGAAAAATTATGTCAATAATTTATGTCAAAACTTTGTGACAAAATATCCATTCCCTTAATTATAATAGCGATACTTTCATGTAAAATTGTATTTTATCTACTTTAATGTTTGTTTTGTATTATATTCATATTATATATTGTTTTGTTTTATATTTATATGATATGTTTAATTCATTAAAAATTATGTCATTTTAATTATATTACCTATTTGATTTTCCTAGCCTTTATATTCAATAAAAAATTAATGATTAAAATTTTTATATAGAAATTTATTTATTCATTCTTATATAAAATATTTTATATTTTTAAGAGATTATTATATGTATAAATTACTATTATATTCATTTTTCTCTAAAAATTTTATTATCTATGATTTTTTTAAATTGGTTATATTTATTTATTAACTTCTCACCCTTATACTCTTTATTACTTTTTGAAATTTTACTAAGAGTTCCTTGTTAGGATTTTTTTTGTTAAATTGTTCAAATTTAGATTGATTTTATGGTACACATGCCTAAAACTACAAATTAAATAATTCCAAACTAATATGTGACAAATAAATTATTGATAAAAAATTAAAGTATAATAATAAGAAACATTGAGTGATTGATCCTAGAATTGAAATTGTATTGAGATAATTCTGTCGAACAGAACAAACCAAACCAAACCAAACAAACCTAGCTATTAATGTTGCTGAATTTTAGAACAAAACGAAGCCCTTTTTATGTCATACATCCCTTTTTATGTTAGACATAACACACTAACCTGAATAGTTTTGCGAGGCATAATGTGATGGTGTGAGGGTCTCCAAAATTGGACAAACAATGAGCATGAACTTGATCCCTTTCGGCTCACTTTGGTGCAGGGCAATACTCTTCAAAATGAGATGCCTCAGATGCTGAAATTTCAGCATGTATCGCACTTCTTTACCTCTAGGAACAAATTGAATATTCATATTTACTAAATTACAAGGTAAAGTTTATTAGTTACCTTAAAACTTGCAAGTTTTTCATCTAATACGCAGTTAACTCAGAATACTAGTCCTATAAATGCTTTAGTTCAGAGGAGGGAGGAATAACAAAAGCTTGAATATATCATGAGTAATTAACTTAGCAATCTTTTCTCCAACAATAATCCTAAAGTTGGTTGTTGTATCTAAATCTACGAATAAAAATCTATGTTGAAATAGGGCATTTAAAGCTGATGTACGTTGCATGGCAGCGTCGACTCAACTCAAAAGTTTTTTAGACCTAAGGCGAAAATTATAAAATAATTTTTTTGTTCATATTTAACATAAAAAATTAAATAAATTTTACTAATAATCTAAGATTTTTGTTTAACAATTTTATCATAATTTATTGTTATTATTTATCCTATTATTAAAATTTCATTAATATATTTTATATCTAATTTTTTTACATGTTTATCAACACGTTTTGTTTTAGATTGCAACTTCTTTTGCTAATTTTTTTTCTTAATTTGTAATATGTATATTCATATTTTATGGTAGATATGCCTAAAATTAAAAATTAAATGAATATAATGATGATAAAAATAAAAAAGTAGATAGTTATAAAACTGAAATTATAGTTAGATAATACACCATCTTTTTTAATAATCTTGAGAGAATATGAGAGAGTTTGACATTAGTATAAGGTTAGAAGATAAGTTTGTAATATTAGAAGACATGTATAACATTAAAAGCATAGCTTATATATTAATATTTATTTTTTTAATACTACACATTAATTATAGTCTAAGTATCTTTAAAATTTAAAAAGTAATTTTATATAAATTTAGAAATAAAATACTAATTATTTAATTATATGATTTTTAATAGAATTAATTTTGGAAAAGGAAAATATTCGAGGCAAAAATTTAACTTAGTTAACTTTAATGTTGTAGTGAAAATGGTATTTAAAAAAGAAATTTCTATTATAAATTTCAACCCTAATAAAAGTTTGTAAGGACTTTTTTACCCTTGCATATCTAATTAATATAATGGAAATAAAGGAACAAAACACTTATTATTATTATTATTATTTTTATTTTTACATTCGCCGTTCCCCTCCATAGAATATTTGAAACCAGTAATAGCCACCAACATCCCCCATTGACACTAGCCACCACGGACCACCTGATTACATTTGGAAGGGCTTCTTGCCCCCTGATTACGAGAGTTTGATATCCGATTCTGAGAGGTTAACTTCTTCTTCTTCGTCGTCTTCTTTGTTGAGTTTGCCGTTGAGGAAGGAGATCTTTCTCAGCCTCTGTGACAACCCAATCCTCATCGACGAGGGAAAGGTAACTTTACTGGATTTTTGCTTCTGGATATGGCTCAAAATTTGATTGAGAAAATTATCGTCGATGGGTGTGAAATTTTGATAATTTGTATTAAGCTTGACTGTGATTTTGGAACAAGATTGAATGAATTTTTCAATACTGAATTGGTTTGAATGGTGGGTTTATGATATTAGGTATTTGGGTATGTAATCTAACATTTATTAGGCTAATATGGCTAATAATCTGAGAATAATTTTATTAGAAAGATTTGTGGATAAGTGGGGGAATCATCCTTTCACGGGGTCTGGTAGTGTGTTCATGGCTTTTTGGCTTGATTGTAATTTTACTTTTTCGTTTTCTGGTTTATTTTGATTAAATCAATATAGAAATTTTGAATTGAAATTTTAATGTTTTGGTTGTGAAAGGTGTATATTACCCTCTCCGTCGGTCTAAATCTTAACGGAAACTCGAGGGTTGTGCCATTTCAATATCCCCCCAAAATTTTAAAAATTATCACAAAGACCACAGTCGTTAATAATTTTCTTTTATTTTAAATAAACCGACGATGAGATAGTGTCATTTATATTTTTATAAAAAGTGAAATATCATATTTATTTTTTTATCTTTAAAATTTTAAAATTTGTAAGTGTTAGAATTCGAACCTATTTTACCACTATATTAGAGAGATAATTTTAATTTAATTAAACAAAAATTTAATGGGTTATTCACCAGACACCCCCTAGGTTTTGGCTTAATTTCATTCAAAAACATTATTTACCATTTTTCATCATGAGGTACCCTTGACTTTTTCAAAATTCATCACAAACCACTCTTCCGTCACTTTTGCCATTAAATGACATCACTATTCCATCCAAAATCATTACAATTACCTAAATACCCCTAACTATATATTCCATCTAAGAAAAAAAATTAGTCGAAACAAATGCAATGAAAGGACTCAAACCCAAGACTCTAAACTATCATAAAAACTTCTAACCATTGGGCCAAATAACTTTTTTAATACTAAAGGAATAAAAATATACTTAAACAATAGAGGTTCTTATTGTACTTTATTAATTTATTTTTGTTTATGGTGAGTAGAATAATAAATTAGTAGAAAAACCATAAATTTATTAATTTATTTTTTACTTATATTTATTTTAATATATTAATTCTTATTAATAAATTTATTAATTTATTTTAATAAATTAATTAAAATTTATAATTAATTTTAATCAATTATAAAATTAAATAAGAGAATATATATCAAAGCATTTCTAATATACAACTAAATTTCAAATAATTGAAAAATACCCAATAAAATATCCATAAATATATTTAAAAATTCACAAAATACTCAACAAAATATCTAAAAATTATAATTTTTGAATTTTTGATACAATAAAATTACAAAACCTTTAAAAAATACCAACAAAAATATACAAAAATTAAACTTTTAATCTGAATTTATTAATTTATTTTTTGATTTCTATTTCAATCTAAATTTATTAATTTATTTATTAATTCTATTTTAATCTAAATTTATTAATTTATTAATTTATTTATATTTATTTTAATATATTAATTCTTATTAATAAATTAATTAAAATTTATAATTAATTTTAATCAATTATAAAATTAAATAAGAGAAACTATAGATTTATTAATTTAGTTTATTAATTTTTATTTTAATCTATTTTAATTTATTAATTCATATTAATAAATTTATTAATTTATTTTAGTAAATTAATTAAAATTTATAATTAATTTTAATCAATTATAAATTAAATAAGAGGAACTACAGATTTATTAATTATTTTTTTAATTTTTATTTTAATCATTTTTAATTTATTAATTCTTATTAATTAATTAATTTATTTATTTTAATAAATTAGTTAAAATGTATAATTAATTTGAATCAATTATATCTTACTTGTTATTAACATTATGCATAAATATGTTGCAGCTTGGTGGTGATCATGTTATATAGGAAAGAGGAGGACTTGGGTTCGAGCGCCAACAACCTAAAATTAGGCATACTTTATAGCTTAAATATATTTATTGTTGATTTTAAAAAAAAATATCTAGTAGTTTGGTGGTGAATCAAGCATTTTATAATGTAGGAGGTCTTGAGTTCGAATCGAATCTTTGTAAAATTTATTTAAACTCATTTATAGTGTTAAATGACTATTATACCCCCCAATATTCAATATAATTACAAATACATACCGAGTACATAGGAAAATCTGACGGAAGGGGTGTCCATGATGAATTTTGAAAAGTCAGGGGTACCGCATGATGAAAAACGACAAACAGTATTTTTAGACGAAATTAAGCCAAAACCTAGGGGGTCTGGTGAATAGCCTAAAATTTTATTTAACCTATTTGAACGAAATTTATTTAAGTGTTAAGATTTATTTTATTTTTATTTTTATTATTTTTTATTTTAATATAGATTTTAATTTTATTTTGATTAGGTTTAATTTTTTATTTTGATATATATTTTATTTTTTATTTTGATTAGGTTTAATTTTTTATATACATTTTTTAATCATGAGTAGGTTTAATTTTTTTATTTTGATATATATTTTATTTTTTTATTTTGTTGAGGTTTTATTTGTATATTTTGATATAGATTTTTTATTTTGATTAAGTTTAATTTTTTTATTTTAATATAGATTTCGTTTTTTGTTTTATTTTTTATTTAGATATATTTTTTATTTTTTATTTTGATTAGGTTTTTATTTTTTATTTTGATAAAGATTTTAATTTTTATTAGGTTTCAATTTTAGATTTGATTTTCTAAAAAAAGAAAAGAAAAGAAAGAAATAAGATTACTTGGATTTTGGTTGGGTTTGTGTCATTAGGATTTGAGTTTGGTTGTAATTTAGGTGTTATTAAAATAATTTTAGTTGTAATTTAGGTGTTATTAAAATTGAGTTTAGTTGTGATAAAGAGCAAATGGTGAATAAGTCATTATGAAGAGTAAATGGTGAATAAGTCATTATTCTATTTAAATAGGATAAATAATTTTTTTGTTAACTTAAAATTAAATTATTTCTTTAATTTGGTGGTAAAACACATATTTTATAACTAATAGGTACAAGGTTTGAATGTAATATTGAGTTTTTGAAATTTTAAAAGATAAAGAGGTAAATATAGTATTTTACTGATAAAGACGGATATAAAGGATATTGATCTATTGACGGTTTATTTTAACGAAAATTATTATCGGTTGGGGGTTTTTGAGAGAATTTTTTAAAAACGGGGTGGGTTGAATTTGTGACAAACATTGGGGGCCAAGAGGATTCCTATTTTTGAGGTTATACAAAGATGAACCTTAAATAATTAAAACAAAATGTTGGGGCTTTATGAATTTTAGGTTTGGGACCTATAAATTAAGAGCGATTCCGTGAGTCGCAGGAATTAAGCCGGCACGGGTTTGAACGAAGATGATAATTCCAGTTCGTTGCTTCACCTGCGGCAAGGTCTGATTTTTCGTCAATAAGCATTTAATATTTAGTTAATCTCTATATGGGTTTGGATATATGTTGTTTTTCCGGTCTAATTGTTCTAGGGTTTGCTTGGATTGATGTGATTTTAGGTCATCGGAAACAAATGGGACACATATCTTGATCTTCTCCAGGCAGACTACACCGAAGGGTGAGAGCTTTCTTTAATTTTTATTTTTACTTTTTTTTTTCTTAATTACGATCTTATTCGATTTCCCCATTTTCATAGGTGGATGGTTGGATTTCGTTGTTAATAAATCTTCTGCACATTTTCTTGTTGTCAATGCTTCAGCGCTACTCTTTCAGTTTTCTGGATGAATTTGGACATTTATGTACTTGATGATTTTACTTTGGGTCTAAAACGTGCAGAGATGTATATGTCTAAAAGGAGTTCTTTTGCAAACATGTGTCGCTTGCATGTCAATATTTATGAATTGTTTTGTCTGTGAACTTGACTACTGGTAATGGATGTATATACAATGTTATATTCTTATTTTGCATAGAATGCTGATTTCTAAAATTTTTGTTATGCAGAGATGCACTTGATGCGTTGGGGTTGGTTCGATATTGCTGCAGGCGAATGCTTATGACTCACGTGGACCTTATTGAAAAGCTTCTAAATTACAATAGTAATCCCCCAATCCTTTTTGCCTACATATCTCTTTATGTGTGTTTAGTTGTGGGATTTGATTTCTCTGTCATTATGTTGCACTGATCGTGGAGTTTGTTGCAGCTTTGGAGAAGTCGGAGACCAGCTGAGGAAAACCCATGGAGGGACATGAAGTTGGCTTTTCTTGTATTTCCTGTTTGTGGTTGCCTGTCAGCTTCTGTGTTATAAAGTGTCAGCACTTCTTTGTGTTACCCACTTCCGTATGGTATGTGGCGTTATTAGGATTTAGTCATTTAGATACATGGACAAGGAGGATTTTACTGGTTGTTCTAGCAGTTTTGTTTTGTTTTGTTTTGTCATGGATTGACATGTGTAATGAAACCTACCTAAAATGCTAAAATGAAATGCGGATATTGTGTTACTTATTTATGTTGTTTTACTTATTTTGGATTTGTTTTTGTTGCTTGATATTGTTGTGATCCTGATCAAAAGATCCTGTTTTTGGATGTGCATGTCTCCTTTGAAACTATATGTATGAACTATAATAATCTTGACCTTTGTACTTCAGGATTCGAGTGTAGGTTTGATGCACTATCTTTAGTAGTGGTACTCTATGCCCTCGATAGCTGTCACTTTTTGGCTTTCTTCTTTCGATTTCCTTGCTTATGATGCACATGCCATGAAATGGAGTTCTAGTGGATCCCGAAAAGATGGAGGTAGTGGTCTTCCTTCTGCAATCCTTGGACAGATGATAGGATAAATTTGAATTAAGAGTAGGATTGGAGGTCGTTAAGTTTTATTAGAAAATGGCTTTGGTTACTGTTTTATGTAAGAGGCATAACGAGCCGCATCAACTTAAAATATGAGATGGAGCCTTGTTGAGTTTTAATAAAGTATTAGCTGTTAAGCTGTAGTTTACCTGAAATAATCGTTTGAAAACTGGATATTTGGTCCTTTTCTTTTGGTTCGAGTATCAAATGGCAGCCGCTCACTGCACTTTTTTAAAGCGATCAGTAGACTCTGAACTCTTTCCGAATCTTGCTTATGGGATTTAGCCGAAAAGGAATGTTCTCTAATAATGAAAGAGGGGCCACATGCTTCATGCTCAAAGGAAATTTGCTAATTTCAACGCGGTATTCTGCATCTTTGACTTTCTAATGGGAATTCCAATTGCTCAAGGAGACAATAGCGTGAAGAAACCCTCAAGTACTATTAATACTTGGGCTTGTTGACATTGAGACTTCTACAAATAATTTTCTTTTTGTAGTATAGAATGCTTAAAAGGCGATGTAAAATTCGTAAACAATTTCTTTTACTAAACTAATTTTTTTAAGTAAAAAACCAATTCTAAAGTATCATTCTAAAATGGTAGGGATAGTAAAATGACCAGTTGGGTTTGGGATCCCGGTGTGACCCGTATTTTAGGGTTGGGTCTTGACCTTTTTTTTTTTATTTATGGGTGGGTTTAGGTCTCCTAAAGTATTGCCCAATTCGGGACGAGTCCGGGTCCGGGTCTAGCCTCTAGCCCTGTTTGACCCCCCCGTTCTGCACAGTATTAAGATGTATATGAAAAAACTAAAGTATTTGAACTTACAAATAATTTTTAGGGGTGATTATGATAAATTATAATATTTTAGAATCCCATGTAATTTTACTAGACTATATAAACAAAATATTAATTTATAACTTATCTCCTAAAACCTAAGTCATACAATGACGGAACCAGAAAGTTTATCAAGGGGGCCGGGGGGCAAAATTTTATGAACAGTAAAATTTTTGTCATGTAAGTTTATAAACAGTAAAATTTCAAAATTTTCATATTGATAATAATATATTCAATTACTATGTAATTTCATGTCAAATTACTAAGTTGATTATTTAATATTTTGAAAGTATGATATAATATCTAATTTATCATATTATTAACTAAATTTTTATTTAACTATTGATCCTCATTTAGTTATGTAAATAAATTTTCAAAAAATAAAAAATAAAAACACTTTCTTAAAGAAGAATAATCAACTTAATAATTTACTATCCAAATAAATAATAGTTGACTTTTGAGTAATAAATCTAAAATTTTCTAATATTGATAACTTTAAATAATTCAATATATCTAACAAAGTTTCAATTCTTAATTTACGATGCAAATAAATATTAGACGAGGCATGTAACGTCCATGCTTATTTTATTTATATTATAACAAATATAAAATATTCAAAATCATGACCCTTAACACAGTCTAGAAAAATTATATATATATATATATATAGACACACACACACATTAACAATGAAAATAACTAGTAAGTCATTGGATAAAAAAAATAAAGCAACTACATAGAACTATTGTCTCATTTTCATAGATAATATAATGATAATAAGTAAATAGCTATAAATTATAAACCAAGATGAAGAATAAAAAAAAGTAATCTTCAACAATATTAAATCATAGTACATTTGCTTAATATGATAAAACCAATAAATAAAAGACAAGAAGAAAATTTTTACTTTTGTATATGCTAACTTACAATTCTTGTTATGTAAATAGACGAAACACACAAGATAGATATGTTTTTATTTGATGAAGGTGTCGAATGAAGTAAAGAAGAAGAAGAAGAAATAATTTCTTATTTTATGTAAGTAAATGGGAAAGAAAACATAATCTTTTATTTTATGTAAATAGATAGAATCACAAAAGATAAAGTATGATTTTAAATTTGTTGAGGTGACAATAAAAAAAGGATAAATTTTAATTAAATTTATAATTTTTAAAAAAAGGAGGGGCAAAATAAATAATATATTTTGAAAAAATTTCAAATCTAAAAATTAAAAAAATGGACACAATTACTCTATTTTCAACAGTCGACACTCAAGATTTACATGTCGAGTCATGTCGGATTTACAACCGACACTAGATATCAGTCTATTTTTGAAGACATCGAGTGTCGGATGATGCATCCGACACTCGACACTAGCTTTCATCCGACATGTCGAGTGTCAGATACGTGGAAACTGACATATATACGTGAAAAATTGAAAAATGGACACAATTACTCTATTTTTGACACTTGACACTCGAGACTTACATGTCGAGTTTTGTCGGTTTATGTTGTCGAGCTCTATCGAGCGAGTCGAGTTTGGTCGAGTTTTGTCGAGCGTTTTGGCAGGTTACAATGTTACATGACCCAAACACGATTAAGACAAGTTCGCGGGTCGTGTCAAAAATTCTCACCAATTTTTATAACTTATCTCCTAAAACCTAAGCGCTAAGCCATATTCCCGTCTCTTTATTGTTCAAATCCCTAAAAATCGAAGCACCACCATCAGACCCACTCGGCCATTAGTAGCTCCCTCCAGCGTCTGTCGCAGGCTCACAGCACCTCCACGGCTTTAGATCGTCGTCACAGCTCCAGCGCCGCAGCACCTCTGTGGATCTAGGTCGTTGTGAAATTAATATTGGGAAATTGATGAACTTAAAAATAGTTAATAATCTTAAACTAATCTGCTTAACGTATCTGCTTGCACTTCTGACTTTCCTTTGCTTTTTTGTCTAATTGTCTTTTAGCTCTTTTCTATCATATCATATGTTAATACACAGTCTCTTTCTACCCAAAACTCTTGTTAATTCTAAGATTTGGTTATCTTAGTTTGGTGAATTTTGAACGTATCTTTGTCTAGGTACATCCCTTCATAGGTCTTTAATCTTAATCAATTATCAATCCAAGTATAATTACATGCTTGATGAAATTTTAGTGTTGCATTTTTTAATGTTGCATATCTTAATGTTGCATTTTTTTGTGATTTTTGTAGGTAAACAATGTCTTCACAAACACAACAAAAAGTGGGGATGTCAAATTCAGATATCCTAAATCGTAGTGGTGATTTAAACATGGATAAAGATTCTGAAGATGTTGTTATATCCACTAGTAAGAGACGGTTAGAAGATGATGATGACGACTTGTCTCAACATAGTAAAAAGTCTAGGACAACATCACAAGTTTGGCAACATTTTACAAAGTTAGTTATTGATGGAGTACCAAAAGCACGTTGTAACCATTGTGGCACAAAATTAGTTGCTAGGGCGTCGGATGGCACCTGCCATTTAAATAAGCATTTGAAGAGATGTCATCGAGCTAATCAACTAACCATGGAACAAAGCATTTTGAAATTCCAAAAACAAAGTGATGGAACTCTTACAAACTTGGTATGTCATGATAAAGATGCTTTTGATAAAGATGTTTGTAAGACTTTAGTTGCAAAAATGATTGTTTTGCATGAACTTCCATTACAGTTTGTTGAGTATGAGGGCTTTAGGGAAATGATGAATTATGCCCAACCTTTGTTTGGTACCATGAGTAGAAACACATTGAAAAATGAAATATTCAAGTTATTTGAAAGTGAGAAAGGGAAGATAATGGAATTATTGGAAAACATACAAGGAAGGATAGCTATAACAACCGACATGTGGACTTCTAGCAACCAAAAGAAAGGATATATGGTTATAACAGCACATTTCATTAACAATTCATGGAAACTCCGTAATCGGATTTTGAGGTATGTTCAAAGTTACAATTTTATCTTACTTTATTAATTTGTTTTTATTAAATATAGTTTCTAATAATTTTATGTTTATAATTGTTAGATTTGTATATGTGCCAGCCCCACATACAGCTGAATGTCTTAGAAAAGTGTTGGTTGATTGCTTGTATGATTGGAATTTGGAAAGGAAATTATCTACTTTAACTGTAGATAATTGTTCTACCAATGATGCTATGATAAAGCAAGTACTTGATAAATTGGGTGATAGGCATTTGATGTTGCGTGGGAAACTTTTTCACATGCCGTGTTGTGCTCATATATTGAACCTAATAGTTAAAGATAGGTTAGAAGTGATTGGAAGTGGCATTGAGAAGGTTATGGATAGTGTTGCTTTTTGGACATCTACTCCTAAGAGAATGGAAAAGTTTGAGGAGAATGCACGTCACTTGAAAGTGACATTTAATAAGAAATTGTCTCTTGATTGTAAAACTAGGTGGAACTCTACTTACAAGATGTTGAGTACAACTTTAGCCTATAAAGATGTGTTTGTTCGTTTGAAGGAGCGTGATAGTCAATATATAGATTTGCCTAAGGAAGAGGAGTGGGCAGCAGCAAAACTTGTGTATGATCATTTGGAAAGTTTCTATAGGTTGATTGAAATATTTTCTAGAAAAAATTATCCCACAGCAAACAAGTTTTTTCAAAAAATTGGTGAGTTAAGATTATCTTTGAGCTCTTGGCTTACGTCTCCTTCTAAAAAGATTTAGGAAATGGCTAATGCAATGATTGAAAAGTTTGAAAAGTATTGGAATGTTATCCATGGAGTGTTAGCTGTGGCTGTGGTTTTAGATCCTAGATGTAAAATGGTGATGGTAGAGTTTGTATACAAGAAGATTTATGGAGATGGTGCTTTTGAGCATATTAAGGGAGTACGTACTCTTTGTGAAGATTTGGTGATAGATTATCAATGTAGACTTGGTTTAGGTAATGAGTCAAGCGAATTTGTTGCAAATTTACCAGATCCAGGAGGTGTTACAGGAGACGATGCATCAAGTGAGTTTGATATTGAATATGAAAAATTTAAAGAAAGCACTCATATGGGATTGCAAAAGAAGTCTGATATTTATTTGAAGGATCATGTAGTTAGTGGTCTTGACTTTGATGTTTTGCTTTGGTAGAAGATGAATAAAAGTAAGTTTCCTATATTGTCCACTATTGCTAGAGATGTTTTGGCTATCCCAGTATCCACAGTTTCATATGAATCCGCTTTTAGCATAAGTGGTAGAGTTTTGAGTTCACATCGTAGTAAACTTCTTCCTGACACATTGGAGGCATTAATATGTACACGAAATTGGTTATGGCTAAAAACGCGAGATATAAGTTTCAATATACTATGTTTATCTTATTGATTATTATTACTTTTATTGAACTTCTTTATTTAGTTATTAATTTGGTTTTTATATGTTTCTAGGTGTAATTCCTCAAGAAGAGATGGTTGGAGAGGAAGCATTGGATGATGAAGGAGGAAGTTCATTGACATCTTTGTGAGGTTGTTTCGTTGGAGTGTTAATTGTAGGAAGTTGATCTTGTGTGCTATCAACATGTTGGTTTGGTTTCGTTAAAGTGTTTACATTATTTTTATTTACTAGTTACTATATTGGTATTGGTATATTTTTATTGTTGTGAGTTGTTTACTTTGATGTGTTTATTATTGTTATCGCTATGTACTTGTTGATTTTGTTTGTTGGTGACTTGGTATTGTTTACTTGGAAATATTAGATTTTGAATGGAATGATGGTTTTTTAGTTGTTGATTCTTGTGCGTATGTATGATTTTAGTTTGAAGATATATTGTCTTCAAACTTGTTAAAAAATGGGCATAATTATGTACTTCACATAGAATGGGGTGGTTATGGAATTTTACAGGGGCGGGGCAAAAAATAAATGAGTGGGGCGGGGCTGGGTACTAGCTGCCCCGGACCTGCCCCGCCCCATTGCCAACCCTATAAAATGGTCCATCAAATCGTAGAATTTTTTTATTGTTTTTCTTACTCCTTTGCTGAAGTGTTTGTGAAGACGTTCAAAATAATGTGACATGGACATATTAAATTCCTAACACGCAGAAGGCTGGCATTCTTGCTGAGAACATCACAGTTCCATCCACGATATAGGCTTTGACTTGTAAAAGTAGAGAAATGAGCGCCGTTGCAATGAATTTTTCCACAATGGAAAAGGCAATGAATTGTACTTCCATGATATGCACATGTGCCCTCCCAATAGAAGATGCAGTGGTCATGAGCTAGAGGGACTCAATTTTCTTCTATGCAGTAAGGATCGTTTTGCATTATATACATGCACCAATCCATCATTTTTTTAGGCAAAAAATTTGTAAATGAAAGAAAAAATTCAAAATGAGTAACGCTCCAATCTGGAAGATTAATATATTAATTCTAACATACTTAAATTGAATTGAAAATTAAAGATATAATTGAATAATTTTTATTTTTTTTAAATTGATCAATTTTTTTTAATAAAGGAGTAATGAAGACCGCATAGTCTTATTGAACAATTGAGCTCAACCCAATTTATTCGAATAACAAAAGATCTTAAATCAAATTCCTATGGGAACCAAATAGTGGTGAGAGCCAGTTATTGCCAAATCTATAATTGATACGATTACTCATATGAGAATCATAATAAAAACTAGTGAAAATATAACTCAGTATACAACTAGTTTTTAATATACAAAAATACATATCATATAGTAGAATTCATGCAAATGCTTGTGATAAATGTCTTGAAAATAATTTCAATTTTCATAACAAAATCCACTCGGATTGAACACTCTTTCTTAGTTTACTTATCAAAATATCTTAGAAATACTATTGTTCAATTACATACTTAGTAGGGTTTTTCTTATCAAATTTATATATAGCACCCCTCGGTGATTTTCCGTAGACGAGGCAAGTACAAATGAGACTTTTTACAAAATAGTACACTCATGCGTGAAGGCAAGAGCCAAATCTCACTGTGATCATTAGTGAGTCCTCCCACATGTACAAATACATTGATGCACAAAGCAACAACTCTTTAGTCATAAGGGTAACCCAAAAGACACTTCTCATCATACAGACAAACAAATCACTTGTCAAAACTTATACCACTCCTAAAGGAAGGCCGTACTTATCATATAGTGTGCTTATTAAGCAAATAACAAACTTAAGCATTCTGAAAACATGTTCTTGCTTTTCAAAAATCTACTCAAAATACTTATCTTTTATGCTTTTCATAAAATAATGCAAATGTGCATGCTTATTCCTTATGTCACCTCACATGTGAATTCATAAGTAAATCAAATAATTAATCATAAGCACACAAACAAATTATATAATAATATTCAAATAGACAAATTACATAATCATTATCAAATAAGCAAATCATATAATCATCCAATAAAAACAATATTTATAATCATATATAACCATAAAAACATTTATAAACAAAAATAATTTTGTTACATACAAAAATAAATATATTATGCTTATTGTGATCTCAGTTAAAAGTCTAGTATACTTATCTCAATCAGAGAAAGAAATTACGAGTGACAATTAGCTAAAAGCAACCTCTTTGTGTTGAGACAAATACAATTTACACTCTCTATAACCAATGATTAGCCTAAACAATAACTTTTGGAAGCTATAATATTGGTAGAGGTGAAAAGTTTATGTTTAAGAGAGTGGAATAATTACATTAAAGTATTTTAATGGCCAGGATATACTTTAAGAAGTGCAACAATTCATTGATAACCAATTTTACTAATAAAAAAAGTTAAGAGTTAATTACAGTTAAGAAAACAAGGCTTATTATCATATACGATCCGAGATTCTCTATAAGTATTATAAAACTTAAATTACCAAATTAAATAACTATTAAGAAGGGTTTAAGACATCTAGAATTAATAACTCATTTACAAGCCTTTCAATAACTAAAATTAATGACAAAATAAGTTGCACACTTTTAATGATCAATTTAAGTATCATATTTATGCTACTTCAATGTAAGGAGCACACATATATTTAACTATATTTCTAGTTAATAACTTAAATGAAATCAATTAAGCCATTAAATCTAAAAATTAAAGCTTACTTATTTTAGCTATTACAACTTCTATCCCCTTTAAATGAATTTCATCCTCGAAATTCACTGATTATCAAACAATTAAGGGTACTTTGTTTGCATTTCTTTCTCTCGCTCCCATGTTGCTTCTTCAATTGAATGATTTCTCTATAAGACTTTCACAAATGATATTTTCCTCGTTCACAATTCCTGCGCCTTGCGATCCAAGATTTTAATAGGTGCCTCCTCATAAGTAAGATCGTCTCTAGTTGGTGTGGTTCGTAACTTAGCACATGGGAGGGATCTGAAACATATCTATATAACATGGATACATGGAAAACCCCATGTACTCCAGACAATGTGGGTGGAAGAGCAAGTCGATAAGCTACCTCACCAATCTTCTCCACGATTTCAAATGGACCAATATACCTTAGGCTCAACTTGCCCCTCTTTCTAAACCTCATGGCTCCTTTTATTGGAGAAACCTTGAGCCTTTCATCGATTATCGCATAACTTTTTTGTCTACTTTGAGCAACCAACATTCTTTCTCTGATCTTACAAATCACTTCACAAGTTTGTCGCACAATTTATAGACCCAGAATTTTTCTTTCACCAACTTTATCCCAATGTATGGGAGATCTACATTTCCTTCCATAAAAGGCATCATAAAGAGCCATACCAATGGTAGACTGATAACTATTATTGTAGGCAAATTCGATCAATGGTGAATATTTGTCCCAACTACATTTGAAATCCATTATGCAAGCTCGTAACATATCTTCAAGAATATAAATTGTCCTTTCAGATTGACCATCAGTTTGTGGATGGAAAGCAGTAATAAAATTCAACTCAATTCCTATTGCTTTATGCCAACTCCTCCAAAACAATTTATCTAAAGCAGTAATAAAATTTTTGGATCTCTATCTAAAACAATTGAAATAGGTACACCATGAAGTCTCACAATTTCATCAACATACAATTGTGCATAAAGATCCATAGAATAAGTAGTACATATAAGAAGAAAATGTGCAGACTTAGTCAAACTATCTACAATTACGCGAATAGCATTGAAACCCTTCTATGTCTTTGGTAAACCTACAATAAAATCCATTGTTATCCTTTTCCATTTCCATTTGGGCATGAGTAAAGGCTTAAGCAATCCTGATGGTCTCTAATGCTTTGCTTTAACTTGTTGACAAGTCAAACATTGCTCTACAAATTACGCTATCTCCATCTTCATATTAGTCCACCAATATGTAGCCTGAAGATCTTGATACATCTTGGTAGCTTCAGGGTGTATTGAATATAAAGAGTTATGTGCTTTAGCCAAAGTCTCACTTTTTAAATTAGGATTATTAGGCACACAAAGTCTACCCTCAAAACGTAACACTTCATCTAATATAGTGAACCCAACCCTTTTACCACTTGGTACCTCTTCCATAATCTTTTTTTAAATGCACATCATCACATTGTGCTTCTTTAATTCTTTCTATCAAAGTAGGCTCCATAGTCAAATTTGCCAAAATTCCAAAATCCTTAGCCTCCACAATTTCAATACCAAGCTTACATATATCTAGTATGATCTCTTTTTGAGTAGTTGGAAGGGTATAAGACTACCCTAAAGGTTTCCTACTCAAGGCATCTGCCACAACATTAGTCTTTCCAAGATGATAATTGATAGTACAATCATAGGCCTTGACCAATTCAAGCCACCATCGTTACCTCATGTTTAACTCCTTTTGAGTAAAAAAGTAGTTGAGGCCTCTATGATTTGTATATATATCACACTTTTCACCATAAAGATAATCCTCCAAATCTTAAGAGCAAAAACTACTGCTGCTAACTCTAAGTCATGAGTTGAGTAATTTTGCTCATAATTTTTCAATTATCGTGAAGCATATGCAACTACCTTCCCATTTTGCATCAATACACAACCAAGTCCTCAATGGAAGGCAATACTATAAATTACAAATCCACCAAATCCAGAGGAATTGTTAATACTGGCGCTGACACCAATCAATGTTTTAACTCTTGAAAACTTCTTTTACATGTATCAGACCATACAAACTTGACATTCTTCCTCGTTAATTTTGTTAATAGAGAGGTTATTTTTGAGAATCCCCCAACAAATCTCTCATAATAACCAGCCAAACCTAGGAAATTTTGAACTTCGCTCACATTGGTTGGTCTAGGCCAATTTGTCACTACTTCAATCCTACTTGGATCAACTGAAATTCCTTTATAGGAAACTACATAACCCAAGAATGTAATTCGATCCAAATAGAATTCACACTTCTTAAACTTTGCATAGAATTTCTTTTCCCTCAAAACTTATAGTACCTTTCTTAAATGCTCTTTGTGCTCCTCTTTGCTTTTGGAATAGACCAAGATATCATCTATGAATACAATTACAAACTTATCCAAGTAATCGTTAAATATTTAATTCATAAGATCCATAAATGTAGTAGGTGCATTTGTCAAATCAAATGGCATCACTAAAAATTTGAAATGTCCATATCTAGTCCGAAATGTAGTTTTAGGAATATCATCCTTCTTAACCTTCAACTAATGGTACCTAGACCACAAATCAATCTTACTATATACTCCAGCTCTTTGAACTTGATCCAACAAGTCATCAATCCTCGGTAATGGGTATTGATTTTTCAGTCACCCGATTCAATCCCCTATAATCAATGCATAATCTCATTGATTCATTTTTCTTCTTAATAGAGTACATGTGCTTCCCAAGGTGAAGCATTTGGACAAAATAGAAGCAGTACCAAGCAAGATAAATCTGGCTTATAGAGTACATGTGCTCCTTAAGTTCTGTCGATGCCATCCTATCAAGAACGTTAGAAATAGAAGCAGTACCAAGCAAAAGTTCTATGTTAAATTCAATTTCGCAATCCAAAAGAATACATGATAAATCTTCAGGGAAGACATCTAAGTACTCATTAACTATAGGAATGTCTTGAATTCTTACCTCCTCTTTTTTATTATCTACTATACTTGCCAAGAAACCCACACAACCTTTCCTTTTTGACCTTTGAGCCTTCATGGCAGAGATCACTTTAGGTAATGAAAACATCTTTGTTCCAATAAAGCTAAATTTAGGTTCTGCAGTTGGTTGAAATACAACCTCTTTCTTAAAGCATCTCACATTTGCATGGTAAGTAGACAACCAATCAATTCCTAAGATAATATCAAAATCATGCACATTTTATACTATCAAATATGCTTTTAGTATTCCACCACCTATCCCAATACTTCAAGATTTCAATACCTTTCTAGCATACAATCATTCCCCAGAAGGGGTGGCAACACGCAATTCAGGATCCAAGGTTACAGTTATTGTATCCAATTTACTAGCAAACTTATGGGACACAAATGAGTATGTAGAACTTGAATCAGATAATGCAAAAGCTTCATGGCCAGATAAAGTAAGAGTACTTGATATGTAGAAGGTGAAGCTTCTACATCTTCCTTGGTAAGAGCATACATTTGTGCTTGAGCATTTTGATCATTCTTAGATCCTTGATCTTTCTTCAACTCTAAACAATTTTGAATGAAATGATCAGTCTTCCCACAATTAAAGCAAGCCCTAATCTTTTTGAAATATGTCCCTCCTTGTCGTTTTTGACAAGTCTCAAATATTGGAAACTCTTTCCTCTCAAAGTTTCTACCTCTTTGCTGCTTACTGCCTTTCCACTTATTTGACTTCTTTTGATTATTCTAGCCCTAGGACTTCTCCCTTTGAAGACTTTGAACTCTCTCTTTGGCCTCTAAAGTAGAAATGTTTTTGTCATCCTTAGCCAAGATTTGAGATTTTTTGGCACTTCAGCGTAGGTTTTGAACTCTAAGATTGATAGGGGCCTCCTTAATGACGACTTAACTCCCTTCTCAAAATGCCTTGCCTTGCGCTCCTCTGTATTTACGATATGAGAAGCAAACCTTGACAACTCCTCAAATTTCCTTTCATACTCTATTAAAGTCATAGATCCTTGAGTCAACTAAATAAACTCAGCTTTTTTATTATTTCTCAAGGATTTAGGAAAATACTTTTCATTAAAAAGCTCCTTAGATCGAACCCAAGTTGTAAGGCCCATGGACTTTAAAAACTAAACATAACCCTTGGCCCAATTAGAATTTAATAGTCCAACCCAGTCCATCCTTTCTCTTCCATTCATTTCAATCAAACACAACAAAAACAGAAGAGAGACAAGGAAAAATGGAGGGGGGCAGCGATTTTGCAGTTCATTGATCGGTCAATGAATTTTGACTGCCGATTTTAACCAAAATTCGATGAGTCTCCAGCCCCACGATATGTCATTTCAAAGCTCCTTCCGTCCTCTTTCCATCCATATGCATCTTGTTATCGAATTCTCTATTGATTTTGTAGATCGGAGCTTGGAAGCTGACAACTTCTTGGGCATCTTTCGGCCAAAATTCGCTAAGTTATTGGTCAATCCATACGTTGATTTGAAGCTTGTTTCATACTCTTACTAACCATACCTCTTTTGTTGTATATTGATACGTGAAACTTACAAATCAGAGAGAAATGAGTTTTGATCACTATTTATCTTTTTCCAATGATGGTTTTCAGTCATCAAACAATTGTTAGAATATTCCTTAGCTAAAAAAGAGCTTAAATTCAGTGAGTGGATTATTATTCAATATTTTTCTATTATATTAAAGTGTATTTAATTCATGATTTTTCATATGATTTAAGTTAATAGTTTAATTAATTGAGTTACAAATAGTTCTCTATTGCACATTAGTTGTGGTTAGAATAAATGATGAGTGATTATGCTATTTTTAAAATAAGTGTGTGAGGTGTTAAATTTTAGATAAAAAGAAGTTTATGGGTGGTTCTAATTAACTAGTGCTTGAGTATATAGCAAATGTTGTTTTGTTATGTTTGAGTATAAAAGGAAAAGGAATTTAAAGTGAAATTTGTAGAATGAGTGCATGTAGTATGTTAAAGGAACTAAAAAGTTTGTTGATGGTTAGAAAATAGACATTTATAATTGAGCAAATCATATAGACTACCTTTAGGTTTAGGTTTAATTACACTCGCATTCACCGTTTGTAATTTTTAATCATTGGGTGCCCCCCACTTTTGAAAATTACATCATGAACCACCCTTCCGTGACATTTTCTGTTAAATGACATTAGTTTTCCATCAATTTGCAATGCAATTACCAAATTACTCCTACCAACAGATTTTAAAACACCTGTGCATAATTGCAATAAGAAATAGGACTTAAAATGATAACTTTACCCTTCATGAAGTCAATTTAATATAGACTTGGGCAAGGTTACAAAAGGAATTTCTTACTACATAATTTATATTCTAATTCAAAATTCCTAAATTAAAATTAATTAAAAATTACCAAAACCCATCGAGATGGACATCAAACACAAACCCATCTTAATTCTTAATGTATCAGGCAAAAAGAAGAAAGATGGTGGTGCAAGTTGAGGGAATTCAATTGCAGAAGGAGGAGACGGGTAGTTGGCTACACCTTAGGAATCAATTGATTGGGTTACCAAGGAAAAGAAGGCTTGAAGCCAAAAGCACTTAAATGAAGTAAATTAATTAGCAAATTATGTTGGTTTTTATCGATTAAAAATCAAGAATAATTAAGATCAATTAAAACCCATAAATACAGATGTATCCAAATTAAAAAAAAATATTGAAACCCCAATGCAGAAGAACCCAGAAATGCAGAACCCAAATGTAGAAATCTTCCTCTTCTGAGTGCTTTATCTTCTTTGACTTTGAGATGCTACAATACCCAAAAATGCAGAATCCATATGCAAAATTTTTCTCTTGTAACCAGAAAAACCTCTGCACAGCAAATCCAATGCCAACCAAATACCATCCAAACAAAACACATGTCCATATAATTGAAATCAGAATCAAAGTTTAAAAAAAAAAAAAAGAAATATAGGCGCAGTGGTTTTGGTGCTTCAATGGCCCACGCTGGTTGCTACTCACCTTTTTCACTCTGGAATCCTGGATTCAGCAATGTTGCTTGCTTATACTTGGTAAGAAATTGTACAAGGAGGGATGACCTAAATATGTTTTGATTGGAAAATTATAGGAGAACGCTTAAATTTTATATAGTCTAATTAAGAAATTTGGGTATTAGGGTTTTTGTTTTGAATCAATATTGTGAGATTTTTTTTTTAATTTTGATTTGAAAAATTTGACGAAGAAGTAGAAGTAGGAATCAAAGAAGAGGAAGAAGAACAGAAGTGAAGAAGGTAAAGCATAGAAGATGATGAATGAAAAAAATAGTTTTCTTTTTTATTTGAATTTTAATTTTGACTTGAAAAATTTGACGAAGAAGTAGAAGTAGGAATCAAAGAAGGAGAAGAAGAACAGAAGTGAAGAAGGTAAAGCATAGAAGATGATGAATGAGAAAAAATAGTTTTCTTTTTTATTTGAATACAATTTATTAAACATATATAATATTATTAAAATCATATGCAAATTTTAGTTTATTTTATATATATTGTATTACTAAATGACTATAATAACCTTCAACATTCAACATATTTACAAGTATATAACGAAAACTATCACACAATGTGGTCCATGATGCAATTTCCAAAAGTGAGGGGTACACAGTGATTAAAAATGACAAACAGTGAACGTGCGTGTAATTAAGCCTAAACCTAGGGGCGATCTGTATGATTTGCCCATTTATAATCATATGAATTTATATAGTGAAATGAAGTATTTTGTTATTTCGTTTTTGAATACACACACACACACATATGAAAAAGTGTGTTTTTTGGTTTTAAGAAATACAGTAAAGATGGTTGGTTTTATGCTAAAAACATTAGAAAATTATTTTGAGAAAAGCTTTGGAAATTAGAATTTTCTTTCTATCGGGGGTGAACTACACATTCTAAAAACTGATTCAGAACTCGTAGGGACCTGAATACAAAATTTTGAAATTTTTGGATATTCAAAGAATGTTCATTCAAATCATAATTTTTAAGATTTTGGAAGCCTTTGAAATTTGGAATTGGAATTGTTGAAAATTAGATAAGTTTTGAGGCATAAATATGTGACACGATGTATAAAAAAAAGGGTTATATGGAAAGTATGAGATTTTGGGATAAAAAGGAAAGCTATGGTTTATTGTGAGTTGAAAAAGTATTTTATTTTATGGGTTATAATGATTTATAAATGCTATTTTAATGAATATGTTAGAAGATTCTAAAGAGATTTAGAAGATTCATTTCCTAGATCAACTAAGGCGAGTATTTAGTGATGTTATTTAGCATTTTATGAATATCTTTATGAGAATATTTTTGTAAAGTTAGAAGTATTCAAGTTAGTTCCTATAAAATTCTTAAATATAAATTTAGTATTATTTATTACACTTGCTTTCAGTCATTAAGATACTTCAAAGTTAGTTTTCAAAATAGTTTTAGATGTTATTTTTAGTTTCAAAAATAGTTCTAAACAAAGATATAACACTTTAAAAGGAAAATTCAAATTTTATATTTGAAGTGTTTTCTAGATTATTATAAATGTATATTTTACAATTTTAGAGAAAATGCAAAAGTATGATATTTACAATTTTTTTCATAGCAATTTGATTCAAGGATTTCTTAAAGTATTTAGAAATGCTCTTTTAGATGTTTATCATGGATTTCAAAGAATTCAACTATTTTTAGCTTTAGCTTGCATAAATTCTTCAAGTTTGATAAAGTTGCATAAAAAGTGAAGGTTTAGCATATGAAGCAGCTTTGAAAAGAAAATTAGTTTTAGCAAAAATAAGAAAGTTTAATAATATTATACTAAGCTAATATCCAGCTCATTTAGACAGTGAGACAGTAGATTTAGACAGATAGTTATACAGATAGAGGACTTTGAGACCCATTCAAACATACAAAAAGGCTTTGGGCCAGGTAATCTAGGCATTTTAGTCATTTGAGACAGCTCGACGCATGTATACAACCAGTTTAGTAGGCCTATGCGATGTTAGATCTCACCACGTATAGATAGCTCTGCATATGTGATATTAGACCTCACCAAATATTAGAAGATACAAATAGCTCTGCCTGCATGATATAGATCTTACGAGGTATGAGAAGATTCAGATAGTTCTAGCTGTGCGACGTTAGATCTTGCCAGATATGCTTAGACAGCTTCAGAAGTACTTGTTTAGTATAATCAAAAGTGTTTTAAATATGTTTATATGAGTTATCTTAAGAAAAAAAGCATTAATTACAAAATTTATTTCAAAGAAGATTTTTAAGAAAATTATGTTTTAAATAAAACTTGAGCGATGATTTTAGAAATAATATCATGAGCTTTGTTTTATGAGATTGAGAAAAGATGCATTCTTTTTATTACTTTTAAAAGTATAGAATCAAGCTATCTTATATGAAAATTTTTAATCAAAAGTTTATTTATTTTAAAATTCTATGAGAAATTTGATGATACTTTCAACGAGTATGATAGGTTTTCTTAAGTACAAATATGAGATGAGATTTTCTAGTCAGTAATGCATTTATGACTGGCTTAGAAAATAGAGTCAATAAGTTCTGAGTAGATGAATTCTTGGTCAACAATCTTTTTGATAAGCTAGATATGAAAAGATGTAATTTTTAGAATGAGAAGAATGTGATTTAAAAGTTTTATGTTGTTTGATTTTTGGTATATATTTACATGTTTATTTTATAGAAAAGACTGATGTACAGTGATACGTTTTATGTTGAGTACGGGATTAGATAAATGTTTTAAGTAAAGGTAAATGTATGATTTGCTTATATAATTTAAGAATATTATGTTATTTTGGTAAATGAGTTAAGGATTTCTATGAAGTATTTTGTTTACAATGAGTTAAGAAATTATATAGTTGTTTTATAAGAATGAAGTTTATGAATGAAGTTTTAAAAGAAAGAGTTGTTTATATGTCTTTCAATAAAAAAAAAGGAACACTAATTTCCTTGAAAGTAGTTAAATGTTGAAATACTTTGAAGGAAAGTTTTATTTAAAAAATGAGTTTTGTAAAGGAAAACAATAAGAAATTTTATTTTGTAAAATTATATCCACTCATTGAGCCTCCAACTCACTCTTTTCCTATTCTTTTTCCAGCTGGTACTAGAGTTTGGTGTTAAACTATCGTTGATGCTAAGGGAGGTCACACGGTGTATAGCTATAGTTCATGCATTAAAAGCATTTCATTTATTTATTTATTTATCTTTGCATAAATCTCTAAATTTTTAAGCATGTTGAGCAGGAGTTGGATTTATCATTGGCATGTTGTGGTTATAGAGGACAAGTGTCCTAGAAGAAGTTGAGTTTAGAAAATATTTTTAGAAGTTGTAAAAATTTGTGTTTTGACAAGGGGTTTAGTCCAAAATATAGAGGAAGCTCTACCAGATTTTCATTAAAATTTTTCAGAGTATTTTTAGTATTTTATATAAAGACCTAAACTAGAAATGATTTTTTTATAAATGTTTTTATCAACACAATGGAAGCGTAGTGAGTTAGTTAATTGAAAGATTATTCTCTTAGTAAATAATTTTAGGCATGATTCGCTCGTGCAGCTAGGAGCTAGTCGTGTCACAAGTGATTCCATTAGCTGCAACATTTTGACCTATACTAGTCATCTCCCACCAATGGCTTGCATTGCCTTTAAGCATGTAGGTAGCACAAGTTACTTTTCATTCATCTTCACATTGTATGAGTTGGAAAATTTTCTCCAACTCTCTAATCCATTCTTCTGCTGCTAAAGAATTTGTATCACCCTCAAAGAATGGGCGTTGAAGCCTTCTAAATTGCTCTACAATAGGCATTGGGCTTGCATTAGGAGCTCATGGTTGATTTTGTACCATATTAGTCATAGCTTGCATGAATGCTTGGACAATAGCATTAGGGTCCTCTTGGTTGCCGATAGGTCCTTCGCCACCAACATTTTGTTCGTTAACCCTTGATTGCCTACTCGTGATGTTATTGCCTCTATGATTTCCACACATCTCATTAATAGTAGGATTGTCAACGTCAGATGTTCTAGACCTACCAGCCATTCTATAAAACGAAACACAAAAAAAATACATAAATGCTTTACTAACTAATACTTACCGGATCTTGTTGATTTGGCATTTGGCTTGATTCCCATGACTACTAATTTAACTACAAAGTCTACCAAATACCAAATCTAAGCTCTGATACCAAGCTATCACACCCTAATCCGAAGGATTAAGATATGAACTCTAATATGCTTAAATTATATCTAACATTAAAGATATAATTGAATATATTTTTTTTGAAATTGATCAAAAACTTCTACAATAAATGAGTCATGAAGACTGCATAGTCTTATTGAACAATTGAACTCAACCCAATTTATTCGAATAACAAAATATCCTAAACTAAATTCCTATGGGAACCAAATGGTAGCGAAAGCCAGCAATTGTCAAATCTACAATTGATCCGAGTCCTTTACTCATCTGAGAATCATAATAAACTAGTGAGCATATAACTCAGTAAGTAACTAGTTTTTAATATACAAAAATATATATCATATGTAGAATTCATGCAAATGCTTTTGATGAATGTCTTGAAAAGTTCAATTTTCATAACAAAATCCATTCGGATTGGAAACTCTTTCTTAGCTTACTTATCAAAATATCTTAGGAATAATATTGTTCAATTACATACTTAGTAGGACTTTTCTTATTAAACTTATACATAGATCCCCCGTCGGTGATTTTCTATAGGCGAGGCAAGTACAAGTAAGGTTTTTTTACAAAATAGTACACTCATGCCTGAAGTTAAGAGTCAAACCCTCACTATGATTATCAGTGAGTCCTCCCACATGTACAAATACGTCGATGCACAAAGTGATGACTCTTAGTCATAAGGGTAACCCAAAAGACTCTTCTCATCATGCAGATAAACAAACAACTTATCAAAACTTATACTATTCCCAAAGGAAGGCCATACTTATGATGTAGGGTGCCTACTAAGCAAATAACGAACTTAATCATCCTGAAAACATATTCTTACTTTTCAATAATCTACTTAAAATACTTATCTTATGCTTTTCATAAAATAATACAAATGCGTATGCTGATGCCTTATCTCAGATCACATATGAATTCTTAAGTAAATCAAATAATTAATCATAAGCTCACAAACAAATTGTATAATAATATTCAAATTGACAAATTACATAATTATTATCAAATGAGCAAATTGTATAATCATATAATAAAAACCAATACTTATAATCATATATAACAATAAAAACTTTTATAAACAAAAATAATTTTGTTACACACAAAAATACATATATTATGCTTATTGTGATCTCAGATAAAAGTCTAGTATACTTACCTCAATCAGAGAAACAAATTACAAATGACAATGACCTTAAAGCAACCTCTTTGTGTTAAATACACAATGTACACTCTCTATAACCAACGATTAGCCTAAACAATTACTTTTTGAAGCTTTAATGCTAGTAAACGTGAGAAGTTTATGTTTAAGAGAGTAAGATAATTACGTTAAAGTATTTTAATGGCCAGGATATGCTTTAGGAAGAGCAAAGGTTCCATTAATAACCAATTTACTAACAAAACAAGCTAAGAGTTAATTACATTTAAGAAAATGAACTTAAACATAATAATCAGGGCTTATTATTACATATGGTTTGAGATTCTCTATAAGTATTATAAAACTTAAATTACCAAATTAAATAACTATTAACAATGGTTTAAGACATCTAGAATTAATAACTCACATTATAAGCCTTTTAGTAACTAAAATTAATTACAAAATAACTTGCACAGTTTTAACAATCAATTTAAATATCATATTTATGCTACTTCAACGTAAGGAGCGCACACATAATGAACTATATTTCCAGTTAATAGCTTAAATGAAATCAATTAAGCTATTAAATCTAAAAATTAAAGCTTTTCGATTTCAGGTATTACAGTTTCAGTGTAGTAAAGGCTTATAAATCATGTATAGGGATTTGCTTCTGCATAACATGATGTTGTATATTTTGGATTCTATTATTGTTTGTTTTTTACCTTTCCAAAAAGTTTCATACCAATGAGAGCGAGTTTCTTCATATATATAATACATGACTATCTCTAACCAAGCATATAAATTTTGAACTGAAACCCATCCTCGGTATTGCTACTAAACTTTAAAGTTCATCAGCCTCTTTTGTGCTTAAATGGGTCATACTTTTATTGCCTTAAACCGACCGTTACCAAATTTAATTGGATGCTGGTGTTTGTGGTGGCACGTCCAAGGCCTATCATTTACACTCTATACCGGAAAACCAGTGTCTCTAAGGGTTTCAAATTACACCACGACGTGGCATGTGTTTATACACAAAAGATCTAAGAAATCATGAGGTCACATTTCAATGTTTCATTGATCAAAGGTCAAAAGTGCATCACAAAATCGAAACGGTGCTTTCCCACCATTATGCATCTACGGGGACCACTGCACACTTAAGGGCAGTTGAAGAATGTAGGTCCATTTTCAGGCAGCAAATGGCCTTGAGGGTTGGTAGCTTAAGTCACCACAGGGTGGGTTGTCATCATCAAATTACTCATTTCATCAATCTCTAAAATACAATCACTCTCTTATCTCTCAAGATGAGGTGAATCTATCGTTTGGATGGCTTGTGCTTTTTTGGCCCTTCACTTGGATATCTGTGGATAACAAGCTCTTTCTCTCTCCGGTGACTCTCTTCTAGTTGCCATAGAAATGCTCTAAATGTCTCCTCTTCCCTTGCACTACTTTTGAGTTGTTTGGATTCTTTGTTTTGCTCTCTTCTATTCCTAGATCACTCCCTTATTTTGTTCTCTTTGGTTTGTTTATTTTTATATACAAGAAAAATGTATCATAGCCACCACTTCTCTCCTTGTTTGCATTGCCACCCACATAGCTACATTCGAATGGTTAGTAAACTGGACCTCTTTCTCCCTCTGACTCACGAACCCATCAATTGTACAAAATATTGGAAGTACTTGTGCAAGAGTACTAACACATGACGATAAAACTTTTGTACATGTATAACCGGCTATGCATATTTGTTTTTGACTTATTATAACTTTTTTTTTTTTTTGAGTTATAACTCACTCATGATTTTGCATGGTTAATTGACACAGGTTCAGCATCTTATAGAGAGGTGCTTGCTACTTCACATGAGCCGAGACCAATGCATAAAAGCACTAGCAGATCACGCCAGCATTCGGCCTCTCGTAACACTTACAGGTCATCTCTCTCGATCCTTTTTGTATGCACCAACGTATCTGTTTATGCACATATTATACCTATTTGCCATGAGCATTCGAGTACGCGAACGTATTCAAATGCCTGTTATTTCACTCTGTTTTACCATTTGTCAAGGAAGAAGGCTGCGTTGATTCTGATGTTTATTTGGGTGGTTCATTTTGCAGTTTGGAGGGAGCTAGAAAAGGAAAACAAGGACTTCTTTAGAGCTTATTTCCATGCTTTCTCACCCCGGCCTTCCATGAGTAAGACCCCAAAATTTCATGGCTTTTCGAAGTTTTCCAACGTTAGAACAACCCTAGTTAGTTCATTTTAGTGTCAAAATAAAACATCATGTTTGATCATCCTTATATTGACGAATGATCAATACTGATCTGTACTTACTGATCGTAGGAGCTTGTTGCATTTTTTTTTTCAGGCAGATTTATCAATCAAAGGACACCAAGGTTCACAAGAAGGAAACAATATTGGATGTGAATGAAAATAAGAACAACTCCTGTAAGCGAGGAAAAGATCGTAGAGCTCAAAGCCCAGATGTAGCACTAGCTAGATAGGCTTGAATTAAATTAATGATAAGCTATTAGTTAATTTACCTTTAAAGTGATGCCACTAGAAGCTTTTGTATAGTGTTATGTTATACATTTAACTAACTGTATGTATGTATTCAGTAGGTTGCAATCAATCTCTCATCTTCCTAACTGGTCGCCACATTAATTATTGCTTTTAACTGCAGCGTTTGAATTACGGAACGTGGTTTCATCAGGTCCTGTCTGTCTTTAATATGATTGACTGAAATGGATGTTTCCCGGCCCTTTTATAAGCTCACTAATTAGCCACGTTTCAATGTCAAAATAATCCAGAAAGCCAGCATCGAGAAATTATGTATGTGATTGAAAGAGTTGCATGATGAGCTTAATTTAACCTAATAATGATATGCAACATATTCCATAACCCTAAGACTAAGAAACTTTTTTCATTTTAGTTAACGTTAATGATGTAAAGCCTAAAATGCAACAACAATTAATGACCTTTTGAAAGCTAGTTGATGTTCTTTTAGACAGTGAGTAGTCATAAAAGTAGTTGAAGCGAAAACCTCAGTCCAAAATCATCTCTACCTCAAAAAGGGTAAATGCGATTTAGACCCATCGATTCCTAAAACTAAAAGAGAAACGATTACGTCTTTAAATGTGGTTTAGTCTTCTTCACTCAAAAGGTGTCTTTGCCAGAATGGAACGCCTTGGGGCTTTCCCTTCACGGAAGCCATTATTGCAAATGGCTTCTACATGGACCTGAAAAAATTTTGAAAGAGATGGACCGAAGTCAGGCAGCAAATTGCGTATCATACATATTTAAGGAAGTCTTAGGTACTTCATGTTAAATACTGATCATCTTAGGGGTAAATCATAAATTTTACATGTAGTTGTTGAACTCCAAGAAAGAGACACGTAAGTCCTTAATTATAATGAGCCATATATCCGGACACGTAGTTGTCAACCGCGCACTTCTCATCATATCCAGCATAAGTACCCATTTATGCTTATTACTCGGTAAAGATGTGTAATATCACTAATGATCATAATCTTACAAACTAAGTAGATGTGAAGGACTTGTGATATATACAGCTAGAAGCCTAGCCAGATAAGTTTCCTGATGGCCCTTCAAAATAAGTCACAATAAAGTTTTTCCCTACACTTTTGGAAGCATACTTTGAAAACTATTTACTGTGCATGTGGGATGCTATGGTCACATCATTTCTGAGAAGAGAGATGACAAATTACAAAACAAATGCAGACGCAAGCAAACATAGGCTAGAAAAGGCTCAAGCTGTGGCCAAGAGACAGCGGATGTACAAACCACGGGGCTGCCTGTAACTATACACGCAAATGCACATGCACATATACATCCTTTCTTGAAGCTAGACAAACACAAAGTAAAGAAGCTTTGTATGGACCAAATTATAAATATATATATGCAAGGGAACTTCATGTTAATGAGATTTAAAATGAGCTAGTCTGACTACCATTTGCAGCATTTAGTGGGAACATAAGAAGTAACTGCAGTCACAGTTTTGAACTATGTTTACATATTCATTACCTTAGTGGCATCAGAGTTCGACGTTGCTTTCTCCTTTTCCTGGCCACAGCTTTCTCCATCTCCTTTGTACTGAATTGGAGGGAAATGGGCCCACTGAAAAATAGTCAAACACGTCAAGATTTAATTTACATTTGAAACGAAATATCTTCTCTCCTCTGTCTCCTTTTTTTTTTTTTTTTTTGTTTCCCTTATTGCATTTTCATGTTATTGACCCCTTGAATCTTTTAGCCCTTGGTTGTTACCAGTTGCTTACATTTTTCGCGGCCGTACTGAAGGCTTCCTTGTGAGCCATGTTTGGATTTTCAGCCTTTAGCCTTCTGATTTCTTCCCTGCCATAAATTAATTTATATCAAAACTGGACATTAATTACTTCGATCGAAACTCTTTAACTCTTGTTTATGTATCTTGTTTTAAGATAAGTTGATTACTTGATGAAGCGATTATACGCCGATGGAGCTCTTTGTCTCTTCTCTGGGGCTGTAGAGATTCCAACTAGCATAAGATTAAGCTGATCAATTAATGTTTGTCTCCAAAATTTAAATAGAGAAAGGTGTATATATATATATATATATGCATACGTTTATTAGCCATGTGATTCACACCGAAATTATCTTCTTCTTCATTGTCAGAAGAGGTCACTATGGAAGGGCTAAGGCTGTTCAAGGCCTTCTGGGTATCGACTTCTTCCTTTAGCTGGAGATAGAGATTGAGCTAGGAAGACATTAACAAAATGCAATAGGATCTTTTTGCACTTTATCATTAACTATCAAAGACATTGAATTATGCTTGTTATAAATTTAATTAGAGGAACAGACTAAAAAGTGTGTGTGTGTGTATCAAGTTGTATAGATTCTTTGGATATATACAAACATAGATATACATAGCTAGAGAAAACAAGATAGCAAAAAAAGCGATATTTTAACCTCATCATCCTTGCTAAGAGAAGCTAGAAGATGCAAAGGAACAAACGAGGCTTTCATCATGTTCACAGAGAGAAGGCCCGCGCAGTGACCACATCTCACCGTTACCACCATCGACAAGCTGCTACATGGGACACTTACCTGCATATATTTTTAGAGATTTGACAAGAGACAACGAGAAAAAAAAAAAGTTGTCCCAAAAGTTGTACATCGATCAAAGCAATATATTACCAGTAAAATGGTAGTGCAGAAACCACATTGCACATAGCATATCTGTTCAGGGAGATCAAAGAGATGGCTGAGTGTTGACATACTTTGTGTTGATGATCAGTCTGTCTAAGAGATAAAAAGTGTGAAAAAAGTGTGTGTGTTTGAGAGAGAGACAGAGAGAGAGAGAGAGAGAGAGAGAGAGGACCACCCAAGCAAAGACAATGGGGGATGTCCTCTGGTCTTGTCACGAAGAGGGATTTATAGTCTTAAAGATGCAAGTTAGGGTGGGTTAATAATGACTCATATATGTCATCTTTGCCTAACGTTTTGTTTTCTTGAATTATTGTTGTATCTTATTTGTTGTTACTTACCCCAAAAAAAAAAAACAAAGCAATACTATTGATGAGCAGGCATTTCAGTGCAATTAACTATCCACTTTAATTTGGCCAATTCATCACCTAAGCCCTAACTTTCGAATTCAGACTTGTTTATATTAAAACGATGAAATACACACTTGCAATGTTTTGAGGTTTGCGAAGGTTAAACTTAAGTTCTAAAGACAGAAAGTACAGTGGACTACTGCTGAACTATTTCATGTGAAAGTGAACTGTTAATTTACTCAGTCATTTACTTAACCAGCCCCATTTTTCTAACATGAAAGTGAAAGTGCAATAAGTTTTTACCATTTTGAAGGAAAGGGAAACTTCTAGAAGGGTGTGTTGCGAAGGAAAAGAGGAATCTTAGGATTTGTCTTTGGTAAAAGAAAGTAAATTTAATTGACAATGAGAAGGATTGATCCCAACTTTCTGTGTCCTCCTTGTTCATGATGCCACTTCCCATCTAGATTTGTAATTAAAACATTTACTACTTTTCATTCACGACCACCTCTACCTCCTACCCTCCAGCCAGCGAAGTTGACTTGACTCTTACCTATGCGCATGGTAAAATATATTGCAAGATTGGGGATTCGCAAGAATTCGCCCCTATTGAGATAGGGATATTGTAGTTTTTATAGAGATGGGATGAAGATAAGATAAAATTTTAATCCTTACATTATGATGGGATAGATATGGGTTTACTACTCTCTACTCCAAACCCGCCTTGTACCTTATCATTATATATAAAAATATAAAATTTATTGTTATTTGCATTTTCTTATGATAAACTATTACATATAAAAAATACATAAAATTAAAAATACTATTTTTAATTGGCTTTTAATAGATTGATTATTGAAAAAACATAAAATTATATTATTGTTTAAAATAAAATATTATGTTATTTTGTTTAAACCGTAAATTTAATTATACAAAAGATATTAGTACGAGGAATAGGGTGGGATTGGAAAAAGCATTTTCCGCGTAGAGATTCTTTATCTCCATCCCACTCAAAAAAAACATAAAAAATGAGTGAAGAATAGAGATTAAATTGAACAATAGGACGAGGAAAGGGTCTCCTTACACTCACCTCGCCCCATTGCCATCACCACTTACCCATGTTCTTGCATGTGATTTGTTAGTTCAAGCTTGATTTCAGGCTCCATGGATCTATCAAACCGCAAGGAAAGAAATTCATTCAACTGACGAAGAAACATAGTTACGCAGAGAGAAGATTCTCTAACTTTATTATATGATCGTTTCATATTGACCACGCACTACGATAGAAGAAGTAGACAATGTGATCTTTATTTTCTTGAAATCCGTGGGATTAGAATGTTTACATGTGCAAAGGAAAACGTTAGAATTGAACTATTATTGCACACAACCCACGTGGTCCATCCTGGGCACCGTGTCGTCAAGCTCTTCATGCAGAAGGGACCAGTTTATAACAAGGAGGACCACTTTAATTAATTTGATAAATATTGAATTATGTCGGAAAGGACTTGCTGGCGTCAAGATAAAGTCTATCAATAATTTTATCTTTTAGGTTGTTAAACGATCGTAC